>CM022753.1:36358195-37060695 GCA_012411365.1 Ameiurus melas | reverse complement strand
TGGTGGGGATGAAGATGATGGTGGTGGTGGTGATAAAGATGATGATGGTTATGATGATGGTGGTAGTGATGAATATGATGGTGATGATGGCGATGATGGTGGTGGTGGTGATGCAGATAATGATGATGGTGATGGTGGTGATAGTGGTGCTGGTGATGGTGGTGATGATGGTGATGGTGCTGACAATGGTGATGGTCATGGTGATAACGGTGGTAGTGGTGGTGATGATGATGATGGTGGTGGTGATGATGGTGGTTATGATGATGGTGATTGTGATGGTGGTGTGGTTATTGTGATGGTGGTGATGATGGTGATGATGATGGTGATGACGATGATTGTGGTGGTGATGACGATGATGGTGGTGATTAAGATGATGGTTATGATGGTGGTGGTGATGATGGTGATATTGATGATGATGATGATGATGATGATGATGATAATGATTACGGTGGTGATGGTGATTGTGATAGTGGTGTGGTGATGTTAGTACTGGTGATGATTGTGATGGTGGTGATGGTGATGACGGTGGTGGTGGTGGTGATGCAGATGATGATGGTTATGATGTTGGTGGTGATGAAGATGATGATGGTTATGATGATGTGATGGTGGTGGTGATGAAGATGCTGATGATGGTTACGATGGTGGTGGTGATGGTGATGATTGTGATAGTGGTGATGGTGATGATGGTGACAATGGTGATGGTGATGACGATGATGGTGGTGATGGTTATGATGATGATGGTGATTGTGATGGTGGTGATGGTTATGGTGGTGACGATGGTGATGATGATGATGGTGATGCCGATGATGATGGTGGTGGTGATGGTGATGACGATGATAGTGGTGATGGTGAGGAGGATGATGGTGGTGATGAATATGGTGGTGATGATGAAGATGATGATGATGATTGTGATGATAATGATGGTGTGTGTGTGTGTGTGATGACATTAATGACAATCCCATTCTTGGTGTGTCTCAGTCTCGTCAGACCCCTGAGGGTGAGTTCTTGCCGTTAGATCAGTGTGAGCTGGATGTGGGATTTGGGACAGGAGCTGATCAGCTCTTCCTCGTCTCTCCTCTGACCATCTGCCACGAGATCAATCCCAAGAGCCCCTTCTTCGACCTCTCGCAGAGATCACTCATGAACGAACAGTTTGAAATAGTCGTCATCTTGGAGGGCATCGTCGAGACCACCGGTAAGATCTCACTCCTTTTTTATTATCCATTCTTTTCTTTCTTTCATTTTTTTCCTCTCTTTCATTCTTTATATGCTCAGTCTCTCTCACGCTCCCTTTCTATCCCAATCTTTCCCTCCATGTCAGTTTCTGACTGTCTCGCTCTCTCTTTCTACCTATTTATCTCTTTCTATCTCCTTTCTCTTTATCCACCCCCCCCCACACACACACATCCTGGGTTATGAAAGCAGTGTTATAAACACACTCATGCTTCCAGCTGTATTCTATGCATAATAAAATGCTTTGGATCTGCAGTGTGCCACTTTGAAATACGAGTCAAACCTCTTTCTCCTTCTGTACTTCTCTTCTTCTCTCCTCCTCTATGTCTCTCCTTCTCTACTTCTAATACTTCCTCCTCGATTTTTTTTCAAACATACTTCACACAAGTGTTTGAATTTGTTAAACTCTGTTAGAGAGTGCAGCTCTGTCTCCACTGTGTTGCTTCTGCACTGTGTGCACACTTTCTGCTCTGTAGGGAGCCATAATTTGTTATAGCAGCCCATCTCGATGCAAAGAGTATGTGCGCTGAGTCGGTACTTCCAGCGGCCCATCTCGATGGCCAGAGTGTGTGTGTGAGTCAGTACTTGCAGCGGCTCGTCTCGATGGCCAGAGTGTGTGTGTGAGTCTGTACTTACAGCGACCCGTCTCGATGGCCAGAGTGTGTGTGAGTCTGTACTTACAGCGACCCGTCTCGATGGCCAGAGTGTGTGTGTGAGTCAGTACTTACAGCGGCCCGTCTCGATGGCCAGAGTGTGCGCCAAGTCAGTACTTACACCGGCCCGTCTCGATGGCCAGAGTGTGTGTGTGAGTCTGTACTTACACCGGCCCGTCTCGATGGCCAGAGTGTGTGTGAGTCAGTACCGCCCGCCCTGTCTCGATGGCGCAGATTGTGTGTGAGTCTGTACTTACAGCGGCCCGTCTCGATGGCCAGAGTGTGCGCCAAGTCAGTACTTACACCGGCCCGTCTCGATGGCCAGAGTGTGTGTGAGTCTGTACTTGCAGCGACCCGTCTCGATGGCCAGAGTGTGTGTGTGAGTCAGTACTTACAGCGGCCCGTCTCGATGGCCAGAGTGTGCGCCAAGTCAGTACTTACACCGGCCCGTCTCGATGGCCAGATTGTGTGTGTGAGTCTGTACTTACAGCGGCCCGCCTCGATGGCCAGAGTGTGCGCCAAGTCAGTACTTACACCGACCTGTCTCGATGGCCAGAGTGTGTGTGAGTCTGTACTTACAGTGGCCCGTCTCGATGGCCAGAGTGTGAGTGTAAGTCTGTAACAGCGGCCCGCCTCCAAAGGTCAGAGTGTGTGTGAGTCTGTACTTACAGCGACCCGTCTCAATGGCCAGAGTGTGTGTGAGTCTGTACTTACAGCGGCCCGTCTCGATGGCCAGAGTGTGTGTGTGAGTCTGTACTTACAGCGACCCGTCTCGAAGGCCAGAGTGTGTGTGTGAGTCTGTACTTACAGCGGCCCGTCTCAGTGGCCAGAGTGTGTGTAAGTCTGTACTTACAGCGTCTGCCTCAAAGGCCAGAGGTGTGTGAGTCTGTACTTACAGCGGCCCGTCTCGGGCGGCCAGAGTGTGTGTGTGAGTCACACACAGCGACCCGTCTCGAAGGCCAGAGTGTGTGTGTGAGTCTGTACTTACAGCGGCCCGTCTCGATGGCCAGAGTGTGCGCCGAGTCTTACTTACACCGGCCCGTCTCGATGGCCAGAGGGTGTGTGAGTCTGTACTTCACAGCGGCCCGTCTCAGTGGCCAGAGTGTGTGTGAGTCTGTACTTACAGCGGCACCGTCTCAAGAAGGCCAGAGTGTGTGTGTAGTCTGTACTTATAGCGGCCCGTCTCGATGGCCAGAGGCACGCTAAGTCCTTACACCGGCCCATCTCGATCGCCAGAGTGTGTGAGTCTGTACTTACAGCAACCCGTCTCGATGGCCAGAGTGTGTGTGTGAGCTGGCACTTTGCGGGTCCCCCGATGGCCAGAGTGCGCCAAGTGCACTATTACACCGGCCCGTCCCGATGGCCAGATTGTGTGTGTGAGTCTGTACTTACAGCGGCCCGTCTCGATGGCCAGAGTGTGTGTGTGAGTCTGTACTTACAGCGACCCGTCTCGAAGGCCAGAGTGTGTGTGAGTCTGTACTTACAGCGACCCGTCTCGATGGCCAGAGTGTGTGTGAGTCTGTACTTACAGCGGCCCGCTCGATGGCCGGTGTGTGTGTGTGAGTCTGTACTTACAGCGCACCCGCCTCGCGCCAGAGTGTGTGTGTGAGTCTGTACTTACAGCGGCCCGTCTCGATGGCCAGAGTGTGCGCCAAGTCAGTACTTACACCGGCCCGTCTCGATGGCCAGAGTGTGCGCCAAGTCAGTACTTACAGCGGCCCGTCTCGATGGCCAGAGTGTGTGTGTGAGTCTGTACTTACAGCGGCCCGTCTCAGTGGCCAGAGTGTGTGTGAGTCTGTACTTACAGCGACCCGTCTCGAAGGCCAGAGTGTGTGTGTGAGTCTGTACTTACAGCGGCCCGTCTCAGTGGCCAGAGTGTGTGAGTCTGTACTTACAGCGACCTGTCTCAAGGCCGAGTGTTGTGTGAGTCTGTATTACAGCGGCCCGTCTCGTGGCCAGAGTGTGTGTGTGAGTCTGTACTTACAGCGGCCCGTCTCAGTGGCCAGAGTGTGTTGAATCTGTACTTACAGCAACCCGTCTTGAAGGCCAGCGTGTGTGTGTGAGTTCGCTACAGCGACCCGTCTCGAAGGCCAGAGTGTGTGTGTGAGTCTGTACTTACAGCGACCTGTCTCGAAGGCCAGAGTGTGTGCGCCAAGTCAGTACTTACAGCGGCCCGTCTCGATGGCCAGAGTGTGTGTGTGAGTCTGTACTTACAGCGGCCCGTCTCAGTGGCCAGAGTGTGTGTGAGTCTGTACTTACAGCAACCCGTCTTGAAGGCCAGAGTGTGTGTGTGAGTCTGTACTTACAGCGGCCCGTCTCGATGGCCAGAGTGTGCGCCAAGTCAGTACTTACACCGGCCCGCTCGATGGCGGCGAGGTGCGCCAAGTCAGTACTTACAGCGTCTCGCCTCGATGGCCAGAGTGTGTGTGTAGTCTGTACTTCAGCGGCCCGTCTCAGTGGCCAGAGTGTGTGTGAGTCTGTACTTACAGCGACCCGTCTCGAAGGCCAGAGTGTGTGTGTGAGTCTGTACTTACAGCGGCCCGTCTCAGTGGCCAGAGAGTGTGTGAGTCTGTACTTACAGCGACCTGTCTCGAAGGCCAGAGTGTGTGTGTGAGTCTGTACTTACAGCAGCCCGTCTCAATGGCCAGAGTGTGTGTGAGTCAGTACTTACAGCGGCCTGTCTTGATGGCCAGAGTGTGTGTGTTAGTTGGTACTTACAGCGGCCGTCTCGATGCCCAGAGTGTGTGTGTGAGTCTGTACTTACAGCGACCCGTCTCGAAGGCCAGAGTGTGTGTGTGAGTCTGTACTTACAGCGACCCGTCTCGATGGCCAGAGTGTGTGTGAGTCTGTACTTACAGCGGCCCGTCTCAATGACCAGAGTGTTTGTGAGTCTGTACATTGTCAGCATGGTTGTGTTGGTGCTCAGGCAGTCAACTACAGTGTACTGTAGATTTAAGGCCAGATAGCACTGCATTTTCCTTTGTGTATGTGTTTGTGTGTTCTAGTGGGTGATTTTGTTTCTGTGGTGTTATAATTTGGTGAGGTCTGATTGTTCTTGTTCCTGACTGCTCCTGATGTAGAAACAGCTGTTTAAAAGCAGTAATCGACTACAGCTCAGAAGAATAGCTCTGATTATGACACTGTTCATTTGTGAAACATCCAACTGAACACTGTACTTCCATATCTGGATAAAAAAAAAGTTTCAAACCTTCTGCATGCACACTATACTATGTACCCCCTGAAATAAATTTAAGACTGAGACTCAAACCCCTGTGAGCAATCTTGAGCATTATATTTATACTTAAGTTCTAAGTTTAAGGAACACAAATGTGCTAATTATTTATTTATGCTCATGTACCTTGTAATGTGCTCTAGAGATCAGTTTTTGTACCGTCGAACTAGGACCATCCTGAGCCAGAATATTGAGGGTTTCGTAAACAGCTGTATAACCAAAATGAACAAAGATGGCCGTCCTAGTTAAATAATAATACATTTTTAAAAAACATAGAGGTAATCACTCAATTAAAAACAGCCGAGCAACCTGCATTGGACCACTTGAGATGAAATGACTCTCCTAAGTAATTGTATTCTTTGCGATTTTCGATTTTGTATGTGCCTAAAGTGAAGTGTGATGTGTTTCCTTGACATCTGGATCTAAAATAATAGTTTTGGTCTTTTTGAGGTTGACTGTCAGGGCCCAGGTCTGATCGCACTACTGCAGCAGGTCCAGGTTCTGCTGTACTCTGCTGAACACTGGGGGAGTGCAGGACCAGGGTGTCTGCATACAGCACGAGTTTTACCTCTGATTCATGTAGAGTGAGACTCTCTCTTAATGTTTCTTAGTCTCTCTCTCTCTCTCTCTCTCTCTCTCTTCAGTCTCTCTCTATCTTAGTCTCGGTCTTTCGGTCTCTCTCTCTTAATGTTTCTTTGTCTATCTCTCTCTCTCTCTCTCTCTTTCAGTCTCTCTCTATCTTAGTCTCGGTCTTTCAGTCTCTCCCTTTCTTAGTCTCAATCTCTCTCTCTCTCTCTCTCTCTCTCTTTCAACCTCTCTCTATCTTAGTCGTGGTCTTTCGGTCTCTCTCTCTTAATATTTCTTAGTCTCTCTCTCACTCTCTCGCTTTCAGTCTCTCTCTATCGTAGTCTTGGTCTTTTGGTCTCTCTCTCTTAATGTTTCTTAGTCTCTCTCTCACTCTCTCTCTCTCTCTTTCAGTCTTCATCTTAGTCTCGGTCTTTCGGTCTCTCTCTCTTAATGTTTCTTAGTCTCTCTCTCTCTCTCTCTCTCTCTTTCAGTCTTCATCTTAGTCTCGGTCTTTCGGTCTCTCTCTCTTAATGTTTCTTAGTCTCTCTCTCTCACTCTCTCTCTCTCTCTTTCAGTCTCGCTCATCTTAGTCTCGGTCTTTCAGTCTCTCCCTTTCTTAGTCTCAATCTCTCTCTCTCTTTCAGTGTCTCGTAATCTTGGTCTCTGTCTCTCTCTCTCTCTCTCCCTCTCACTCTCTCTCTCTCAAGTTCAAAGTTCAAGTTCAAAGTGTGCTTTATTGGCATGAATTTTTTAACATTGCTGCCAAAGCAAAATAATAGAAAAGCTATGTAGACAAACAATAACAACGAATAAAGGAATCGATATAGGAATAAAATAAACACTAGACATGAATAGACATTAAATAAACTGACAGATGTATTACAGAAGGATGTGCGGTATTGAATTAATTTATATTTATAATATATATTAAATTACATAGCTATATAAAATATTGTAATGACTGGCGTTAGGATTAGATTAGAGGTGATTTGTGTTTCTTACATGGAGTGAATATGAACGTAGCTGCCAGCCCTTCTCTCTCTCTCTCTCTCTGTCTCTCTGTCTCTCTCTCTCTCTCTCTCTCTCTCTGTCTCTCTCTCTCTCTCTCTGTCTCTCTCTCCCCTTTTTCCCTCTCCATTTCTCTTTCTCGCTCTCTCTCTTTCAGTTCAGTCTCTCTCTCTCTCTCTCTCTCTCTTTCAGTTCTGTCTCTCTCTCTCGCTCCCTTTTTTCCCTCTCCATTTCTCTCTCTCTCTCTCTCTCTCTCCTTATGGTTCTTAGCGTTGTTATGCACTCATAAGCGATTATCGATCAGCAGGAGCCCCTGAACAGAAATGTCAAACTGACTATTGTACACAATCTCAGGTCAGCCAGCCCGATTTCCCCGACTAATCTGAGGATTTCTGCTCTTCCTTTAAATGATTTACCAGCCCTTTAGTCATTTAGTGTTAAAAGGTTGCGGAAATTAATTGATTAAAGCACGTAAAATCGAAACATAATTCTAAATCCACCTGAATGTCTCGAATGTTTATTTTCTCTTTGTATGACGTGGATCCGGTACCCAGCTGTTCCCCACATCCTGGATTATGCAGTGAAAGCTTGCTAATTTATTTCCTAGCTGACTAGCAATTAGCTGACTAGCAAGGTAAAACCTGTTTTAACTCGTAGTTATCAATTCAACTTGTTAGCTAAAGTGTTAGCTACTTAGCTGATGGCTTGGAAAGGTGTTTGATAATTTGTGGGAAAAGTATGTGTTTATGGACACTATCCCCATTCTGACACGTGGCATTATAGAAAACACGTTCTGGCTCACTCTTAAGCCTGGTTCACACTGCACCGACTGACGCCAACAGACGCGTATGTTAACAGACAGTGTGTTAACCCTCTCGGCATTCCTTAGCATTGTTCGACGTCTGTTTTCATCGACTGAACACGTTCAGTCTGTGTTTATTGGGTTGCGGAATGCCTGAGCAGCGTGATATGTACCAGTTGGGTGGCTGTGGCTCAGGTGGTAGAGCGGGTTGTCCACTAATCGTAGGGTTGGCGGTTCGATTCCCAGCCCACGTGACTCCACATACCAAAGTGTCCTTGGGCAAGACACTGAACCCCAAGTTGCTCCTGATGGCAAGTTAGTGCCTTGCATGGAAGCTCTGCTACATTGGTATGGGTGAATGAGACACAGTGTAAAACGCTTTGGATGAAAGCGCTATATAAGTGCAGACCATTTCATAGTAACATTTCGATTGTTGTAAAAAGATCATCCATTTTTAAACCAGCCTGACTTTGTAAAAAAGTTTGTTGGTGTCTGTCGGGGCCGTGTGAACACGACACTTGTGTTTCCCAACGTTCTAAATCCAACGGCCGACTTTTAAAAGCTGTTGATTGTCGGCGTTGGTTGGCGTCCGTCTGTGCAGTGGGAACTAGGCGTTAAAAATCACCGTAGTCTCCCGTTATGTTTTTGCGCACAGGAGGTGCGGCTGATGTCAGAGTGACGTGTAGCGCTCAAGTGTCCATCGAAGCCTGTATTTCTAAACACAGCCATAAGACGTCATCCGAAATCATTGAGAAGACGCATGAGAAATGCAGCAGTGTGTGGAATAAAGACGAGCGATGTGGATTACGTTCTCGATGAATGATTTTCCAAAATTCCAAAACTCAGAGAATCTAGTAATAATAATGAAAAAAAAAAAAAGACAACAAAGTGAACATTCGAGTCGAAAGGAAAATGTCACAAAGGGACAAATGACAGATATGTAACTTTCATATCTCTTGAAATAAAAGAGCTGGATATTGACACGGACAGATTGTCTATTTACTGTGCTTACTCTTCAGTAGAGACACAACATGATTACAGACTTGAAGCACTTGACTTACAAAAGAAAACAAACAAACCACATGCTGCCAATCTGTTTTTCAGTGTGTGTGTGTTCCTGTGTTAAAAGCCTCCACCATACTGCTTTGATAATATTAGTGTAATATTAGCTTTAGATAATATTAGATAGTATTTCCTCATTTGTAAGTCACTTTGGATAAAAGCGTCTGCTAATTGCATGAATGTAAATGTGATATAAAATCCAAGTTAGTATCACCGAAGTGGTAGACATTTCAACTTTCCCGTTCGCGATCACACGCAGCCGTCAACAAATCATTATGAAATGTTGGCTGAGAAGCAGTTGGTCGTGATGGTGTAGCACGCACCTCTCTAAGGACTTGTCTTTCAGAGCGCATCGTCACGCCAAACAGTTAAATGGATTTCATGAAGACTGCATTAGAAGCGATTTACATTTCCATTCAGTTATAGTTAAAGAGCTGCACATTACACATCCAGTTGAATTGGCTATCACGTTACAGGTATAATTAGGAAATGTGCATGGAGTTTAGTTCAGAATTTCAGTGTGTGTGTGTGTGTGAGAGAGAGAGAGATCGTGTGTATGTGTGGTAATTACAATGCACAAGGAGCTCATGTCAGTAAATCTGTACTGCATGTAGATTAAAATGTAGGATCAGACCGAGTCCAATTAAAGTGTGTGAGCTGATCAGAGGAGAAATCATGCTGTGGAACATCAGATATTCCTCATATCATTTAATCAGCATGATTAAACGTTCCTGATATAATTGTTTTGTTAGTGTGGAGGTTTGTGGACTGAATTGAAGTGAAATGCGTTGGTATTCATGTTGTTGTTAAGATTAATCATTAATGCTGTGTGCAGACGTTTGAATCAAATCATGATTAGAAAAACCACGGTTTGTGCGGTTTTCTAGGGAAATCAGCTGGTAGGCTGTTTCAGGTTAAAATCCCGGAAAACCTTCATGTTTCAGCAGAAACATGGTCTATTATTTAATACAGGAGCATTTTTACAGTATTACAAAACAATTAACAATGATGACAATAATGATGATAAAAAATGTATTAAAAATAAATAAATTCAATGAACAATGATATAATAATAAACTTAAGGAACAATGGTAGTATTAATAATAATAATAATAATAATAATAATAATAATAATAACATGTTTAAGTTAATTAAATTTATATAGCTATATAAACTATTTCTTTTTTATTGATTTTATACATATATATATATATATATATATATATATATATATATATATATATATATATATATATATATATAAAGCGGAAATACGAGAGCACGTGCTTTTCCCGAGTGACAGCTGGACAGGTGCGTTTGTTGTCGCTGATGTCATGTCTCCGCCCTGTCTTGTCATGTGTCGTTGTGTCACGTGTGTTATGGTTTTGCCCGCAGCTGTTAGCAGTTGCGGGGCTAAATATGTGTGTATATATACTGTGAGCCGTGCTACACACGGTGCGGTGTATTATACTTAGATTTCACGTCCACGTTAGAGTTAGTCACGCTGGGTTATCCGCTCCCAGGTCCACGTCCTAGTTTACGACCTAGTTTACGTTCATGTTTATGTTTGTTTGTTTCCCGACCCTGTTTTCTGTGACCTCGACCTTGATCTCTGTCCTGCCATGTTTATGCCTGTTTACAGTTCGCCTGACCTTCGCCTGTTTCTGGATTACGATTATGGATTACGTTTTGGATTTGTCTGCCTCTTTATAAATAAACCTATCGTTCTTATATGCGATTGCATCCATCCCCTTTATCGGCTGCGTCACGGATTTATGAAATATATATATATAAACTTATCTATTTATTATTACATTTAATATACTTTTAATAATGCTTATAATATTTAGTAATTGCATTTAGTATATTTGCTATTTTATTACAAAAACCATAATAATAATAATAATAATAATAATATGCTTCATCTATATAGCATCTTTATAAAACTTATTTTATATATATATATATATATATATAATTAAACTTACTATATGTAGCATATTAATATTTTACTATTAATAATAATAATAATAATAATACATTTTTATTTTATAGAGCACCCTTATTCAAACTGTTTACTATTTATTTATTACTACCTTTATATTTAATATTAGATATTATTAAAAGCATGATTTTTTTCATTCCTTCAAAGATTTTATATGCACTTCCTGTCTCTGTCTTCCTCTTATCTGTCTGTCTGTCTCTCTCTCTCTCTCTCTCCGTGCCTTTCTTTGCTAACTGCCTGCTTTGTTCACCGACTTTTATTTCTTTGTGAAGGCAGATGAATAATTTCTTTAGAACAACCTAAAAGACTTCCTTTCACTTTCCAGGGGACAAACAAGTCTGGACTAGTCGGTTTATTGACTAATTTAAATTGGACGGAAAAGAGCCGAAATGAGAGAAATCGGATTTTGTGCCCTCACTTCGCTTGTGCTCGTCTGTGGATATAAAGCACGCTGGCAGAGCTGAGTAACGATCGGCCCGGCTCACTTTATGAACCACTGAATATCTCACTTCGCTGCTGGCAGAAGAATCACACATAGCTGGCATGCACACAGACACAACTTTCAAAGAGTGTAAATTAGTCTCCCAGTGATGAAGGCAACAGAAGATAGAAATAAAGACAGAGACGAATCATTACTTTGTTGCTTTTAACATTTGGGGATGGTTTTGTGGGGGGTTTGTGCAACAGACCCTGCATAAAATCTCTTTAATGAACATGAAAATTTGTTCATATATTACAATAACCTTACCTTTTGAAGTGATTGTAAAACATTTCTATATTATCTATTAATAATTTATTAACCACTACACTGTTTGTGCTTTAATGATGCATAATGAATAACACATACACAAACAGAATTATAAATAAATAGCCCTCAGGTTTCATTTAATATTCATGTTTTTATATTTTTAGGTTGTACATAATAGTCATAGTTTTGTTTATTTTCCGATCGGTCCCTCATAATCTATATGTGACATTCATTTTCATATGCCATTATTTCTGTTCACAGCTGTTTACAAGCCCTACGTTCACTACTGACGTACAATCTAATAACCCATGATTAAACATCTGGACAACTATTATTGTTATTATTCGACTGTTTCACTTAATATCTCAACATTCATTTTTTGGTTACTTGTTAAAGTTCTTGTTGGTTTAGTCATTTCAATGTGAGTGTGAGCAAACTTTTGGACTTTTTGATTACTATTACGGTTATTAATTGTTATATTTATATGTACAGTATATTCCAGTATATTACTATTATTAATAAAAAGAGATGGCTTGGATCAAGACTTAGTAAATACTATATTATACAATTGTGTGCAGAAGTTTTTACCCCCTTACTTGTATAAGTAGTGAACTGAATATGAGGATTAATCTGTCTCTGCTTGTCCCCATGTTTTAGGTATGACATGCCAGGCACGCACCTCCTACACCGAGGACGAGGTGTTGTGGGGACACCGCTTCTTGCCTGTCATGTCTCTAGAGGAGGGCTTTTTCCGTGTGGACTACTCGCAGTTTCACAGTACGTTCGAGGTTCCCACACCACCCTACAGCGTCAAAGAACATGAGGAAAAGGGCTCGCTTCCTTCTCCGCTCGCCGTGCCGCACCGCGGACGTGTTTTCTCCGTCAACTGCTTGGAGTTGGGTGAAGAGCGGCCCAGCCTTGGAGGTAGCGCCTTCTGCAGGCTGCCCAGCAAGCTCCAGAGGATGAGCTCGTCCGGGAAAGAGGAGCTGCCCAAGAAGGTTCTGCGTTTGAGCTCCCAGGCCTCGGAGAAGGCGTCCAGCACGGGCGACTTGCCTCTCAAACTGCAGCGCATGGGCTCCGGTCCCGGCCAATCAGATGACTTCCATCTCAAAGCCCTCAGGGTGGGCTTCGAACCCATGACCATGTCCACCGGAGACCTCGAGCAGAGGAGCCTAGCCCCGATGCCATCACCCATCGCCCTGCCACACACTCTTGCTCCTCCACACACTCCTCTGTCCTCAGCTGGAGCCAGAATGGAGGACAAGCTGCCTGCCAAACTGAGGAGGATGAACGCTGACCGCTGAGATCACAGGGACTTTATTGTTCTTTGTTGCTGATCTGGGATTTGACTTCATTTGGGTCCTGCATCAGCATAAAAGAACAACTTCTAACATACATCGCACGTATATAAAAGAGGTCACAGGTCAGGGATGAACTGCATATATAATCCTGACATGGAGATGGAAGGAAGGATGGAGAAACTGAAGGACTGGTCCATGCATGAACAGATGGGGGTATTTAGAAGTTTGGATGCGTGTTTTTTGTGTCCATTCCACACATTACTGAACTCTAGATGGGACTCCTGTTATTCTGGTCGGTTTGCACCAACCGGTCATAACCGTTAAAGTTAAGACAGACAGGACTTCCCAATCATCCAAAGCTACACAACGAATACTGACTGAGTTGCTAAGCAGACTGTATTATTAAGCAAAGCTGCTAGTTACTACATCCAAACAGAACGCACTCATTTCTACACCCAACACACTTTTCTTTGGCACTCATATCATGTTTTGTACAGTTACTTGATGCAACAAAAGGGATGTCCTTGAGACAAAATCATCTCAATAGCCTTGAAATAAAAAAAGAAACAATCCCAATTGCAATACTCAAAATATGTCACGTTTAAATCCAGTATTAGGCAGAGCAGATAAATAATACATGCAGAAAAATAGCTTAGGGAGAAGACAGATGCTCCTAGAAGAAAACAAATTTGCTCTCCTGTTTATCACACACAAGTGTTTGCTGTTTGTTTTGTTTTTTTTTGCAATAATGTTTTTTGTTTTAAAGCCGTGCTGTTTTTGACACCAGGCAAATTCCAGAAGCCAAGAAATTTGCGACTGCCTCAGCATAAATGACTTCACGCTATGCAAGTTTGTGGACATGTCTTTCTCTGAGGCAAATAGTCAAATATTGGGTTTAGCAAAAGGATACCACAGGATCAGAGAGAGAATTTCGATTATTCGAAAATAATTCCACGGATTTAACAATCCTTGCTTCATGCAACTCAGATGAAACAATGCTAAATCGGTTAGCCATTTAGCGTCCTACTTGGAGCCTTTTCTGAAAGGGAAAATCTCTGTTGTAAGTGTTTATATAGAACCTTTAAGGGTTCATCTCAGAGGGATACATCAAAGAATGTTTGTATATTGTAGCGTTACGAATTCCCTTCACTGGAACGAAGAGGCCCAAAACCTTTTCCAGCAGGGCAGTGCTCCTGTGCACAAACTGAGCTCCATGAAGACATGGTTTACCAAAGTTGGACTGGAAGAACTCGAGTGTCCTGCACAGATCCCTGATCTCAACCCCATTATACCCTATTAACTCCATATTAATTCCATGCCTTTGGAACAAGATGTTCAACAAGCACATATGAGTGTACAGGTCGTATGTCCACATACTTTTGGCCATAGTGTATGCTGATAGATTGGTATCACATTACAATATACCTAAACAGTTCAAAAGTCGCCTCAGAAAATCATGGACCTTGGAAGATCTTAAAGTAGGTGTTAATCAGCTCTGAACATAAGCTATAGAGGGACTGTCAGCAAAGTGCACGTAATGAAATGCATGCTTTGTGAAAATGCCAAACCAGCGTTATTAATGACTGCATCTATAAACAATACAATAACCAAAATGCCCGTGAACCCTAGACTCAGTCAAACAGAGCATAAATTGGAATTAAAATGAGCAGACGTTCACTGAAACATGCATTGAATGATGTACAATTTGACAACGGTGCCTTAATAGCCATTTAACGCCCAACAAAAAAAAAAACAACAACTATTAAATATAGTGTAAATATGAGTACACAAGGAGTGTGTGTTCTGTTCATAAGGTATACGAATGAAAAACTATTTGGGCTCCTGAATGCTGTTGTTATTGGAGGTGTGAATGTGTGGAAATTATCACATATAAAACTCATTTTACCTTCATCGCTGCACAGATGAAGGATTTTCGTAAAGGTTCTCATTATCATGGGTTAGTAACTGGTTTATTATTTTCTTCTTTCTATATTATTCTGCTGCTTCTGTGTAATAACTACTACCCAGTCCTAGTGCTGGTGGCAGGAATGATTGCAAAGCCCAGATTGTTGGTGGGAGACAAAATAAATAAAATGCAGTGTCATTTTCATGCTACTCTTTAACTCTGAGCTGATTGTTTTTGTTTTTCTACAGTTCAGGTTTGCAGATGTCTACTCCCATGCAAGGAAACAAAATGTAGAGACGTTCTGAGTGACACAAGAAAGGAAATGTCAGTCGGAAAAAGCCTTAAAGTGTCTGATTATGTCGATATCGATGCCTGTTCTTTATGAATAGGACAGATTAAATCCACTTTTAGATAAACGATCAGCTGTTTATACAGTAGTGGTTACCATGGCATCAGCTTATAGTCTGACTTTATGCTCGCTTAATACCCATGTAAAACTTGTAACAAAACATAATATAATATATGACCAGTTGGTGCAGCCGATTTCATTTACACCCAGAAAGTTATTAACTTGGTGGTGCAACGGACCCTTAGCACTCTAGCACACACACACACAGACATGCTCACATACACACACTCACAAACCATGTGTGCATGCAATTACACTTCACCATCTTTGTGTAGCACCATCTCTCATCATAGTCCATTAGTTTGGAAATGAATAAATTCTATTTAAGAGGCTTCGTTTGTGTTTATTATTCCCAGCTCTTAATGTAGCGTGATATATCTGTTTAGTAAACCGATATGGTATGCTTCTTTAACTTTCTTTAAGCAATTAAACACAATGTCGCATGCTGTTTTAGGAAAATAATCAACGACAGAGTGGTGTGATGCAGCCAGGCGCCAGTCGGAGTTACAGTTCTCAACCCAAAGTCGGTTATTTCCAAGTAAATTATGTTCCTTTTATATCACAGCAATTTTGAAACTTATTAATGAACACCATACTTTTTAACCGTTTATAGTTCCAGCGAAAGCAGATAGGGGCGGCTGTGGCGCAGTTGGTAGAGTGGGTTGTCCTCTAATCATAGGGTTGGCGGTTCGATTACCCGCCTGGGCGACTCCACATGCTGAAGTGTCCTTGGGCAAGACACTGAACCCTGTGCCTTGCATGGCATACCATTGGTGTGTGAGTATGTGTGAATGGGTGAATGAGACACAGTGTAAAGCGCTTTGGATAAAAGCGCTATATAAGTGCACATTTACCATTTAGATAGTTCCTGTTATCCACCCGAATGGCGTTCCATCTGAAAACTTTCTAACAGTTACAAAGCTCTGACACTGGAGACATAAATGCTGAATAAACATCTTCTTAAAGAAACCTCAACCATATATATGAATGATTACGTGCTTCCTTATTTAAATACCTGCATTTATTTTATTTTACTTATATTATGTGGAGCATTTGCCATTCAAGTCCCTGTATAAGTTGTTACTATAGAAACAATACCGTATTTAAATAATTGCATTAATGCAGGATAAACCACTGATTTGTCTTGCTGCCAGAAATACTACCTGAACTGCTGTCATAGAAAATGTATGAAAACCTTCTGACCAATCAGAATGAAGAATCTGTCAATGCTGTGGTATACAGTAAGGACATATTAACTACTATGAATTATTCCGTATCTACAGTGGGGTGTAGTAACGAGCGTGAGGAATGTAAATCTGGACTCATCTGTCTCCTGGGACTTTAAGGGGTTAACACTTTGTAATGACACTGAATTTGTGATCCAAATGACCATATTGCCACACTTTTGATGTGCAGGTGCATTATCCATAGATGTGGGGTTGCATTCAATATCATTTCCTTTCACTGTTTATTCAAGCACAGCAGATGTTTTATTCATGCAATATCAAGACAGCGGCGATGTTGCATGCATAACACAGTGTCGTGAAACAATTATTTCCAGTTCCAGCCCAATTAGAAATATGAGATTCAAATGTCCATGGAATAAACAGATGCTGTAGTCATTTACACCCTCGGTTCCAGGAAAGAAGCCTACAGAAGTAATGTCATGACTGGAAGTAATGAATGTTACTGCCCACACCATGTAAAGATCAGTAAGTGACCACAATGGTAGAGCAGCTGTAATTCCGGGTTAAGTGAAAGCGTTATGTGATTTCATGACCAGAAATTAAAATGGTATCCATGGTGCAATTTACTACTGGACATTTTGGTTCTGTGAACGAAAACATAGACTCTATTCATGTGGAACTTGAGAAAGCCAGGATTTGTAAAACCTCCCGTTTTATTACTGGTAGAGTTGCAGTTAGTCATCTGTAGGGTCCAAGCACCAAATGAACAAATTTGGAAATGATTTGCCATGTTTGGCCAATAAACTCTAAGTATACATAGCTAAATGAGCCATATTGCAGCTTTGTGTGCTAGGTAGGTTCACATGAAATGGCTATAGGGCCACCGTTAGATAGGGGCAGTGGTGGTTTGTGGGTTAAGGCTCTGGGTTACTGATCAGAAGGTCGGGGGTTCAAGCCAAATGTTGGGCCCTTGAGCAAGGCCCTTAACCCTCTCAGCTCCATCGGTGCTGTATCAGGGCTGACCCTACACTCTGAACACAACTTCCTGACGTGCTGGGGTATGCGAAGAAAAGAATTTCACTGTTCTGTAACGTATATGTGATCAATAAAGACTCATTATGTTTATTATCAGACCAATATGGGTGAAAATGTGGGTTACATCTTTAGACAAAAAAGGTTATGTCTAAAATGTTTAATGATCATTTGGTTTGTTTATATGATCAAACCCTTAAAGGCTCTATGTAGAACCCTATAGCAGTGTTTAACAATCAGAGAGGGTAAAGAAGTAAAACACTTGTAGGAAGGCAAGAACCATTTAGCACAGAAGAACCCCTGAGGAACTCCTAATCAATAATTGCACACCCAGTGAAATAATGGAACTGGAGGCCGTTAGGCATAATTCATTAGAGGCGATGCATTTAGGGGATTGTGGGAAATAACAGTGTTTTAATCTTCATGATCTTGTGGTGCGTTAAAATTTCATGGGACGCCAGCACACATCCACGGTTTCCAATGTTCACGGTTAAAAACGCATTCTCATTTATTTCATACTTATTCAAACGTTTTCTCAGAGCCAGGAAAACGCTGAGGACCTAATCATCACCCACTGTTAAGTCACAATGAGCCACTAAGAGTGTGCAGTTTGATTGGATCAGACTTTAACCCCTGTATGGTCTGATGGTAATTGAGGGCACTTGATTGGAGAGTGGGAAAATGGTGATTACTGCAGTGGGAGGCATCATAAGGTTAGAGGGTAAGACAAAGCACAGTTGACGCTGTTACAGTCATCATGCCAACGGGATATAAAATCATACAATGATACAAAAACACACACTTAAAAAAATACAATATAAGAAAAAATGAGAATAAACAAGAATTACACCAGAGTCGGAAGAACAATATAAAATTCAAGTATTACATTTATTCATGATTATGACTCGTTTCCTCCCCCAGTCCAAAGACATGCATGGTAGGCTGATTGGCGTGTCTAAAATTGTCCATAGTGTATGAATGGGTGTGTGAGTGTATATGTGATTGTGCCCTGCGATGGACTGGCACCCTGTCCAGGGTGTACCCCGCCTTGTGCTCAATGCTCCCTGGGATAGGCTCCAGGTTCCCCGTGACCCTGAAGAAGGAGTAAGTGGTAGGAGATGGATGGATGAATGCATGGATGATTATGAATCATTTATTTATCTGGCAAATGCTTTTATCCAAAGTGTCTTAAAGGAAAGAATTCAGTCCAAGTAGTTAATGATTAAGTGTCTTTTGGAATGTCCTGGGATTTGGGTTTACATTCTTACCCTTACTAAGAAGGACACTAAAAGCTGAACCATCATTTCAACACTATGAGCACAGCCAGTGTGATTAATTAATTCTGGCCCATTAATAATCAATCAATGAATTAACAAATCCAATAATTTCATGGGTAGGAGCAAAATTATAAACCTACTACTTTCAACAGTAAACTTCACCATCCATAGAATATAATATCATATCATATCATAGGTACCCTTCTTATTTAAAGATGAAAATGAATGAATGAATAAATGAATGAAAAAAATATTTCCTTATTTAAATGTGTTCTACATATACAGTATAATGCACACATACAGTATACGTAGGTGTGTCTTTTTTAAGTAGCATTTATTTCTGCATCATGTTACGTATCTGTACTGGTGCTTAATTAATGTAAAGAAGCATTACCATTGTAAATGATCACATTAAATTTGTCAATCGAGTGGCAGCTTGTCCACTGGGGCAAGTGTTTAAATCAGCCGTTCATAGAGTCCTCATTCACAACTCCATACATTTTACATTTAGTTACTAACTACTAACTAGCTCTTTTACATGACCAGTGATATAAGTAAATGCTACAATTCAACAGATATACAGTGCCTTGCGAAAGTATTCTTCCCCCTTGAACTTTTCAACCTTTTGCCACATTTCAGGCTTCAAACATAAAGTCTTCTCCTTGTCTGAGCTGAAAGTTTAGAGGGACGGCCAGGTCTTGGTAGATTTGCAGTGGTCTGATACTCCTTCCATTTCAAAATGATCGCTTGCACAGTGCTCCTTGGGATGTTTAAAGCTTGGGAAATATTTTTGTATACAAATCCGGTTTTAAACTTCTCCACAACAGTATTACAGACCTGCCTGGTGTGTTCCTTGGTCTTCATGATGCTCTCTGCGCTTTCAACAGAACCCTGAGACTATCACAGAGCAGGTGCATTTATACAGAGACTTGATTACACACAGGTGAATTCTATTTATCACCATCAGTCATTTAGGACAACATTGGATCATTCAGAGATCCTCGCTGAACTTCTGGAGTGAGTTTGCTGCACTGAAAGTAAAGGAGCCGAATAATTTTGCACGCACCACTTTTCAGTTTTTTATTTGTTAAAAAAGTTTAAAATATCCAATAGATTTCGTTCCACTTCACAATTGTGTCCCACTTGTTGGTGATTCTTCACAAAAAATTAAAATTTTATATCTTTATGTTTGAAGACTGAAATGTGGCAAAAGGTTGAAAAGTTCAAGGGGGCCGAATACTTTCGCAAGGCACTGTAAGCCATTGTTCCTTTGATTTTGATGAATCGCAAGTAATCAGAATAAAATCGAATACATTTCCACAAAGGCAATGCATCTAGGTGTACACAAGCATTTCTATTTTGAGATATAGTAAAGATTGGCTGAGGGAAAGGGGGAATTTGGAGTGGATAATGCCAGTTTATCAGAAATGCATGTTCACCATGGTGAACGTGTTTCCCACGCAATGGCTGAGAAAAAAGAAGAAAAAAATCTAGACTATTTTGGGCTAGTTTTAGGTCTTTTGTGTGGTTTTTGAAATATTTTTAGGCTGGAAATTGCGCTGAAACCTGGCAACCCTAGATAATTATATTAGTTCTTTTGTGTGCACCTTGCTGGTGGCAGGAAACACGCCTGCTCTACAGAACACAGTTGAACAAAAGTACGTCAAAACTACTCCAAACGGGCTGGTGAACTGTTTGAAAGATGACTATGTTGTCACTCTCAACTGCTTAGTGCTGATCAATGAATTCAGCAGTCCAAGCAGGATTTCGTGATTTTGCGTTCGCAGAATATTCGCAATATTCGTAGGAACTTCAAAATTTTCAAGGTTACTGCAGACTTTCTTTAGATTTGGGCCAAGACGCCTCATGTAACGCCATCACAGCACACACTCAGTCAAAGTCATCTTCGATTCACGTGCATTAAACATGAGTGCAGCTAACCGGTCGCATTTACCAAACAATTTTTTTTAAATTGCGCAATTGCAACTTGTTGCCAATTTAAGTACTTTTCGGCCAAAAAAAAAGCACAAAAACCCTGCAAATTGCTTAAGTCACGTGTAATAGTCTCATGATTTAAATTCGCTTGAGGCGATGTCATCTATCGTCACGAGTCGCTGTTGCTAGTGAATCATTTCCGTCACTATAATGTGTGACAGTTAGAACTCTCAAGAAGTTTGGATTTGGATCCCAATGCCAGAGCATGTTGAAGACCTCTAGTTTAGCACATCAGTGAAACATCATGAAGAGGAAAATACGGTGGAACCAAAAAAAAGCTGAGAAAGATTTAAAGGACACATGAAGGGATGTCGAATTACACAATGAAAATGGCTCTGATGGTAAATGCTTCAGGTTTTGGTAACTGATTGCACCTATGTATAAAGAGTAGAATGCATGTAATCAGTGCTTCACTGCTTGGGTAAAAAGAAGTACATTTTCCTTTTTGCACCCAGACACCATGAAGGACGAACTTCATTTTGGCCCTTGAAGATAACACTGGACACGTTTGATGTATCTGATTCCAAATATAGCTTACTCAGACATCAATCAGAACAACCTCTAAATATATCCCTGCTTCAAAACTCCAAGACGTCTCATATCCTTCTCACATCCATCCCCAAATTTCGGGCTCGGGAATGACAGTTCCCTCCAGCCAATCACCGTCATCAGTTACTCAAAGGCGATGAGAGTAGTCAAGGTGTAAAAATACAGATGCTGTTAAAAATTCAAGAAGAGGGGAACGGCACATTAAATTCAAGAGCAGTCATACAACAATCTACATCAGCGTTCCCCAACCGTTTTCCCACCACGGACCGGTTTAATATCAGACAATATTTTCACGGACCGGCCTTTAAGGTGTGGCGGATAAATACAACAAAATAAAATGATACGACCGGCATAAAAACTGGGGTATTTTTAAAATATAATAATAAACATGAATCCAATGTGAAATCGCAGCTTTATTAGCAGCGTCCTGGTAACATCACGCCAAAACATAGCATGAGTAACTTCCACTCTACCCCTTAACCTATCACGTGACCAAGTAACATATCACGTGACCGAGACAAGCGTCTTGACTTGCGTCAAGAGCAAGTCGTAGACGTATGTAACTCCGATAATAAATAAAACAGAAATAATGCAAGTTATTTATTCGTTTTGTGCGGCCTGGTACCAAATGACCCACGGACCGGTACCGGTCTGCGGCCCGGGGGTTGGGGACCCCTGATCTAGATGGTTCGACTAATCAGAACATCTCTCAGGGGAAATGATAAGAGCTCGATGTAACCACATGGTGTAATTAAATTAGTAAAATGGTCATTCAACACGTCCACGGCTTTTGTCTGGAATTAGAAACATGCCTTACAATCAAAGCTTCTTTGAATTGCCAAATTACAAACTACAGTAGTGTCCTGAGGAAACCTTTGCATTGTGTCCAAAATCACACCCTATTCAATATATACATGCGGCGCTATTCTGGGAAATGGTCTGCAATTATATAGAGCCTTTTAACCTTAGCGGTTCTACAAAGCACTTTAGACTGTTCCTCATTCGCCCATTCACTCACACAGCAATGGCAGCAGAGCTACCATGCAAGGTGCTTGCGCAAGGACATTTCGGCATGTAGAGGCAAATGGGCCAGGGATTGAACCGCCAACCCTGCAATTAGTTGACAACCCGCTCTACCACCTGAGCCAGAGCCACCAAGAACGTTGTAGCTAGTGTTATCACATTCTATATCCAATTGACGTACCTTAGCACATACAGAAAACCCATAGTGCAATTGTAGGTATGTACAATTCAAGTTCTTCAAGGGTTCTCCAGAGGTTCTTTGCACAGTTCCTAAAAGGCATAAGGAAGCACTGTGTTGTATTGCTCTACATCAAACCCATAAAGAATCCCTAAAAGGAACAATTGAAGAAAGATAAAGTGTCTAAAACCTTTTGTTATTGTAGGAAATAGGGAATAAGGCACACTTGAGACATGATGCTTAAGAGATGCTTAAGCAATATGATTTTATTTAGGAAATAAAATCAAAACATTTGTGGGAAAATTTTTTAAAGTAAAAACAAAAACAAAAACAAAAAACAAAAAACAAGCATTCAGCCTAAATAAAACTGATGGATAAAAACACCCAGGATGTCACACACATGACTTATTCAAGCTTCAAGCTTGAAAGATGGTTGAGGAGGACAGCATGTCAACACTCTGAGCAAGCATGTGTGCACGTGTGTGTGTGTGTGTGTGTGTGTGTGTCAGCGTAGATAAGTAAACGCAGGTGAATTTTAACCTCAGTGCCGCAGTCGTTAACTGCTCATTTCTCTTCGCATCGTGTCACTCATTGCAAAGAACGTCCTGCTTTGAACTCAGCCGAGGACAAGGTCGCTGAGAGATATCACAAGCACCATTTCATGGTTGACCCCCTCCCCTCCCCTCCACTACAATTTCTCCCTATTCTTGGCATGTTATTTGAATTCTTTTCAGTGGAACTGACATAACTGTACTATTTTCATATGCCTATTAAGGATCAGGCCTTAATTAATTAATTAAAGTCTACTACTGTCTGACATAATAATAAATAATGGATGTTTACAGCTCCGGAGTTCCTGGTTCGATCCTGAGCTTGGGTTACTGTCCATGTGGCGTTTTGCATGTTCTTACAGTGTCTGTGGAGGGTTTTCTCTGCGTCCTTTGATTTCCTCTCATCTTCATACAACATGCCAATAGGTGGACTGGCTGCTAAATCATGACGGAGTGGATGTATGGTATACTGTAATACAGTGATGTCCCATACAGGGTGTTTCCTACCATACACCCAGTGAGTTACTGCAACTCTAACCAGGATAAAGCACTTCCTGAAGACTGGAACTATATTATAATCTAAACCACTTCTAACATACAAGGTAAACCACATCTCCTACCTTGAGTCTAATGCTGGTATGAAGCAATACAAATCTACGTATGTACTGAGAAAGGTGAGTCAGCTTCAAGATGGCAGCTCTGACTGGATGTTGTCCATATTTTTAAAGATTGCGGTTTCATCAAATCAGTGTCAGAAATCACGTGGGCAAATCTGGTTAAGGTACCGAACAGGGTTAAAGGAGTGTGTGATGATTCACTTTTTAGCGACAACTACATTTGTGATAGAAAAATTGCATTCGTTTTATTTTGACCAAACCACATATTCAGAAAAACCTTTTACTGAGCAAAAATAGAAACGATCCCATCTGCTTTCTATGGTAGTAAAGAACATTGACTCGGTGCTTGGGGCAGAATGAATGTGGAAACCGTTTTTTTTTTCAGATTTGCAAAAGACTCAATATTTCTTTTTCAGAGCATCGTAAAAACACGAATCCACGCTGTAAAATTGGCTGATGATGAGAAACTGGGCTGCTTGATTCTCCAGGGATTTGCTCTGGTAGTCAATCCCACTGCTAACTGAAGCCTTTGTGCCGCTACACTGACTGATTCATACGTTTCATTTGCAAGAGCCCAGGTGTCTCTCTGTACACTAGTACAAACTGAAACACTACGAGAATTGTGCTACAAGAGTGCTATTGGCATTTTTCCAACATAAAAAAAAAAACTAATAAAGGACATATAATATAACCGACGTATCCATCCATCCATCCATTTTCCATGCTGCTTATCCTACAGGGTCGAGGGGGAGCCTATCAGAGGGAACTTGGGGCACAAGGTGACGGACACCTTCACAAGGTCACACACACAGTCACATTCAAACACAACGGACAATGAGGAATTGCCAATCAGCCTACAATGTATGTCTTTGGACTAGGGGAAGAAACCGGAGTACCGGGAAGAAACCAGTGAAGCACGGGGAGAGCATGCAAACTCCACACACACAGGGTAGAGGTGAGATTAGAACACCCAACACCACAGGTGCTATGAATTAAGCTATGAATTAATCACAATGATGTAAGGGTCCGAGTGCACCTTTGTCGAGCTCGAGTCGAGAACAAGTCCATAACTAATCGAGTACCAAAGGGTCAAGTTGGACTTAAGTCTGAGTCCTTAATGGCTGAGTCCTAGTCTAGTTTAGTCCAGAAAATAATTAAATTGAAAAAAAGATTTGAAATTGCAATTGTAAACTTAACACTGTTAAATTAATATTTTAACCTTCACAAACCAATGGCAACATAAATGTAACAAAAAATACCACTATTACATGTCAGCGGCACCTCAACTAGTTTGCGATCAAAAAATGGTTTCAAAGAAGAAAAAGGGTTATAGAGGCATATGTAGAAATTTGTGGATGAAAATACAAAAGCTGTTTTGTTATCGTATCACACGATATGGTGTCCTCCAGTTCGAGTTGGCATTTCAATGATTTGATGCCTCTCCCCCACAGTTATATCGGCTGAGAGAGAGAGAGTACAGAGTAGAGTTACATTTAGCAGCATGTCATAACAACAAACTTCATGCTTTATTACTGCACATTTTACGTGAAATTCAAGACTGGAATCAGCAAATGTGCGCACGCACACACACACGCATCTGTTTCAAATCATAGCTTCACTATACATTTATACACACTCCAAATGTTTGCCATGTGACATGAAACTATACTGTAGTATCTGTTCAGTGCTTAATATTGTTGTATCTGTATCTATATTTGGATGCAAACCCAAAATGGGTGTGGCCTAAACAGGAAAGTTATTATTTTATTTATTTATTTATTTTTTAATATAGAGATGTGCCCTGCCCACGGCATTTTCTAACTAATTTTGTTGGTTCTATTTCTCAAAATAATAACAAACTACAGTAGTAGGAACCCCCCAAAACTACCACCACCACCACCACCACCACCCTGATCAGGCAGTTACTAAAGACGAATGAATGAATGCTGTTACTGCATTGTTCACGTGAATGAATGTGGTCTTTCTTTGTCATGGGAGTGTTACATCTGAGCATCAGACCTAGTGGTCATCTCTAGTCTCAACCAGATGCTGTGAAAGCCTTTCTGGTAAGTCCTCTCCGTGTCTCTTTTTCTAAATTGTATTTGTATCTGTAATTCATCTATAATGTGTTTGTTTTCAGCTGCACAAGCCAAACAGCGGGGTTTAATTAAAAATTCGCCCATCATAACAATTAGATTTATTACTTACTTCTTGAATTGTAATGAGATTGACTTGCAATTGTAATAAGAGTACTGGTTTTAAAGTGCTGCAGGTGGTCTTTTTGAAAGTGAGAGAAATAAGGAATAGACATGCGATAAGAGGTTAAGAGAATTCTACAGAGGTTAAGAGTTTTACATTTATTCAATCCTCTTTTCCTCATTATCAGCTAGTTATTTAAGTGCAGCTCTTACTTCCAGGCCTCAAGAGTAGTAGCTTGTGTGCTACTGGGATTTAGATTATGACCCTTAGATTACCATTAACTAAAGGACTGGAGTTCATCAGCATTCTGTGCTTTGCCTCACATCCAGTATTTCTCACTAGAGAGGAGAGACGTTAAAGCTGGACTTCTTCCTGACTGCACACTGTAAGATCACACGAATAACACCGAGCACTCGGACTGCGATCGCTGACCCTGAAGAGGCATTAAAAACCACTCGGACGCTATCCGTCTGGAAGAAGAAGGGGAAAAAAAAGATGAAAAACAAACTCTTTCAGCATAGCATGAAATATACAGCCTATTTGTTTCCTTTCCTTCAGCAGACCACTGATGTTTCCTTCCTTACTGATTTCCATTAGTGTTCTCGCAGAATTATTCATAGAAATCGAAACCCACTTTGCTTCATTTCAGCAGCAACAAATAGCACAATTATTTAATAATCTCTGAGTGAAATATTCTGCAGTATACTAAAGAGGTTCATCATGGAGAGACTTTTTGGTGTCAAGCATTGTTATTGCCTGCTTTGCTCCGTTCCAGATAACGCCATGCTATAAATAACGAGGTCTAAATAATGCAAAGTGTCACCATGGCCCATTACAGCTTAGGGGAACAATAGGATTAATTCTGGATATGTTATTATGTGGATTTACTGTTCTGTCACAATAAAGGCAAGGTTAATAGCTGGTTCTAAAAGAGAAATCCTGATACGCTCCGAATCGCTCGTAATAAGAAAGCCATTTTCCTTGCGACACACATAACATCCTAGATGAATGAATTGATATGAAGAGTTGATGCGGTGTTTCGTGTGATGACGACGTAGCGAAACTGCCTTTTCAGTCCACATTCATTCAGTATGTTTATAAATAAGCAGACATTATTACTTCCTTTGAAATTTCTAGAAAGCTCCAAATATCAGGAAACAGCAGTAAAACATAATATATTGATATTAAATCGAATGCTCACCTGTCTCATCTATCAACCAACACCACCTTTATTACAGCTGGAGAGAGAAAGATCATCAATTAAATGATTTATCGCTTCTTTCCTTCCTCCTTCTGTTCACATGAAAAAAAAAACAACCCAGCTGTTAAAGAATTTTCCAGCAATTTATTTATTTATTTATTTAAACATAGCCCGAATTTCCTACTACGGCAAAACAATAATTCGGTCATTTCTACAATGTTCAAACCAGTATGATTTTTAGACATATGTTTTACAGCTCAGCACATGAATAAAATAATGATTTTATACACTGTAATAAATCATTCATTTTACTGTATAACTAAGCACCCAAAGCACTGAGGAAACAAAGGAATCTTGTTCGATTTCATTTATTTATTTTTTAAATTCGGCACATAAGGTGGGGGACAACCTGGACATCCATTCATCCATCCATCCATCCATCTTTTACCACTTACTCCTTTTCAGGGTCACGGGGAAACTGGAGCGTATCCCAGGGAACATCGGGCAGAAGGCGGGGTACACCCTGGACAGGGTGCAAGTCCATCGCAGGGCACAATCACATACACACTCACACACCCATTCATACACTACAGACACTTTAGACACGCCAATCAGCCCACCATGCATGTCTTTGGACTGGGGGAGGAACATGCGAACCACTAAGCCACCGTGCTCACCCTGTCTTTTATTTTATTTATTTTTTTCTGCAAGAGCATGTCCCAAAGTGTTTCTTTCTTTCAGTTTTCAGCTCTTGTTTTTATTTGATGGTTACATAGTGTAAACAAAGTGTTGCGATAGATGAGATAAACTTCTCATCTTAATATGAGCAGTAGTACTTTTTTTTATTTAACTTTTTATCTCACATCTCAAACTATGGAACAATTGATTATGGAAATGAGCAGTGGAAGACTGGGTCAAACTGGTCCAGCAAACGTAGACAAATCCAAGTTATCACTACAAAAAAAAGAGAGCGTTTTACAAAAGTTTCAAAAAGCCAAAAATGCTTTGCAGTTCCTCTTCCAGCTTATCAGAAAAAGCATAAAAGCAGCTTCTGGATGGAACAGCGGGAAAGCAGAACACTGCTTCTTGTAGCAAGTGTGAATATATTATCGGGCTTCTTTTCCAAGCCACGGGGTTCTTCTTGAGATGAATGGAGGCACATAATTTCACGTCTGAACGTGAGGATGAGTGCCTTTAACAATTTTTGAAGTATCGTTTTTTGAAAGGTGGAGTCTTTGATGTAAAATGGTGTTTGATTAAAGAGTACGCTATCATTGCATACAAACCCAGTGGTGTTATTCCCCTGGAGCAAACCTTTAACCCAGAATAAATGACAAACTATTGTTTTATAGAATGGCTAAAATGGCTCTTCCTTTCTAATCCCTCATTTTTCAAACAACACACATATCCAAATATACAATCTGACAGTCTGCTCTCACTGAACTTCTTTTCAATTCACCGTTTGATTTTACGGTCAATAGTCGTAGAAGAGTAATGATTTATAAGCGCACTATCTGGGTGTCACCTTCGAAAATGGTGGGTTCGCTTTTGAGTTTGGTTCCTCTCAAGGTTTCTTCGTCTCAGGGAGTTTTTCCCTCATTAGAATTCTAAATCCACATCCAGATTTCTGTAAAGCTGCTAAGTGACAATGTATATTGTTAAAAATGCTAAACAAATCAAATGTAGCCTAATTGAATTGAATTGAATTGAATGTGACGTGAAGGATACGTCTTATTTACAGATTTGGCTGTAACATGCAGAAGTGGAAGGCAAGAAACACAGGCGCGAGGATAATCCACAATCAAAACACAAAAACAGCTGAGAGTCCAAACCCAGACTTACTACACACACTGTAAGACACAAAAGGACAAGGAACGAACCTAAGGGCTGAAACATACATTACATAGTTATATGAATCAAAATGACAATGCTTATCCAAAACTGCTAAAGAATGTTCCTGTTGTTCATACTGAACATGTGTTATCGCGCGCATTACTGTGACGGTTATAAAGCTCAGTACTCAAAAGAGCGATAAAGAGACTTTAAAACGTTTTTTTTTCCCCAGCTAAATCGTGAAAATTAGAGTCAGTAGTACCGCGCTTTATAAAATCAAAGAGCCATCCAAGCATTTCCAAAATAGCAGCACAGCCACAGCTATTCACAGCGACCCCACTATGGACATGTTTCCATTTCATCTTGCGGATTTTGATTGATTTATTTATTTTGCAGAACTAACAGAACACACAATATCCTGAGTGAAGAAATGCGATGCCATTACATTACTGTATATGTTTTTCTGAACGGACCAGCTCTGCAGGAGACTCATCAAACTGCTGTAGCGCCATGACAGTTGACGGGGAAAAACTAGCCTCTGCATATATTCGACAATAGCACCCCTGATTGCAGCATTATAAATTTTATCGAGACAGGCTGCTGTGACATTGAATAAAGCATGTGTTCACACGAGGCCTGGACTTAATGAGACAAAAGCACTATAATACTTTTCAAGGAGGTCCAGAAACAACAGTGCAGAAATAAACAAAATAACCAAGGCTAGACATAGAACAGGTGAACACCTTAGACTAGAGTAATCAACCAAAATCTCAAGACAGGGGTAGAAACAGGACCAAAAGCATAACAAAAGCACATGTCAAAACAAAAGCACGTGAAGTAAACTTAAAACCTACTACTAAAAAAAATCTACAAGAGAGCAGTACTAGTCATACTGGGAAATGTGCCGCACGAGAGGGAAGTCTTGACAATGACATCATGAGTTATTCATTATTAGGATGCAATCACGTTGTGTCGCTCGTAATTTCTTTAATATTATTAAATGACTACTAATACAACTGGCACCCTGTCCAGGGTGTACCCCGCCTTGTGCCCTGATGCTCCCTGGGATAAGCTCCAGGTTCCCTTGTGACCCTGAACAAGGAGTAAGCGGTAGAAGATGGATGGATGGATGGATGGATGGACAACTAATTAGATCAATTCACCTGAGGTTGGTGTATGCCTGTGTAGTATTTCCGACGAGCGATGTGGATACACAATTGTGCATCATTGTTTAGTAATAAGTTAAACATTTGTGGTGACAGAATTAGATTATACAACTAGACTACAGAAGGTCATACCTAACACAGATGCAAGTCCCTGTGCTTCTCAGCACATTTGGTGGTAGACCAATCTGGTGGTATTTCAGTGTTTCTCTAATCAGCTGATACACTGTGTTTGCTTTGAACACTCCAGGCCACTCAAGCACATATACACACAGTTCACAGCGGGCTCTGTTTGGACATCTGGTGGCTGTCTCAGTGTGCCAGCGGGCCATGCAACACATTTTATATCACTCAGCATCTCCATCAGATGCCGCTGGCTACTCCAGTGCTGTCTGCTCCTGTGTCTGTCCATCTGTTTTGTTCGCCTTTCGGATTTGAATTTTTTCCTTCACAATGTCTACTTTTTGCAAATGGTGTCATGGTAAATGGCGCACTTATATAGCGCTTTTATCCAAAGCGCTTTACACTGTGTCTCATTCACCCATTCACACACACACCAATGGTACCAGAGTTGCTATGCAAGGTGCTAACTTGCCATCGGGAGCAACTTGGGGTTCAGTGTCTTGCCCAAGGACACTTCAGCATGTGAAGTAATCCGGGCCGGGAATCGAACCGCCAACTCTACGATTAGTGGACAACCCGCTCTACCACCTGAGGCACAGCCGCCCCATTTGCCCCGATAACATAAGAGTGTAATTGCACAACAGGAGGTTCCTGGATCCATATGTGAAGTGTGTCACATCCTGAGCAATTATAAAATTGTGCACTTAACCCTCATCCTACCGACTGGGGTACCCTCAGACCCCCGAGGTGTACTTTTTGTCATATCTCACAGGTGCTTTGTTCGATTATTCTGATTTTTCATGACTTTGTCAATCATTTTGTTCCTAATGATTTCATAGCATTGCTTTCACTTTCTGTTTTAAATTATTGCCTTTTAAAAATACCAATGTATTGGGGTCCTGGGAGACCCCAGTCAAAAGCATTCAATTCCGCCCATGCAGTTTTAATAAATGGAACTACTTTACTGAGTTCAGGTTTCCCATTGGTCATAATTTAAAGTATCACAAACTATCAGGAGGGGTAGGGGCACTGGCACAAATGTCAGTCATTTTGAAGGAGACAGACACAGGTGCAGCGGACACAGACGCTTTCATATTCTGAACGGGGAACGTCCCAGATTGGAAGTTTTCAGAACGTGGTCAACATCGCCGGATCTACCCAAGACAGCTGGGGCATGCCCTGGTCATGCCTCACATGAAGAGCAGAGCTGACACTACCATGCTCCAAGCCCCAATCCGAGCAGCAATGACCATCATGGGAGTGAAGAACACTTCACCTACTGCTATGGATGTCCAACAATCGACTGTCAAATCTACTCGAAAAAGTTACTGAATGGATTATAGAGACAGGAGTCCAAGTTAGTCGTCTCTTACAGAGAATGATGGACAAAAGTAAATTCAGAGATTCCTGCGTGTTTTAGATAGTGTATGGTAAAGGCCAACAGGTTTTTGGTGATAATCCGAAGGAATAAGGGTCACTCATCTTTAGGAAATGTTTATGAAATTTTTTAGGTTGCTGGATTATTTATTATTTTTTTGTAGCGTTGGAGAACTTTAATGCACAGCGTTTTTCTTTTTAGACTGAAATATCTATCCACTCAGAGTTTAAAGATGAGTGGACTGAACGTTTTTGAGGTGCCAAATGAATCATATTGTCTGGCTAATGAGACGCAACCATAGAGAATGGGTCAAATGTTAAAGGACATAACTGAAGATTAATTCAAAATGCCTAGTCTACTGGGATGCAGCTTTTAAACACTCTTGCTCCTATGTAGGTCTTAGAGTTGCTTTTATAATAAGATTACAACCATTTTTACTGGTGCTGGAATATATTAATATGTAATGGTTTACAGCTTAGACTGTTTTTTGATTGTTTGGTTTGGTGTTGTTTATGCAGATATGACATGTGTGTGAAGTTATTGTGCCAATTGCAATATTTAAAACAGTCTGTCTTTCTTTTTCCTGCTAATTAGTCAAAGTATACTGAAGGGAATAACTGTTGAATTGTCAAGATAACTTTTAATGAGGCCGGAGAAATCAGTAAGATCTCCTGAACCTGATCCATTCATGGATTCTTCAAATGACACCTCTTCTCAAACAACTCATTAAGGCAAACCAACTGTACAGTAGGGTTCAAAAAAATCCCTTAGATATTCACAGAAACACTACAGAGGAAGCACGAATTTCCACTCATAGTATAAGCTGTTTTGTTCATATAATGACCAAATGCCTTTGTTTAGGTTCTACGCTTATCTTGGCATTGCTTGATTATCCCATTGTGTGCATCTGTTCAATGTTCAGTGCTTAATTAGCTTGCCTATTTATTCCCTGTTGTTTCTACTTTTCATTGCGAAGTCTTGCTGAGCGTATTGAGTTGTATTAACCGAGAATATCCTGCCATGAGCTGAATTTTAAAAGCATCGCCTTGAAATTCTGAAGGCCATCGGTCGTTTTTGATGGATAATAAATAAGGCATTCAATCTAGACATGCGTGGCATTCATCTTCCATCATTAACATCGAACATCAAAACCATTCAAGCAGCCCTTTACTGGAGGAAATCCCTCTGCGTGCGCTCATTCAACCACAAAGGCGAGTGTTGCAAACGTCAGTGTTTTTTCATTAACAACTGCGGCTTAAATATTCTAGCTAGTCAGCAAAAGTGTGAGTAATGTAGCTGTGATTTACTACTTACCATTAATAGCCTGTTTGGATACGTATTCATGCTTGCATTTCCGTACATAAACAATGTTTAAAGCAACAACAGGAACGCACCTTTTCATTACTGGAGATGACCGTATGGGCATTGTGAGAAAAATTTGTCCAATTGGAAAAAAAAAAATTATTTAAAAAAAGACAACTAAAAATAGACTTTGACAGAATTTTTACAACCCTGTCCATCAACGTGATGGAGAACGAGTTACTGTAATGCAACCTCTCGTTGTGTAGTTCAGAGTGTTGTCTCCCCGTGTGTTCTTTCCAATTTTCTGATTCTTTTTGTATTACAGCTTCTGATTATGAATTATTCTTCTGTGATGTTGCCTGGACCCCCCTCAGCCACCCACCAGCCACCAATACTGGTGTTTATTTATTTATTTATAAATGATAAATGTGTTTTTCCAATAACATTAACTGTATTTTCCAATCAGTACATTTTCCACACTTATTTCATTTGGTATAAGCATAATATACAGAATAATTTGAAATATACAAAATATATGAGAGTACATACTTTCATACTTAAAACTACTTCATGTAGCATAGGTATTAAACAATCTAAACATCACATAAAAATGAATTGCATGTGAAGGAATCACGTGCATGAATATGAATCACATGAAAATGAATCATATGTCCCTCTTCAGCTCCAATTGGCTATTTATATTCCTATGTTTATTTTATTTAAATGGTGCCTGTTCTTGGGTTTTATCATTTTTATATAACCAGCGACAGCTATTGAGTAGCCATGATGAGCCGGGGGAGGGCGGGTTTATTTATTTATTTTTTTTCATTATAATTTTATTTATTTATTTATTTATCTCTTCTCAATGAAATATTTGGGAAAGGGAAGGGAGGGGAGAAAAAGTAAATGAATCACGTGAAAATTAATCACATGAATATGAATCACATGAAAATGAATCATATGTAAATGAATCACACTCTAAACATCCGGATTCTTCTGAAGTATGACTGCCAAGATCGGCAACTTACTTTAAGATTAAAGAAATTTAAGAAAATAAACCTATTTTCGATGCAATAAAAATCTTCCATTGATCATATAGAAATAGAGACCATCACAGGAGGTTGTTGAGTTTTATGAGCCGATTTGCATATTAAGTGCAATACACTAATCAGATTTTAAGTCTGGCTAACAGGACATGCATTTCACAAGACACAAGGTGTTCACAACACTCAGGTGTAAATAGGAACATTCATTAGATTTTAATTGTACCATCTAATGACCTGCTTATCCATTTTATAAGGACAATTTGTGACATTTATTGTTCCAGTTGCTCATGTAGGCCATATATCATAATCATAATTTTGGCTGAATGATCATCTGCCTTAGCAGAATTCTATTTAAGATGAAATGCGTGGGTTTTTTTTATGCCTTCATTCATCTAAAATTAAAAATAAATTGAAAAACTCCAACCACATTGGACTCATTTGTTTGAGTTTGTTGGAATCTTTTTATGGGGGTTCTTCACAAAGAAGATTAATCGGTATATCCACACAACTGAATTTATTATTGAAATATATTTAACATTTTGTGAAAATGTACAAAACCATTTCGACCAAGTTTTGAGTCAGGATCTTTAATGATTTTGTGCTTACAAGTACTTGAAAGATCTAAATATACAGAGTTTATATTTTGTTTTGTTTTTTTATTAAGGGGACAGATATGTATTTATAATTATACTCGGGTAAATCTTAAATGATGGCACAGTGGCACAGCAGGTAATGTTGTTTATTCACAGGTCCAGGGTCCCTGGTTTGTGTGAAGCTTCACATGTTCTCGCCATGACCGATCCATCTCAAAAAACATGTCAGTAGGTGCACTGGCTACTTGAAATTGTGAGAATGTTTGGTGGTTCCCTAAGATGGATCATATTCAGATCTCACACATAACTGCAGACTTTATCACTACACATCAATTACAGTTGCATGTACGTTTGGACACCCCTGGTATATTTTTATTGATTTGTGAAAAACTTCTGCAAACGTTAATGCACAGTTACTTTATATTTGATGAACTTAAAAATAGAAAAAAATTGTGGCATGTGCAAAAGTTTGGATACCCTTCCTACATAGTTAACTCATTAAGCCTTAATTGACTCATTAGGACTCGTTAGGCAGGTCAAGGATTGCCATTAGGAATAACAACTCCAGAGTATTATAAAGTCTCTTCAAACCCCTTCAAATCAACAACCATGTACTCCTCAAAGTAGCTGACTGAATCTAATTGATGCATACAAATCTATAAAAAAAAAAAAAAAAAAAGATATCAATGCACTTCCAGCTTACAATTTCCACTAGATTTCATTAGGAAATTGCAATTAAAAGGAACTGTGGAATGTAAGGCTAGATCTGGTGGACCAAGAAAACTTTCAATTAGAACTGCAGGTATACTGGCTAGAGGGGCAAAGCAGAATCCCCAAATGACAGCGAAGACCTGCAGGAAGCTCTCATCCTTGGAGAGCTCTTTGGTCTTGGCCATGGTGGAGAGTTTGGAATCTGATTGATTGATTGCTTCTGGGGACAGGGGTGTCTTTTATACAGGTAACAAACTGAGATTAGGAGCACTCCCTTTAAGAGTGTGCTCTTAATCTCGGCTCGTTACCTGTATAAAAGACACCTGAGAGCCAGAAATCTTTCTGACTGAGAGGGGGTCAAATACTTATTTCCCTCATTAAAATGCAAATCAATTTCTAACATTTCTTGTTGTTATTCTGTCTCTCACTGTTCAAATAAACCTACCATTAAAATTATAGACTGATCATTTCTTTGTCAGTGGGCAAACGTACAAAATCAGCAGGGGATCAAATACTAAGTCCAGTGCCCCTCTCTGACAGTTTTATGCAACTGCAATATGTCACACTGAAATGTACGTATTGGGCTGTAATTATACTGTGAAATGAAATTCGAAGCCAATATGAAATCCATAAATATGACACTATTCATGAAATTTTTTATAATAGTATAATCCGTTTCAATTACACAGTGTATTCTGTGAAGTGAGAAAGCATGGTAGGCAACTATACTATACAGTCACTGGTCCTTTTATCAGCTGAAGTGTCTCCTGCTGTCACAGTCAATTTTAACAAATGAGGAGCTCACAGTCAGTTTGAAGACAAATATCTGGAAACCCAAACATCACAACAACTGGCTGAGGCAACAATCAACTGAAACACAAATTACTGCAGCAGGATGAAAAATGACAGCAGTCGGAGGTAGCTGAATCCACAATCAAGCCTGGAAACCGTGCATGGAGGGGAACATTTACCTCAGGAAAGGGTGATTGGAAGATGTGTGATAAATAAGGGTTGCTGCACTCTGATGCCGAGATTCTGATGGAACAGAAAGTTGTGATCAGGGAACTTGCTGAAATAGCTAAGGCCATATAGGAATTCTGCCAGATCAGAAAAATGTGTTTGTTTTTCAGACATGTCTGTCAAATTCTATTGTTTGTGACCCAACAAGTGGGAAAAGATGTGAAAACACGGTCAGTGACACACACTCAAAAACGTGAATGCAAATACACACACAGAGCTCTCGCACAACACAAATAACATGTATCAGACTCAAGCTCGAAAATGCCCACAGTCATAAAGTCCATAATATCTCTCTCTCTCTCTCTCTCTCTCTCTCACACATACAAGAGAATAGCAGGCGCTCTGTGTTATTGTTCCTTGTAACGGGACACACTAGCCTGAGTGTCCTCTTCAAAAACAGTATGGCTACCTACTCAGCCTTTGTTCCAGTCCTCAACCCACTCTTTTAATCCACCAACCTCTATTTGTCACATTCTCTTTTTTCTGCACTGCATAACACATCGAGCCAGTTTCATTATGGAAAGTAGAATTAAAACCGAACTGCAGTCTCTCCGTCCAACCGAGCCTAAACGACAGCTGTTTTTGTGGCTTTCAAAGAAGGATGGAAAGAAATATGGTGTGGGGAAAAAATGCATGCATGAAAAGGAGAAACCTGGAAAAGGAAAAGCATGCAGCTTTCCATGGGAGCCAAGCCAATCTTGGTCTGCTTTTTATTCCAAGCAGCATTCACCATTACCCACTGGATCTCTGCTCATAATAACCACCCGTCTAATCTGAGCCTGGCCTGAACTCAGAGTGCAAATGGCTTCAGATCCAGGGCCATTGCTCGGTTCTTTTTAATGAAGAACGGCGTTCACGCAAATGAATTATGGATCAAGACTGCTTTCGTTATGTTACGCTGGCAGCCTCGTGTGGGTTTGTGAAGGAGAGCTATGGCTAGACTGGTAAAGAGGAGCTTAACGCACAGGCAGATACACATTAAACAAATGTGCCTTTCAATAGGAAAGAAAATAAAAGTGCAGCAATTTGCAAAAAATGAATGTCCCAATTCTCTCTCAGAGAGAAAATGCAATGATGCTACGTGTTGAAATTTTTTGCCCTAAGAATTATAGATGAAGGTGGGCTTGTCGTCATTTTTTTTTTCCTCTCTCTCTCTCTCACTCACATGTGCTCATTAACTTTGTTTACCTTATTACTCAAGTCTGGGTTGTTGTTTTTTTTTTTTTAGTATCGGGACTTTACTCGAGTTTTTCTTTCACCTAATTTTTACCTTCTACGCACTACATTTACAAACATTACTACATTACTTTCTCTATAATCATATGGAGTCATGATGGAGAGAATGTCGTGGTAATGAGAGATAGATAGATAGCAATTTTTTGTTTAAGAGACAATAGTCCTCCATTTTTTTATTAACCAAAGATCCCAGAGTCTCGCATTCTTGTTTTATACTGCCTCACTAGCTCATGAATCCACCTAGATAAAGTCGGCACAATTTAAAAGTAACTGCTACAAGAAGCAAATGCCCATTTATCACGTGCTGTGTCCATTCCCGTTTTTTAATCTGGAACATTTTAAGTATCACCACTGCTTTAGCTGGGAAAGAAAAAAAAGTGATTGGGTTTCCATGCGTCTCCTGTTTCAGGGTCAAAAATAATAATGTTACATTTGATATTTTTATTGATTTAGCAGGTGCTTTTATCCAAAGCGACTTACAAATGAGGAAAAACAAGCAACGCGATACATCAAGCAAAGAACAATACAAGTAATGCTAACCTGCGAGACTTAATAACTATAATTATAACTATAATTATTTCTAGAGTGGAGACAAGGCAGGGGTTAGTTTAGTGCTCATGGAAGAGGTGGGTCTTTAGCCATCTGTTTTTTGAAGATAGTGATGGATTCTGATGTCCAGATTGAGGTTGGACGTTCCTTCCACCCCTGAGGGCCAGTCAGTTGAAGGTTCTCGCTGAGTAGGCACTGCCAGGCAGTGGTCATTAACTGATCACAGGTTGCATAAGGAAACATCAACTTCAAGGGGCGTTGAGGTAGGGGGGTGTTGTTCCCGACAAGGTCTTGTACATGAGAATCAAGGCCTTGAATTTGATGCAGGTGGCTACAGGAGGCCTGTGGAGAAATACAAAGAGGGGTGTGACGTGGGTCCTTTTGGGCTGGTTGAACACAAGGCATGCTGCTGCTTTCTGAATCATCTGAAGGGGTTTGATGGAGCTGGTTGGGAGGCTCAGGAGTAGTGTATTGCAGTAGTCCAGTTTTGAGAGAGCACGAGCCTGGATTAGTAGCTGTGAGGCATGATCAGTGAGATAGGATCTGATTTTCTTGATGTTATATATATATATTTCTTGATGTTAACCTACAGGATCGTGCAGCTGTAACGTTCAAGTAGTTCTAAAAAGTCACCTCAAGGTTTCTGGGTGTCCTGGTTGGCTTGACTGTGCTTGAGCCGAGCTGTACGGTGAGGTTATGGTTGATTCACGGGCAGGCAGGAATGAAAAGAAGCTAAGTTTTTGCCAAGTTGAGCTTAAGGTGGTGTTCCTTCATCCAATCCAAGATATTGACTTGAGTGAAGAATTTGAACCTGTACTTGAATTTTTTCCAGAGAATTCATTTTAGATGAGTCATTTCTCATTCACATGAGTAAAGAATTTGTTTACTTTAACCACCTCTGTCACTGTCTTTTCCTTTTTCTTCTTCAAACTCCAAAATTGGTTTCCTTAATAATTCAGTTCAATCTCATGTAGAATAGTAGTTGAGAGGAGTCAGTGCGATACATATTTATTCGCTTGTTATTGAGTTGTAGGACATGATCAGGCCTGCTTTGGTTTACAATGAGCGCGGCCGATACTTGCCATCAACATCGACGCTTAGCCTCGGTCTCTTTTTGTGTGCCTCTACACCCCCAAACACACACCTGTGTTTATTCCATGGAGGCGGCTCGTGAGGAAGGCTGATTATATCTGCATGACTGTGCATTGTAAAGCCGAGCACTCTCGAACAAAGAGATCCTGACATCTGCTTTCCACTGCAGGATCAAACATTTCCCTTCCGTACATGGTTTTCTCACACAAGGCACAGTGAGATGAGAGAGAAAGACAGACAGCGAGATCAGCTGGGTGCTTCAAAATCGTCTAATTATTATGAGGCTTTGTAATGCATTCTCCTAAACACGGATGAAAACAACATCTCTGCCAAACTGCGTTCTTAAAAATAAAACCCTGAACAAGAGTGATGCCTCAAAAACAAGGGAGTTACTTTACAAGGCTAAACATTTTAAATGTTTATATTTCATTTCATATTATCCATTCTGTCATTTAACACCAATGACCCTGGCTCTGGCAGTAGAATTGGATTTTTCGAAGAAGAAGTGCTAACCAAACCTATTAATGCACTGTATGCACTATTAGGTAATAAAATGCGTTTTTAATGTACTGTATATCTATTTTCCAAATATTGAAATGATATAACATTAAGATCTAAACCCATAGCTTAATTGTGCGTCCCCTTGGCTAGTGACACCAAATTAGCCTAGTTAGAAAAGTTTTGTAGTTTATCAGTCTGGGAGTCCTACATACATTGATAACACCTGAGGCAAGTTTTATGAGGAATCCAACTTTTTCTGAACATGTCATACTGTACATTGACAGCTAAGTTCCCTCAGCTTTCATAAAATAAAACTTGCATGAAGAAGAAAAAGGAAAACAGGAAATAATGCATGAAGGAGAGTCTGGGCTTAGCCCCGGATGATTAACAGTCCAGCTAGTGCCCCTGGTATTTAGTAATAATAGTTATGACTTTCCAGTTCAATGCAGGGTTTGGAGTTTCATAATTGGACTGGTTTTAGTAGCCATTGGGTTCTAAACTCTTGGAGACAGATGCAATGAAAAAAAAGATGCAGAAAATGTGATAAACATGAAAAGATGAGGTAGACTCAGTGGGCTGTGGCTGTCTCTCAACAGAGGCTTGACTTCCAAATTTTAACGATTCTTTATGTTGATAGTCAAGCCATTATTGCCATTAACTGATGGAAACAAACCTTCCTCCAAATTACATCTCTTCCCAAATTTGCATCTTCAGCTATGACACGTAATGTTGGTTATACAGCAACCAGGCACATGTCACAAGCATTAGGAAATGGGCAGAATTGCTAAGAGTTCCACACACAGTCCATAAACAAACCCAGAGGCGAAATACAATCCAGAAATAGTCCACTGTAGAACCCAAGAGAGCTGCAACAGGAAAACATGCAAAGGCCCAGCAGCAAAAGAGAATATGTAGATGAGAAAGGCTTTGTATTGTTTAATGGACTAATGGCAAGACTCGCAAAGCTGACAGCACCAGACAAACGCTGCAGACTATAGTAAGGTCATAAAGTCTAAGCAGGGGACTTCAAAGATTTGTGCCTAACTGAAGTGATTTAAAAACAACAAAAAACAATTCACTTCAAAGAACTCTTCTAAATGATCATTATTCAGGAGATGCCGGAGCTGGAAACTTCCCAAGATTCTTTGTACTGTTATAGCATCCAGAGAGTTTACCTGTAAATGAAGTTCAGGCATAAAATATTCAGACATTCATTTTCAGCAAGGACTTATTCTGGCCAGTGTTACTGTGTGTTTCCTAAGAGCCCAGAGGAAACACACAGTAATCCAAGCTCAGGATTAAAACAGTTAGCCTGGAGCTATGTTACACGTATTAAATAATAAGAAAAAAATATTTATATGTATAGTGCCCTCTACTAATATTGGCATCCTTGGCAAATATGAGTAAAAACAAAAGGCTGTGAAAAACGGTCTTTGCAAAATACTCTCATAGATATATCGCTTGATATATCGCTTTGCGCTTGATATATCGCTTTGCTTATTTGTAAGTCGCTTTGGATAAAAGCGTCTGCTAAATGAATAAATGAAATGAAATGAGATATCAAACAATTGCAAGCACAACACAGGTTTATCCAAAAAAATATCCTTGTTAAATATAGGTGTGCAACAATTTTCATCCCATATGATAAAAATGTATTTGAAGTATATTCACATTTTTAGTACACCTGGGTGACTAGGAACAGGAAATTGTTCAACCATGACATCCTGTTTGACAGGGATATACATATGAGGACAAATTCCCTTAGTCATTCATATCAATGGATAAGACCAAGGAATATAGCTGTGATGTGCGGCAAAAGCTTGTTGAGCTTCACAAAATGGGAAGTGGCTATAAGAAAATAGCACAAGCATTGTAAATGCCCATTTCCACCATCAGGGCAATAATTAAGAAGTTCCAGTCAACTAGAGATGTTATGAATCGACCTGGAATTGGACGTGTGTCTATATTGTCTCAACGTGAAGAGGATTCGAGTTTCGAGAGGCCAGAAAATCTCCAAGGATCACAGCTGGAGAATTGCAGAAGTTAGATGCATCTTGGGGTCAGTAAGTTTCCAAAACTACAATCTCAAGTCACCTACATGACCACAAGTTGTTTGGAAGGGTTTCAAGAAAAAGTCATCTACTCTCATTCAAAAACAAACTCAAGTATCTTCAGTTTTCCAGACACTTCTGGAACTTCAAATGGGATCGGGTTCTCTGGTCAGATGAAACCAAAATAAAGCTTTTTGGTAATAAACACCAGAGGGAGTTTTGGTGCACACAGAGAGGTAGCCATATGGAAAAGTACCTCATGCCCACGGTTAAAAATGGTGGTGGCTCTTTAATGTTTTGGGGCTCTTTTTCTGCCAGAGGACCTGGACATTTTGTTAGGATTTCATGGCATCATGACTTCTATCAAATATCGACATATGTTAAATAAAAACCTGACTGACTCTGACAAAGATTAAAATTGGCCGTGATCGGATCTTTCAGCGGTACAATGATCCAAAACACACATCAAAATCAACACAAAAATGGTTTATTGACCACAAAATGAAGGTCCTGCCATGGCCATCCCAGTCCCCTGACCTGAACCCCATAGAAAACCTGTGGGGTGAACTGAAGAGAGTCCACCAGCATGAACCTCGAAATTTGATGGATCTGTAGAGATTCTGTATGGAGGAACAGTCTCAGTTATCTTGGCAAAGGGAGGTAGCACAAAGTATTTGTTGCATATAATTGGTGAGGAACAATAATTGTTGCACACCAATATTATAAAAATATATTTTTTCAGATAAACTTAAGTTATATTTGCAATTGTTTGATATCCATGAGAGCAGAGTATTTTTGTGAATCTTTTGAGCAAAAGATTAAAAGGTTAAACAATAAAGATGATTTTTCACAGCTTTCTTTGCTCATATTTACCAAGGGTGCCAATATTAGTGGAGGGCACTGTATATTACATAAAAAAGGGAAAGAATAGAATACAATGACAGCATTTTGAATATACAGTATACTTTGTGGAAATTTCATAATGTGCAAATATTATGTGCAAGTGATTACAATTTAGCAGCACGGCATAATGCCATAGTCAGTATGGTGGATCATCAGTGATAATAGATAGTAATGTATATTGTGGACATTCCAGCTTCTGTACTTTATCCTACACAGGGTCGTGCGGGAGCCTGTCCCAGGGAACTGAGGACAGGCGCGACCCTGGACAGGTTGCCAACCAATTACAGGAAACACACACATTTACACAATTTGGAAGTGGACTGGGGGAGGAAACCAGAGTACCTGGAGGTGTCTTTGGTCTGGGGAAGGAAACCAGAGTACATGAAGGTATCTTTGGACTGGGGGAGGAAACCGGAGTACACGAAGGTGTCTTTGGACTGGGGGAGGAAACCGGAGTACCTGAAGGTGTCTTTGGACTGGGGAGGGAAACCGGAGTACCTGAAGGCGTCTTTGGACTGGGGAAGGAAACCGGAGTACCTGGAGGTGTCTTTGGACTCGGGGAGGAAACCGGAGTACCTGAAGGCGTCTTTGGACTGGGGAAGGAAACCGGAGTACCTGAAGGCGTCTTTGGACTGGGGGAGGAAACCGGAGTACCTGGAGGAAACCCCCAAAGTACAGAGAGAACATGAAAACTCCGGCAAAGGCCGGATTCAAACCCCTAACCCCAGAGGTGTGAGGCAAACGTGTTAACCACTAAGCCACCATGTGCCCAGTATGACATGAATAAAACACTTTGGGATGTGCCGTTATCTTTCCTTACATAACACACACACACACACACACACACAATATCGGTTCTCACATCCAGTAATAAGTGTTTTCACACCATACCCCTGGTCGTTCATCACAGTCCTATCAGTACTTCTCACCTCCCCAAGGACACAGAGAAATAACTACATAGACACACACCACTTAGCAACTGTGTCTTTCCTCTCTCTCTCCCTCTCTCTCCCTCTCTCTCTCTCTCACACACACACACACACACACACACACACACGCAGAAACCCAACTTCAAAAGAGGCCTGCACACACTTCAGATGTACAGAAGTGCTAAAGGATAGGTTACACTGTCCTGACACTGCTCACAAGTTATCGGTCATTATCTGCCACAGATCTGATTTTGAATCCATTATTATTTACAGAGTTGTGGTCCAGACTCTTTCCACATAAGGACTGAACAAAAGAGAACCGGGTGCTTTAGGCATGGTTTACAGATTCCAAAGCTTTTATCAGCCAGTGTGGTGGGCAATAGTTCATTTTGACCCAGAAGTAAAAAAAATATATATAAAGCCTTGTCCTCTACATGTAGTCATAAGTGTGTGCAAATTTTGGCACTCAGCTATATCAGACAATAATAGTATTTATTTATTTATTTATTTATTAGAGGGACAGATGGAAAGCTTATAGACTCTAATTATAGTCCAACTACAGCCTTCACATCCACCCTCTGGAATTTTGGCCAGCTAATCTCCCCTATACCAAACTTCCACAACCAGTGATCTTCCACAACTGCAGACTAAAGATGTGTGACGCAGTAAACTAGTAGTTAACTTCAATAATATGCATAACCTTTTTTTTTTTTTTTTTTTTTACTTATTTCTGGAGCAGTTTTAATATGCATTGCTATGGGATGTGGAATGAGCAGGTAAGAAATGGGGCGGGGGGGTTGAGGAATGAGGATATGCCATGGAGAACTGTGAAATGCGTGAAATAAGAGGGCATAGGTTGAGGAAAAATGACTACGCCATGAATAAATGGTTTGGAATGAAGCAGCATGAAATAAAGAGGCATTGAATGAAAGGGGCATGACAAGGGGTGTGGAATAAGGGGGTATGGAATGAAGTGGCATGGGAATGAGGAAGCAAGGAACGACATGGGGGTGGAATAAGAAATTGATAACATGAATGATGTGGTGTGGAATGAGGAAGGGAGGAATGAGGTTCTTATTCCATACCTCTTCATTCCTGACTTCCTCATTCCACACCACATGTTTCCTTCTTCCTCCATGCCATGTCATTCCTCACTTCCTCACTCCACACTTTCTTATTCCATACCAACTCATTCGTCATGACCTCATTCTTATGGTCTGGAATAAGAAAGTGCAGAAGTGAGGAATAAGGTGGTGTGGAATGAGGAAGTGAGGAATGAGTTGGTGTGGAATAGGAACGTGTGGAATGGCATGGGGTGGAGGAAGAAGGAATGATGTGGTGTGGAATGAATGGACCACCAGCAATATGTTGCCTAGCAATTAGCTGTCACCCCACCATACATCTTGTGCCCTAAGAGGCTGCTATGTGCCTGTGCCAGTAAAGTGAAAATACAGTCCCTGTATTTTCCCATTTCATTTGTGTTAAAGAAAAGGCAAATGGTGAAAGTTTGCATACAGAACACATTGAATTATGCACATGCAAATCACACAAAATAAAATCCCTCACCTCACTTAGTCTATGTGTTTGCCTGGCTTTGTAAACATATTTTGGCAAGACAATGCATTTATATGAGTTATTCTGCGTCAGTAAATTCAGTGAGCGTGGATTTATGGGTTTCTGCTTAAACAGCTTTAGATTAGAGCCATCAACCACAAGCGTCATGCACATGAGCACGAACACACAAGCTCACACACTCTATACGCAAAAACTCATTTCAACAAAAACAAACAAACCAAGCCGTCAGTTCATGGCACAGGCCTGAGATCCATCCACCTGCCTTTGTAAAATGGGGTAATTATTCTGATGGATGCAAGAGCAAGGGCTCGCATGTCGCCGTGACAAATCTCGAGCACTCGTCTGCAGCGAGTGTTCACACACTCAGGAGCGTGAGCTCTGCCCGACGTGCACCCTGATTATAATCATGGTCGTATATCTTCTATTAGATGGATGTAGTTAATGTAATTATTTGCTGATTTACAATCGCCTTCTGCGGTAACCCTCCAGTACTTCATCAGCTGTCACCTCAGTATCCCTGAGCTCAGAAAGTGGCTAAGGTAGTAGCAGTTTTCAAACAGAAACGGGGGGATGCATTCCGATTGGTTCTTATCGTAGCAACCAGTAGCCAATAAGATGAATACGATAAGTGATTAAACAAACTAACACACTGACATTGTTCATTTGGTGTATGGGGTGGTTAAATGTGGAATTGCTCATTGACCAAGCACATTTACTGATCAAAACATATTATTTGACATGTATAATTTATAATCAATATGTATATGTATTATGTTAAACTCCCAGAAATAAGCATTTGGATTGGTTCTAAAAAAAATTTCATCTGGGTTTCAAACAACCCCTACCCCAGGTTTATCCACTTTGCAGGCTCTTGCTTTGTTCCTTGCCACGGTCACTGAAATCATGCGTCATAGAAAATGAATGGTTGCTTGTTGTTTGGTCGCTTGTTAGGGTAAACTGAGGGTTATTCAGAGAAGAAGTGTTCACTAAATTGTATAGACCTGAGCTTTAACAGCAAGCTTCCCACTGAAGAGAGGCCTGCTTTCAGGATCTCAGGTGGGGAAGCAGTTCTATTTTTTTCTTCTTCTAGAAAGCCATCAAGCATTTAAAATGTGCAGCGGTGTATGTCGTTTATCTATCCAATTCACACCTCAGCAAGGTGAGAAAAGAAAAGGAATAAGTGATGCCAGGGAAAAATGACAGACTGGCAAGCTAACACATGCTTGGGGCCCCTGATGACCCTCTTGTGACAATTGGAGATGAAGCGCAGACGCTCTTACTGTCCTTTCGGGAACACCGGAGAGACGGATTCTTCCAAATGACTGCTATACATGCTATCTCTACGCTTGACCATGAAGTGGCTGTGTGATGATTGCTGTTTGGATTTTAGGGGCTCTTAAGCCCAGCGGCAAGGCCATCTGTCCGAGCACGTCACGCCATCCTTAATTAGCCTGCTAAAGGTCAGCTTAGCACTTTTGCAATCAGGAATGCCCTTGGCTGTCGCCTGGGGCTTAGAGGGGAGCGGAGTGCCAAGTACCCGAGGGTGATGAGCTGTTAGGGATGTAAAAATGGCATGTTACAACGGGTTAGGTTGCTGCAGGTGTGCTTTTGTAGCTATGCCGAACTCAAATCGGTGAATCCTGCAGGGTCAGGTTAGCTGATTCTGGGAACTGAGGAATTACTCAGTTCAAAGGGTGACTATGTTGGGGTTTTATTTTTATGTGGTCATGCGACCTGTGTAGTCAGGAGGGAGTAGTGAAAGACTATGTTGTCTCCACGGGAGAGAACAACCAGAGTCACACACTGTGGATTAAAGCTACACAGCAACAAGCCATTTCAAATAAACGCATTAAACTGTGACAGCTTCTCCCTCTGAGTCTCTCTCCCTCCATCCTTCTTTGTTTCTTGTTCTCTCAGCTATATCAGTTAATCAAGTGTGTATGTATGTGGCTCACCGCAGAGCCCAAGTCAGCAGGTTCCTCTGTAAAAGCCCATTGGCCATCACTGCCGAAGTGCTTTTGCGAGGGGAAAAAAAAATCAATTTTCCTCAAGCTTCTGCACTCCACGACCAGAGCGAATTGAAGTCTTCAATTAGAAGCAGGAAAGTCTAAAGGTATATTACTGCCTGGACGGTTTTAAACGGATATGGCGAAATTAAAGATTAACCACATTCCTTCACCATGACACATATTTATGAAAAAAGAGTAACATAAGACTGGACTTTATCTTTCCATCTCTGGATGCCTGGAGCATCACTGCTCATTCACCCCCAAAGAGATGAAGTTACTTTATCATATTTTAAAGACACGAACTTTGACCCCTCTCTCTCTTTTTAACATCACCTCTGGGGATGTGGCATGAGGAGTAGATGAATCAAAATGTACACACCATGGAGATGTAATCATCTTGGAAAGAAATGGATGGTGAGAAATAGAAGCCTAAAATTTATATTAAAATCCTCTCAAAGCTTCCCACCATGCTTATTTAACTTGAACAGTGCTGATGCAACAAGTGTGTAACTGTCTTCCTGCAAACATAAAATGCCCAAAAGATCATGGCCATTCAGTTTAACAGTAACATACTGTATAATATAGAAATAAGAGACCTTACGGTACAAACACATATGCATTTAGATCACCATTAGAACAATACCGGGTACATTTACCCTTCCAAAATGATCCGATAGCCAATGATTGGCCAGAATTTAATCAAGTACACATTATGTGCACTTAACTGAAAACCCTGGGTCACACAGTAATCGGATTTCTTGCTAATTAGATCTACAGTTGCTTTACAGTCCAATAATAAACGCAGAATTAGTTTGTAAAGTTAAATACTTGCGTAACCCAGGCTAAATCCTACTGACTGATGGTTAATAAATGCATGCTCGTTCATGTAATTATCTAAATCAGCCAATCCTCAAACATCAGAATGAAGGAAAATGTGATCTCAGTGCCTTTGACCATGACATAGTTGTTGCTGCCATTTGGGCTGGTTTAATTATGTCAGAAACTGCTGATCTCCTGGGATTTTCACACACACAACAGTATCCAGTAGTGGAATCCTGGTAACACACAACAGTGGCGTCTGCAGGCAGATAGACCTTGTTGATGAAAGAGATCAGAGAACGATTTGATCAGACATGAAGGCTACAGTAACTCAAATACTTACCCTTAATAAATGTAGTGAGCAGAAAAGCATCTCAGTATGTAGACCATATCAGCATGGGGCAGTGGTGGATGGCGTTGGTTAAGGCGTGGGGTTACTGATCAGAAGGTCGAGGGTTCAAGCCCCAGGACTGCTAAGCTGCCACTTTTGGGCCCTTGAGCAAGGCCCGTAACCCTCTCTGTTCCAGGGGTGCTGTATCATGGCTGACCCTATGTGACCAATAAAGACTCATTATATCAGATATAATCACCGAAACTGGAGAGTTGAAGACATTACCTGGTCAAGTAAACAGGAGTTCATATTAAAGTGACTGGTGATTTCATGATGCCATTTAGCCATTAAAAAAAAAAGCCATTGTTTAAAAATCATTTTGCAAAATTGAACCTAAGAAAACATGAATGTAAACATTGTGTTAACCCATCTCAGAAAATAATTAAAATTGTTTATTATAAGGTTTCTTTGCTGTGGATGACTGCAGTCTGATGTTCTAAAAGTACCAGGGTTGAGTTTTAAAATAAAAGTAGCTCCCATGTTAATGGAATGAGGAGATTATAGTTTGCTTGCATATTTATACTTACTTCATAATTTACTTTCAATCTATAATTCGGGCAGCATGGTAGCTATCTTCAAAGTGACCTCATCAGTCAACATCGAGAATAAAGGAAAAACAGAACGAAGGAACCGAACATTCTTCTTCCCATGATAGTCAGGATATTTGCATGATGCAACTTCCTGTTGAACATGTGACTTGTCGAATATTTCCTTGAGGTGAATGTGTTTATATACATTTTTCATAACCTACAGTATAATGGACGTCTCATGTAGAGTATAAAGATATTTTAAACATGAGATGTTAAACGGATTTACACCTTAATGTGAAAAGATTACGATTTTAAAGATAATAATGTAATGATAATATTTCAAGATAAAGTGTAGTCATGGTGACCTGGGAGAGGCAGAGATATGCTGTTTTAATGTGTTATGTTACTGAAATATGCAAATACTGTGCGTTTTTGTGAAGGGTTAGATTAACAGTGCTCAGTTTGTGTTCTCACAAAATAACCTGTGAACCCTTCATGTTTGAGAAGATGATTGAAGAAACTTGTGGAGCACCTCCAAGTTACCTAATTGACGAATGTTGCTTAAAAAAAAATATATATATATTTTTTTAATTAGCTTGTTGTGGTTTATTTCAACACGTTTGGATGCTATTAAATAAAGCCCAGAAATTACAAATACAAATACAAATCAAGATTCTGAAATGTTTACAGTACCTGTAACCAATGCAAGCTAGCTTAGCAATTAACTAGCAGACTAGCAAGATTGTGATTTTTTTTTTTTGTGGCTCGTGTTAAATACATTGCTGAAATCACAGGCACTGAAATGTCTACCTGTGACAAAGTTGAGCTAGCTTGTTAACTGCCAGTAGAGCTAACAAAATTGTGATTTAAAAAAAGTATATTAACAGGATTAGCTGCTGTTAAATAGATCACTGAGAAAATGACGATACATTTCAGATAGCTCCACACCATGTGAGCTAGCTTAGGTGTTACTAGCAAGCTAGCTATCTTATACTAAACACAGTTGGGAGTATTACAGTATATTTTTTAACAGGCTTGGTGATTGTTCAATAAAATCACTGAAAATATCGAGACTCAGATACCGCATTAGGACCTTTGTCTGTGACAAATGTGATCTAGTTATGGAGTAAATGCAAACTACATATTCAGGTATATTTATAGATTAGCACGTTCTTTACAAAGATAAACGGGTAGGGATGGAGTAATAGTTTAAAAATCACAAGCTCAGGGGGTATATAAACATACAGAAGAGTTGCTTTGCTATAATGCCTCCTGGTCAGGTCTTTTCTCTGTGGGTTTTTGTTTTTGCGCAAAAATGAAAGATGTCAAAATAACAGTACACAACTGTTTAAAGAAACTGATTATGTAGCTAAAATCCAGATTTTATTTATCTTTTTGATGATGATGATCCAGTACATGACATCATAGTATACCATAATATACCAACATGTGTAATGAATAATCTGGTAACTAGCGAGATCTGATCATGATTGTGATGATGTTGTCCATGCAAACACAATCGTTTATGGCTGAAAGGACTGACTGTACTTAAGAGCAAGATTCCTGACATGTCATGCACATTCACGATATATTCCGATACCAGGATGCCTTCCTATGTTTTGTAAAACAGACCAATCAATCAATTTGATCTCCTGCTGCCTCTATTAGAAGCGCATATGGAACAAACATGGGAGCAAATGTGACCCAAATCAGGCAAATCTCTAAATGCGATGTGAGGCTTGGATTCTGTAGTGCATCAGGCTCATTAGATCGAACTGGCAGCTGTTTGAATCGTATAATTATATACCATCTTGCCAGTAGCACTAATTGAAAATGGGGAGATGCAGCGAGAAAGACAATGCTTGAATAATGCACAGGGAAACGAGAGAAAGAAGCGATGACACTCGAGGACAGATACATACATTCCCTGAATGCATAATCTCATCGTTGACCTCATGGCCATCGTCACATGTTTGAACAACCAAACCCCAGAGCAAAAGGCTAAATGTTATCATTAGCATATTGGCATTTGAAATGTATGTGCTTTGGTACACGGTCATACAGTGTCATTTTCATTCCCTCTCTGTCCCCCAGCCTCTGTGTGCCTTGTGAAGGCAAGGCCTGTTGGCAAGACTGAGGTTTGAATCCCACTAGTGCCACGTGCAGCCTTTGGCCAGGGGACACTGGAAAGCAATTGGCTGAAGTTTCTCTCACTGCTGAGGGTACGAGCCAATGTGGCACCTGTGCTCTAACACAGAGAAAGGCTCATTTGCAGAGGCAGCTTCATAAAACTGGGATTTGAAAAAGATCAAAAGTCTACAACAATTGTTTGTTGATCTCCCTACCTGTAGTGGCTTAAACATGAGCACGTGTGAGTCCAAAAGAGTGTTTCTCCACTGCGTACAGTCCGAACAAGAACCGGTGGAACTTCTAGTTCTCCACCAACTGAAGAGATGATCAAAGTGACGGCATCATCATTAAGGTGTGAAATGATGTTGTTGTTAAATTCAAAATAAAACGTCTGAATGTTTTGTTAAACTGCTTCGAAGAAGGTTAGGCTTGTAACGTTACAAAAAACAATGTCCCTGCAATGTCCTAAACAGCCAACGTCTATGGTTTAGTCATAGGGCTTATGAGTTTTGAGCCCTTTTGAAACACAGCAGCAATTCACAGAATATTACATTTTAGCCCCGCCCCCTCTGGAGCCATACAACTGACTCTGCTCTCAAAGTGTTACAATAAATCGCGTGTTTCAATCAGAATCCTCAAGTTACAAATCTCATTCTAGATTATAGAAAAATTAGGTCACTGAAGTTTAACTAAAAGAGGCAGAGGTCGCTGAAGTTTCACTTAGTGAAAGAGGTGGAATCGTTAACCAGGAAAGGCGGAGCCACCAGAGATTGCTCAGATTTCAATTAGTGGAGATAAGAGATTGTTAAATTTTAACCAGAAGTAGCAGACCATAAGAGTTCACAGGAGTCATCATAGGTTACTGGAGTTTAATTAGAAGGGGTGGAGCCATCCAAGGTCACTGGGGTTTACTCAGAAGAGGCAGAGCAATCAGTGGTCACTGAGGTTTAAATTAGTGGAAGAAGGAAAGCCATCAGAGGACACTGAGGTTTAATCAGAAGAGGCGGAACCATCAGGGGTCACTGAGGTTTAATCAGAAGAGGCGGAACCATCAGAGGTCACTGAGGTTTAATCAGAAGAGGCGGAACCATCAGAGGTCACTGAGGTTTAATCAAAAGAGGCGGAACCATCAGAGGTCACTCAGCTTTAAATGAGCAGAACTGGAGGATCCTTATCCGGTACTACGTAGGTGTGCAATTGATAAAATAATGAATTTGCGTTCAATTACATAATGAATATTCTGACAGGAAAATAACTCCAGAATGTCCATTCTTCAGCAATGAACTTTAACCAGCAAGTTCCCACTGCCCACACAGCAGCTCACAAAACACAAGTGCCTTCATGATTCTTTATGTCAACTCCTAACATATCGCCCACATAACCACTGGTGCATCTCTTCAGCGAAACACATTCTGGAATTGACCTTTGGTGGTTAAGCGCGTACATACGGGTGTCACCGTGAAGAGCGAATGTAATGACGGATCCTATTAGACAGTCCGAGTAGTGTCATTAAATTGTGGTTATACTATCTCATCACTGCTTTCAGCAGATAAGAGTGTGTGCGTGTGTTTTTTGTTTTTTTTTTTATCTCAGAAGTGGCAAATGTAATTAAACCAGCTCATGCGTGACCTCTGCTTTACTCTTCCATCTCTCCTGCTTGCTTCTCCAAAACCTGGCTCATGGGAATTCGTAGGGTATTCATAAATGCTGTCAAGTCTGAAGAAACAAAATCTAAGCAAGAGTTTTGGCTCTTGTCAGACAGCCGAGAACTCCAGATTGTTCTCGAGTTGTGCTGTGTGGAGTGTGTATAATGTCTTTCCGCTTTCGTGTCCATTCATTACCCATAAACATATGTGTGTGTGTTGTGTGCATGTCTTCATGAATCTGTTTTATCTGCCAGCTGTCGGGATGATGGTAGCCAAACTTAAGCCTTTTGAAGTGTGAAACGAGCTATGCCGCCTTCAATTATGTGTGAAATGCCTTACAAACACACGCAGAAGCACAGCGATTCACTGGGCTCAGCAGAGAGCATTCACACTAAGTAACTTCATAATTTAAATGAGGCTAAGGCTAAAGGGCAAAGAACGCAAGTGGGCAAAATCAATTTTCATCCAGTTTTTTTTTTTTGGTGAGTCTGGATTACATGGCTCAGCCCTCTTTCAGCAGAACACACGATTCAACGCCACCCTGGAGTAAATCGCATTAGCTTGAAGCTAAAAAGAAGCTGATTTTCATACAGATCCCTATCTTTAGGAAATACTTGTACTTTGAGCAATTTTAGCGCGAGTAGTGTGGCCACAGTGAGATGTAGTGCACTTTTAACACTCAAACGATGCACCCAAACGACAGAAAAAATGTAAGTGTTTCAAATTGTGAAAGGGGCGGAGCCATCAGTAGTCACCCTGGTTTAAATTCGTGAAGGGCCAGAGCTATCCAAGCACACTTTACCTGGAAGAGGTGGAGACACGAGAGGTCACTGAAATTTAAATCAACAGAAAGGGCGGAGCCATCAAAAGGTCACTGCTAGTTAAATTAGTGGAAGAGACATTACACGTCTCTCACATTGGCTAATGTTAATCTTCATGAGTCCACCATGAGGAGAATACTGAACAACAATGGTATGCTTGGCAGGGTTGCAAGAAGAAAGCCATTGCTCTCCAAAAAGAACATTGCTGCTTGTCTGCAGTTGGCTAAAGATCACGTGGACAAGCCAGAAGGCTATTGTTCAAATTCAAGTAGCTTTATTGTCATTTCAACGATATACTGCTTGTACAGTACACAGAAAAATGAAACAACGTTCCTCCAGGACCACGGTGCTACATAAAACAACACACTAAACACATGAGACGACATAGAACCACAGAATATCTACACGTTTTTACTTAAAGTGCACGTGCAGACGTGTGCTAAAACACAGGACAGTACAATACTACTAAAACAGGACAATAGGCACAGTAAGTGACAGTGTAGCGCCGAACAGTACACAGTTCTAGTGTGGAAGTGTCTGATATAACAGGTAGTGCAGAAGACAGGTGTCGAGGAGTAACAATATCATTATAAAAATTTGGTATCAATGTAAACATAACATGCTATGACTGAGTCTTCAGCAGATTAACTTATACCAAATATGGACATAGCAGTTATTGCGGTAGCAGCCAGGTAAAGTGTATAATAGTGACAATAAATTAAATATGATATTTTTACAGTTCAAGTACAGTAGCAGCAAAAATGCAACAGAGTCAATGCAGGAATGTGCAAATATTTTAATGGTAGTGGGATGGTTTTCAGTTTAGTGTGTGTGTGTGTGTGTGTGTGTGTCAGTCCAGTCTATTATTGAAGAGTCTGATGGAGCTGTTACACAGTCTGGCCATGAGGACCCGAACGCTTCGGTACCTTTTTCCAGATGGCAGGAGGGTGAGGGGTGTTTGGGGTCGTCCACAATGCTGGTGGCTTTGCGGATGCAGCGTGTGGTGTAACTGTCTATGATGGAGGGACGACAGATCTCAATGATCATCTCAGTTTCCTCACTTTCCGCTGCAGGGTCTTGCAATCTGGCAATCTGATAAGGTGCATTTTCTGAACCAGTCATTGATGCAGATGATCAGGATGCTCTCAATAGTTCTTCTGTAGAACACGTTGAGGATGAGGGGTGGAAGATCGGCTGTTTTCAGTCTTCACAGAAAGTAGAGACACTGCTGGGCTTTCTTGGCTATGGAGCTGGTGTTGAGGTAGCAGGTGAGGTTCACCTAAGGAATTTGGTGCTCTTGACGATCTCCACGGAGGAGATATCGATGTTCAGTGGAGAGTGGTCGCTAATTGTATTAATTGCATTTTTGCATAATAAATGGTTGTAGTTTCATGGCCTTGCTGGATAAAAACAGAGCAATGACAAAAAATCATTACATGATAAATGAACAAAGAATTGATTCTACTGGGTTTTTTTTCCTTTATTGATTTTGCTCTAGTAAGAATTTCCCTTAAACTCTTACTGACATGCATGCTGAGAAAGAGCAAACCAATATTCATTCGCAAACATTTTTATATTACTGATGCATTAAGCATCTGCGATGTGCAAGTACACAATAACAAAGTAAAATAAAGAGCTGCTTATTCATCACCGTGCTTCTCATGAACATGATCTTCAACACAATTTCTCATCTGCTAGCCATCTGTCATTAGCATATGGACAGAGATAACAGCGGTAATGGTAGCACTCAGTATCTGAAAGGAAATGAAGGGGGTCAGAGGACAGACAGGTAATCAGCACACACTGTGGGTGACACCAAACCTGGACTTAGACAGCGATAGATCCACAACTGATCATAGGGTACACATGGAGCAAATTGCGACTTCCATGACTGAAAGAAAAACACAGAGGGAGGTAAGCCAGTCCTCCTGGATACAGTTATGTACATCAGCCTCGTTCAACTGGTAGAGGTGGAGGTATTGGTCTTATCCATAGTGAAAATCTAGTCGTCACACAAAAATATAGTCATAAGTTTAATTCCTTTGAAATTCTTTATACCAGTGTAAATCCCATAGCCAAAAAAATAAGTCAATTCCTCTAATTATTATTTACAGACCCCCAGGGCCTTATACTGAATTTCTTAGTGAATTTGCAGACTTTGTATCAAACCTGGTTGTGTCTGTAAATAAAGCATTAATCGTCGGAGATTTTAATGTTCATTTTGATAACCTGGAGGACCCTCTGAGAACAGCGGTCGTGTCCATCTTAGATTCAGTAGGGATTAATCAGAACGTGATCGGGCCTACTCATAGTGGTGGTCACACTCTTGACCTCATACTAACATACGGACTACGTATAGAAAATATTGAAATTATTCCACAGTCTGAAGTTATCTCAGACCACCATCTTATCTCATTCATAATCCGTATGGATTATAATATCTCCACCTCGCCTCGCTACCGCGTAAAACACACATTCACATCAGCTACTGCACTGAGCTTCATAAATAACCTACCAGAGACATCAGTTAGTTTTGGATCAGCGCCTGATCCAGTAGATCTCGACCAGGCAACTGAAAGTTTGGAGTCAACACTCCGTTGCACACTAGATAGAGTGGCTCCACTCAAAAGGAAAATAATTAGACAAAAAAAAAAATTAGCACCCTGGTATAATGATCTAACGCGATCCTTAAAACAGAAATCTAGACAATTAGAACGTAAATGGCGCCAAACCAAGCTGGTTATATTTCAGACAGCATGGAAGGAGAGCCTACTGCAATATAGGAAATCTCTTGCCGATGCTAAAAAGATCTACTTCTCCACCTTAATAGGAGACAACCAAAACAATTCCAGATTCCTCTTCAACACGGTAGCACAACTAACTAGGAATAAAACCACTTCAGAGGAAAACACTCAATCATTTCATAGCAGTGAGGATTTTATGAAATTTTTCATTTATAAAATTGAAAATATTAGAGATGAAATACAGGCCATAAAATTACAACCGGTCAGTAATATAACAAACCCATTAGATGACAATGTGGCAATACCGGATCAATGTTTAGAGTGTTTTGCTCCGCTTATAGAGACCGACCTAGCTACACTAATCTCATCAGCTAATTCATCAACCTGCATACTAGATCCTATACCCACATGTTTGTTTAAACAGATTTGTCCAGGAGTAATTAAGTCACTTTTAAATATAGTAAATTCCTCCCTAACCACTGGCTATGTCCCTAAATCTCTAAAATTAGCAGTTATTAAACCATTGATAAAAAAACCTGACCTTGACCCGTCTAAATTATCCAATTATAGACCAATATCGAATCTCCCCTTCATCTCTAAGATTCTAGAAAAGGTAGTAGCAAAACAGTTATGCTCATACTTAGAAAGGAACTACATTCATGAAATATATCAGTCAGGATTTAGACCTCATCACAGCACAGAGACAGCACTAGTTAAAGTAGTAAATGACCTTCTTCTGACCTCTGATCAGGGTTGTGTCTCGCTGCTTGTGTTACTAGACCTTAGTGCAGCTTTCGATACCATAGATCACACTATTCTCCTTGATAGATTAGAAAATGTTGTTGGTATTAAGGGAACAGTCCTCTCCTGGCTCAGGTCTTATCTGACCGATCGTTATCAATTCGTAGATATAAATGGTGATTTCTCCATGCGTACTGAGGTTACTTTTGGAGTTCCCCAGGGTTCTGTTTTAGGCCCACTGCTTTTTACCTTATATATGTTACCCCTAGGACAAATTATTCGTAAACATGGAATTAGCTTCCACTGTTATGCTGATGATACACAGCTGTATGTTTCAGCGAAGCCAGAGGACAGACAGAAGCTTAGTACAGTGGAGGACTGTGTAAATGACATTAGATGTTGGATGTTAACTAACTTCCTTTTACTTAATTCTGATTAAACAGAAATACTTTTATTAGGCCCACGTGTAGCTAGAAGGATTCTTCCTGACTACACAGTAACTCTGGATGGTCTTTCTGTTTCATCATGTACAGCAGTTAAAGACCTCGGAGTGATTATTGACTCCAGTCTATCATTTGATGCTCATGTAGATAATATTACTAGGATAGCGTTCTTTCATCTCAGAAATATTTCTAAGATAAGAAACATATTGTCACTACATGATGCAGAAATACTGGTTCATGCATTCGTCACCTCTAGATTAGATTACTGTAATGCCTTACTGTCTGGATGTTCCAGTAAGAATATAAATAAACTCCAGTTAGTCCAGAATGCAGCTGCTAGAGTCCTTACTAGAACTAGAAGATACGACCAGATCACCCCGATCTTATCCACACTGCATTGGCTCCCGGTAAAATTTCGCATTAAGTTTAAAATACTTTTATTAACCTATAAAGCACTACACGGTCTTGCACCACAATATCTAAGCGACCTTCTGGTTTTATATGATCCGCCACGCCTACTCAGATCAAAAGATGCAGGCTATTTGATATTACCTAGAATAGTGAAGTCTACTGCAGGGGGAAGAGCCTTCGCTTATAGAGCCCCACAGTTATGGAACAGTCTTCCTATTAGTGTTCGGGACTCAGACACAGTCTCAGTGTTTAAATCTAGGCTTAAAACATATTTGTTTACTCAAGCTTACCCTGACTAGATTATATCGCACTACCTCACAATCCTAATCGTTTTTCTCCCTCTCTCTCTCTTTTTGCCGAGCCCCACACGAATTTATGGAGATATTGGAGATCCAGATCCCCTCTGCCTCTGGATGAGCCCAAATCTTCTGCTGGGACTACGGTTGCTCCTAAGGCCATACTTCTCATTTTTCACATTATCTGTGTTACATTCACAATCTGTGTTACCCAGATGAGGATGGCTTTCCCTTTCTGAGTCGGGTTCCTCTCAAGGTTTCTTCCTCAAAAACATCTTAGGGAGTTTTTCTCCCCCACCGCCACTCAGTGGCTTGATCAGTTGGGATGAATTCCATTTGTTTTCTACCTGTTTGTCTCTGTTTATCTGTACCTGTTTGTCTCTCTTTAGATGTTTCTGACTGTTCATACCTGTTTTTTATTTCTGTAAAGCTGCTTTGAGACAATGACTATTGTAAAAAGCGCTATACAAATAAAATTGAATTGAATTGAATTGAATTAATCATACCATCATCTGTCTATATAATCAGAGAGAGGAGTAGATTAGAAGATGGGTCACTGATCTGATCTTTCAGTGTTTCATACATGCCTGCACCCATGCAAAAATTCACATAAACACCACACACACACTTAATTTAAAAAAAAAAATAAATAATAATAATAATAATAATTTAGCAATTTAAAGGTGCAGTATGCAACTTTTAAAAGTGTTTATTGATCTAAATCTAAATCATATATAGGGTTATAACACAATGCATATATCTGCATCAGTATGTGTTTGGTGCTCAAAATATGTGTGTTGATCTGAATTTGGATTATAAACCAAACGTGGCGTGGCCTAAAGCAGAATATTTTTAAAATTAAATATGAGCCTTACAACTATGCCCCGTAAAACACTGAAATACACTGGGGAAATGCAGAGGTAGCAATACCAGCACAGTTTCAAGGTGGAGATGGATCCAAGTGCAGAATTACTAAAGTTTAATAGCGAACAGAACAAAACAAAACACAAAAAGACACTATGACCTTGAGGCAAAACACTATGGCAAAAACTCAACACAAACCAGAGACTTAAACACAGCAACAAAAACAATGCCAAAGAAAGATGCAGTGCAAACTGTGGCTATATACATGACTGCTCGTTAACAGGGACGTGATTCAGGTGATCATGTGACTGATGCAGTGGCTGCTGGGAACTGTAGTTCAGAGTTCCTTCTCTGATTTACATGACAGAAAAGTTGCTCAACCTCACCTATATCACTCGAGTTCATAACTGGTCTCGACTATTTCCCAAAATATAAACAAATTAGTAGGCTAATGTAAACCACTGCCATCCTGACCAGGCTGTTACTAAAGATGAAGGAATGAACGAATTTTCTTTTTTTGTCCTACAAGCTTCATATCTAACTACTCACAGTTAGATATAGGAAGAAAAACTGATAGTGCTCCTTCTATTCATATCCGTATTCGTTTCTATTAAAAACACACTATTTGTCCAGTCCGAATAATGTATTCGTATCCCATTCCTACAACAACAACAAAAAACGCAATTTGCAATGTTGTCACAAATGGCTCAGACTAGTTTCTTCATTTCAGTTTTCTGACCCAAAAATGAACTCCGCCCCCATCTGGAACAGAGTAGCTCATCTCTGTCGACATTCCTTATCAAGCAACTCATGATGCATCCATACAAACCAGGTATGAGTTTGTTCACCAGTATTTCAGGTGCTAGTCATATTGCAGTGTCCAAATTCTCAGTGGATAAATCATGTTTCTCGAATAATTCATCACAGTATAACCCACAGTGCATAACCCAGTGTACAGCTGATGAAAGTAGCAAATGCATTGCGAGTCATTTCAGCTCGAAATGGTCATAAATTACATTACAAGACTAATGACGTTGCCTACAAAGAAGAAAGGAAAAAAAATAATGACTCATCGGTGTTCACAAAAAAAGAGCCACTTCAAAGAGCCGATTCATTCACAAATGACACATCACTGACGTCTTCATGTAGACAGATTGGAACAATTTACCCAGCATTCCCTACATTTACATTTACATTTATTCATTTAGCAGACGCTTTTATCCAAAGCGACTTACAAATAAGCAAAGCGATATATCAAGCAGGGAACAATACAAGTAGTGCTACTATACAAGATCCATTAATTGAATACCAAAATAAGCCTTTTAAAGGATCATGGTAAATGTGCACTTATATAGCGCTTTTATCCAAAGCGCTTTACACTGTGTCTCATTCACCCATTCACACACACACCAATGGTAGCAGAGCTGCCATGCAAGGCGCTAACTTGCCATCGGGAGCAACTTGGGGTTCACTGTCTTGCCCAAGGACACTTCGGCATGTGGAGTCACCCGGCCCGGGAATCGAACTGCCAACCCTACCATTAGTGGACAACCCTCTCTACCAACTGCGCCACAGCCGTCCCTAGAGCCTAAGCACTTTGTAGTTATTAAAATAAGCTAGCATTGCTCACATGACCTGGTGAGTTTGGGAGGATAACAAGTATGAAGCAAAAGAAAACCATTGCTTGTCAATGGAGCTCATGGGTCACCATGGAAACATTGAAACTCCTGGGGCATTTCATGGAAAACACCTAAAACCCAGAACATCTGGATGCACCTGAAATGCATATAGCACCGCTAAAGAACTCCAATAAATCCCATACAGTAAGATATGTGTAAAGATAGAAATCAGTGTTGAATTCTTGCTTCTGATTGGACACATGTTGTGGAATTTTTTATAATAGTAGCTCATATGTTTATATTAACGCATTCAATCTAGTCATTTATCTTTATTAGCAAATTGCTGTGTTTTAAGAGTAATTAAAGCTTTCGGGATATGATATTATAGGAAAGCAATAGCTTCGTGTTGGACTGCCTGGAAGCAACCTGATTGAAGATGGTGCCATGAACCAAACAGCATGTTAGCTAATAGAATAAAGTAAAGTGTTTACAACTCAGGTGATTAGCTTAAATTATATTCGAAGATGGCAAATCAAATATGTGTTACATGTGAAAAAGACCTCCTCGAGTCAGTATGTTGATCATGACACTGATCAGATTTCTGTAGGAGTCTTTTCTGGCGAGGTGACCAGTGATTCAGGCGACACACACACACACACATACACACACATACACACACATGCAGATGTGTTCACAGGCATGTCAATGAGATGATATTACATCAGCCTCTCACCAGCCCACAGCTGTCAGTGTGTGTGTGTGTGTGTGTGTGTGCGTGTGTGTATCGGTCCCCTGGGCATCGTCTCAGGCATGTTTAAGCCAGCCAGCCAGCAGCAGAACATGAGCGGGGCTGTTAGAGCACCTAAACGGATTTAAATGAGTACTTATTTTCTACCAGATATAAAAATCACACAATTTGCATGTTCTCCCGGTGCTGTACTCCGGTTTCCTCCCCCAGTCCAATGGCATGTCTTTGGCACGTTTAAGTATCCGTAGTGTATGAATGGGTATGAGTGTGTATGTGATTGTGCCCTGCGATGGACTGGTACCCTGTCCAGAGTGTACCCCGCCTTGTGCCCGATGATTCTTGGATAGGCTCCAGGTTCCCCCGCGACCCTGAAAAGGATAAGCGGTATAGAAGATGGATGGATGGATGTTCACTTTACACATCACATCATTAATTAAAACATATTTACATCACTAAAAGTGGAACTTGTATTCTTTTTTATTTTTGGTTAAACTTGGTTATTACTTTAAACTGTTTTATACAAAACACACAAATGCATAGATAGACATTCCTTTTTTTTCCTTTTTGTGGCTTAATAGAAACTGTTTAATCTTAGTCATGTTTCATTTTGTATCACACACAAGTACAACAACAACATAAAAACACTGACACGTTCAAATTCATGGCAAAAACATCTTCACATGTGATGCCTGATTTTTCACAGGAACATTGCAGGGACCATAAGTGCCTCATTAGTGTTGGCCAAGTGTTGTTTGCAGACGACTGATAAGTGCTTCGTCATGCTAGCAAAGAAACAGCAAGTAAACCATTAAATGATTTCAGAGCAGCGCACAAGCACGTCAGTGAATGTGTAAAGAGTATTCACAGTCTGAAAACATACTAAACGGTTAAACACACACACACACACACACACACACACACACACACACAGACACACAGACACACAAGCACAAACATACACACAGAGAGCGAGAGAGAAAAGGCGCTAATCAGTAGCCATCACTGCAGGCGCTGTAGCTAATTGGGAGTGCAGCAGCTCAGAGGTGTTGATTTAATTAAGCTGTTTGTCAGTGCACAAAAAAATATGAACTCCAAACACAGACTCGATAAGTAGTGGCAAAACGAGGACCATTCACGCACTCCAAGAGTCGAATGCACATGAAAACATTCACACACACACAAACACATACACGATTAGCATCAAACCAATGCGCCACACGAACAGCTAAATGATTAATATTTAATCAGGGCTGCAGTGAAGGAGGGCAGAAGATTTTATGTACAGCTTAGCATCACAGGGGGACACAGCCTCGGTAATTAAGAGGCCTTGTTTAGGATTTATTATGGATCTTAATCAGCACAACTCCACACAACCTTCATTATGTGAGGGGGGATCCCATGACTTTCAGAAAACAACTGCTGACAGGTCAAATTGGCTTGAATTACATAAAATTTCTCTAGGGGTTTCCAGTGTGTGTGTGTGTGTGTGTGTGTGTGTGTGTGTGTGTGTTAAAGCTGCTGGTAAATAAAGCTTGGCTGAAGGTTGTTCAGGTTACAGTTCCTAACCCTGGTCATGGAGACCTGCACATTTTAGGGTAAACTTAATCCCAACCATGTTGGAAACCACCATCAATCCAAACATACCTATTGTACACAGGGTAGGTGGGGAGCCTGGAGCCTATCCCAGGGAACTTGGGGCACAGGGTGGGGGAGACCCTGGATGAGGTACCAACCCATCGAGGGTGACAATTGTACAATCATTCCCACACTGTGCAGAGAGAACATGCAAGCTCCAAACCACAGAGGTGTGAGGCAAATGTGCTAACCACTAAGCATGAGCCTGCCCATGCTGAAAACCTGCATGCTCAAAAGTGACATATGGAATATCACGATCCACAATCGAGCCATGGATCAAAAGGAATTCTTCTACATGAAAACAACCCTGTGAGTACAGTGGTGCTTGAAAGTTTGTAAATTTTCTATATTTCTGCATAAATAAGACCTAAACCATCATCAGATTTTCACACAAGTCCTAAAAGTAGATAAAGAGAACCCAATTAAACAAGTGAGACAAAAATCTTATACTTAGTCATTTATTTACTGAAGAAAGTGATCCAATATTACATATCTGTGAGTGGAAACAGAATGTGAACCTCTAGGATTAACAGTTAATTTGAAAGTGTTTTCAATCTGTGGGATGACAATCAGGTGTGAGTGAGTGCCCTGTTTTATTTAAAGGACAGGGATCTATTAAAGTCTGATCTTCACAGCTTGTTTGTGGAAGTGTATCATGACACGAACAAAGGAGATTTCTGAGGACCTCAGAAAAAGAGTTCTGATGCTCATCAGGCTGAAAAGGTTTGCTAAACCATCTCTAAATAGTTTGGACTCTTTAGAGTCAGACAGACTGTGTACAAATGGAGGAAATTCAAAACCATTGTTACCTTCTCCAGGAATGATCGCCCAACAAAGAGCAAGACGTGTTGTAGTCCACAAGGTCACAAAGGAACCCAGGGTAACTTCTGAGCATCTAAAGGACTCTCTTACATTGGCTAATGTTCATGTTCGTGAGTCCACAATCAGGAGAACACTGAGAAATGATGGTGTCCATGGCATGGGATTGCAAGGAGAAAACAAGCACTCCCCAAAAAGAACATTACTACCTGTCTAGAATTTGCTAAAGATCACATGGACAAGCCAGAATGCTGTTGGAAACATGTTTTGTGAATGGATGAGACCAAAATACAATTTTGTGGTTTAAATAAGAAGCGTTATGTTTAGAGAAAGGAAAACACTGCATTCCAGAATAAGAACGTTATCCGATCTGTGAAACATGATGGTGATAGTATCATGGTTTGGAACTGTTTTGCTACAGCTTGCCATCATTGATGGAATAATAAATTCTGAATTATACCAGCGAATTCTACAGGAAAATGTCAGGACATCTGTCTGTGGACTGAATCTCAAGAGAAAGTGGATCATGCAGCAAGACAATGACCCTAAACACACAAGTCATTCTACGAAAGAATGGTTAAAGTAGAATAAATTTAATGTTTTGTAATGGCCAAGTCAGAGACCTGACCTTAATCCAATAGAAATGATATGGAAGAACCTGAAGCAAGAAGTTCATGTGAGGAAACGCACCAACATCCCAGCGGTGAAGTTGTTCTGTACTGAGGAACGGATTAAAATTCCTTCGAGCCGATGTGCAGGACTGATCAACAGTTACCGGAAACGTTTAGTAGCAGTTATTGTTATTATTATTTGCGTATGTCAGTTGGGTTCCATTGCCAATGGAAGGTTCTCTCATAATAGTAAGACAAATGTGTGTGTGTGTGTGTGTGTGAGAGAGAGAGAGAGAGAGAAGGTAGAGAGAGGTAGTAGTAGTAGTAGTATTTCTGCATGTAGATGAATCAAATATGTTGGCCATCTCTACTACTCTACTATGTGTACAATTTGTGACCCACCATCTGCCTGTTTGGTCTCTTTTACACTTTTCCTCCACTACCCCACACCATCTCCAAGATTTACAGCTTTTATATTGGCTACTCTGAAATGCCATGCTGTAAAATGGCTGTTTTGAAATCTGGGTCCAAATATTGCATGGGCAACGTGTTTGGCCCGAGGTCAGTATCTGTAGCAAGGAGGTTTCACCTGTCTCACACCCTCACACCCCCTCATTGATAATGTGATAGGATGAGAGCCGACCTGATTTTTTTGAGGTGAGTGAGCATAAAATGTAGTTTGATTTGGAATTGTGTATGAGTAATAATTCATATGCTAATAATATTTTTAAACGTATTCCTCAGAAATTCAGTCAGAAGCAAGTATAGAGCTTTTTTATCAATAGTATAGTGCATAATTTAAATGTACAGATATACAGTGAGGGAAAGAAGTATTTGATCCCCTGCTGATTTTGTACGTTTGCTCACTGACAAAGAAATGATCAGTTTATAATTTTAATGGTAGATTTATTTGAACAGTGAGAGACAGAATAACAAAAAAAAATCCAGAAAAACGCATGTCAAAAATGTTATAAATTGATTTGCATTTTAATGAGGGAAATAAGTATTTGACCCCCTCTCAATCAGAAAGATTTCTGGCTCCCAGGTGTCTTTTATACAGGTAACGAGCTGAGATTAGGAGCACACTCTTAAAGGGAGTGCTCCTAATCTCAGCTTGTTACCTGTATAAAAGACACCTGTCCACAGAAGCAATCAATCAATCAGATTCCAAACTCTCCACCATGGCCAAGACCAAAGTCCAATAATGTCAGGGACAAGATTGTAGACCTACGCAAGTCTGGAATGGGCTACAAGACCATTGCCAAGCAGCTTGGTGAGAAGGTGACAACAGTTGGTGCGTTTATTCACAAATGGAAGAAACAAAAGAACTGTCAATCTCCCTCGGCCTGGGGCTCCATGCAAGATCTCACCTCGTGGAGTTGCAATGATCATGAGAACAGTGAGGAATCAGCCCAGAACTACACGGGAGGATCTTGTCAATGATCTCAAGGCAGCTGGGACCATAATCACCAAGAAAACAATTGGTAACACACTACGCCGTGCGAGACTGAAAACCTGCAGCGCCCGCAAGTTCCCCCTGCTCAAGAAAGCACATACATGCTCGTCTGAAGTTTGCCAATGAACATCTGAATGATTCAGAGGACAACTGGGTGAAAGTGTTGTGGTCAGATGAGACCAAAAAGGAGCTCTTTGGCATCAACTCAACTCGCCGTGTTTGGAGGAACAGGAATGCTGCCTATGACCCCAAGAACACCATCCCCACCATCAAACACGGAGGTGGAAACATTATGCTTTGGGGGTGTTTTTCTGCTAAGGGGACAGGACAACTTCACCGCTTCAAAGGGACGATGGATGGGGCCACGTACCGTCAAATCTTGGGTGAGAACCTCCTTCCCTTAGCCAGGGCATTGAAAATGGGTCGTGGATGGGTGTTCCAGCATGACAATGACCCAAAACACACGGCCAAGGCAACAAAGGAGTGGCTCAAGAAGAAGCACATTAAGGTTCTGGAGTGGCCTAGCCAGTCTCCAGACCTTAATCCCATAGAAAATCTGTGGAGGGAGCTGAAGGTTTGAGTTGCCAAACGTCAGCCTCGAAACCTTAATGACTTGGAGAAGATCTGCAAAATCCCTCTTGAGATGTGTGCAAACCTGGTGGCCAACTACAAGAAACGTCTGACCTCTGTGATTGCCAACAAGGGTTTTGCCACCAAGTACTAAGATATGTTTTGAAGAGCGGTCAAATACTTATTTCCCTCATTAAAATGCAAATCAATTTATAACATTTTTGATTTTTTTGTTGTTATTCTGTCTCTCACTGTTCAAATAAATCTACCATTAAAATTATAGACTGATCATTTCTTTGTCAGTTTGCAAACGTACAAAATCAGCAGGGGATCAAATACTTTTTTCCCCCCACTGTACTGTACGGTATGTGTCAGACCCCTAGGTCTTTGGAGTGATATTAAACAGATTATCTGAGCATAATCTAACTCCTCAAATATTAGTCTTCTATAACAAGATGTTTATTTTGGGGCAGTGGTGGCTTGTCGGTTAAGGCTCTGGGTTACTAATCAAAAGATCGGGGGTTCAAGCTCCAGGACTGCCGAGTTGCCACTGTTGGGCCCTTGAGCAAGGTCCTTAACCCTCTCTGCTCCAAGGGGCATTGTATCATGGCTGACTCTGCACTCTGACCCCAACTTCCTAACATGCTGGCGTATGCGAAGAAAAATAATTTCACTGTGCTGCAATGTATATCTATAAAAGACTCATTATTTAGCGTGGTTGGAAGGAGTCTCCAGTGTCAGCGTTTTAACCATCAGAGGTTGTTTTCCACTACAGGAAAGTCTTTCCCGTTTCTCACCAACACGATAAGCTGCATTTTTTAAAACTTATTTATCCGAAGTATGATGTGTCGTTCTTGAATAAATCATTTGCAAATAGCTGGGGTATAAGAGCGATAAAACACTTTATTATTGGAAAATAGTAATAACTTTGGTGTGGTAACAGTAACTCAACATTACTCTGGTCTGTAACACACCACCCTGTCGTTCCTATAAGTTCCTATAACAGCACTGCCTTGGGCTTTTATTATGATATTTTTGTAAGGAGTGATTCCTAATTCATGCTTGACGGAGCCTCAGTGGTGGCACGGCATCAAAATGAGGTGATCACGATGTGTATGAAATCACTTGTCTTTAATGTTTCGCTCAGCTTCAATCGTTACGGTCCTACCAATTTATACAAACGTATACCATCATACCTACCCACTTTTGCCCTTTAAAGTTGAAAGAAATATCATACTTGTCTCACAGTTAAATAAAAGGAGCCCAAAGAAGCACTATTATATAAGTACTGTATGTACAGTACTGTACACAGACAAGAGTGTGTGAATTGATGCTGAAGTAGCAAGTGTTTGGGAGAAGAAAAAAGCAACAGGTCTCTCCTGTATACTCATTACAGGCAGACAGGTTCAATAATATGCTTCAGACATTATGTGCGTCTCTGTCCTTGTTGTCCCTGTTAGCTTTAAAAAGAAAATGTGAAACTGTCTTATCACTTTGCGCAAGACTGCGTTAATCTCCTGTTAAACACAAACCCAAAGCCATTGTGGGGAAAGTTGTTATTAAAAGTTTATTCTAGGAATCCGAGAGCCAAAAGAGTCTTCAGATAGATGGTACAAATGTTTTCTGCGAGATCAAAGTCAAGAGGCTGGACTTAGATGAGCTAATTGCAAAAAGTGCAACCGAGAGAGCATACTGATTGCAGATTAATGGATTTAGTCTGGGCCAAGTGGAGCAAAAGATCCATATGTTTTACAGTTTGTTTAGCAGAATGATTATAGTCTCCTCTCTCTCTCTCTCTCTCTCTCTTTCTCTCTCTCTTTGCTTCTCGCTCCAGGAGAGCAGCTGCAGGAAATGAAGCGGGTGAGGAGATAACACTGGACGTTTATCTGATAGGGTTCCTAAGCAACGTGGCATCAATAACAGGTAAACACCACAAGGTGCGAGAGCCGAGCCAGGCGGAAGTGCAAGGTGGGCAAACACACCATATCATTCGCAACCGCACACACACACACAGCCAGATTGCAGTGTATCATGAGCGTCCATGGTGGTACACTGTCTTTACTGCACTCAACACAGCACTGTTGAATTCCTGATTCTGATTGGTCAGAAATTGAGAATTGAGTCATTTTTCCAATAACAGCAGCTCTGATCGCTGTAATTCAAATCACAGGTTTATATAGGTTGCATTTAATACATTAGAGTCTCTTTAGCAACAGCTAATTCACAGGTCTGGTGGACGCTCCACATAATCTAAAATTATTCATAAACAGCCAACGCAAATAAATGTGTCGCTGTTTAACAGAACGAAAAAAAGTATAATTATTGATGTGACGTTTTCTGTCAGGAGAGGTTTGTTTAACCGTTATGGAAGGAGTTTCCAGTGTCACAGTAAGTACTTTACTTAACAACGGTGAAAATCTTCAGGACAGAGGACCTTCCTAGTGCATGAGAACACAAAAAAATTATTTTAAAAGAAAATACAGAGGCTGTAAGAGAACGGCTGTTCATACTGTAGCTACTATGACGTACTTTAACTGTGTAAATGTTCAAAAGTGATTTGGTTTGCGGATGTTCTTATAACAAACATTAAATATAAAAACTATTTGAAAAAATGATAAGGGTTTGTTTAGTCAAATAAAGTTTGCGCACCCCTAGGACCGCTAAGAAGCGTTAAGAAGACTATAGACTGCATGAGTGCCGTAAATGCAGAAGTAAAATTGTGAAGAAGTTAGTGTAAGTGGGAGAAAAAAAAAAGAGGGGGGAGGGGGTGGGGTTCCTGGATTTTGCAAAGGTTTAGCCACTGTTATGCTTTCATTCTCACAATCCCTCTCTTCTATTCTTCTACTCATCCCTTCTTCCATTACACTCAGTTTCTGCATCAAAGAAATCAACATATCTAAATCCCCAACATGGTGTGTGTGTGTGTGTGTGAGCATATACAAGCGTGTGCTTGCTGTGAATCCTTGTTTGTGCAGTTATGGATCAGACAGGCTTGGATGGTCTTGAGAAGCCCAGTGGAGTCTAAACCGAAAGGTCATCTGGCGCTTTGTGAAAATCGAATGTGACGATGTTGGAAAAGAGTGTGCTGCTCGTATCCTCACACTGTGCCTAAGATGTCCGTGTCTGTCTGTGCCTTTGAGATTTTGTTTACAGGTTTATGCACTTTCAGCTGACCTTTCTCTACACCACATGCCATCTCAAGAAATATTAACTGCTTCACAAATGCACTTTTATGTAGAAATGAAGATCAGGAAAGGATTCAGTGTTAACACGAGCCAGAGTCACGACCAGGAATATTGACACGACCAGGATTGAACCTAGCACAACTGTCACGTAGTTATCGGGAATGAACAGAACCTTGATTCTTATTGAAAACAGTTGGTGTATTGATGAGTCTTTATCCTGTAACTCACTGACAGGGACAGAGTAAACAAGAGAGTAAACGTCAGCCAATAAACAGGAAATATTACCATTATTTACCAAAAGCCCAATACGCATACATTATTCGCAATGAACAAACACAGATATGAATAGCAGGCACCTGGGTAAAGTAAAGTAAAGTAAAGTAAAGGAAAGTAAAGTAAAGTAAAGGAAAGGAAAGGAAAGGAAAGGAAAGGAAAGGAAAGGAAAGGAAAGGAAAGGAAAGGAAAGGGAAATGATGGGATAGGAAGGGAAATGAATGGAAAGGAATTTTTTTTTTAATGAAAAGGAAAGGAGAAAGAAAAGAAAGGAATGGAAAGGAAGGGAAAGATACGATAAAGAACGAATAGAATGGAAAGGAAAAGGAAAGGAAGAGAGAAAGAAAGGGAAGAAAAAGAGAAGAAAAGAAGAAGGAAAAGAAAGGAATGGAAAAGAAAGAAAAAGAGAAGGAAAGGAGAAGGAAAGGAAACCATAGGATATGGGAACGATAGGATAGGATAGGATAGGATAGGATAGGATAGGATAGGATAGGATAGGATAGGATAGGATAGGATAGGAAGGGAAGGGAAAGGAATGGAAAAGGAAAGGAAAAGATAAGGAAAGGAAAGGAAAGAAGGAAGGACAGGAAATGGAAAAAGAAAGGAAGAGAGAAAGAAAGGGAAGGAAGGAAGGAAAGGAAATGGAAATGGAAATGGAAATGGTAATGGTAATGGTAATGGTAATGGAAAAGGAAAGGAAAGGAAAGGAAAAGAAAGAAGGAAGGACAGGAAATGGGAAAGGAAGGAAGGAAGGAAGGAAGGAAGGAAGGAAAGGAAAGGAAAGGAAAGGAAAGGAAAGGGAAACGGAAACGGAAATGGAAATGGAAATGGAAATAAGAAAGAAGGAAAGAAGGAAAGACAGGAAATGGAAAAGGAAAAGGAAAGGAAAAGAGAAAGAAAAGAAAGGGAAAGAGACAGAGTAAATAGGAAGGAAAGGGTAAGGATGGAAAGAAAGGAAAATGGAAGGATGGAAAGGAAAAGGTAGGAAGGAAGGAATTATTTAAAAATAAATAAACATGTAAACACCCGTTTTAAGTCCCCAGCATGCACACACACACACACACACACGTCTAATGTGGCTTATGTCAGACTGATTCAAGTATAACTAATGTTGACACCTCAGAGGCTTTGCATGTATAGGGTACTCAAAGTGGGTGTTTACACATTTCTTTCTAAACCCACCCTTCCTTCCTTCCTTCCTTCCTTCATTCCTTCATTCTTTCCTTTCCTTCCTTCCCATCCCTCCTTTCTGGCAAGCTTTCTTTCATTTCCCTGGTATTTGTATCTGTATTTGTTCATTGCGAGTAATGTATTTGATCAGCGCTTACACTCTGAATCCTTCCAGCTTCTACACTTGAAAGATGATTTTATCCAAAGTGACTGTCATGTGAGGCAGAAATGAAACTCCGCGCAGAGTCGATATACATCTAACCGGATCTGTACCTGTCTCGAAATCATTCCCTAACCTACAGTATATGTATTCTAGTTCAAAATTAACCTCAGCTCAGAACAATTTTTTTTGACAAGGCATGTTAATATAAACTGATGCAAACTACTCAATATAAACCTATGATTTAAATTATAGTTGGAGCTGATGTTATAGAAAATGAATAAACACCTTCTGACTAATCAGAACGCAGAATTGGTATAATGGGCTAATATGATGCTTTGTGATAAATGCATTTTCCAGGCTCTCTACAGCCTGCTCACAGCTGTAGTCATGAATAGCATTATTATGCACTTAGCTAACGAGAGTATAGGATTTAAACCTTGATTGCTATAAAGGTAATAAAGGCGCTAGAATAGAGCCATGCAGGACTCTGATAATGAATCCATTTGGACTGGAAAAAAAACAACAAAAAAATAAACCTCCCCATGCTAATTAGTTATAGAAAAACGAGCACTATGGCCCAGCGCCCATCTGCCATCTTTACTCCAGGCCCAGTCATGTGACTTAATAAAACATGACAGATGTTGCGCATCTAGGTGATGCTTTGTATACTTTCAGCACAAGCAGCTAGAAACGATGGTTGCATTGGTGCTCATAAATTCCATATCCTGATTTTTTTAATTCTTTTTTTTTTATTAAGTGCTCATGCTTCTTCAAGCATGAGATCAATCCTACAATCCAGCCAGGCGACTTATTTGGAGTTCAGTTCTCAGTGCTCGGTGTTCTCGGATTAGGCTCTGAATCCGCAATGACCTTGACCAGGATGAAGAGGTTACTGAAAGTGAATGAATGAATGAATACATTTTCTGCAGTGCTGTATGTCAGCTTTATGAGCTTAGAATTGACTAGATCAATTCAATCTGGTGTGTAATAACTCGGCTCCAGCTAATAAACCAAGCCTAATGTGATCCCCAGAGGACATAATGGTATCAATTAAAATACTGTAAATGAAAATGGCTCAGGATTTATTTCTTGATTGACATGTGATGATAAAGGACCTAGTATAGAGCCAGGCAGGACTCCATTAATAAAATCCTGTTGGACAAAAAAACCTCAACGAAGCTAATTAGTTATGGTAAACAAAAGCACTTTGTCACAGTCGTGCAGCTCATTAAAGCAATGGTGATTGTGTCGTTTCACCAACAGCAGCTGGAAATTACAGTTGCATTTGCTCGCACTTATTGTACTTTTATGAAGAAGAAATTACATCGGTTATAAGGTTTATAAGTATCCACTCCCCGAAGATTTAGTAAAAATGAAAGATTAATATATGAATATAGGTTGATGAATAGAGAAACACAGACCAATCCAAAACACTACCTCCACCATGCTTGACCGATGAGCCAGTATGTTTTTGATCATGAGCAGATCCATACGTTCTCCACAGTTTGGCCTTTCCATCACTTCAGTAAATGTTCATCTGGGTTCCAGAACGTTTGTGACTCATCTCTGTATATCTTTGTGAATTCCACACTGGTCTTCACATTCTTACTGCTGATGAGTAGTTTGCGTCTTGTGGTATGGACTCTATATTTCTTCTCTCAGTCTACTTTAAATGCTGGATTGTGTTGTTTTCCTTGGCTGACCTGTTCCATGTCTGATTGTTAGTACACCAGAGGTTTCTATCTTTATCAGGACATTCCAAATGATTGTCTCGGTTATGCCCAATGCTTGTACAATGGCATTGATTGAGTTTCCCACAGTTCTCATCTTCAAAATGGCTTGCTTTTCTCCCGTAGACAGCTCTCTGGTGTTCATGTTGGCTTATCCTTTTTAACAATTGTAGTCTTCACAGGTGGAGCCCAGGGTAAAACCAAGAGTAGATATTCAGAGCTATTCGTTCTTTAAACATGTTAAAATCATTTTTTGATCACTTCAAAAATGGGTGGGTTCAAATGAAAAGGTCTCGTGCTCGAAGATGTTTAACACATCTAGATGTAAATATCAGGAAATGAAAATCTATCGTCGTCTATCATTTCATCAAACGTCTTCAGTACCTTCAGTATACACAATTATGTATAATAATTATATTATTAGGTATTCTTACCCCTAATCCTGATAGCTCTAATTTCAGAAAACTAGGAACAAACCAAAAAACTTGCAACACAACCAAGGACTGCTTCTGTATAAAAACTGTCGCTTTAATGATTGCAAGCAATTTCATCTTATTGCTGCCTGGTGAAGTTGGTAGATTTCATTTCTTAATTAAAAGAGCGTGACATGTTGATTCTGTTAGTCATCAGCAATAATGGAGGTGGTGAATATTTAGAATGAGAGTCTGAACATCACCTTCTGTGCGAGACAAACCGCAGCATGCATTAGGAAAATAACCGATAATGAGAGAGCAGAATATAACAAAGCTGAGTGCAAAATACAAGCAGCTGTCCGAGCGTCATCAACACAAATACATCGCTCGTAACAGTGGACTATTTAACACAGTGTGTGTGTGTGTGTGTGTGTGTGTGTGTGTGTGTGTGTGTGTGTGTGTGTATATATATATATATATATATATATATATATATATATATATATATATATATATATATATATATATATATATATATATATGTGTGTGTGTGTGTGTGTGTGTGTGAAGAAGCAGGAGATGCAGATGGTCAATTAAGGAAACAAGCATTCAATATGATGTTCTTGGTCCTAAAAAAATCATGGTGTTTTTTGTTTTTTTTATATTTCCCTAAAAACATTTCCCTATTCCCCATTACCCATCTGGTCCCCGGCAGTCCATCTGATTGATACATCATCTCAGTCGTGCGAACACTACACACGGCAGGACACACCGGAACCAGACACAGATCGAAATGTTTCAAATAGATTTCTAAAAGCTTCTTCTCTCTCTTGCTTTCTTTCTCGCCTTTTCTCCATCCATCTGCTCCTGCGTTCTTTTTCTCTCTCTCTCTACACTTAACCTCCTGCGAGTCTCTCTGTGTTCTTCGGCTCTGGAAGGATCTGAAGCGGCTCGGGTTTTAACAACGAAAGAGATGCCCCGGGTCTCCCGGCTCTGCAAGTAAACAAACCACAAAACATGCGGCAGATCAACGAAATGCAAGAAGCATGTCAGAACATGAAAGCACGCCCAGACTGACATCAGAGGAGTGTGTCGGAGCTGTGCTCATTTGTTGGCCGTGTCGGATGTGCGTGCCCTTTTTAGTCCGGTTTTTATGCACTTGGTTATAGACTCTGCTTGCAGACCAAATGGTGTCATTTGGCTGCACATATTTTTTCGTTTTATTAACTCCAAGATAGAGAAACAAGAGAGGATGGTGAAGGAAAGTCATAACAGGAACTAGGATGTTCCACAACAATGAGTGTTACTACAGTGTAAATGGATAAAGATGGTGTTCATTAATACATTTAAAAATTGTAGTTGTTGGTATGCCGAATGTCTGTGGTACAAGAGGAATAAAACACTTGCTGCTATTGGAAATAATCAGTAACTTCCTGTAAGACCACATCACTCTATTGCATCGTTGATCATTTTCCTACAACATCACATCCCATCCATCCAATTTCCATACCGCTTATCCTACACAGGGTCGCAGGGGAGTCTGGGGCGATCCCAGGGAACGTGGGACACAATGTGGGTGACACCCTGGACAATCGCACACACATTCACACACTACGGATCATTTAGAAATGCCAATCAGAATACAACGTATGTCTTTGGACTGGTAGAGGAAACCCGGAAGCACCCGGAGAACATGCAAACTCCGTACCCAAATGGTGGGATTCAAACCCCCATCCTCAGAGAGGTAAGACAAATGTGCTAACCATTAAGTCACTGTGCCCCTCAAAGCACGTCACCAAGTCTTATATTTCTTACCTAGCTGTGCGCTGTCAAAAAGACTTCACATGCACAAAATGACTCTTTTAAATTTGCACTATAGATCTGCTCCAGTCTGCATTTTAACAAAGATGTCCTCACAAATCCTACACACACACACACACACACACACACACACCACTCTAGAGGTATTCCCACATGTAGAACAAGGTGTTTCATTAACAATTTACATGCAGAGTCCTGTAGAGAACCTGAGAGAGGCAGGATTATAAAAGAGAACAAAAAAAGACAAAGTGAGAGAAAGTCAGCGTACAGACAGACAAGCTTGACAATAGCAAAGATATTCCAGCCGTGTACGGTTTAGATGCACGCATCACGCATCCTCAAAACCACTGGGGAATAAAAAAAAAAAAAAAAAAAGAGCAGCTTTCCTCCACAATCATCTTGCAATCATCCATCTGGTGGATGGCATTTCAGACGCTGCCAGGTCCTCACATAACACACAGAGATGTACCGCTTTCTTTTTTTCCTGCACAGCCTCCCAAATTGCCTTCATGTCTCAGTGGGTTCCAATCACACCATCCGTTGCTGTATTTGAATACATCTAATCCTCCCAAAGACCTAGCCAATATAGATCTGTGCAAGAACTACCAGGTGAAGCGTACTTTTTAGTCTTCTTCATTTTGTCCCGAGGGTGTGCTGACTTTTACACGCACCTGTATATCTGTGTGATGGGTAAAGCATGATGCATACGTGGGAATCATTGTATTCGAATTGTTTCACCCCAATTAATAACTATGTACACTGATTAACTTTGCACCCGTAACGGGATTTACTGAAAAATCACCTGCACGCAATTTATAACGAGTGAAAGGCAGGTATTACATTTGCATAATTTCATTTCCGCCAGTTAAACACAAAATAAAATTGTTTACCATGCAAAAGCAATGAGAACGTTTATCAAAAATGACACCTTTATTGTATAAATAGAAGCTTTCACTAAACTGCTTAATGACTTATTATTAGCAATTTTTTTCCGCTTTAGATATTCAGAGCACGTTTGCACGTCCGCCGCCAACAGCACTCACACAGCCATGTGCTTTCCTGCGGTTAGTGACAGCATTCATTGCTTTATCAATCATCCACAACATGCAACGTATCAAATCACACATGCTTCTAATCAAAGGTTATTTGAGATATTAAAAAGAAAAACAGGTACTGAATGTGTAGAACCAGGATATGAAATAAATAGATTATGAATCATGTTTGATATGAAAATAATAGAATACTTGTAGTGGAATTTGGCTTTAAGCTGGGTAAAAACCTGTTGTTTATATATGTGTTAAAGACAAGATGTGTCCCTTTTCAGGCCCTGAAAGCTGTACATATTACAGACATGAATAAATATTAGAGACGCACCGATATTAAATCTCTCAGCCGATACCGATAAGCAATTATTCAGAGTGATACGGACCGATACCGATAACTGATAGTTCTGCCTTTTATACCTTCTTATAAATTAACAATGAATTCCACAATTCTGAAGGAAATGCAAATACACACTTAATTCTCTCCATTTCAACACGTTGTTCGACAGTAACTGATCTCATCAACAGAACACACATTACTCTAATTAACATGAACACATGAACTCAATTCTGAAGATTAAAGTAAGATTATGAACTTCTTGAATGTTATTCATTCATATGAACGTGGACTGAATTGTAAAGAACCTCCTGTTAGTCTCACACTCACTCTCCACACACACACACACACACACAAGCATTTCTACTTCATCACTGACATCAAACTGCTCATATATAATATCAACTTTTATATATTTACATTAACTGCACATGAAATACACTACTCTACTAATATATTTTCTGTGCTATATATACTTTTTTTGTAAATTCATCTTCATTTAAATCTTTCAGCAGTGTACTGGTGCTATAATTCAGCTCGAGCAGGGCAGGCGAAAAAAAAAAAATCGACTCGACGCTGAAACTCCCGCTTCACTGCTGCGGTGTCTGGTGTCAAATCTGATCAGTGCAGAGATTACAGAGATTACAAACTCGTCATTCCACACAAGAGACGACGTCTTTACACACAGCACCAAATCCATGTGTTTCCCCGCCCTCTTTTGATTGACAGGATATAATCCGCCCTGATCATCGGATGCTTTTAAACACTGATACGTCGGTGCATCTATAATAAATACATAATAAATATTATTTTACATAATCCAGATTTTATTTCTCTGTTGATTCAAAAGAGCTTATGGTAAAAATGACATATAAATAAGGGAGAATTCACGTCATAACAGACTGCATTACAATTTCAGGACTGGATAAATGCATAAAAGGCAAGTACAAATGGTGTCATTTTAACGGTTTTCAAATGGAGATGTTAATTAGTCTGAAGAAGCTGTGTTTCTCATTTAGGATTCTTTCAAATCAAAAACAATCATGAACCGAGGCTGGTCCCTTTGGGCAGGGAAAAAAATCAATAGAAGTTGTGGTATTTTTACTCTCAAAGGAATTTCATATTTTTTGCATCACCCATCACATCCTGCCTCTAGCTCCCTCTGCATGTGTGTCTTCATGGATGTGACTGTCTCTGCTCAGCAGAGGATGAGAGAGAGAGAGACAGACAGACAGACAGGCAGGCAGAGAGAAAGGGACAGAAACAGACAGGCAGAAATAGAAAGAAAGAAAGAAAGAGAGAGAGTCAGACAGAAAGACAGAGAGAGAGAGAGAGAGAGAGAGAGAGAGTCCTGTTATTTATTATTATTTACACCGAACATAACTAGTGCATCACATATGTGCATTTATGTGCTTGAAAACACACACACACATACGCACACACACACAAACACACACACACACACACACACACACACACACACACACACACACACACACACACACACACTCAAACACATTATCCCTGTGGATTCATCACACCTGTGTCCTGATGCTGTAATAGAGGGCAAAGTCCCTCCAGGAAAGCCTCCAGGCTTACCCCCTAGATTACACACACACACACACACACACACACGCGCACACCTCACACCTCTGAAGAGAGGCAAGGAAGCTGTCGATATGCTGCCTCATCACAAAACACACACACACTTTTTTTTTTACCTTCGTAATGCAATTATTTCCCCATAAACACTCAAAATGATTAGCTCCCTTACCGTTAATCAGAAAACGTAAAGTTACAGCGTTACCACTGAAGTGCTGACTCGGAAAATGTTCCTGAACATTTCCAGACAGAAAACTTCACCATATCAATGATTCAAAATCCTTTCATGTGGAAAGTCTGCCTTACAAGTCATACAAATGATGACGAGCTGAATGGGAACGAGTGCAGCAATATACACCTGGGATGTGTCCTGCAGCCAGAACTATTGCCAAAGTTGTTCTAGATATATAGCGTAGTCTAATACTAATACAGTCACTTGTATTGAATGTTAGGACTTCAATTGCTTTCTTACATTTGTAAATCCAGATATTATTATTTATTTTTATCACAGAGACTCATTACTAAATATATGACCATGTTCTCTTCAGGCTAGAGAATAAATACAATACAAAAAAAATTAAATAATTTAAAGCCAAGAACTAAAATCTGAATGGCATGTGTCAGTGATTGTGTTTCAGTTTTGTCGACTTAAAGTCAGACAGAAATGAAATGAAATCCTCTCAAATCCATGTTAGTTCTTTAAAAGCAGGGCAGGGTGCAATTCGATGTTAAAGCGGAGTAAAGAGATGTTATTAAGGTGCAGTTCTCTGTAGATCCTATTATGGTTTTTGAACGGAATAGCAGTTTACAATCAGACAGAAGGATTGTTTTTCTTTAAGCTAACCTCTGATTCAAAGCCAGGAGTATGTGATAGACATGTTCGCTGTTCGTTTTATCATTAGCTGTTAAATGGACGCATAGCCTTTTTGACCTATTCTTATATGTCGAGTTTGTCAATTAAAAAATAAATAAATAAAGAAAGAAAGAAATAGATTTTTTCCATCCAACCATGTACGTAACCCAGTTTTGTATAAAGGAGTGGTGGTTGCTATGATGATATACTGTTTGCACAATACATTAGGCCACAATATGCATTTCTTAAGAGTGTTGACATTGACCAACACCACTGGGATGAGTCACAAAAGTTTGGAAAATGCACCTTAAGTATAAAAATATCATATATTTAAAAGAATAAATCCAGGTATGATATGCACTTTGTTTCTCTAATACAGTTTGAACCCGGTTATAGAATCCTGAAACAGATCAGGTCAGTTGTCTTCCCATTTCACATTCTTAATCTTCAGCCTTCCTGGAATGTGTAAATATGGGGGCTGTAATGTGGACTTTAGACTGGATTTCAATCTTTAAAGGTAAATGACCAACACACATCTATTTAAATTGATTGCTACACTCTGGGCTCAAGTTAAACAGCTTTTAAAAAATAAAATAAACCATTCCAAAGCATCACCATTACTCCAGGATTGATGGCTCATTTTTGGCAATGATTCACAAATTGGTCTGGTGTGTCCAATAATAAAATCTCTCTATGGCACTGAGGTACAGCCTGCAAAATATTTTTGGGGGCCTATTATTTAAGAAAAGCACATTACTGGCTCAATCCTGCCCCCTGCTGGAAGAAAATGTCTCAGTAACCGAAGGTAAGCTTATGGAAGGCCAAGCGTGTCAAATGTCTACACAAGCCATTGAGTTGACATTGAAACGTGTATGGGTGATTTTCTTTTCATGTACCGATGGACAAAATGTTTGCAGACGTTTGCCCCTGAATGTGTAAACCATATACAGATGCTGGTCATAAAATTAGAATATCATCAAAAAGTTGATTTATTTCAGTAATTCCATTCAAAAAGTGAAACTAGTATAATGTATACATTCATTACACACAGACTGATATATTTCAAGTGTTCATTCCTTTTAATATTGATGATTATAACTGACAACTAATGAAAACACCAAAATCAGTATATCAGAAAATTAGAATATTACTTAAGACCAATACAAAAAAAGGATTTTTAGAAATGTTGGCCAACTGAAAAGTATGAAGATGAAAAGTATGAGCATGTACAGCACTCAATACTTAGTCGGGGCTCCTTTTGCCTGAATTACTGCAGCAATGCGTCGTGGCATGGAGTCGATCAGTCTGTGGCACTGCTCAGGTGTTATGACAGCACAGGTTGCTCTGATAGTGTCCTTCAGCATTGTTTTGTCTGGCGTATCCCATCTTCCTCTTCACAATACTGCATAGATTTTCTATAGGGTTAAGGTCAAGCAAGTTTGCTGGCCAATTAAGAACAGGGATACCATGGTCCTTAAACCAGGTACTGGTAGCTTTGGCACTGTGTGCAGGTGCCAAGTCCTGTTGGAAAATGAAATCTGCATCTCCATAAAGTTGGTCAGCAGCAGGAAGCATGAAGTGCTCTAAAACGTCCTGGTAGACAGCTGCGTTAACCTTGGACCTCAGAAAACACAGTGGACCAACACCAGCAGATGACATGGCACCCCAAACCATCACTGACTGTGGAAACTTTACACTGGACTTCAAGCAACGTGGATTCTGTGCCTCTCCTTTCTTCCTCCAGACTCTGGGACCTTGATTTCCAAAGGAAATGCAAAATTTACTTTCATCAGAGAACATAACTTTGGACCCCTCAGCAGCAGTCCAGTCCTTTTTGTCTTTAGCCCAGGAGAGAAGCTTCTGACGCTGTGTCTTGTTCAAGAGTGGCTTGACGCATTCCTTGTGTCAAGCCACTCTTGAACAAGACATCAAAAAGTTGATAATATTCTAATTTTATGACCAGCACCTGTACTCCACGATGAATTGTTTACTGCTTTTTGTTGAACTAAAATGTTATGTTCTACTAAAAATTATGGTAGAATACGTTACACTTTTGCTCTCATAATGCACTCAATGACCTATGAATATGAGTTACAAAAAGAATAAAACACCACAGTAATCCATGATGGGGTTGTTACTACAGAAACATGAATATAAACCTATAATTTGAATTACAGCCAACAATATTTTCAGAATTGTGCTGTTACATAAATTCAACAACACCTTCTGGGGTATCAGAAATACAACCCCAATATATACCATCTGCGATGCATGCAGCAATGAATTTGTCGTTGTTCTGACAATTCAGGCCTTCCATATGAAATTCAGTCCTAGCTACTTTATCACCTGCCAGAGACCGACAACACTGGTGCTGATAAGGAGTTCAGTGTTGCCAGAGTGAAGCTTTTTAACTTGTTGGTTGGACTGTACAGAAAACGTAAAATTGTACTGTTTCGTCAGTTATCATACCAATAATGATTTAAGTACATGCGAAGTGTGGTTATCAGCCGCCATCCTGGACTGATGAAACAGAGTCCTCTCTGTGCACTAATTAAGGCATATTACATATTGCAGGACGTCTTGAGTCAATGCATTGAGCAAAGCATGTTATGATTGGCTAAAGAGAATTTCCGTTATTAAAAAACAAACAAACAAACGAATAAACAAAAAACAAACACCACACACACAACACTACTAATGTGTGAATTGGAGTCTGGCAGAAAAAACACACAGAAATGAGTTAGTATTTTAGCACTTCCATCATCCCGAAGACAGTGGTTGTTTTTTTTTTGTTTCTTTGTTTTTTGCCTGAAATAAGGGTTTATTCTATGACATAAAGTACACCAGTAATACCCCACTCTACATGTCTTGAAAAAGGCAGTTCCTAACAATTGGCTAAATTTTACTAGAGAGGTTGTCTGTGATATTAAATGTCATCACACCGAACAGGAAAACATCTACTACAGCCTTGTTGTGTTTACACGTGCAAACTATCCATCCATCTTCTATACTGCTTATCCTTTTCAGGGTCACGGGGAACCTGGAGCCTATCCCAGGGAGCATCGGGCACAAGGCGGGTACACCCTGGACAGGGTGTCAGTCCATCGCAGGGCACAATCACATACACACTCACACACCCATTCATACACTACGGACACTTTAGACACGCCAATCAGCCTACCATGCATGTCTTTGGACTGGGGGAGGAAACCGGAGTAGCTGGAGGAAACCCCCGCAGTACAGGGAGAACATGCAGCGGCAGGAATCGAACCCCCGACCCGACCCCGGAGGTGTGATGTGAACGTGCTAACCACGTGCATACGGTGCACGTGTAAACTATTCCGACTCAAACTTTTTAACTTGTAGATATATCAAATTTATAGAATTTTTCCAAATGTAGTGTTCTTCAAATAAAACTTTGAAATAGTTGTCGGAAGCTTAGCGGTAATGACGTCGAAGTCACGCGACAGTGGTGCAGTTCGTTTAAAGCCTAACTTCAGCTTTTTACTTCTGCCGATTGTATTTACGCTTCCAAATTCGTAAACGTTGTGTTCATTTGCGAAGATGATCTTGATGAGCACGTGTAAGAATCATAAACGTTTGTGCTCAGAGATTATTTTCTGCAATAATCCAAAAGCCAACAGTAAAGTACTATCGGCTTTTTGTCGAGGGAACCAGGATGATGCTGACTTCCGGGTTGGCCTACAAAAAAAACATCATCCCTGTAGCACTCACACAAACCCAAAGCTACGCGCCTGACGATTTGCAAACGCAGATTCGATGATTTAATTTATGAACGTAAAACGAAATTGACAAACATTTATGTGTATTCATGAATTGAGTTTCGCATTTGTGAATCGTACTTTGTGAATGTACATTTATTTAGCCTGTTATTTAGCATTTGTAAATCCAGTCATGTGAATATGAATCCGGTTATGAATGTGTAGATTGCAGTTTGCAAATATATTCACATTTTTTGTGACTAAGAATTACCATACCCGGGATTCATTTTATTTATATATTTATTTTCTGCAGCATTAGTGTGAACGGTTGCTAGGAAACCCAGCAGTCCAATCTGGCAACCCGTCTCCTCCATCGCGCGCTCTCATTCCGGAGCTCTCCGCGCTGTCTCCGGCTGCGCGCGCCGTCCAGCTGCTTTGTTTTCGCGAGACAAAACGCGTCAAAATGGAGGACTACAGGTAAGACTTCCAACTGTTGGAGTATTCAAGTATTTGTGTACTATTTTCATTCTGAAAGCTGTGTTTTAGTGCGAAATAATGACAGTCTAGACCGGGAAAATGTTCTAACAGAATGAGTTTTAATATAGAGTAGATTTGAGGAGGTAGGGGGGCGAAAAGTTTTACTATTTTTAATAGTGCACTCATTCTGAAGTTAAACCAGCTTATAAATAATATTGATGCAAGTTATTAATAAATAAATAACTTGTCACAAATAATACAGTGCAGTTTAGGGTTGTACAATATTATTTTTAAGAAGCCTATAATAATAATAATAATAATAATAATAATAATAATAATAATAATAATAATAATAATAATAATAATAATATTATTATTATTATTATTATTATTATTATTAAGAGAAAGCCTTGTGACCCATAGATCTGAAGCGGGTTTGTGGAACAGTGAACAGGTTCCACCGTGAGGAGCGCATTAGGAGGGATTAACAATGCAGATCAATAATGAGGAGCCAATGTCTGAGTGTTGTGAGGGTCAGAGGTCGACTTATAACATGAAAGGTCTATTCTTAGTAACTTGACAAGCTGTGTTTGTTTATTTGTTTACTTGGTCTGTTTATATCTGCTGTTACTAGAGATTGCAGCAGTACTGTACCCAGGACTGGTACTGGGCCGAAACCAGCAAAAGATTTTGGGTTGGAATTTCAAATAATGAACTGATCTTATAACAAACTGACAAGTTAGTCAGTTTTTATTTATTTTTTTTTATAGAAATGCATACATGTAAAGACACTTGATTGTATTTTTTGTTGTTGTTGTTAGAATTGAGTTTTATAATATGTATACTATAAGTGCTTCAGTGAAAAATAATAAAGCTTGGTAGTTTTATATATATATATATATATATATATATATATATATATATATATATATATATATATATATATATATATATATATATACTATATATATATATATATATACTGATAGATACTCAAGGTTTGGTAATCTGTATGGCTGTATGGAAAATAAATAGGTGGCATTTAGCATGCTAATAACCCAAGTGATAACAGGAACTAAATTCTTTCACAGATGTTTCACTACATTAAATCTAGTTATTGTTATAAACTGCAAAAAGTACAATGCTTTAATAAATAATTCATGCTTTGACAAATAAATAAAGTTGTAATCATTGACCAGTTGCTGTGGTATAAGTGGAATAAACACTTTGGAACGGGCCATAATAATAATAAGAATTATTATTATTATAAGGGGGGAAATGGCTGAATCATATTCTAAAAAATACATAATTAAATAACCTACATGTTTAGCATTTCCACTTCACAATGTATCAGAACTATAAATAGATAGAAAGAAAAAAAGGAAGAAGTGATTTCTTTTCATATAATCACAATTCTAAATTACAGTACGATGAGAAACGAGTCCTTTTTTTAACGACACTGACCTCCAGATATGAGAGACAGCTATATTTTAGCCAATTAATCTGGCAACGCTGTAAGATATACAGTCTGGATGGGTTGAATAGATCCGCTTCAAGAATTACAGCATTCAGAAACAGAATTTCAGAAAATAAATCAGCATTAGAGAGCCAGCCGAGGACAGAAATAAATCAAACTTTGATTTGAAAATATAAATAAAAAGACTAATCTTGTTTAAAATCGTAGGTCATACATTACATTTGAAATGATTGTTTTCAGTGTATTGTTAATTTGATTTCAATTTCACAGCTACACACACACACACACACACACACACACATATTTCAAACACGTGTGCACGGTGCGACTTAGCAGTGTCCAGAATGTTTCCAAAATGAGGAAGTGAATCAAATGATTAATTTTATATATATATATATATATATATATATATATATATATATATATATATATATATATATAATATTTTATTATATATATATATATATATATATATTATATATATATATATTATATATATATATATATATATATTATATATATTATATATATTATATATATATTATTATATATTATATATTATATATATATATATTATATATATATATTATTATATATATGCATGTTCTCCCCGTGTTGCGGGGGTTTCCTCCGGGTACTCCGGTTAACCCCCCCAGTCCAAAGACATGCATGGTAGGTTGATTGGCAGCTTGGTAAATTGTCCGTAGTGTATGAATGGGTGTGTGAGTGTGTATGTGATTGTGCCCTGCGATGGACTGGCACCCTGTCCAGGGTGTACCCCGCCTTGTGCCCGATGCTTCCTGGGATGGGCTCCAGGTTCCCCGCGACCCTGAGGCAGGAATAAGCGGTTGAAGATGGATGGATGGATGGATATATATACACATATATATATATATATATAATATATATATATATGTGTGTATATAAATTATTAATAATGCGTTATATGTAATAAATAAATAAATTCATTAATAATTGATGATCAATCCTCGGGGCAGTGATTTTGAGGAGAAATCTTTGCACATAAAATGCACAGGTTTGTATTTATTATTTAATAACTAACGTGAATCATATGAAGCTGGAACATAAATAAGGAATACGAATAATCTGCTAGTTCACATGCTCTGATCTTGTAAAACCGAGAGTAAAACACAGAAATGCAACCCCCTCCCATCCTCCCCCCCACACCCCACAACCCAAACACACACACACACACACACACACACACCTAATACACACCAGCTATTAAATGTATTCAGAAGATTATGCTTTAGCAGTAAGAGTAACGTTTGTTTTGGAGAATAAATCGAGCACAGTGATCACCGAACACACTGTACAATACTGACGGTGTTCCAGTCTGTAAACACGCCAGCGTTCATATGGGAGACGTTAATGATCAACTTACTCATGGGTAAAGGTTCAATAGGTGTGGTCCTGGTAAAGACATGCTCACACCCACCCACCCACACACACACACACACACACACACACACACCGTATACACACTCGTTCATTAAAATAAAGAGATCTTAGAGAGCAGGTGTGGATTCACATTATGGAGTGTTTCAGTAGGGTTCATTATTAAAGGTTAGATGTTACTGTTTTGTAAATTCATGAAGGATTGGATTTATGTGCGTGTAAGGTCATACTGATTCTTTTGAGATGCAATGAACCGAGATGTGTATATAGATGCTGAGAAATTGACTGGGGGTCTCGATTAATACTTTTCTTCTTCTTTTCTTTTTTACATTATTTATTTATTTGTTTGTTTGTTTATTTATTTATTAGGTTTTTCTGTTGCACTCACAGTTTGACAGATTGTTGCCCAAAAGGCTATTCCATTCAAATGTTTGAGTGCTATTTTTGAACTTTTTGCACTCAAAGCCCGACTCTGACGTTTCACTGTGGGAATTGGAATTGGGTTCCAGCGTGGCAAAACTATATTAGTCGACCGTTATAATGCAGGCAGGAGAAACGAGGTGTATTGAATTCTACATGCAAACAAAGGAATCTTTTAAAAATGTGTTTTTTCCTTCTCGAGTCCAGAACCACATGCGTTTGAAGTTTTGACAGTTCCTCATAAACTACCTAAAGCCTACGTTTTAAAACAACTCGCATCGTAAATGTTGGAAATTTGGCCTGTGTTCCTTCAGATGAACTCCAGACTACATCTACTTAAAACCTCTAAAACCCTGCATCCGACACATCACGATGGAGACGGTGGTTATTGTGGCCATTGGAGTGTTGGCCACCGTTTTCCTGGCATCGTTCGTGGCGCTGGTGGTCGTGTGCCGCCATCGTTACTGCCATCGGCCCAACCTGCTGCATCACTTCGAGTCCAAGTAAATACAAAAACGTCATTATTTTAACTTCTCCAGTTTTATTATTCCTCTGAAGCCACGTCTCTGAGCATTTCATCAGAAGACGATCAAAGTTCACTATTCCCTTTCCAACATTCTTTTTATTACAATATTCGACTATGCCATAGTTCTTGCAGTCCTTGAGATGAAGTACCCGGTCCTCAAAGCCGTTATGTCACTTTCAGTACTCAAACTCTAATATTCATTTCCCCTCTCAGGCCCACAGTTGATCTGATTGGAGCGATGGAGACCCAGAGCGAGCCGTCCGAGTTGGAGCTGGACGACGTGGTCATCACCAACCCGCACATCGAAGCCATCCTAGAGAACGAGGAGTGGATTGAAGATGCCTCGTATGGCCACTTCACCATGTCCTTCTCTGCAGACATAATGATAATTATACACAAGTTCAGCATAATATCACACTTATCAGCCGTCTTCTCATCACACCTTTGGTGATCTCTGTCTGTCTTTCTCTTTTTCCTCTATCTCCAGCGGTCTAGTGTCTCATTGCATCTCCATCCTGAAGGTAATTTATGTGCTTCTCAAAAGTCTGCAGTAATCACACGCAGTTATCATGCTTTCAGAACGGCTCTTTGCTGATTGGTTCATTCGAATATTGATTGCCTTCATACAGATATGCCACACTCTGACAGAGAAACTTGTTGGCATGACGATGGGCTCTGGAGCAAAGGTAAAAGCTCCTGCCAGCCTTAGTGACATCATCACGGTGGCCAAACGCATCAGCCCTAGGTAAATACGGAAATGGAAACCAAACAAAACGCCTCCAGTCATGTTCATGTGCACGGAGTGAAGAAATAATCTTTAGTTCATCGCTCTTTACATCTTTATTAAAGGAATAGTTTGGCAGGTTATAATTTTCCCCAGCTGTAGTCGTTGGTGCTATGACCTAATGGTGCCAACAAGTAATGGAAACCTGTCTCACCTGAAATTCTTTCCATCAATACATGCCCATATCTTCATACGTTTAAGTTCAAATAACATAAAATAACATAAGCCCCATCTTTTAAATGAACTCTTTGGTAACATGACGAGAGGTCTATGAATTCTGCCTTCAGTTCTTTTGAGGAGGAGTCTAGAGGACAGAATGATGTTAAAGTGATGGTCATTGGAGCAGCCATTTTGGCCAACCACATTCTTGGTTGATGAAACTATCCAAACACCAAATTGTGATAATTGTGTAAATGGCGGATGCGTTTAAATTAGATATTTAGTGCGAGTGGGCACATACTTCCGGAACCTAATTTTGGTGTGATTTTATCTACTACCTTTAACAGCTGTAAAACCTTCACTATACAGTATGTTCATGTAAACTGGCAGGTTATGGCCGTCACCTTACAGCTTGGTGATGGTCGATAGATGGTTGTTCATGCGTTGTAAAGTAGACTATTCAGCTACGAGCATATTTTTAAGCTGTGAGGAATACTAAACATCACCATCATCTCTGATTTCACAGGGTAGATGACGTAGTTCGGTCGATGTATCCCCCACTGGACCCAATCCTCCTCGATGCCAGGTAACTGTATTTCCTATTTAGCTTATAAGTAATCTTACAGGTTTGACTCTCACTTAGGAAATAATAAAACGATAAGAGCCAAACACTTGAAGGCTGGGGGGGGACAGACGGACGGGGGACGTCGGGGGGACAACAAAAAAAACAAAACAAATTCCGGTTTGAAAATTTTACTCAACTTCCTGTTCAGGTAAATAGAAAAAAATGGGTTCATGAATGTGAAATAAAATCTGTCATTGTATTGAATTTATTTGCACACCAGCAGCTAAACAGAGTCCTGATACTCTAAACACAGAGACCCAGTCAGTGTCCTGACTAATATTATAACAGACTTGTACTGAGTGAAAATGTCCAATAAGCTGGTTTTCATTAAATGACCCGTCAGTGTACTACAAAAAGGGTCAACATTAGACCAGTATTTACTTAACATCAGTTGACTATTTATAAGGGATCCACCAAAAGAAAAAAAAAAAAAAAAATGGAAAGGAAAATTCACAGCTTTTATGAGGGATGCTAGACAAGTGATTTTTTGAAAGGTACAGTACAAATATGGAAATGTACTATATTGTTTTTTTAAAATGTATTTTTACTCCATCAATGCATCCCGCCCTTTCCTGTTTTTACGCATTAATTCCCTTTCGGGGTTGGCAGGCCTGAAAATGGTTTTGGCAAGTGTAAATAGGATATCGATGAGGGACCATTCACAACAGCAGAAGGTGAGTCACAAGTGAAGACGTAGAGCATCGGGATGAATATTCCCAGCGTTCGCACCTGTAAGCAGGTTGAAACACGGTGGGTTTTCACTGTTCTCAAAAAGTTTCTGCATATCCTTTCAGGGCTACAGCATTGCTGCTGTCTGTGAGTCACTTAGTGCTGGTGACGCGGAATGCCTGTCACATGTCCGGCAGCCTGGACTGGATCGACCAATCGCTGCATGCAGCTGAGGATCACATGGTAGTGCTGAGGGAGGCAGCCTTGGCATCAGAACCCGATAGACGACTACCAGAAAGAGAGCAGTCTATCTGAGTCACAAATACACACACACACATAAAATAGAGGACTGTGACCCAGAAAATGTCAAATACAATCCACACACCTAAATTAGCCATAGCCTTTCTTGCACAAACATTTTTTTATCTCTTTTTTTAAATGTTACATTGCTTCTTGCAATAGTTACAAACACTTTCTACTTTTTCACTATTAGTGTAAATTAGTTTAAACAATCAGGCGCACTACTATTCTTGTCCAACTCTTTTTTTTTAATAGCATGCTAGTTTAAACCTCTTAAACTGTATTCATAGTTGGATCTGTTGTTCTGGTTGTGTTTATTATTGTAGCTGGTAGGCACAATAAGTGCAAAGCGAATCCAAATTCATGTCCCTGCCTCCAATCAGTGAAATGTTTGTACTGTATATAGAGAACATGAAACATGCCATATTCACAAGTGTTTAGTTATGTATTCACGTTGTATAAAGTGTGGAGTTAGTTTAGAAATGAACCACTAGAGTGCATCACTTTAGAGCAAAATTTTTAAATTCATGTTCAAATACAAACATACCAGACACAACCAGTCATAAACACACACACACACACTGCATTTTTTGTGGACTGTAATCCAAAGTCACATGATATTTAAAGCCTCTCTAATTCCCCAACCTCACCACACTGCTTACACGCCTAACAAATGCCAACACAACCAGCTTAAACATTAACAAAAACTCTTAACCACTGCCAGCCTAACACTGAGCACACGCCATCCTAGCATTGTTATTAAAGTGGCCATGAAATTAAAACTGGTGTTTTAGAGCTTTCTGTATGTAAATAAGATGCAGCATCTTTTGTAAATATTGATATTTTACATTTTTTCAGTTCATAATGTCTGATGAAGCTTTCATCCTGCAACTGTTAAACTTGGATCTCTCTAGAAAGCGTCTGTCGCGCCATCCCCCATAAATTACCTGCAGGTAGTGATCTACAGTAGCAGCTAGCTTACAGCAGACATAGTTCGATCATGTAGTTTTGGTCGTGCAGCTTCCTGTGAGTTCTTTTCTTTCCAAAACGATGGTTTGTTAAAGATGGTGATTCTTCGTCATCCATAATCTGTCAATTGATCTTAACAAAATGGCAGTGAACAATCATACACCACTGGAAACTAACTATAAACTCTCAGCTGCATTACTTACCTGGTTTTCTAAGCCAGGGATCTTCAGTCTTATCCATAAAGACCCGGTGTGGTTACAGGCTTTCAGTCCAGCCAAATTGGCGGCGGCACACCTGATAGCTGATCGGAAACTAAAATGAACTGGTTAGACATGTGGAATCGGGTGTGGCTCCTGCTTGACTGGAATGGAAAGCCTCTTCGTGGAGAAGATTGAAGACCCTTGTTCTAAGCCACTTTTGGATTTTCTGTATCAAAACTAAATCAGCATGAAGATAGGAATCAAATAATGGCTCTCAAGTCGTTTCATAAGCACATTAAAGGAAAATTCCACTTTTTTTTTTTTTTTTTTTAAACTTTCCATATACTGCAGTTGTAGTATACGTGTGATTACAACAAACAAGAATTTTCATTTTAAACTGCACTGAGAAAATAATCAACCTCGAAACTCTACAATAATGGAAGTTTTCTTTACCAAAGTCACCATTATTTAAAGTAAATAAAGAATTGTATCCGTTTGGGGAAACTTACTGTAACTTACAGTAAAACACTCCAGCGTTTGAAAATTGGTTAAACTCCATAAGAACCGGTTTAGGGGAACGTTCTCTTATCTATGTTTAATTCCGTCTTTATTGCAATCAGGTAAGAGTTGTCATTCTGAGTCAATATCATATAGATGTGTATAATTTTAACATTTATTCATACATCTGTCCTTAGTAAGCAGGTTTTATTGTTCTTTTCAGCACAGGAAATGTGTCGAACTTATGGTTTGTGGTAATCTCTCCACACACACACACACACACACACACACACACACACACACACTACAGCTTGGTGAAGTTTGGATTAAAGAAATGATCGAGTATTCCTTTATATCCCTGTATATCCACGGTGTTTCAGTTAGTTGCTGTTTCTCTACAGCCTTTCACTTTTTTTTTCAATTTCCTGTTGTATTTATTCCACTTGTAATCAAATATGTACAGTTAAATGAAAGTTTCATAGAGAAAAACATTTCATTCCACTTTATTTATGTTCTTAGAGCTGAAAAGAAATACCAGATTTAATTCCTGGTCAGTAAAACAACTAGTGATTTATTTATTTGTTTTTAAACTCACATCCCCCCTACATTCACATCTCCATTAGTGATGGAGATGAGGAAAAGATGGTAGAAAGTGGAGAAAGCGAAAGGAAGGAGAAAGAAAACAGAACAGCTTTTGGCTGGTAAGAGAGAAGAAATTGAAACCCGTTGAGTGAGTACAAGCAGGCAGTCCTCAATAGCCCCCTGGACTTTTGGCTAAAATCAGTGCATGAATTTCTGTAAGGCACTAAATTGACCACACTCAAAAGACACACACACACACACACACACACACACACACATACTCATTCTTACATAGTCATTAGGTTTTAAACTGTACATGGAAAAGGGGGCGGCGTTACAAGGTAATAGGATTATTTAAAAAAAACAACATAGAAATTTAAACTGCTTTCAGTAGTTCTGGGTCAGTAGTCTTTCAAATGCAGATTCAGTACAGGCCTTTGCTCTTTTTCAGGTTTAACTGCTGCAGCTCTGGCAAGGAGTTGTAGTCTTTCCTCTTCATACCTAAAACCACCTGCAAACAAAAGACGTATTGCTTTATGCTTTATCTCTCGTCCTAGTTTACATTTCTAAACCCTAACGCTGCATTCACGTCACATGAGAGTAACTGTAAACTATCAGCTTCCACCGTCCAAAAAAATAATAATAATGATGATGTGGAACTCCAAGTAGTTTTCTAGGTTAAGAATTCTGGGATCTGTGTGAGCGAAGTGAGACAGCTGGAGACATGAGCATGTCGTGCATTCAAAGAAATAAAGTCTTCTAAGAGTTCTTAGTTTTCCTAACTGATAGCAAATTGATAAATTTGCAAAGCACAAATAATGTTAATGCTAATATTAAATAACCACCACAACCACCATTTTACTGAAAATCAAATGCATGACCATTCTTGAGTCTGAATATTTTGTCCCCAATTCTCCCTAGAATATTACATTATAGGAGTACCAAAATGTGGAACGATGGGAACTCCTTGTGGTTTAGCGGCCTAAATACAAACAGCACGTAACAATCCGTGTTACAAAAACAAAACAAAAAAAAGTGTTTGTGCTTTTTTGCAGAAAACTACTTGAATTGCAAGAAACTTTCTTTTGTTGGTAAATGAGACTTTAGCTGTACTCATGTTCGATGCACGTGAATCGAAGAGGGTTTTGGCTGAATGAGTGTTATGATGATGTCACACGACGCATCTTGGACCAAACCTGTGGTCATTTCGAAAAAATTACAAGCTCCAATAAAATATTGCAGAGTTTGCTTGATTTCTTGCTTTTTTTTTGGGATCGCAAAATCACGAAATCCTGGACAGACTAACATGTAGTCTTTAACAGTCACCCAAAGCTGATTGGGACTTTTTTTGCTCGTTTTATTTGTCGTTTTTAATCACTTTTTCTCCTTAATTTAGTCTTGGGAAATTCCCGTCCAACCTCCCGTTCTCTCCTATTATAGGACAGCTACCGACTAGTGAAGGTGAAGGCGAGCACGTATTTATTCTGGCACACGTGAAGCCAGCCAACTCTGCCTCACAGGGCAGTGTAATACACTCAGAAGAAGTCGTTATCTGCCCTCTTCCGCATGCGTAAGCTCATTGACCCCTCCACGATTCGCTAATCTCACTGTGATTGACAGGTGACAGAATATTCCTCCTACCTAGACAGCAGTGTCGATTTTGCTGTCGTGGACTCTTGGTCGCTTACAGCTATAGCATCGTCGTCAGGATTCGAACTTACAATCTGCGGCCGACAGGGCGAATGCTTTCGTGTTGCTCCCTTCAGAAACCCCATACATAAACTATACATTTATTGAGACGACGGTTACAAAAAATACAATTGTCGAGGGCGGAAACACTACACACGCACCTTCATTCATTAAGAACACGCAAACTGCGAGTGCCACTAAACCCCTATACATTCCCTACAAGTTCAACATATTTCAAGATGTTTCATTCAAATGCATACCCTCGATATGAAAGTTTAGCCACTGACCTGGAAGTCATGGTCAGACAGATAGGTCTCCAAGTGCAGAGGGTTCACTCCGTCTGGTAAAGGTCTTTTTAGTAGATCCTGCACAGAGAACTGAGTCCTGTTGAGGAGAGCCAATGCATCCTGCACGAACGTTAACTTCTTCTGCACTGAGGGCACCTGGGAGCACACGCGCACACACACACGAAAGTTCATGGATTCAACTCACCAGAATAACCTAATGCAGATTTCTAAAACTCCTGGATTCTCAAATCTGATTGGTCAGAAGGTGGCGATTTATTTCCGAGAACAGCAACTTGTATAGAATGGCAAATGCTCCACATATCTGGTTTGAAAAAATATCTCACTGTATTGGACCAGACAGAGGTAAAGCTGTAACTTTATATTTTCAGTCAAGGGAAAGTCTTCGGGATGTAAGGCTTTGTGGTTTCTCTAGAACACGTTTAGTTCAACCTAATTAACTTCAATAAACTGCAAAAATGAAACGAGGCTGGTGAGGGAATAACACTTTATACGGTAGCTGCTAGAACGTAAATGATAACTAACTCACTGAGATATCGCTGTGGTATTAGAGGAATAAAACACTTCAGGACGTGCTGTTTGAGGAAAATAATCAACACCGGGGTGGTAACCTTAACATATCTGGCTGCATCACACCACGCTGTCACTGATTGTTTTCCCAGAACAGCATGCCCAGAAATACTTTACATAAGACACAGGGACGCACAGTTAATGATTTTTAACCTCGTGCTCAGCTTCCTTAATTAAACAAACACGACCAACAGCGACATTAGTGAGCATATCTAACGTTGGCTAATTATTGGGCATTATGAGATCATTTCCTCTGGTGCATTACATCACAAGCTCCCTATGCAGGCTTCAGCTGCCCGAGCGTTCACAGCATGCTCTCCAGTTAAAACGGGTTTGTATTTAGCATTTAAAAAGATAAAAATCCATCTGACGAACAAACGTGAGCGTGGCTTTTCAAGGACACATTGAAGGCTTCATTTCAGAATTTATCGTGCAGCCCTACTGTGAAGGTGATGATGATGATGATGATGAGGCCCTACTGACCTGTGATACTCGTCTCTCCCAGGAGGGGAAAACATTAGCGAAGGTGAGAGGCTCGGCTCCTTCCTCGAGAAAATAAGCCATAGGAGGCCGTCTGGGGTTTCTCTCTGCATCACACACACACACACACACACACACACACACACACACAGAGAGAGAGAGAATATTAAACAAATTCATCTGGCACCATCGCGAACACAAACATCAAACCCATTTCTACTTTTATTGCCACTTCCTCTGACCTCTGCAGTACTGAAGCGCTGTCTCCATGGCACATTTCCTCTCTGTGTCCCAGTGGGGGCGCTGTGAGTTCCGAGTCGAGCTGCTCTGCCATAGATAAACTTCCAAAAAGTTATCCAGCAGGAACAGAGCTGCAGAGACAAGCGCAAATCACCGTCTACTTCCCAGATATCATCTCTTTGTCTGTCTCTTGCTGTTACTGTCGCACTCTCATGTCTGTCTGTGTGTCTCTCCGTCTCTCATGCAGTCTGTGTGTGTCTCTCGCCTCTCTCTCTCTCTCTCTCTCCTTTACAATATCCATATCTATCGCTTCTCTTTCTCCTGCAGCCTCAGTCTCTCTTTCTCACTTTGTCTCACTCTCACTGTCTGTGTGTCTCTCCGTCTCTCTTGCAGTCTGTGTGTTTGTGTCTCTCTCTCACCAGTATCTTATTGTGAGATAAAAATATTTTGCACATCGCTCCCTCACCTGGCTGTGGCACGGAGTATAAGCAGTCCTGAAGAAAGGGCATTGCCGTGACAACCCCAGGTGCCCTGGATGCGCATAACAGCTCCTCCCCTTGGAACATTCCCGATTGGGCATTCAAGTGAAAGAGGCGGGGAGTGAAGTTGTACTTGCCAGGATCTATAAAGAACACAAGTGTGCATTCATTCATTTATTACAATTAAGTTATTTCAAGTGAGGGATTTTCTTACTATACGTGGCATATTCTAGGACATTTCAGAGAGTCACCTTGCAGCATGCAGTCATAAGCCTTCCTATCCAACCGCCCAATAGCGTTCCAGAACTCTGCAGGCTCCGCCCCTTCTTCTACGTCCTGAACGTTCGGACTGCTGTTGCTCAATCCCATCTCGGGAGGACGCCTAATACACAAACGTCATATTCAAAACTATCCACACTAGCTATTTGATTCATCACGAGAAAACGAGATCCATACTCAGGCTAGCCAACGAATTAGCAAGTGATGGGGTCCGAAACCGAACGCCATGTGTACCGCGTGTTAAAACGTATGCTCTGTTGCAACACTATTTCTACAGGGTCAAAATGTTGTCCTATGTGATGGACTCCTTAAAAAATAAAGCGACTACTTTTAAAAAATGTATAGTCGTCATGTGTAAAAAAAAATAAAAATGTGCGAGGAACACCAAAAACTCTAAATTACTACAATTCTTACGCGTGTGTGAGCTGCTGGACGGTGTGTTTGGCGACTTGACGTGCACTAGCGTGGGCCTTGCAGCCGTGCCACAGGTAAAGCGCCGCCTGCTGGATGTTTATCAGAAGCACAGAACCGCGAGAACGCAGGCTGGCGGTACAGCACTCCACCTCGAACAGACTGGCCTCTAAAGGTACAGCACCCCTCACACAAAAGAGGCGCCAGTCACCTGGAAAAAAACAAAACGCACACAACAGAACAGAATAAGCATTTTTTGTTGAGATATACACACACATCACAATGGTGTTCTCGATTCTGATTGGACAGAAGCAGCTCTGACAATTGTGTTGGTTGATGCATGATACAGCAGACAGGCTCCAAGTGCGCCGTGTTGTGTACAAATACTGACCTGCGTTTTTGCTGTGTCGTCTGTGAATAACCAGCCCTCCTTGGAAAAGCTGCAGAAAACACGGTGGCTCCTCCCCTTCCTTTACGTTCACCCGAGGCTCATTCGCAAAGGATAATGGAAGGGACAGGTCCGGTGCGTTGATCTGTGAGAGCCGTCCCTGCCAGATGAAAAGGGCGGAGCTTTCCTGGTCCAAACTTTGATCCTCAGGGATGCCTTTTGTGATTTACACACAAGTACGCATAAATACAAATATATTCCTGGACATAAAATAAACCTTATAATGAGTTTTTCGTACACAAACCCACCTGTAGCACTGAGACGGTACGTCCAGCGTATAGCGTACGTGTTGTCCTCATGTAACTGCCCCATGCTCTCTGAAGCCACTCTGCAATCTTCCCCAATGCCAGTGTGCCAACTTTCTACAGAAACGGTGCTGAGCTTTGCCCGCTGGCCGTCGCCAAGGGTAATCGAGTCCCGCCCTCTCTGCACGTCCACACCGTGTAGAATGATAGGCTCCGCCCCTGACACGCACTTTCCAGCAAACAGGGCTTTGGCATCACATGACCACGTGTCAGCGGGACAGTCTACAAGAGAAGAAGTCTGGAGAGAAAGAGTTAGAGAAGGTTATAGTCAAATGAAATAACTAATTGTTTTTTAGACATAACCTTAATTCTGTTTAATTAATACATAAAACAAGGCATCTAAAACTGTTTAATTAAGAAAATTTCCTATAACAGTAACTCCAATTCTTTACGTAATTAATAGTATGCGGATAGTGATGGGTCTATGATGCTCTCGATCACTGAGTAAATCCAAAGTGCAATTGAATACATAAGTGACCTACATGTACGTCGACCCGATAAAATAATTAACGAGTACAAGTAATTACTTGAGTGAGATCTCATGACTTAGTGTACGTTGCCGGTGTGCTCACCTGCTCGACTTCCTGTCCGTTAAGGGTCACATCCTCCACCTTTTTACACCAATCCACAAACTTCATCCTGAAGAGAACGGTCTCGTTCTGCTCAAACACACGGCCAAACAGAGCCCAGTCTGGCCGACCTACACCCTTCCTAAAGCCACGTACGTGCACAAAAACATGTCGTTTATAAATAATCTCCCTATCGCTTTATATCCCTAGCTGTCCGAGTGTTTATTCAAACACACCTCTGAATCTGGGTGTTGCGCCCGAAGGGGTCGAGGGGATTCGTACTGCAGTTGCTGTAGTCGTAATCTCCGCTCCACACCTGCTGAGCCAAAATCAACGCCAACTTCCTGTCACCGGGGGAAACATCTTTCCCGTGCCACAAGTAGAGCTCACTGCCAAAGTCCAACAGCAGGCTCTGAGAAGGATGGATGAATAAATAAATAAATAAATAAATAAATAAATGAATAAATAAGCAAGCAAGCAGGAATCTTTAGGTAATATGACTCATCTAAGATCCCCAGAGGGGGAAAAAAAATGAGTAGCATTCACCAATAACCGTGCCATATTGTACAACATGAACAGGTTGAGGACTGGAATGTGTATAGTACGTATGATTGTCCAATGAATGAAATACTGTGACATGTTGATTGAGCTGCAAAATCACCAAAACTCAATACCATGTGGAAACATGTTGGATTTGTATTTGAAACTGCAGGTGAAAATTAGTCATACTGAGTGTGGCATTTCTTTCCTAATACTTGGCTGTGACATTACGTGGCTCAATAACACTACCAATCCAGACCAAAATCCAGCAGCGTCTTGAGCCGTTACCTGTCAATTTCAGCCCACTCTTCCACTGACTGCGTGCACAAATCAACTAGAGTTTGTGGTGATTACTGAACTGAGGTCTGATTATTTTTGCAGACCAGTCACGCACAGATTGGACTCGATACACAATGCAGTCATCATCCAGCAATGTGGGAGAGTGTCTGTTTGGATATTGAAGACAAAATGTAACCTGAAACGTCTGGTAAATAACTGCAATCCAGTTTCATCTACATTACATCGGTGTGTGAGCGATCACCTGGGAGGAGTCCAGCAGAGAGAGGCGTGGCATCGAGGCCCAACCCTGCTCATGTGGGAGAAGTCTGTCTCCCTGTAGCTTGTACACGCAGTTCGATTCTGTAATCGCCATCTCATACTGCTGATCGTCATCTGAACAACCTACACACACACACACACACACACACACACACACATACACACACACACACACATACACACACACACAGTCACATATCAAACACAATGTGTCATAACTTGAACATTTTAAGAGAAAGATGATGTGAGAATCTCTAACCACTGTAAGAGGCTTTTCCTCCCAAAAGTTTCCAAAAGTCTGCAGCCTGCGGGTCATCGGTGTTTAATCCCTCATCCAGGTGAATGAACTCTGTTGCCTGGCAACCCAGATCTCGCTGGGACACAACCAGTGAGGCCATGGCAGAGGCCTTAGACAAACCGCCAATCAAGAACACAGAATTAATAATGCATAACCAGACAGTATGAAGAAAAATCTTGGTATTTAGTGTCATGGTAAGTCAATAGACATAAAAAAAATAATAATAATTAAAGATGCATTTGAAGCATAATTTGAAGAAGAGGAAGAGAAAACAGGTGCTGAAGACAAAAAAGATAAAAAAAATTTTTTTTTTAAAGAATCAGAAGATAAAGAATAAGAAGGAGCCTAAGTAGCTGAAGAAGAAAAAGCAAAAGCAGAAGATAAAGCATAAAAAAGGTTGAAGATGAAACAGAAGCAGCAGTTGAGGAAGTTGAAGACGGTGAAGAAGAATAAAAGAAAAACTACTGTTTTAAAAAAGACAAAATAATAAGAAGGAAGAAGAATCAGAAGCGGCAGGAGAGGAATAACGAAAAAAAAAGAGTACAGAAATGAACAACGAGGAAGACGACAAACAAGAAGAAAAAGAAGCAGACGACGCGTCAGAAGATAAAGAATAAACTAAGAAGAGAAGGACAGGAAGAAGAATGAGAAGTGGCAGCAAAAGAAGAAGAAAGAGAAGAAGAAAAAAAAGCAAAGAAGCAGTAGAAGAAGAAGAAAAAGACGCAGCAACAGAAGACGAGCATTACGAGAGGAATAATACAGTCTCGGCGTCAATTAAAAGCGTTCAGATATTAGAGACTTGAGGGTCTCTAAACTTCCTGAGTTGCTGGTTTACTGTTTCGCAGACATTAATGACGCAGTTCTTATAATTCATTTCCTTTGAAAAAACAAAGCATGTATATTAAACATTTAAGTTAACATGGATTATAATCTAACATTCTGCATTTACGCTGAAAATAAAAAGATTACTTCCTAGGGTTTAGCAGACAGAAACATACAAGCAAGTGTGTGCGCGAGTGTGTGTCCGTGCGTGTGCGTACCTTCTCTCGCTCGCAGGTGTTGGACAGCTGCCCTGTCCAGAGGAAGCACAGTGATGGAGTGACCAGCAGGAAGCAGTCCCCGCTGTCCAGAGAGCGAGCCACCGGCTCCACCAAGCGTACCTGCACTCGTCTACATCCTGACACAGGACAAAAAAAACTATATTACCCATAATCCTCAAATAGTGGTCTAGTGAAAAATCTCTTGGCAGGTCAATTAGCAATTACAAAACAGTGTTCGAAGTTTCTAGACTTCGTTGCAAAACAAAATCTAAATATATAATAAAAGGAAAACCTGGAACTATAACGAAAATAAGTAACAAGTTAAAAAAGTTGATCTGAAGGGGTTTTTTTCCCCCTGATACTAAACAATGTATAAGAAGTTACCTTTTACAAGGATTAGCATCAGGTTGCTGTAGGGTACAGTACTCGGGACAGTCTTGGCAGAGGAAGTGTTAGCAGAGCTGTGGTTCTGTTCAGCTGAAGGACAAGACAAAAGTGTAATCTACTAATCTGCGGTCATTAGGAATTTCCGTACAGAATAAAGAGGGAAAGGAAGATGCAATGGTTAAGGCGTGCATCACGTCTGCCGTTTTGATCTGAAGTTGTACACACTTGTCAGAGTGTCCAGGCTCACGAGACTCACCCTTATTGGTTTCCATGGCCTCTGGGTCGTCGTGGGCCTGCATGAAGTCCTGCACGATGTCGTTTCGGGCTGCGAGAACACGCAACGGATTCCTCGAACTCTGCGTACGGCGGGACGGCCGGACCGAACGACGATGCTCTGCTACTGTGGAGCTCAATCTACGCACACACACACACACACACACACACACACACACAACATCACTAATCTTCGCCCCCCACCACCATACAAATCAAAATGGAACCATGTTATCATCTGGATCACTGATGTCCTACCACATACAGTTTTGCACTCGGGTCTCCTTTGAACAATGGACTAGTTCAACAAAGACTTCATGTAAAAACTATAATGAACTTCCTTTTACTTTTACACTATCCGTCGTTACCCAGATGAGGACGGGTTCACTTCTGAGTCTGGTTCCTCTCAAAGTTTCTTCTGCTTAACATCTTAGGGAATTTTTCCCTCACCACCGGCTCGCTCAATAGAGATAAATCCACACACTTAAAATCTGTATCCTGTGTTTATATGTTTCTGTAAAGCTGCTTTGAGACAATCTCCATTGTAAAAAAGCACTATACAAATAAAATCGAATTGAATTTCTATGGAATAAACCTTTGGCCACTCCTCCTACCAGAGCTGACCCCAAACGCTGTACTGAAGAACACCTTCACAATTGCTGCTATGATCATTTTAGCCCATTTGTGATGGATTTTGTTTATTTTTTATGAATGTAAATACACTCACCGTCTACTTTAATAGGAACACCTGTCTTGGATGTCTTTTTTTACACCACTCTGTGTCAACTCTAGAGTCAGCAGTTTCTGAAATGCTCAAACCAGCCCATCTGGTACCAACCATGGTAGAAGTCAGAAACATCCCATCGTTCCCCTATTCTGATGTTTGATGTGTACGTTAACTGAAGTGCTTGACCTGTATCTGCATGGTTTTATGCATTGCGCTGCTGCTACATGACTGAAAGACTGGATAACTGCATAAATGAGCAGGTGCACACTATTAAAGTGGACTGTGAGTGTATAAGTTATTGTATATCTTATTCTATACCACAGTGTTTATTTAGCATTTATGGAAGGAGTTTCAGTTCGTTGTAACAATCTGAGGTAAATCTGTAACCAAGGAATTTATGCTTTAGAATGCCGGGGGAGGGGGGGGGCGATTTCTTTTCAGAGAATGACCCTGTATAGCTGCTGGAATGTAAGTGATAAGAGGAACTAATTTGTCTTGTGGATGTTCCATGTTACTAAACTGAACTGTAAACAGATAGAAAGTGTGTCGTGTCATTCTTTAATAAATAAAAAGTGTAATCAATGGCAAATGGCTGTGGTATAAGAGGAACAAAACTGTTTGGGACATGCTGTTATGGGAAAATAATGAATGCTCGTAAATCCACTTCACGGTGAGCCACATCACACCACCCTAGAGTTGATCATTTTCCAACAACAGCACACCCCATCATGTTTTACTCCTTATAGACTTTTATATTTGTTGAAATGCACAGAAACCGAATTTATATACAGCCACTCAGGAAAACATCCAATATGCCTTGAGGCTGTTGCCTAAAGTCCTACACACTTCCTCACGCTCTCGAACACACACAGGTCTTACATGGGAGTATTCGACTGACAGACGGTGCTCAGGTCCTGCTCTTTGTCTGCTGGACTGCTCCGACACTCAGGCAATGAGTGGGCGTCAGAGGTCGTGACCTCTTTGGCTCTCTCCATGGTAACAGGCTGCTGGGGTTCCTGTGGTTTGTCAAAACTCTTTGATTGTGCCTCAGCCTCCTCCTGCATGGGAGCCTCAGATTCCACAGAATTCTCCTACAGGCACAGTTGCACACGATCATCTCACACACACATTTCAGTCTGTACACACACACACACACACACACACACACACACACACACTATGTGTGCGATATACCTTATCTCTACAGGGTGCCTGTGGTTGTGTTTTAGTGGGTGAGGAAACCTCCTGAGCTTCATACGACAGACTTCTCTACAGAAAGAGAGAGAATTTTCAGTTACAGAAAAAGAAATGGATATGTTCGATATCCGATATTCCCTTCTTTAAATGTGCTGGAACTACAAGGCTCATTTTGGTACCCAGTAAAAGAAGCTTATACCACAGCGCAGCTGAATACTTGAATCTGATTGGTCAGAATATTAACAGATATAACAGATTAAAAGTAGTATGAGGAAAAAAACACGTCAGGATGTACGGCTTTAGAAAACGACGGGGTGCTAACAGGAACTCTGCTTTGCACTGCAAGTTTTTTATCCTATGAATCAAACAAATCTTCATTTCACTTTGGGCCACGCCTCCTACCCGAGTTTAATGGTTTGCGCCAACGAAGAAAGAGATTACTCTTTAAAATGGCCACCATGACTCGATTTAGCTCTGGATTGTGTTTTTGGCCATTTCTATTCATAACTGTGCGTCAAACAGCATCATAAACGTCTGATCTGATCTGCACAACTTTATACGGTGTGTTGAGTTAAGTTTGGAGTTTGCAAAAATGGGAAGTTATATGCTTCAGCCTTGGAGCTCCTGTACCATACTAAATTCAGAAAAATTCAGACACAACTGAATGATTACATTCGGGGTAAGGAGGAAATTACGCAATGCTTCATTTCTAATCATGGGTCACCATAGAAGCAGCACACAACTGATCCACCAATGCACATGCTCATAGCTTCACATGCTAAAAACATCTTCCTCCTGCCCACTACAGCTGAGGGGAAAATAGCCTGGTTAATTAAAAAGCACATATCAGAGTACATCGTCATCATCATCATCATCATCATCATCATCATCATCCCAATCAGAAGAACTCTAGAACATGCAGAGAACTTCACCCTAAAGCTCAGATACAGCTGCATCCATGCACATCTGCGCACATGCACACACTCACCTCATTAAAAAACATCTTGTACTGAGAGGGAGTGCTAGGAGGAGAGTAAACAGAGGAATAGACAGGCTCCTAAAGACAGGAGATGAGTAGATGACAAGAGAGACAAAAAGTGGTGTTGAGGACAGGAAAGTAAAGAGGAAAGGAAAAGAAAGAAGAATTTTATTTATTTATTTTTTTAAATGACACTTTTTTTTATTGAGACTATAAAATTTGTACGTGTGACAGATATAGCATGTCCTTGTTTAGTTTATTATCCATGCTTAGCTTAAGTTATGTTTCCTGGTGAGAACTCTTTGATTGTAAAAGCTAGCCAACGTAAGGCAAAACTAAAATAATGTGAACTTAAAAACCAAACATTAGCAGGATATATAATATTAAGCTATTATATTGGGTATTCCAGTAGCCAAGTCTGCTAGCTAGTTAGTGAACACTAGACTATCATATTGTGTACATAAGTAGCTAAATTTGATTGCTAGCTAGCTAACATTTGGCTAATTGGCCCTCATACTCCCCAACTGTTTTTCTATATGATGGAGGGAGGCCGTCTGCCTTTTTTAATGAAGCATGTGAACACGATCAACATTTCAGGTGAAAAAGAAACGCTATAAGTACACAATATAGATTTACCACATATGGAATTATACCCTGACCATGAAAAAAATTTTAGGTAAAAAAATAAATAAATAAATAATAAATAAAAAAATTTGAACAATTTTGGAATTTACATGTCTTAGAAGATTAAACATATATAGTGTGTGAAAACTTTTGATTGGTTGTGTATACAAAAGATTGTACTGTCTAATGGAGACTCTCCCAGTAGAGAGAGAGGCAAGTAGTCATTAAATATTTTAAAAACCTAAAAACAGCTGGATGTTGAAAACCACACACACACACACACACACACACACACACACACAACACACAAAAACACACAAACACACACAATTACCCTTACCCAACTATGAGCTGGAGCTGGCTCATGTGCAATGTTGTTCTCCTCCTACAGGAGGCAGCACAGGACAGGAATAAGACAGAAGGAGTGCCAGAAAAAATGACAAACAGAAGGTGCTAAATAAAATAAAAAAATAATAATCTAAAAAAAAAAAATTCTAAACACAGCTCTATACATAGAAAATGAGCAGAACACACACACACACACACATTGCACAGGTCTGTCAAAAGGACATATCTGAAGGCATCTACAGAACATCATGTCGTCACTAAAAACTAAGACTTGAATACAACTGAGTAATCAGGGACAAGCATGGCTCGTTATTTAAAGATTCTGCTGTCAACCAGATTTTAGCAACTGGCAACTATTGGTTCATTTGCCAAGATGTACAAGAGAGAAACACACACACACACACACACGTGCGCACATGTGTATGCACGCAAGCACGTACACGCACGCACAAATACAAACCTGGGTGTGTGGCATGCTGCACATCATCCCATTCCTCTGCTCATGTTCTTCTGCACCCCCCTGAACTTCAGACAACCTGCAAAAAAAGCAACATTTTTCATTCCATGCCACATGCATGGTGTTGGCCTTCTGTTAGACTTGAAACAATAAGAATATATATAGAGAAAATCATACCTGTCTCTCTTGCTCAGTGGTGTTGACAGGCAGTCCTCAGTCATGGAGGCAGGCCTGCGAGATCTCTGAGAGGAAGCGTTGGAATCCTTCCGCGTTCTTTGCCTCCAGGGGGCAGTAGACCTAGGAGCTGGAGAATATTCTCCTGCTGTGATAAGTGAAAGCTCTTCCCTCCGGTGTCTGTTCTGCACCGGCGTTTGTCCAGTAGGGATGCTGTTGGATTTGGCACCTCCCTTAACATCAACATCTTCAGGGATGGTCTTCTTCAGAATGCCTTTGACTTGCACAGCAGTCTTGGGTTCGTGAGTGGACTGCGAGCCGGAGAGACGTATCTCGCTGGGCTTGAGGTTAACAGAGAGAGACTGTTGCCGCTCAGAGAGGCCAGAGGGCAGATGCAGAGAAGGAAGCAGGATAGGGTCTTTCTGCACCTATAGAAAGAGAGAGAGGAGATAGAAGGACTGTCAGATGTATTCAGATCTTGTCTGCCAGAATGAAAAGCCCAATGATTGAGGTGCTTTCTTGAGCAGTCTGGTCATTCTAGTGTCACTGCCTGAAGAGATCCATATTGTTCAGGTAACAGGTGTAGAGATTTCAAGTAAAACATCTGCTGGTCTTTATTCATTCCGTCATTTGTTCATCTTCAGTAACCACTTTATTCTGTTCAGGGTCATGGTCGATCCTATCCATAGAACACTGGGAGTGAAGCAGGAATGCATCCTGTTCATTGCCGTAACACCATGTACACACCTAAGGGGCAATTTAGAGCAGTCAATCCACCTTCTTGCATGATTCTTTGAGGTGGGAGAAAAAAAAATGGAGAACCAAGAGCAAGCAATTATAGACATGGACATGCCAAACTCCACAGACAGTAACCTGAGCTTAGGATCAAATCCAGGGATCTTGTAGATGTGAAGCGGTGATGCTATCTGCTGGACCACCATGTCACACTCTTGCTCATGAGAGAGGTCAGAGGAGAATGGCCCGTCTGGTTCAAGCTGACAGGATGTCTATAGTCACTCAAATAACCACTCTTTACAACCGGTATAAACTGAAAACGTCCTTGAAGTGGATGGGCTACAACAGCAGAAGACCAGATTGGGTGTTCCGAGTCTGAGGATAACATAACTGGACAGTTAAAGTTTGGATAAACTTCACCCGGGCAGATGAATCTCAATTTCTTTTGCACCACGCAGGGTGAGATTAGGGTCAGAATTTGCTGTGAACACCATAAATCAATCAACCCAACCTGCCTTGTGTCCACTACTCAGGTTGGTGGTGGTGATGGTTTAACGGTGTGGGGAATGTTTTCCTGAACACCAGTCGAGCATCTGAGTATTTTGTCCTGTATGACCACAATGTACCCATCTCATAATGGCTACTTCCAGCATGATAAAGCACCATGCCATCTCAAACTGGTTCTGTGAATGCAACAGTGAGTCCTGTGTACTTCAATGGCCTCCCCAGTCACCAGACCAGAATCCAACAGAGCACCTTCGGGATGTGTTTGAATGGACGATTCACAGTATGAATGTGCAGCTGACAAATCTGCAATGTCGACATGGACCAAAAGGACCTTACCTACACCTTGTGGAACCCATGCCATGAAGAGATGAGCCTGTCCTAAGAGCACAACGGGGTCTTACCCAGTATAAGTATGAGTTTCCTAATAAAACGAGTGTAGCCAGTGAATGTAGAGGTCATGGTCTAGGAATTGCAAGTTTATTGTGATGCAGCAGACAATCAAGCAAGCCTCAATAAGTCGAACTGACAACCTAGATATATTCTAGAAATTCATTATAACTTTATAATAATTGCTGTGGCGATACTGTAAAACAGTACTCTGTTACTTTACTAGAGTAATACAAATAACTTTTTTGGTAACAAAGTTATACTTTGGATGTTGCTTTAAGAAAGGCGAGAGTAATAAAGCTCTCATACACACACTGACCAGGTTGACTTCGTCTGCAGTGATGGGCTGCGTGCGGTAACGAGCCCCCTTCTGCCTGCGTCTCTCTGAGGCGTCTACAGAACCGCTGTTCTCTCCTGGCCCTATAGGACCCCCTGGAGCTCTAGGCATTAGTGGCTGAGAGAGTTTATTGAAGAGTGCCAGTTTCTCACTCAGAGAGAGCTTGGAGCATGCGTCGTCCTGCTCGGCCTCCGCCTGTTCCGTCTGGGCATCGCCTGGCACAGCATGGGAGCTACATCACAGATGAGAGACAGGGAAGGTGTGGTTAATGTTCAGAATCTATTTTTTTAAAGAAAGACAGTTTAGTTAGTCTAAAGAATAGAGCAACCTCGCTCACCTGACTGTCGCTCCCGTTTCCTCACAGCTGATTGGCTGAGTGGGTGCTCTGCGAACCCGAGAGTTCTTGAAGCTGCTGCTGCTGCTGCTGGAACGAGGCCTCAGGAAAGAGGAAGCCTCGGGAGCTGCAGTCTTCTCCAGCTCCTGTGAGCACAAGAGACAAACGAGAATGGTAGTAGGTAGTAGTGAAGTACAGAATCATCAGACAACTATTCAAAGCACCTTAGTGCTACTTCACACAGTAACGTATTAAACAAAGTATACGGTCACCATCTTGTATGTTCTGTCCATTATCAATGAATGGTATGCTAGTATACACTAAAGGAGACAAGTTGGCAATATGTCCACTGGCAGATTTTCAAACACTGTTTTTTCTGCAAAAATACAAAGACGGCTCTAGTTCTACTTCCTTTCATTCCAGACCAGCAGGGCAATTTCCTTTGGAACTAGTAGAGTTTGCTCATTGCATTGTGGTCCTCTTTCTTGTTCTCATCCTGATAAAAACTGGAAGAAGAGGATTTAAGAAGGCGAGTCCTTTTTTCCCCCTGAAAGCATCTACCCTTCCATCAGAACCGGAATGCTTCACCTTTGGCCGAATTTACATCAAATCTGTCTTTGTGACATTTGAATTCTTTACATTTGGTTCTCATTTCTTAACCCAGAATTTTGAATGATAGATTATTGTCAAAAAAATGTCACATTCATATTATATACCACAGAAAACGTGCCGTGTATACAATTCAAATATACAAAATTTATATTGATGATAATGATTCTGACAATGAATATGGTGAGAAATATTACCAACCCAATCACACTAATATGGCATACCCCATAGATGGGATCTCACTATGCTTGATGGTATAAAATATTTGCACTTTTTACTGGATCTCTTTGCGTTTGTCACCAAACGACAGAGCAGAAGTGGGTCAGCAGGTGGATGAATAAAATAGCAGCAGGGTGAACGGTGCTGTAACGGCTGGATCCCCAAGAGGCGCTCAGTAACCTGATACTCCAGGTTTTCCGTTACCAGCAACGAGCCAAAGAGCGACACAGAGTGGGGGATTAATCTAATTATAGTTGTGGATTCTTTGTACTGTAATTTTCACTAATGCTTTATCCAGACATATCAGTGAGTGTAGCACAAAGCACAAATTCATGTACAGTGCATTCAGAAAGTATTCACATAAAACTTGCAGAAGGGCAACCATCACTGCAACACTCTATCGATCTGTGCTTTATGGAAGAATGGAAAAAAGAAAAAAAAAAATTCAAATTCCAAGCAGGCTTTCATGTGTCTTACACTGAGAAGAGTATTCCGCCTGGCCACTCTGCCATAATGCCCAGATTGGTGAAGTGTTCCAGTTCCTCCACACATGATCTCTGAGGCTCAACCAGAGTGACCATCAGGTTCTTGGTCACCTGTCTTACTAAGGCCCTCCCTCCTCGATTGCTCACTTCGGCCGGGCGACCAGCTTTACGAACAGTCCTGGTTGTGCTTCTTCCATTTAAGAATTATGGAGGCCACTGTGCTCTTGGGAACTTTCAATAAAGCAGGTTGTTTTTTTTTTCGTGATCTGTGCCTCGACACAATCCTGTCCCTTGAGCTCTACAGGCAGTTCCTTTGACCTCATGGCTTGGCTTTTTTGCGCCGATATTAATGGTCTTGAGTTGTAGAACGATGTGAATTATAAAAAAAATAAAAATTATTAAAGCATTTTAGCATAATGCAAGCTGCTAACGACAAGCTGCTTTAAAAAAAAAAAAATTTAACTTCAAAAGAGAGAAAAAGATTGTTGAGCAAATGACTACACATCTGCTGTAATGCAACTTTTGTCCACCATTTTATCATTCTGTGGTAAAGAGTAAAATGCAGTTAAATGCATCAGATTGCAATTCTTCATGTCTAGGCCACTTTAGACAATAATCGAGCCAACATCCTGAAGTGTATGGTGGAAGCAATATTTACATCAAGCATGAAAGACTGACTAGCAAAGTCTTAAGTCATCTTCTGTCTTGGAGCTGAAGTCACATTTTCTCGTGAGAAATTCAGCGATATCTGATCAGGATTTTGAAGCATAATTTCAAAGTGTGTGCCATTTTCTGACCAAATCCTGTCGTGTTAGATGACTAAAGGTGGTCCAAAACAAAATAAAATTTCTGCAAATCTGTCACTTGTCAAATCTGTATGAATTTATATTGTTTTGCGAACATTCGGCTAACCTAACCTTAAGACTATGACATATCTCATGAAACAAAAAGAAAGAAACAAACGAACAAACAAAAAAAAACAAAAAAAAAAAAAAAAAAAAACACAACACACCTTAAACAGAGACATCTTGGCAGCGACACTCATCATGGCTCTCTCGTCTGTCTTCACGTCTGCTGAAAGAAAAGAAAAAATATGAAGAACTTTTCTTCCACTTCCTGCCTTAAAGTGCACCATGCTTGTGCTACAAAACTCTATGATTAATTTAAACCTGTGAGGTCATAGTCTGACGAACACTTGAATCATTTGGCATTGAACCTTTTAAAGAACTTCCACTGAAGAAAGAAAAAGTACCAAAAACACACACCCACATACTTTATGATTGTGGTAGCTATAATCCCCACACACACACACACACACACACACACACACACACACACACACAGAGGACGTTTCATTCTGTGTCTCGTGTACTGTACACTCCACTATGGTCTTCACTCCACCACAAATAAAATAACTCAGAAAGATTTGTATCTGCAGCAATAAAGCCATGGGTTTCTATAAGCAGTTACGCCACACAGTTCACTGCGGGTTTTTTCTAGATCTCAGAAATATTTTCAGGCATAAATGGCTCTATACATGTTCTAGTTACAGCAAATAATTACTGATTGTATCATTACTGTGAGTATCAAGGTACCAAAATACCAGAAATGCTACAAAACTACTAACTATTTGTCTTAGCTTGTACAATGTTATGTCAAGTAAATGTAGTCAGATCAAATAAAATCTTGAGAGAAACTTTACTTTTTATTCAGCCAACTGCGGCATTTGTTATGTCGGTTGTACTACATGTACAAGTGGTGGGCGACAACCAACACATAAAGTCAGTATGCAAACATATGAATAATCTACTGAAGGATAATTAGTTAATTAGATAATTCATGTCACAGTACCAACACACATCCTTGAATCCTTGGGGATCAATAAAGTATCTATCTTTCTATCTATCGGTAAATGTGTGATGTAGCCAGGGTTACTGTTACAACCCAGAAGTTAATTATTTTATTATAACAAGACGTGCTCAAGTGATTTGTTCCTCTCATAATAGAGAAATGGACTAACACCAGCATTTTGCTTATTAATGAACAACACGTTGTACCTTTTATGATTAGAACTACATTTAATGTTTGTGAAATGTCCAAAACAATTTAGTTCTCATCATCATTTATAACAACTACAAACGGTTGTAAATATATAAATAAAATCAACACCTTCTGACCAATCAGATTGAAGAATTCTAATGGTATAAATAACTACTAAGCAGAGATGTGAAGGACGTTTATTAAAAGTACGCATGTACAATGTAAAGTGCGTTAATCATTCAAAATTAACAATTGAATTAAGGACGTATAAACTTTAAAAATTCAGCTGTTAATATAAAATTTAAACCCAAATCCATTCAAGAGACTGTATAAGGTGTGTTTTATTACTTTGTTGATACGAGTGGTCAAGCTGTATCTATTTCAGCCTACATTGCTTCCATGCTGTGTAATTTCCCTTTCTGTTTGCTGTGTGGTTAAATATTTTCAATTATTTCCTATTAATAGTTTTCATCCTCAAAGTTTTTTTTTATTCAGTACCAGTTACACAATACTTAACATGGTTAAAATTTGGTATGATGACAAAGCGACTCCGACAGTGAAGGAAGTGATTGTTTCAAAGAGTCCCATATACACAGATACCCATGACACAGCTCTTTGATCAACTCAGTCAAGCAATCAGCGTTAAAATGTCATGTTAAACACCTACAACCACACACACGCAAATGTATACTCTTTCCCATGAACATTACTAACCTGAGCTTTCTTGGTCCGTGTTTTCCATGACTCTGTAAGTGTGAAGAAAAAAAAAATGACACTTGACTGGATGACAACACACACACCATGAAAGCACACTCACATAGAAGCTCCTCAACTACAAAAATAAGGGAGATGCAGGCATACACATCATCCAGATAAAAGTCAATATGATTTCACATTGATTTTATGACCTTACTGCTTCCCTTTAGGTGATCTGACACACACATTCACTCTCTCTTAAAACACACATACGTGTTGGTACAGGTTAAAGCTATGACATAAGTGCAACACTTAAAGTGATGAGCTCTCACTCAACTTTGTGGGAGTCACAGGGCCTTGTATGACGAGCTTAAAGAGGAAGTGTGTAATGTGGGGTTTATTTTACCCTGTTTAGGAATAGATGTTCTTCCAAACCTGTCAAATGTGTAATAGCATTTAAGAAAGCTAATCTGACCTATTTAGGAAAGCTGTTCTACAAGTGAGAATGAGGAAATATGAAAAGGAAAAAAAAAAAAAAAAAAAAAACACACACAACAACAACAACACAAACACACACACCCAACAGACATTTTTTTGGGTTGAGCACAGACACCGCATTTTATGCACTATATACTCATAGCAACAACACAACATGATATCATTTGTGTATTAGCCTAATTATAAATTGTAGGATTGTCAGTGCTTTAGGTGTGCTACTCCAGCAAAAATAAGCATTATTAAAACATTATGGCTGTTTCATAAGGCTTAATTTCACATTTTCCAGAAATTAAGACTTTAGTAAACAAAATAACAAGATCTTCAAGCAGATTTTGGACCGACCAATAATATCCAGCTCACTTTTTGACTTTTGCTAAAGTGTCGCGAAATAAAAACACACACAAAATCCATAAATGAATAAACAAACAAACAAACGAGCGAGATAAGAGAGTACCTTTTGCTTTTCTTCTTCTTCTATTCCAACTGAATGATGTTTCGATAATTATTTTACTGGTCTATCTCTGGGATTTTTTTTCTTCTCCCACCCAAATCTATCATCCAAGCCAGTTTTACTGACTCTGCAGACCCAAGTTTGGAAAGATGAGGTCTTTCACATACCTGTCAACATAACCCGACATGTTGCTAAAGATTCGGTCATATCCTTTGGGGGGACAAAAATGAGGTTCTTCTTCAGTATAGACACTCCAGCGCTTTTTTTTCTATTTATTGCTTCTGAAGAATACTTACCCGTTCAAAAAAAAAAAAAAGTTCTATATTTACATTATATTTGCATAACAAAATACAGTTTGAATCGTAAGATTTCCACACCAATGTTGGTTAAGTAATGTTGCCGGAGGATGTCTGTGCTGATAAGCAATTCTTTTGTAAAACACAGAGATGGGAGTGTCATTTCATACCAGATGTTCCGTGTGTGCTGCATACACCTCCTACCTTAAATGCCAACTGAATGCCTTGACCTTTATCATAAACAGCTTGTTGAAGAGTTTGTGGAGGAGCAAGTTTGAGCGTTAGTAGGTCACATGACCATAACATATTTGTATGTTTTACTTATGCTTGGAACTCAACAACAAAAAAAAATTTTTTCTTCTGCATTTCAAACTTTTCAGTTTCGGTTTGGTTGCAACAAGAGAACAGCACGTCCTGGAGTTTTTACATAAAACAAAGTGCAAAAACTCTTTTCCCACAGGATGAGACAAATAATGATGCACCGATTCTGGGCCGAAACCGAAAAGTCAGGACACATTTGGCCGAAAACTGACACCAAAAAGGATTTTTTAAAACTCATTAAAAACAATTTTATTTTGTATAATTGTATTAATATTAGACGTCTTAATTTATTTCATGAATTTAATGAGTCTGAATTGAAACACTTCCCTTTTCTGCCCTGTCCAGGTATTTCATATATTTTCCGCCCCTAGCCAGTTCAGGTATCAGGTATGCTTGGGACACCTGTTGTGCATATTTGTGCAGTGTTGAGGGATTCTATTCAGGGGGTTGAATAATTTTCAGAAACAGTCATTGTGTTGACCTATTGTGTTGACCTATTTCAATTGTTTTGTTTGATTTATTCATCGCAAACAGCTGGAAGTCTGTAAATTTGTACAACAAACCTGATTTGCAATGGGGGTTGAATAATTTTGATGGCAACTGTCGCTCCTTTATTCCTCACTGTAACAAGTAACCGATTTGAAATTAAAATCTAATTTACCCAATTATACCTATCAGTTAATTTTCCTTCTTTCCCTGAACAAACACTTACATAATGGATATATTTAGAAGGACTATTTGAAATTGATATGGGCTGTTGGTTTGGGGACAGGAGACAGCTTTTACTTGATATGTCTATACTTTGTGTGAGACATGCCAAGACACAGTTGGTAGAGTGGGTTGTCCACTAATCGTAGGATTTGGCGGTTCGATTCCCGGACCGGGTGACTCCACATGCCGAAGTGTCCTTGGGCAAGACACTGAACCGCAAGTTGCCTTGCATGGCAGCTCGGCTACCGTTGGTGTGTGAATAGGTAAATGAGATTTGGATAAAAGCGCTATAGTGCTTAAAAGTGCACATTTTACAAGACACGACATGAGTGTCTATTGTCGATTGGATTATTCCGTTCTGGATGTGGGTTGACAACTGTGATTAGCTTCTCCTTGATATCTGATTGGCTGACACGTGGCCACAGCAGAGTATGTTCCATCAAAAGAAATCAATGGCAACATGTGCAATTTTTGTCTTACGCCAAAAAAAAAAACAACAACAAAAAAAACCCCACAGTGAAGCAGGAAAGCGTTCAAACATGCAGTGACCTACCCGCAGCTCTCCTGCATCTCAGAGGCCGTGATTGGCTGCGTTCGGAAACGCTCACTGTTTTTACGGCTCGTGGCAGCCCCTGCTGGCACGTAGCGTCGAGTACGCCGACGACCGCCATCGGATCCTGCTTTCGCTGATGGGTCTGGGACGGCATCGGAGCCTCCACATTCAGCGCTGGAGGAAGAATTTAAAAAAAACAACCAAATGACCATCAAAGTGAGTCAGTGCTACCATCAGTTCCTTCTACCACAAGTATTAAGTGTAAAACACCATCAGCACAGTGGCATTAATGCTGATGTTAATACATTTTATGAGTTAAAGCTTGTTAAAGCTCATTCAGCCACAGGCACATGTGACTTTCATCATCAGTCCTGAAGTGCATCATCTCCAGCACCAGTCCTGCATAATTAGATACTGTTACTCACCACACATACAATAATTGTGCCTATTATTATGTTCAAGAAGTGCAAAGCAGACACACACACACACACACACACGTCCCTACACTTTATCAGAGGCAGCTGAGCTTTGCTGCAGCAGGGCCCTTTTCAGTTCACCCACTGATACGCGAGTGTGAAGCTGCGGCATGTCAGGGTCAGGATGATTTTCCGTCGCCGGCACGTTGGACGAATCCAACACACGCTGCCTGAAGAGGGGCAACGAAGAGAAGGGGATAGAGGGACTGAAGTGTTGGAATGCAGTCAATGCAGTTATACACAAGGATGCAGAGAGTTCGGTTCAAGAGTAGTTGAACCTAACCAGAGAAATGACGAAGCAGTGAATGAGGATGACGAGTGATTCAGTTCAGTGAAAAAGATGATGAAAGACAAGAAACCAGCGACAGAAGAAGTGGATGAATGGAGACAGACATGTGGAAGACAAAAACACAGCAACGACAGAGTGAGCTGATGGACAGAAAAAAAAAAGAAAAGAAAAAAAAAAAACATACGACATACTGAGAAACTCAAAATGGGTGTGTAATTACTCACTAATGCTAAACAGGAAACGCTGACCTTCACTTACTGATAAATAAACATCACAGATCATTAAGAACAATACTGTTTCTGTTGATTGAGCACTCAATCAAATTTGAATTATTAACCGTGCTCAAAACACCAAACCCATAAGCATCGTATAAATCATTCATAAGGGTCCAGAGCGCCTTAAAATAAATTGGACACTCACTGTTGAAAACATTCATCATCATCATCATCATCAATCATTCCATTTTTAACACAATCATGCTGAATTTAACCAAATGTTACTTCAAGTTACTTCAGCGCTAGTGCGTCAGTAGACGGTTGAGGAAACTATGACAAATGTCTTGTAGGTGGAAGTTCCCTTTTTTCTTTTTACCGAACTGAGTCCCCAAAAATGTGTGTGTATATATAACATGATTAAAAAAAACAGCATTATTTTATAATATGGCCAAGAGTAAAAACACATAAAACAGTTTACACACTTTACAAGCTGCCTAAAAAGTCAGGAACCAATTGGAATACGTCGATCTGAATATCTTGAGCAAAATCCGCAAAAAACATGATACAAGGGCTGAGAAAACGTACAAGGGTGTACATGTAGAGAATATGTTGTAAAATAATAATAATAATAATAATAATAATAATAATAATAATAATAATAATATACAAAATTAAAGCACGTGTTTTATTCTAATTGGGTCCTAACTTATCGGACACTCTTTAGCTTTGTGTCTGTAAGACAGTTTGTCATGTGACCTCTCTGTTACAAAGCAGAACAGTATTGAAAAGTAAGATATCGTAACCATATTATAGATGTGTAGCGGTTTATGAGCACAGACGACCACATCAGGTTCTGCTCCTGTCAGCCAAGAACGAGAATCAAATTCACCGAAACTGTTCAGTTGAAGACCGGAAAAAGAATGGGTGATTTTTTTTCTTATCTTCAACTATCCAGTTTGGGCGAGACTGTGCCCGTGATCGCCTCAGATTCTTGTTCTTGGTAAGAAGACAGGAGAGGAACCTGATGTGGTCTTCTGCTGTTGTACCTGTTTATGTAGTCGTGCCGTGTTGCTCATCCACCGCAAGGTTTGATATTTTGTGCATGCGGAGATGCTTTTCTGCTCAGCACGGTTGTAAAGAGTGATTATACTGTACGAGTTATTATATCCTTCCAAGCATCACTCAGACCAATCTGTCATTTTCCTCTGACCTCTCTCATCAACAAGGTGTTTCCACTCACAGAACTGTCTCTCACTCAATGTCACCATTCTGTGTAAACTCTAGAGACTGTCGTGTGTGTGTGCAGGTTCTGAAAAACTCAAACCAGCCCATCTGGTACCAATATCCATGCCATGGGCAAAATTTCCAAGATCACATTTTTCTTTATTCTGAATGCTTAAAACTGAAGCTCTTGACCTGTATCTGCATGATGTTTATTTTTAATTTTTTTTATTTTTTGCATTGTGCTGCTGTCACAGGATTGACTGAATATGCAGGTGTATAGGTGTTACTAATACAGTGGACGGCGAGTGCAAGATAGGAAATCGATAAGACAAATTTTCAGTGTAGCATGAAACAAAATTTGATCGATAAATGTATAAAATGTATCAATTTCTTTATAAATGAAAACAATTTCCTTAAAAAAATCATCACTAAAAAGTGATTTTTCTCCTGTGCTCACGTTACGGTGGAAGTTTGGATAAAATTGCTTCTAAATGTCACCTGTTCGGGTTGGTCTTCTCGGGTTTAGCATCCCCGTTGTATCCATTGGAGATGTTAAGCTCTTTCTCAGCCAGAGCTTTGCCAAGTGCCTTCGCGTCTCTGTTAATTCCACCTGGTTGACGGTCAGAGCGTGTGGAGTCACGGTGTGCACCGCGCCCATCACTCTCCCTCAATGACCAATTAGACTGAAGCTCCTCCTCCATGTTTCCATAGCGCTCTGCCAGCTCTCGCCTCCTTTCGGCTTTGTAGCGAGCGATCCTTTCGGCACGGGACTCTGCGGCTGAACTCTCCATCTTCCTGTTCCGTCAGTTCTTCTCAAGGGAGCCTAAGCGGGTTCTGTTGTAAGCCCAGGCAGGAGACGCATGTACGAAAGGGATTCTTCTAATCCCCGGGTCTAGATAAACTCTGGACTTCAAAAGAGGGGAAGAAATGGGAGGAGTCAGGACAGCAGAAAGCCTCGACCAATCAGCAGCTGGGAGAGGAGCTGGCTCTGTTAATCAGACAGCCGTCTACCATTGTGGCCTCTCCTTTGAGGACGCAGCACTGTTGAGAAATTAGAGAATCAGAGGTTAATCCCATTATCCGACACATTCCTCGTCTCAGCATTTGTTATTTTCCCAGCGTTAATCAGAAATCAATTCAAGGACCAAAAGCTGATCAAGAGGAGTTACATTCACTTTCTCACACACAGCAAGAAATCCTGTGTTCGCTGTATTCCTAAGAGGGCACGTTAACACACAACTCGGTGCTTAAGATAACCTTGTCCACCTGTTAAACACGTCAGCTATAAAAAATTAGCTCCCACTTCAGTCTATTCTCAAACCAGCATGCCACCTTAAGAGAACTGTACATCTCAAGCTCGGTAAGATGACCTGGTTTGATTTGCTGCTCTAGCATCTGGGATTCTCCCCTTGCACTGAAACTCAAAACCTTTGACACACGGGAGCAACTCGGCAACCATTCACAGCACACCATACACTCTATAAACCCCATCACTTCAACAACATTAACATTTGAGGAAACATTACAGTTTGGGTTGGTTTTATACTCGTGTCTTGCGTGGGCTCTTTCCTTTTCAGTGACGCAGACTATATCGATACAATACAGCAGTTAGGCACAGGACCATTAACGGATACTGTGGCGTTGTCAAAATATGATCCTTCTTTAAGAAAAAGATATTTGAACTAAAGTAGGATTTATGTTTTATGGTAAATAATGTGAATTCTAGTCACAAAACCACACTTTTATGTTATTATGAGTTTATCTAATTTACAGAAAAGATTTCTTTGGACCCAAACTTGATCTATTCTTTTTTTCTTTTATTTACATCAGTCAAAGTCAGTCTCACAGTCACTATCTAAACATAAAATCCCTCAGATACCAATAAACAGTTGCGGTCATAAGTTTGAATACAGTTTAAATAATCTGCAAAATGCTAATAATGTTTTAAATAAAAGATAATAAAAATAGCACTTTGTTGCTTATTTAGTCTTTTAGTTAGAACCAGTGGGGTGTAAACTTTTGAACAGGGTGATCGGTGTATATTGTTATGTAAACATATGTTATGTGAAATAGCTTATTCTGGGTAGGAGTAAATAAAAACCTTTTTGAATATATTTATTTTTAAATGAACGTTCTGCAGATTCGGCAAGGTGTACGTAAACGTATGACCGTAGCTGTATATTTAAATACAGAATGAATTTTTGTTCCCCCCACATCTAGTTTCAAACTTGGTTCCCATAAAGAAAAGCAGTGGGCTCTCTGTGCAAAAACGTCTGGGTTATGCATGTAACCCTGTTCCCTGAGAAGGGAACGAGACGTTACCTTTAGCATAAAAGTATGGGAGGGCCCTTGCATGTGTGACCGGTATCTGAAGCTATGCAACATCTCGTTCCCTTCTCAGGGAAGAGGGCTACATGTGTAACCCAGATGTTCCCTTTCAAAGGGAACTTCGACGTCACGTTTAACATAAAAGTAAGGGAACGAGAATACCCACTCAGTCATACCAAGGGTACGGCCTGTTCAAAAAGACCCAAGCCGAGGGTCACTGCAAGATACTCGAGCCTGGTGTGGAATGTATATCCAGGCTATGATAACGATTGAATGTGTGTGGCGTAGACCACCCTGCAGCAGCACACACATCCTGTAAGGATATCCCTTTTGACAAAGTCTTCGAGGAGGCGACCGCCCTATGTCCAGAGGCGTAGCGAGACCACGCTCCTCGTAAACAATAGAGATTGCTTCCACTATCCAACTAGAAATGCGCTGCTTTGACACAGCATCACCTCTACTGTCGCCGTCAAAGTAGACCAGCAACTGCTCCAACTTACGCCACTGGCGTAAGGACGTAAGTACAGAGAGTCCTTACTGGACACAGCAGGTGTATTCTCTCTTTTTTCCGGTGTGAGGAACGGAGGAGGGCTGACCACACCACAGGGTCGGCAGCCAATGTAGGCACCTTAGGAATGTAATCCAGCCTAGGATACAGGAAGGCCTTGGCTAATCCAGGGGCAAAGTCAATGCAGGAAAGGGCAACAGAGAGAGCTTGTATATCTCCCACTCGCTTGAGAGATATCAGGGCCAGCAGAAGAGCTACCTTTAGAGTCAGATGCTTCTGAAAGACCTTCCAAGACCACAGAAAGATCCCAGGAAGGTATATGCGGACAGCAGATGGGCCTCAGCCACCTGACACCACGCATGAACCTTGAAGTTAGAGGATGTTGCCCCACAGAGATTCCATCAAAAGGGGTGTGGCTGGCCAAAACGGCGACCACGTAAACCCTGATTGTAGAAGGAGCCAACCCGGCTGAGAAACGTTCTTGTAAGAACTCCAGGACTGTAGCTATTGCGCAGTTCACTGTGTCTAGCTGACTCACACCACAAGACAAAAAGCCACCACTTGAGCGCATACAGTTTCCTTGTGGATAGTGCTCTAGCGTTTAACATGATCTCTACAACATCTGTTGTGAGACCAGAATCCATGAGCTGGTGCCCCTCAGGACCCCCAGTTTCCATAGGTCTGGCCGAGCATGATAAATCAGCCCTCCGGCTTGAGACAGTAGATCCCTGCGGATGGGAATCTCCCTACCGTCGAGCAGGTAAATTATCTCCAAGAACCATATTCGAGCTGGCCAATAAGGTGCTACTAGCAGCAGACGTAGACAGTCTTGGTGAACTCTTGTCTGCTCTTGCCCCCACATTCAGGCTGCCCGGAATGTACATTGCACTCACTGACAAGAACTTTCCCTCTGCCCAGAGAAGGATGAGTTCCCAGACTTTTCAGCCACCACTGAAACGGTCTCATGTGCAATAGGCCGACCGGTATGACATTGGATGCTCCTGCCATAAGGCCCAACAGTTTCTCGTAGAGACTGGAGGGGATGCCCAGACCCAGCTTTATCTTGCTCAAAGTTGATAGGATCAATCCTACGCGTGTTGGGTACAGAAACGCCCTCATCATAGTAGAATCCCATATAACCCCTAGAAAAGTTGTCCTCTGCACTGGAGAAAGCATACTTTTCTTGAGGTTCAACCTGAGCCCCAAGCTCCTCGTGTGGGCGAGAACATCATCTCGATATTGAAGCACCAGTTCCCTGAATCATCCTAGAATTAACCAGTCGTCCAGGTAGTTTAGTACACGGATGCCCTGGAGTCGCAAGAGAGCCAGAGCAGCATCCATGCACTTTGTGAAGGTGCAAGGGGGTAATGCTAGCCCGAAGGGAAGATCCCAAAATTGGTATACACTTTCTCCAAACGCAACCCTCAGGAACTTCCAGTGACTGGGCGATATTCCTAAGTGGAAATATGCATCTTTCAGATCTATCGTTACAAACCAGTCCTCAAACTGAATCTGTGGCACAATAAGTTTGAGTGTCAGCATCTTGAACCTGTATGTCTGAAGAGCACGGTGCAGATGACGCAGATCTAAAATTGGCCGCATACTCTAATCTTTTTTACGGACCAGGAAATAACGGCTATAAAAACCTCCCTCCCTTAGGGAACGGGGTACATGTTCTATGGCCCCTTTGTCCAAAAGGGAACTTACTTCCTGCGCTAACATTTGGCTCTGCTCCGTGCTGACAACTGTACACCTCTGAACCGAGGGGGTCGAGTCCTGAACTGGACCCTGTAACCCTTTTCTATGGTAGACAGAACCCATGGAGACACATTTGCCAGTAGTTTCGATGCTGCCAGATGGTCTTTCATTGATGTTAGCTTTTCCACATTCTGCTGGAGGGAAAGCATCAGATTTCTGTTGCCCTGTGACAGCTCGCGGACTAGAGAAGGCTGAAAACGTGGAATGGCCTTGGCTAGGGTAGGCCCTACAGTAGCATTGGGGACTATCTTCCCTAACAACCTCATGTCCCCTGATACGTCCCTCCGTGGCCCATCAGAACCATTCCTTATTTGCCTGCTTTGGTTTTATGATCATTTTTAGATCAGGCCTGTTAGCAGGCTGCAGCTGTGGCTGCCCGGTCCCCCTGGCCCTCCGGGGGGGAGGCGGGCTGCCACACTCTCCTTCCGTGCCTCCCTTGCACTAATGCTGGCCCAGGCTCCACTCATGGATGCTCGGGCAAACTCGACACGACGGGGAACGAACTGGCTGGAAAAAAAAAAAAAAAAAAAAAAAAAAGTGGCTTAGTGGTTAGCACGTTTGCCTCCCACCTCCAGGGATGGGGGTTCGATTCCCGCCGGCACCACGTGTGTGCGGAGTTTGCATGTTCTCCCCGTGCTGCGGGGGTTTCCTCGGGGTACTCCGGTTTCCTCCCCCAGTCCAAAGACATGCATGGTAGGCTGATTAGCATGTCTTAAGTGTCCATAGTGCATGAATGGGTGTGTGAGTGTACGTGATTGTGCCCTGCAATGGACTGGCACCCTGTCCAGGGTGTACACCGCCTTGTGCCGGGTGTTCCCTGGGATAGGCTATATATATATATATATATATATATATATATATATATATATATATATATATATATATATATATATATATATATATATATATATATATATATATATATACACATATATATATATACATACATACATACATACACACACACCCACCCAAAAAAAGCCACCAAAGACTTTTGCAGAGTATATTAACTAAAAATGATCTTTGAAAAAAAACTGAGAAGAAAGAGGTTGTTATAAAAGGCACACAAATTATTATGCTCCCTAATGATCTTTTTTTGTTGTTGTTGTTAATTTTATTAACAAAGGCCAAGCTGTACATTTTAAAATACCAAAATATCATTATTTATTATCAAAAATAGGATTGGGCGCTATGACAAAAATATCATATCACAATATCTGGTATTTCTATGATGCACAATATGGATCATGATAGGAGTTCTACTAACAAACTAAGAACAAAATATTAGTGTTGCATTTTTCCAAACTGTAAAAAGAAAGAGTTTGATGAAAATTATTATTTAATAATAATTATTATTATTTTCTACAAAAATAAAACCAAACACAGAAAATTTCAGTAAAAATGTATAGAAATAAAAAAAAAATCATAATTTTTCATTCTACAATTGCATTTTTGGCAAAATTTTAAACAGTAAAAAACATCTAACATCAGCTGCTTTCAAATGATACTGCAATGCAACGGAAAATTATCACAATATCAATAACATATCATTGCATCACGCAGCATTATTCTAAATCATGGGCTTTAAAATTCATACACTTCCATTGCTGGAAACAGTTCACTACAAAAATATTGCGGTCAATCAACGAGAGGCTGCAACTTTGTTGATCAAAAATGAAGATCTAATAACGGAACGTTTCTAATGGCACAACTGTGCAGACCAGCAGGATACAAGTGTGTGTGAATCCACGATGTCCTAAAATCATCTGGGCAGCTCAAAGGCTGAGCTCAAGGGAAGAGCAGTTTCACAAAGGCTATTTTAGTATCCGTTAGTCATATTAAAACTGATTTAACGACCCAGTGCTGCCTAAAACAGGACTGAAGTAGACAGAGATATATTCAGCTCACAGGCTCTGCACACACACACACACACACACACACACACACACAGATAGTTACCCATGGCTACCTGGTCTCCAGGCCACAACCAAGACACAAACAAAGCTGATCTCCAGGAACCGTGAATAAATAATGACACCATGACCTTATCAGACAGACGGCTCCGTGGGCCGAGCACGATGAAGACGGATGTTTCGGAGATTGAGTCGAAACACAATGAGTATTGAATGCATATCTGTTAATATTAACCTAATAGATCTTACAATCAGCAAATCACAAAAGATTTGCTGTGTGTGTGTGTGAGAGAGAGAGAAAGAGGGAGATGTATGTTTGATTGTGGGTGTGGAAGCACAACGCATCAGCTTTCCCCAAACACCTAAACTGTTAACGTCAGCATTCCAGCCTTTCCAAGCTCTGAGTCAAAGCACGATACGCTCCATCTGACAATGAAAGCACTGAGCTGGGGGCACTTACGGACAGGAACAGCGGGTTTTTCCAAAGCCTAGAGAACTTTTGGCACCCTGAAAGTAAAACCGGCTCCATCACTTGATTAACCCCATTGATGAGAGATTTTTTTTTTTTTTTTTAAACAGGTTCCAGTGGAGTTGTACAGTGAGGGAAAGAAGTATTTGATCCCTTGCTGATTTTGTACGTTTGCCCACTGACAAAGAAATGATCAGTCTATAATTTTAATGGTAGGTTTATTTTTATACAGTGAGAGACAGAATAACAACAAGAAAATCCAGAAAAACGCATGTCAAAAATGTTATAAATTGATTTGCATTTTAATGAGGGAAATAAGTATTTGACCCCCTCTCAATCAGAAAGATTTCTGGCTCCCAGGTGTCTTTTATACAGGTAATGAGCTGAGATTAGGAGCACACACACTCTTAAAGGGAGTACTCCTAATCTCAGCTTGTTACCTGTATAAAAGACACCTGTCCACAGAAGCAATCAATCAATCAGATTCCAAACTCTCCACCATGGCCAAGACCAAAGAGCTCTCCAAGGATGTCAGGGACAAGCCCAGAACTACACGGGAGGATCTTGTCAATGATCTCAAGGCAGCTGGGACCATAGTCAGCAAGAAAACAATTGGTAACACACTACACCATGAAGGACTGAAATCCTGCAGTGCCCGCAAGGTCCCCCTGCTCAAGAAAGCACATATACATGCTCGTCTGAAGTTTGCCTATGAACATCTGAATGATTCAGAGGACAACTGCGTGAAAGTGTTGTTATTTTGTCTCTCACTGTTCAAATAAATCTACCATTAAAATTATAGACTGATCATTTCTTTGTCAGTGGGCAAACGTACAAAATCAGCAGGGGATCAAATACTTTTTCCTCCCCTTCACTGTATGCAATATCATAGTTATAGTTAAACCACAGTGCTGGTGAATTCTTAAAATCTGATTGGTCAGAAGGTGCTGATTAATTTATTTTTTTTATAGCAGCAGCCTAGACAATAGCACCAGCTGCAATTCAAAATCACAGATTTAGATTAAAAAATGCTCGTTCTGATACGTTTTAGCTTTCATACTAAACAATAAATTCAGAGTTACTTATATGGCGGACGCTCCGCGTAATCTAAGCCTAATAATTAAAGACGCACCAATACTAAAATTTCTCAGCCGATACCGATAACCGATTATTCAGAGCGATATCGGCCGATACCGATAGTTCTGCCTTTTATACCTTCTTATAAATTAACAATTAATTCTACAATTCTGAAGGAAATGCAAATAAACACTTAATTCTCTCCATTTCAGCAAGTAGTTCGACAGTAACTGATCTCATCAACAGAACACACATTACTCTAATTAACATGAACACATGAACTCAATTCTGAAGATTAAAGTAAGATTATGAACTTATTGAATGTTATTCATTCATACGAACATGGACTGAATTGTAAAGAACCTCCTGTTAGTCTCACACTCACTCTCCCCACACACACAAGCATTTCTACTTCATCACTGACATCAAACTGCTCATATATAATATCAACTTTTTATATATTTACATTAACTGGATATGAAATATACTACTCTACTAATATATTTTTCTGTACTATATATACTTTTTTGTCAACTCATCTTCATTTAAATCTTTCAGCAGTGTACTGGTGCTGTAATTCAGCACAAGCAGGGGAAATAATAATAATAATAATAATAATAATAATAATAATAATAATAATAATAATAATAATAATAATAATAATAATAATAATAATCATAATAATAATAAATTCGACTTGACACTGAAACTCCCGCTTCACTGCTGCAGCGTCCGGTGTCAAATTCGATCAGTGCAGAGATTACAGATTTGTCGTCATTCCATACCAGAGACGACGTCTTTACACACAGCACCAAATCCATGTGTTTCCCCGCCCTCTTTTGATTGACAGGATATAATCCGCCCTGATCATCGGATGTTTTTAAACTATCGGCTCATAGCGGGAAAAATAGCCTTTATCGGTGCATCTCTACGAATATTAAACGGATTAAAGACATGTTATTTAGCAAAGAAAAGCAGAAGTGTTCTCTCCAGTGTCAGTGTTTTGTTACAGTCAGAACCGATAAGGTATAAGGAGAATAAAACACTTTGGGACATGCTGTTGAGGAAAATGATCAACAGTGGGGTGGCGTGACGTGGCTCGACAGAAAGCGGAGTTATATTCCCACCTGGAACGCGATTCCCTTCCTGTAACTGCACATCTCAGGGTGTATTTGCGTACAGTGTAAAGGGCAGAGGGGTGGAGAGAGCGAGTGTGTGAGAGACTGAAAGCAGTGTGAGGAGTGTGATGGAGGATGCTACTTTGAAGACCTCAAGATACACTCTGAGGAAGAAAAATGGCTTCTTCATTAATTCTTTAAGGGTTCAATAGATAATTAACGGTTCTTATCTACAAGAAAGTGTTCTACTGTTAATGTTTCTGATATGAAAACTCTCTGCTGTAGAGTTCTATAGAGAACCTTTCAGTTAGCAGAGGGTGAAAGGGAGAGCGTGTTATTGCCCCAGGATTCTGTCTGGGATCAGTTAAACTCACCGCACTAACCCAGGAACTAGATCATACACAGACATGGGGACACACACACACAGTGCCACACACACACAGTGCCACACACACACAGTGCCACACACACACAGTGCCACACACACACACACACACAGTGCCAAGCACACACACACACACACACAGAGAGCGCCCCCACACACACACAGTGCCACACACACACACACACACACAGTGCCAAGCACACACACATACACACAGAGAGAGCCCCCCCCACACACACACAGTGCCACACACACACAGAGCTCCCCACACACACAGTGCCACACACACAGAGAGCGCCCCCCACACACACAACAGCGCCATACACACACCCACACTGCACCCCCCCCACACACACAGAGTGCACCTCACACACACACACACACACAGTGCACCCCACACACACACAGACAGACAGACACACACACAACACACAGACAGACAGACAGACACACACACACACAGACAGACAGCGACACACACACACAGCGACACACACACAGACAGACAGCGACACAGACACACAGCGACACAGACACACAGCGACACAGACACACAGCGACACAGACACACAGCGACACACACACACACACACAGACAGACAGCGACACACACACACACACACAAGACAGACAGCGACAACACACACACACACACAGAGAAGGACACACTCACAAGACAGCGACACACACAAACAGCGACACACACAGACAGACAGCGACACACACAGACAGACAGCGACACACACAGACAGACAGCGACACACACAGACAGACAGCGACACACACAGACAGACAGCGACACACAGACAGACAGAGACAGACAGCGACACACACACACAGACAGACAGACAGACACACACACAGACAGACACACACACAGACAGAACGACACACACACACAGACAGACAGACAGACAGACACACACACAGACAGACACACACACAGACAGACACACACACAGACAGACACACACACACAGCGACACACACACAGACAGACAGCGACACACACACACAGCGACACAGACACACAGCGACACAGACACACAGCGACACAGACACACAGCGACAGACAGCGACACAGACACACGCGACAAACACACACACACACACACACAGACAGACAGCGACACACACAAACAGACAGACGACACACACACAAGACAGACAGACACACACAGACAGACAGCGAACACACAGACAGACAGCGACACACACAGACAGACAGCGACACACAAGACAGACAGCGACACACACACACACACAGACAGACAGCGACACACACAGACAGACAGCGACACACACAGACAGACAGCGACACACACAGACAGACAGCGACACACACAGACAGACAGCGACACACACACACAGACAGCGACACACACACACAGACAGCGACACACACACACAGACAGCGACACACACACACAGACAGCGACACACACAGACAGACAGCGACACAGACAGACAGAAGAGACAGACAAAGACAGACAGCGACAGACAGCGACACACACAGACAGACAGCGACACACAGACAAACAGCGACACACAGACAGACAAGCGACACACAGACAAATAGCGACACACAGACAAACAGCGTACACACACACAAACAGCGACACACACACACAAGACAGCGACACACACACAAAGACAGCGACACACACACACAGAACGACACACACAGAAACAGCGACACACACACACACACAGACAGACAGACAGCGACACACACACACACAGACAGACAGACAGCGACACACACACACACACAGACAGACAGCGACACACACACACACAGACAGACAGACAGCGACACACACACACAGACAGACAGACAGCGACACACACACACAAGACAGACAGACAGCGACACACACACACACAGACAGACAGCGACACACACACACACAGACAGACAGACATCGACACACACACACACAAAGACAGACAGACAGCGACACACACACAAACAGACAAACAGACAGCGACACACACACACACACAGACAGACATCGACACACACACACACACAGACAGACATCGACACACACACACACACAGACAGACAAACAGCGACACACACACACGGAACAGACAGAACAGCGACACACACACACAAGACAGACAAACAGCGACACACACACACGACACAGACAGACAGCGACACACACACACAGAAAACAGCGACACACACACAGACAAAACAGCGACACACAAACAGAACAGCGACACACACAGAACAGAAACAGCGTACACACACACAGACGGACAGCGACACACACACAGACAAAGCGACACACACACACAAACAGCGACACACAACACACAGACAGCGACACACACACAGACAGACATCGACACACACAAGACAGACAGAACATCGGACACACACACACAGACGGACAGACAACACCGACACACACAGACACACAGACAGACATCGACACACACACAGACAGACAGACGAACACACACACACACACAGACAGACAGCGACACACACACACACAGACAGCGACACACACACACACAGACAGCGACACACACACACACACACACAGACAGACAGCGACACACACACACACAGACAGACAGCGTCACACACACAGACAGACAGCGTCACACACAGATGCCTAATGTCCGCTGAGCACAATGCTCTACAGTTAACCAGCAGTAAGCATATGGCTATGTTGCTAATCACACATCACTGCGGTTTTTGGAGCGTTACATAAACAGCCTCATGTTCACTTCCCTCTTATTCAGTACTAGACACAGTCAGCTCCTGAACTACTGGCTCCCTTTAGGAAAGATTTAAAGTCAATCCCAAAATGATTATCGGGATTTTAAGCCCTCACATGACGTGCCAATACACAGACTTGTTCTGAGCATTTGCTGGCAACATCCAGGAGTCAGGCCCACTACACTAGCAAAGTCCTTCTAGTAAAGTCTGTCCACTTGGTAGCTGTCATGGCGATGCTCTACTTGAACGAGGAGAGACCCATACCACAGACGTCTCAAATATGGATTTGAAATGGATGTACAAATCTGACAACAAACAACACTTTGGTTTAAATTTCAGGAAAATACTTTTCAGGTTGCTCCGCCTACTTCCCGTGCGAATTCTGGTAATGTCTTAACCAACAAGGTTATTGGCTCTTTATACTGAAAGGGTCGGACCTTTGTTTTGATCCTTTGCTTATTTCACAGGGGTCTATTTTGCAGGTTAACATCAGCCCTAAAACCCTTGGCAATAAAAGGCACTATATCTTCCTCTAGGATTGGAACAATTTACTTTTAGATGCAAAAATTACTCTACATTATGTTGGGAAAATTCTAGTGACTACATGCTGCTCAAAAAAAAAAAAAATAATAATTAATGAATTTAATTAAGTTAAAGAAAGCTCACCAAGTGAAAGTACGTTTTCTTTTTTTTTTTTCTTTATTTATTAATTTTCATATGATTCATTTACATGTGATTCATTTACATGTGATTCATTTACATGTGATTCCTTTTCATGTGATTCATTTACATGATTTATTTTCATGTGATTCATATTCATGCACGTGATTCATTTACATGTAATAAAGTATGTTTTCCCCATTGGACGCATGAAACACAAGTGCACATGCACAGAAGTGAGATTCTGAATAAAGTGACCAGAAATGTGCACGATAATGATTCAAAGTCCACGAGCAGGACAAGATTAAATTGCTTTTTGGACACAAACTGCGATTCGGAAAAAAATCAGCCAAGTCATGGCAGGTGGCTCGACCCCCAAACTCCCCTTTCCAGCTCTTCTATTTAACCAGAACTTAAACAAATGACTGAAATATAACCTCCTTTAAGAAACACACACATGTAACAGAGCTCTACGCAAATTAACATCTATGTAAATCTCCCCAGCACTCGCTGGGTAAAAGCCACTTCCTGCTTTGTCCATGCGTTCAACTATTTTCCTAAAGATTCACCATACTGTAGACGTTCCAACATGCCTACAGTCCGCTCCGAAAGTATTGGAACGGCAAGGCCAGTTCGTTCGTTTCTGCCCTACACTGAAGACGTTTGGGTTTGAGATGAAAAGATCACTATAAGACGATAGAGAAGTATTTCGTTTTGACTCAGGAGTTGTTGCCCTGGTTGTTTAAACAATTAACAACTCCGAATGTCTACTCGTGGTTCGAGCCCTGGGTTTCGACTGTGAAGACTGCATTTGTTCCAGAGGTCAAGACCAGAGAGCTGTCTAGGGGAGAAGAGCGAGCCATTTTGATGCTGAGAAAAGACCAGGAAATTCGCAGGTGTACTAACAATCAGACATGGAACGGGTCGGCCAAGGAAAACAACAGTCAGTGACATCACCAAGAACCTCCACAGGGCAGGGCTGAGGGGATCACAATCAAATTTACGGAGAAATGCCCCGAGAAGTGGACTGTAGTAGGTATATTAGGTTCACGTTAGTGTGAAGCTCTACAGAGGAAATATATCCAGACAGAAAGCCTAGGATAAGTGCCATGTCTGTGGACATGAGGATTCAACCACAGATTCTGCATCCCCAAAACCTTTCATGATGCTCTGTAACCCTACCCCAAACACTTCCAACTACTTATACTTGTAAACATGGCCATTACAATCCCTCAAGAACCAAGAGAAACCTGTAGCAGGACTGAATGACATATATAAACATACACATATATTTTTATAATTATTTCAAACATGCACATCACATGTGTGTGTGTGAGAGAGAGAGAGTATGAGTGTGTGTGTGTGTGTGAGAGAGAGAGAGAGAGAGAGAGAGAGAGAGTATGAGTGTGTGTATATAATATATATATATATATATATATATATATATATATATATATGTGTGTGTGTGTGTGTGTGTGTGTGTGTGTGTGTGTGTGTGTTCACAGCATGGCATTGTGCTGACGGTTGAATTATGAGCTGAAACTCCACGGGCGCGCGCCTTGGCAACAGGTGCGCGCACTGCAACAAATAAATAAATAAATACTATTGCAGCTAGTGTTGTCCATGCAAGCTAAATATTATTACGAGCATTTCGGGTCTCGTAAGAGTCATGAGAAACACTGGTATTTTTGGTGACAAACGTCATATGCGTGAAAGTTATTCTCTGGATAGTTGGAGAGAACTGGATCATTTAATAACTCATTATCAAAACAGCTGTCTCACACACGCGTACGTGTTTATTTTATTATTATTATTATTATTATTATTGTTATTATTCTAATCGAAGGAGAAGTACTTACATGCTCTTCAGACGGGTCGGGTCAGCTCGGCTGTGCCAGGCCAGCCATGCGGCATTTGCGCATGCGCATGACACCTCGCTTCGAGGCGGAGAAAGATCCCTTTTAGGCTGTGTTAAATATACACGAGAGGATAAAAATACCTGTGTGTGGCTGTGCGGCTTTTCAATCCGAAGAGGTCACAGGGTTGCGGGGAAATAAGAGCAGCAAACACGACCAAACCGTTTATGAGCTGGTTTGATGAGTTCACGGTTTATTTACTCACCAGATCATCAACTGATGTGGTGACAGATAGGCCTGCACACACAGGCATTTAAAACACTGCGGGTGTAAACTCACACCACCTGGTGGTTCCCACTGAGAATAGGCCGAAAAAAAAACTTGTTTTAAAGCTATGTAGTCAAATTTCTCTCATAAAGACCGTTATAATGTTGTATGATGTAGTATTTATGACTAAACCATAGGCTAATTCACTGTTTTTGGGGCTATCCTTTTTTCCCCCAGCTGTATCTAATATATCAGAGTATATCCTTGAGATGTTATCTTAAAGAAGCCATTTTTATCTTACAGAAACAATAAATCGAACATTTCGCAGGTAATTCCTAAGCACATTCGTTTTATCCATACACATACATTATATATAGCAACCAACCGTTTCACTGAAACCTACCTGAGGCGATAATGCCTGGTCACGTGACATGAGATCCGTTTAACTCGCCAAGTTGTCGTTTTTTTGTTTTTTTTTTTATTATTATTATTTATTTATTTTATTTTTTTAACATACAAAGTCACGGTAAAATAACATTAAGCACACGTTTGTTCCCATTTAATATACTTTTAAAACATTTATGTTTATCTGAAGTGAAGTCTAACTTCAATGTTGGCGTTGTTCCCATAACAACCAGTCAGGTGCCACTATTTACCCTGTCCAATGTTCAGGCTTTCGTTTGTTTGATTAATTGTCTAGTGTTTGGACATACCAGACCTTTATAATGTGTTGTCAGTTTGAATGTAAATTTATTTGATGCCTAACTCTATATTGTGTGAAAATGCTCAGGTCATACGAACACCTGAAGCCCAAATGGGAGCATTTGTTGGATATTTGAGGCCCTACCCTGCTGAATAAACAATAGAAACCCTCATAGAACTTTTAATAGTTTTAATGGTTATATAATTGGAATTGTATTGGTTTTAATTGAAACTTTAATGGTTATTTTAGGTCTCTACTGGTAATTCATTGCTTTCTATTGGTGGCTTTCTACAGTGTTTTATCTCTAGTGGATACCACTAAGGACCTACATCCTTATGTATATGCATATGCATATACCAGTAACAATTACTGGTTTGTAATAGTATTTGCAGTGGAAACCATTAGAATTTAGATGCAGAAACTTTATTTTATTCCCTATGCCAGAGGTTCCCAACCCTGGTCCTGAATTATCCCCTGTCCTGCACATATTGGTCTTTCCTCTGCTATCAACACACCTAATTCATATAATAAGTTAATTAACATCCCTGGCTGAGTTGAAGTGGGTGTATTAAAGCAGGGAAAACATTAAAATCTGGAGGACAGAGGGTACTTCAGGACCAGGGTTGGGAACTTGTGCTCTGGGCAATGCATGTCATACATGCACACTATCTGTGAAGTTTATGACCAAAATATTTTGAACAAATAAACATATTGTACATATCTATAGAAATATGGGCCCTGGGTTTCCTGCTATGACAAAAAGACTTACTGTATATAGGGAGCCATGGGATTAAACTCACTAACACATCTCATTAAACGTTTTATGGGATTAAACTTTCTTACACATCTTTTTTTTCTGGTGTATTGAAGGACAATGTATAAAACATCACACAATGTGCAGAGAGGCAACAAATACACTCCTCTGAAAATCCTTTAAACTTTTTAATTGCTTTAGGGAAAAAACAATGTAATAACACAGGCACTTTAGACACCAAGAAAGACCGAGGTACTGAAATACTATACAACCCGTAAAACCATAAAACAAACAAAAAAAAAAAAAAAAACAAAAAAACAAAAAAAAAAAAAAAAAAAAAAAAAAAAAAAAAAACAACACCAAAAAAAAATAATTAACTTTTAAAAAAAAAATTTATTTTTTTTTTTTTGTTCGGCTCAAAAAAAAAAGGGGGGCAACCAACAAGGTTTTTTAAAAAAAAAAAAAAAAAAAATCGTTTATTTTTCCTTTTCAGTCCTTACTGTGTACAATACGCAACCTTGAAGAATGCAAACTTCAAATGCCATAAGACAAGCATTATCATTACATGACAGCTTTGAGTAAAGTGTCAATAATTTAATTTGCATATTTAATCTGTGTGGAAATCCTGTACTACCAGATCTCGGAGTGAAATATGAAGAAATAATGCCACTGTATTGACAGTAGCTAGAAATCATTTCATCATCAAATAACACACCTTGCAAAAGTGTGAAAGTAAACAAACATGTTTCTTCCACAGACCTATAAAGACATTTAGTGCTGGAACAAAAGAAAATTCTCCAAGGACTTTTCAAGTTTCATTGAAAGTCTATGTCCATGCTTTGCTGCTTAAAAAAATCCCTGATTGTATTTAGCCAAACGTACCTTTTTATCTTCTCGCGTAATAACACACAATAGCATGTTGCTTCTACACCGGTACTTTAAACACCTCCTGTTTAAGCTTCGTACATACCACAGAGTTGAGCGTGATTCTGATTGGTCAGAAGGTGTTGACTACATTTATATTTAAGCAGATCTGAAAATATTGCCCACTGCAGGGTTTGTATTCTAGTTCATTCTAATCTGGTATTTCTATAGTACCAATTTACTTGTATGACAGATGACAGGTCAAAAAGTATGATGTGTTGTTCGTTAATAAATTAAGAAAATATATCCTATTACTGACAAATTGCTGCAGTATAATAGGAATAAAACACTTTGGGACATGTTGTTATACAAAAATAATCAACTTCAGGGTGGTAACAATAACTCCACTGGGCGTCCGTATCACACCACCTCGTTGTTGATTACTTTCCTATAACAGCATACCCCCAAGTGTGTTATTCCTTACTTGATTTCCTGGGTATGTGGGTGGAAGGAGCCCAAGTCGAATCTACTTGCCTCCATTGAACCCCTTCATTTGAATGTTTCTTCACGCCATGTCCCTCAGCTTCTCTTATATTGTGTTTTAAAGTTAAGGAGCAGCCAAGAAAGGGTGGGCTAAAGCTCTATAAGCAGAGATGCGCTGGGCTGGACTGAAGGCCAGACATTGCTGCATGGAGGAGAGAATGAAGAAATCATGAATTTTAGTACTCTGTGACACAAATAAAGGTCGACACATTCTCCAACACTTTCCAACATTTTGTCATTCATTCATCTTCGATGGTCAGGGTGGTGGCAGATCTGGAGTCTTGAAAGAGACGTCAGTGTATCTCAGGTCACCATGTACACACATTCGCACACTCATTCAGGGGCAATTTATAGTCTGAAATGTTTTTCTGGAGATAATAATTCAATAATAAATAACAAAGACAATAATTCTGGCTTAAGATCGAACCGGAGACCCTGGAGCTGCAAGACAGCTACGCAACCCACTGTGCCACCATGCTGCCCCTATCGTTTACTCAAGTTGTACATTATAGGCATTGTTAATAAAATAGAATCGATAGTAGAGGTATTAGATAGGGCTATGAGGAACACTCACAGTGAGAAGGTTGTTCTCCTCTGCATTCAGGCTCGGCAGCAGCTGTGTGGTGACGTCTCGTCTAGCCCAGGCTGGATTATAGTGGATGGGGCTTTCTTTAGGCCAGTCCTCTTTACTGGGCAACCCAATCACCCTTTCAATATACATGGTGGGGCACCAAAGACAAGATTAAAAAAAGAATAGAAAAAAAACTTTTTATTTGTGCAAAATTTTAAACTCAATTCAATGGCTGGATGAAAGTAAAATCTGTACTGACTCAAAGATCTTCTGAAGCTGCTGGACCTCTGTATATCCCTGGAACAAAGGTCTGTGCAAAAAAAAAAGGAAGAGCACATCAATGCAAGAAGACCACGACAAGGGGCTCTGTCACTGTGTCACTGTGTGCACCCACTTTAGCAGGAAGAGCTCCGCAAAGATGCAGCCAGCGCTCCAGATATCCACAGAGGACATGTAGCTGGAATGGAGCAACACCTCAGGAGCCCTGTACCACAGAGTCACTACCTACACACACGTAAACACAACCATTATAGTGTGGAGGATCAGTACTGTACACTGTAATACTGTTGAAGGATACAGGATGTACACACGCAGGGTGTCAGGGCGATACAGTTAGTGTAGATCCTCGCCGAAGTCTGCGATCTTCACCTCCCCGCGGCTGCTCAGCAACACATTACAGGGCTTCAGGTCACGGTGCATGACGGTGTTAGTGTGGAGGAAGTCGAGGCCCTTCAGCAGCTGTCGCATCACGTCCTAACGTACAAAAAGGACAAGAGAAAAAGAGCAGGCCCGGAGATAATACATGAGGGTTGATATTAGAGCTCTCGTTCCATTCAGATTGCGTACCCTTAGGATAAAACTAGGGGTGAAATGAAGTCACACACGTGCACACACACGACTCTACTGACAAATAAAAGATTAACACAGTAGTGAAGGAAGTTCTCTCACCTTTATTTTGTCTCTGCCCAGACCGTCCTCAGGAGCAGTGCTGAGGAAAGAGGACAGATCCTGATCGATGTACTCAAACACCAGCGTCAGGTCCAAGCCTGGTTTCCTCTGACCAGCTGACACGTCCAACAACCTTCAGAAAGATAATGTCTAATAGGAGTTTTATCAGCTACAGTAAATGCTACAGTTATACGTATGCAACTGCTATTCGGATTATTACACAATTCAGAATTTCAACATCAATTACGTTATGTGATTTTCCTGGAGATCAGAGAAAGAAGAAAATTCTTGCACTTTTTAAAAATGTTTATTTTCAGTTATATTGTGATATTTATTGGTGAGGTGACTTGGAAAATAATTAATCAGTTATGAATTCAATTTGAAGAAAATTATTTGAATATCCTTAATGTTGTCATAACCTGAGTGTGGATGGGGGGCTGATTTAGCACTGTTGGGATGAAAGACTGCTGACAACAAAGTTATGTCAGAAATTATGACTAAAATCTCAGAGACCAATGCCATGATGCTCATCTAAAAACCTCCAATAAGGAATGGCGTAGAATGAAGTCTAAACTAACACTAAGGACAGCTTATTGGCAGTGGCGAAACGTAAATAAAACTTGCTTATAGACAGAAAAATATCCTTATTACCTCAAGCTCACTTTGAAATATGTTTCTGTTTATACAAAGCCAAACCACACTATGTGGATTGATGATGTAAGTGGAACGTAGTGAATGTCTTTAAACACAGGTTTATCGTCTAGGGGATCTTCATCGTTTAATGTGACATGGAGAACATTTTATTGCACAGAAATAGAAAATAGAAGAGTTTATTGAAATCAACTGAATAAAAAAACCTGCTGAAATCGCACAACATAAAACTGGCTTTTTCCTTTCTTGTTTTCTCATGATCTCGACATTACAAAAGTTGATTTCTAGTGATCTTGACATTACAAAAGTTGATTTCTAGTGATCTCGACATTACAAAAGTTGTTTTCTAGTGATCTCGACACAACAAAAGTTGATTTCTAGTGATCTCGACACAACAAAAGTTGATTTCTAGTGATCTCGACATAACAAAAGTTGTTTTCTAGTGATCTCGACACTACAAAAGTTGATTCCTAGTGATCTCGACATAACAAAAGTTGATTTCTAGTGATCTCAACACAACAAAAGTTGGTTTCTCATGATCTCGACATTACAAAAGTTGTTTTCTAGTGATCTCGACACAACAAAAGTTGTTTTCTAGTGATCTCGACACAACAAAAGCTGATTTCTAGTGATCTCGACATAACAAAAGTTGATTTCTCGTGATCTCAACACAACAAAAGTTGGTTTCTCATGATCTCGACATTACAAAAGTTGTTTTCTAGTGATCTCGACACAACAAAAGTTGATTTCTAGTGATCTCGACATAACAAAAGTTGGTTTCTCATGATCTCGACACAACAAAAGTTGGTTTCTCATGATCTCGACATTACAAAAGTTGTTTTCTAGTGATCTCGACACAACAAAAGTTGTTTTCTAGTGATCTCGACACAACAAAAGCTGATTTCTAGTGATCTCAACATTACAAAAGTTGATTTCTAGTGATCTCGACATTATAAAAGTTGATTTCTAGTGATCTCGACATTATAAAAGTTGTTTTCTAGTGATCTCGACATTACAAAAGTTATTTTCTAGTGATCTCGACATAACAAAAGTTGATTTCTAGTGATCTCGACATAACAAAAGTTGATTTCTAGTGATCTCGACACAACAAAAGTTGTTTTCTAGTGATCTCGACACAACAAAAGTTCATTTCTAGTGATCTCAACATTACAAAACTTGATTTCTAGTGATCTCGACATTATAAAACTTGTTTTCTAGTGATCTCGACATTACAAAAGTTATTTTCTAGTGATCTTGACATAACAAAAGTTGTTTTCTAGTGATCTCAACATTACAAAAGTTGATTTCTAGTGATCTCGACATTACAAAAGTTGATTTCTAGTGATCTCGACATTATAAAAGTTGTTTTCTAGTGATCTCGACATAACAAAAGTTGATTTCTAGTGATCTCGACATAACAAAAGTTGATTTCTAGTGATCTCGACACAACAAAAGTTGTTTTCTAGTGATCTCAACATTACAAAAGTTGATTTCTAGTGATCTCAACATTACAAAAGTTGATTTCTAGTGATCTCGACATTATAAAAGTTGTTTTCTAGTGATCTCGACATAACAAAAGTTGATTTCTAGTGATCTCGACATAACAAAAGTTGATTTCTAGTGATCTCGACATAACAAAAGTTGATTTCTAGTGATCTCAACACAACAAAAGTTGGTTTCTCATGATCTCGACATTATAAAAGTTGTTTTCTAGTGATCTCGACATTACAAAAGTTGTTTTCTAGTGATCTCGACATTACAAAAGTTATTTTCTAGTGATCTTGACATAACAAAAGTTGATTTCTAGTGATCTCAACACAACAAAAGTTGGTTTCTCATGATCTCGACATTACAAAAGTTGTTTTCTAGTGATCTCGACATTACAAAAGTTGTTTTCTAGTGATCTCGACACAACAAAAGCTGATTTCTAGTGATCTCGACATAACAAAAGTTGATTTCTAGTGATCTCAACACAACAAAAGTTGGTTTCTCATGATCCGCATTACACAAAGTTGTTTTCTAGTGATCTCGACGACAAAAGTTGTTTTTCGTGTATCTCGACATTACAAAAGTTATTTTCTAGTGATCTTGACATAACAAAAGTTGATTTCTAGTGATCTCAACACAACAAAAGTTGGTTTCTCATGATCTCGACATTACAAAAGTTGTTTTCTAGTGATCTCGACATTACAAAAGTTGTTTTCTAGTGATCTCGACACAACAAAAGCTGATTTCTAGTGATCTCGACATAACAAAAGTTGATTTCTAGTGATCTCAACACAACAAAAGTTGGTTTCTCATGATCTCGACATTACAAAAGTTGTTTTCTAGTGATCTCGACATTACAAAAGTTGTTTTCTAGTGATCTCGACACAACAAAAGCTGATTTCTAGTGATCTCGACATAACAAAAGTTGGTTTCTCATGATCTCAACACAACAAAAGTTGGTTTCTCATGATCTCGACATTACAAAAGTTGTTTTCTAGTGATCTCGACACAACAAAAGTTGTTTTCTAGTGATCTCGACATTACAAAAGTTGTTTTCTAGTGATCTCGACATTACAAAAGTTGTTTTCTAGTGATCTCGACATTACAAAAGTTGTTTTCTAGTGATCTCAACACAACAAAAGTTGATTTCTAGTGATCTCGACATAACAAAAGTTGGTTTCTCATGATCTCAACACAACAAAAGTTGGTTTCTCATGATCTCGACATTACAAAAGTTGTTTTCTAGTGATCTCGACACAACAAAAGTTGTTTTCTAGTGATCTCGACACAACAAAAGCTGATTTCTAGTGATCTCAACATTACAAAAGTTGATTTCTAGTGATCTCGACATTATAAAAGTTGTTTTCTAGTGATCTCGACATTACAAAAGTAATTTTCTAGTGATCGACATAACAAAAGTTGATTTCTAATGATCTCGACACAACAAAAGTTGTTTTCTAGTCATCTCGACACAACAAAAGCTGATTTCTAGTGATCTCAACATTACAAAAGTTGATTTCTAGTGATCTCAACATTACAAAAGTTGATTTCTAGTGATCTCGACATTATAAAAGTTGTTTTCTAGTGATCTCGACATTACAAAAGTTATTTTCTAGTGATCTTGACATAACAAAAGTTGATTTCTAGTGATCTCAACACAACAAAAGTTGGTTTCTCATGATCTCGACATTACAAAAGTTGATTTCTAGTGATCTCGACATAAGAAACTTTGTTTTCTAGTGATCTCGACATAAGAAAAGTTGTTTTCTAGTGATCTCGACACAACAAAAGTTGTTTTCTAGTGATCCCGACATTACAAAAGTTGTTTTCTAGTGATCTCGACAAAACAAAAGTTGATTAAGATAGAGGGGTGTGCCCTTCTCAAGCGTCAGACACTAATGCGGAAGTCATCACTCACTGACAGACATAGAGCTGTTTCAGATTGAGTGAGTCCCTGATCAAACTAAAAACAGATTCCTTCATCCGTGATGCTGCGGGACTGCGCTAGGCTAGAGTCACCCATTCGGAGCAATTTGATAAATATAACAGGGATTACAGATTGTTTAGCGTTGTTGGTTGGTGAAGTATTAATTACACTGTGAAGGAGGAAATTGAGCATGAATGTGTCTGTAGAAAAAAAAATGTGGCTCTCCTATTTATTTATACACAAGCTCGACATTGTCTCAAGGTCTTTCAGGACTTCCAGAACAATAAAAACAACATGCTGTTGTGTCCAGTACACCTAGGGCCTCCGTAGTTGCCTGAGATGATAAGTTAAGACTTTTTTTAAGGGAAAAGATTTACAAGGATAAAATGGCGTCCACCCAAACTATTATTATACTTGTAGTGCATTAACCCAAATCTGGCTGCCATGCACATACAAACTCGAAACCGTGCGCCCTCTTATGGTCATTAATTGTAAATAAAAAGATTTTCTTAACTAAGGATTTCTTTACTTACTTCACTACATTTGGGTGGTTGAAATAGCCAATTTTTCGCAACACCGCCACCTCGCGGATCATGAACTGAGGGATGCCTGCGTCCAAGTCTCCGCTGATGTTGAGCCTCTTGACCGCTACGAGGCGCTGTTTCTCACCGGTCTCCCTCGCTTTGTACACTTTTCCGTAGGCACCCTCGCCAATTTCCGCCAATATTTCATAATTCGAATCCTCCCAAACGGGATTATCCATATTTCTGGAAAATGATTTGAAAAGACACTGCAAGAAGGAAGGCAAGAACGAACGTAGTAGAAGGTATTGAAAGCGGGGGAAATTACATCATACCGAGCACGCTACCCCTTTAAACTTTAAAGGATCGCTAATGGTCACGTGACCCACGGGCCAGACTAGCACACTAGTGTACTACCGTACTCTGTAGTGCGCCTCCATTATGTATGCATGCATGTATGTATGTAATTCTGACATAAGTACTATGTAGTACAATAGTAGTAGTAGTACGCAATTTGGATTCATGTGAATTAGCCTCACCAGTTAGTTCTCTTTTATACTAATAATAATAACAATAATAAATAATAATAAAACTAAACAAACTTATTAAAGTTTGTAACAATTTAGCAAGGGTGGAATTTAAATACTGAAATCTAGCCAGAGGATTTTCTTTCAAACTAAAAATCATAAACATTACTAAAAACAAAAACCTGGATTAGATCAAACGAGGGGGGGAAAGGAGTCAATCAAGTGCAATTATTACTGATTTACACAAACGTCAGCATTCAAACATCGTCAGATTTTTTTGATGAACATGATAACTACCAAATCCACGAGCTAAAAACACATACCTTTCGCCTAGTTTTGGTCTAAATGTTGAGAAGTGTGTGCTAATAAGAAAAGACATCAACGGTGAGGCAGGAACTTTCCCATCACTGCTCCAGACATGGGTTGCCAGTTTGAGGTAAATCGTTACAGAAGCTGCGATTAAGTGACAGAGAAAGAGGGTGGGTGAGACGGATCGGAAGTAAACAATCTGGCAACCAAGACAACCTTTTTTATATCTATCTATCTATCTATCTATCTACTATCTATCTATCTATCTATCTATCTATCTATCTATCTATCTATCTATCTATCTATCTATCTATATATATATATATATATATATATATATATATGTATATATATATATATAATGTGTGTGTGTGTGTGTGTGTGTATGTATTTATACATGCATATCTACCTATTTATCTATATAACTACACATATATGTATTTATACATATCTATCTATCTATCTATCTATCTATCTATCTATCTATCTATCTATCTATCTATCTATCTATCTATCTATCTATCTATCTATCTATCATGCCCTCCACTAATATTGGTACCTCTAAATATGAGCAAAGAAGGTTGTGTAAACTGTCTTTATTGTTGAACCTTTTGATATTTTGTTTAAAAGAAATTCACAAAAAATACTCTGCTCTCATGGATATGAGTTTACTAACCACAAAATCAAGGTACTGCCATGGCAATCCCAGTCCCCTGAATTGAAACCGATAGAAAACCTGTTGAGTGAACTGAAAAGGAGAGTCCACCAGCATGGACATCGAAATTTGAAGGATCTGGAGAGATTCTGTATGGAAGAATGGTCTCCGAGACCTTGCCATGTATTCTCCAACTTCGTCAGGCATTATAGGAGAAGACTCAGAGCTGTTACCTTGGCAAAGTGAGGTAGCACAAAGTATTGACCCTGGTGAGGCGAACATGCTAACTAGTAAGCCATCATGCATTTTTGATCTATCTATCTATCTATCTATCTATCTATCTATCTATCTATCTATCTATCTATCTATCTATCTATCTATCTATCTATCTATCTATCTATCTATCTATCTATCTATCTATCTATCTATCTATATTAATTAATTATACACTGTCTTTTTTTTCTCACTGGTCACAAATATGTGATAGAGTATTAGCTATATTTATATTTAAATATTTGTATTTTTGTTATTCCTGTAAGGAGTAAGAGGTTGTGTGCATCTCTGACATCACAGGGTGACATTGTTAGTGCAGTGGCGTTTAACAGACTAAAAATGTACTGTTAACTCCCAAAACAAAAGAAAAAAACCTTCATTCCTCATTTGCCATTTCCAGCAAGTTCAACATCATATTAATCAGAAATCCAACGTAGAAGTAATGGAGGCATTGGTATAAACGCTGGACAAAATCCCAGAATGCAATGCAGCTATACTGCACACTTACAGCAGAGACATGGCACGGTTTGTCATTTATGAGATGACTAGTGCAAAGTAGAGATGAGGTGGTGAGCGAGAGGTGGTGACGGTCCGGTATTCGAGGGCATATTCAGCAACACAACCTGAGCCTTGAGTCATGGTCAGAAGCTCCTCTCCAGTCTTCCTGCCATCGGGAGAGTGATCAAAGACGTGCCGGAAACGCCCCGTAAACTGTTCCAAGGAAGAGATGGAATTGCCGCCTTGCTCCCAAACGGCCGTAGCCCATAGGAGAGTTTTCCCGATTAGGAGTTCCAGAAAATGGGTGATCTTACGTGTCTCCGGCATGTCTGGGTAGCTAGCGAAGAAGAAGGAGCATTGTAGCAGGAACCCTTTACATTGCGTTGGATCCCTGAGATACTTCTCCGGTGCCGGTATCGGAGGAAACTGAGCATGAGTGGGTATGACGACCGGCGTGGGTTGAGCAAGGCGAGTATCCTGCTCAGTCAAGTAGACTAGCTGTTAGTGGTGGTCACTCATCAGCCTTCCGTGGGTGTCACCAGCTTGACGCCACTTCGGCTTACCTGCTGCTTCCATGAGGAGGTGAAGTAATCTGTTACGAATTGAACGCAGAGATGGAAGCAAGTGCAGGTTTGTCAGATATAATAACAACAAATCCAAGGGTAAGGCAGAAATCCGTAGTCAAAAAACAGGCAGAGGTGAGGCGATTAGGCAAAACTAGGCAGAGCAGAGAGTCGAAGTCAAAGGAGTAAACAAAGGTCAAAACTCAGAATGGCAAAACACGATAACAAGGCTTGGACAATGACAGAGACTAGGCAGCTGAACGTTACTTCACAAAGTTAAAATGTTTCCAAAGTCTTTTATAAGATGTGTTGTGAGTGTGTGTGAGATTGGGTAGTTTGTGGTGCATCCTGGGAAATGTAGTTGCAGGTTTCCTGTGATATGACATGTGATATTTGAAAAAAAGAAGAAAGAAACCAAGATAAATCAGGTCAGATATTTTTCTACATTTAATGTGACAAAGCTTCAAACAAATTTAAAGTAAAGGAAATATTTTACACAGCACTCACGTGGGGGGAAACACAACTCCCCTAAATCAATCAATTATTCAGGACAGAATGTCAGAAATGTTTGAAGGGGAGCATAAATTCACCATCACCACATTCACTGTTATCATGAGAATCAAACAATCCAGTTATCAGCCATGAGTGTTTGGTGATTTGAGGCTATTGAAGGCTATTTCCATGACGTGTAAAAATGTTTATTTTATATACTAGAATAAAAGATTCTGGAGTCGTAATCCCTTCGTTGCTAATATGTGGTCGAAAACGTGTTCAATAAATACGTGCAGGTGAGGAACTGAGAGTCTTCCCCTCTCATAGCTTCATCTGAATGGAGCAGCAGACCTGGGCACTAACTCAAGGCAAGGCTTTTTTCTCCTTATCTGTACACATAGTTATAAATCTGTTATGTAGTTTAATGAGACAGCTAACTAGTGCTTAGGCCTAAGATTAAATCTACCGAAAATGATTTAAGCTGTGATGTGGAGAGTAGATACGTTTTTTGAGTAAAATCTAACAGGTTAAAGTTCAAGGCTCAAGGTTTACTTCTTCCTGTGGGCCTTTTAGTTTTTATTTTTACACACCTCAAAAATGTTAGCTTTCTAGCTAACATGCTACTGAACAGATTAGTTTAGCTGAGCACAGCATGAATTTAAGCTAACATGAGTTATTGGACATTTTGTCTTTAAATCACAGCATTTTTTCTGAAGATGTAAATAGCTGATTTTTGTATGCTTTTTATAATAATATATACACACACACACACACACAAACACAGCTGCTGGTCATAGAATATCATCAAAAAGTTGATTTATTTCAGTAATTCCATTCAAAAAGTGAAACTAGTATAATGTATACATTCATTACACACAGACTGATATATTTCAAGTGTTCATTCCTTTTAATTTTAATGATTAACATAAAACAAAACATAAATATCATTTCAAAACATTAAATCATACACCTTCAGATCAGAAGGTTTTTAAGATAATAAGAAACATTTCAGTCGAGAGTCCAAAAACGTTTGACCTGCAGTCAAAAACTTGATACGTTTTGAAGATTTAAAAAAAAAAAATACAAAACATTAAAAAAAAGGAGGGGGGGGGGGCTATATCTATCAGGTTCCATACGAAACTATGACAATAGCTGCGTTTACATGGACAACAATAAGACCATGCTCTAATTAAGAAACTACCATGTAAACAGCAATTTTTACTTGCCTTAATTTAATTAATGTCATAATCGAAGTAATCAATAATCTAATTAAGACAGGTAGAGTACGCATTATGGACGTGTATTACAGACATGTAAACACCTTAATCACATTATGAATGTCGTGTGGGAGTTTTCACCGCATTTTGCGACAGGACACGATCACACACGGCAGTTTTACGGTGAAGAAGAGACAGCTTCTACACAAACACAAACTGAACGAGGACGACTGTGGTTCAGATGGTAGAGTGGGTTGTCCACTAATGGTAGGGTTGGCGGTTGGCCTACATGACTCCACATGCCGAAGTGTCCTTTTGCAAGACACTGAACCCCAAGTTGCTCCCAATGGCAAGTTAGCACCTTGCATGGCAGCTCTGTGTGAATGGATGAATGAGACACAGTGTAAAGTGCTTTGGATAAAAGAGCTATATAAGTGCGCCATTTACCATTTACAAACAGCATGTTCGGCGATGCCATTTTGCTGTGGTCTGGCACATTTCTATATTAATGGTGTCAGCATCAGGTGGAGTAAAACTCGACAGGCAACTCCCCAAGCAGCTCGTCAAGATCATCTGCACGACACAAGCAGATGAACATTAATCAGCATTTAGGAACATATGCACGACATTTGTTTCACAGATGTTCACCTTTAATGAGGGTCTAATAATTTCATCAGACTTCACGGAATTAATGCATGGATTTGAACGTATATTATAAAATTGCCCTCTACTGCCATCTTGTGTTTAACAAACTAGAATGGGGAAATAAATAAATAAATGCCCCAAATCCATCGTTATAAAACGTCGAATCTCTAAAGATGCATGTACTTTACTGGATTCGTTGATTGTTATCATAGAAACAAATGTCTTACTATAACTGGCTTTACATGTAGAACATTGACCAGTTTCAATCTGGATTGAAATGTCTTTCATGTTCATGTTACTTACATTTACATTTATTCATTTAGCGGACGCTTTTATCCAAAGCGACTTACAATTTACGGCAATCCCGGACATACTACATCCGCCACGTTGTCATGTGACCTTCGACGTCGTCATAAACACAAAAATCTTAAACAAGCTAACAATTTATTTGGGTATTGTTAAACACGTCGTGTTTAACCGAGGTTTTATACTTAAATACTTATTTTTTTCTGAGCTCGTCCACACCAGTCCCGTTGCATTGTGGGATTGTTTGACTCGTGTAGTGTCCACTGGTAGCAAACTGCAAAATCTTGTCGGAAATAGTACGCCATCCGGGTATTTCTCACCTACTGTTTCTCGCATATTAGAATTCGGACATATTGCCCCTCTATATAGTAGGCAAATATGCGGTTTCAGACGCAGCCAGTTTCTCTAAATCACTATTTAAAAAGTGTTCTTTTCTGTCTAAGCAGGTTGCTTTTTTAGTCATAACCAGGTTTGTTTGCTTTTTGTGCATGCGGGTCGGCTCAGAAGTACATGTCAGATAAAGGCCATGGTGAAATGATCATGGGTGTCCAATGTTATCTGGAAAGGGCGGAACCAAGCAGAAGCCACACCCGAGTCTACTGAAAGTCAAAATGAACTGATTAAACAGGTGGAATCAGGTGGGGCTCCTGCTTGATCGTTATGAAATCCTGCACCCACACACCGGCCTTCTGGGGATAAGATTGGACACCGTTAATGTAAAACAATCCGACTAAAAAAAAAAAAGGATTTGTGCAGTAAATCACAAACAAGGCGCAAGAGTTTGATTGATACAACACACTTGGTTTCAACTGCATCCCATTGAGCATCCTCTGAGCAGTCAGGTCGTGTAGTTGACTGGACCACCCCATTAGCTGGGACCCTAAGTTTAGCTGGGATGCTGCCCTGCTCCTGCGCCTCATCGTCGTCGTCAAAATGCAGTTCCATCTGAGATATGGGGCCCCCTTCAGGCATGGAGGACACACAATGCCATAATCCAGCAGGTTCCTGTATTTGCATTCAACACATCAACAAAAAATACATCAGCAAAACTTTGCTGAACAATGAATATTAATCAAAAACATCTTGAGTGCAAATCTAACCAGTGCAGGCTGGGAATGCTGGGAGGAGGCGTGGACTGCTCCGTCAGGAGGGTAGATTCGAAGAAGGTTATTGGGTGTTACGTTCAGGTAGTGGTTCCGATTAGAGGGGGAGAACACGCCCACCCAGGCAAAAGCATCACGGCGATTCCTTAAGAATTCTACTGCGCCAGTCTTCAGCTCTCCCTGTCTCTCCTCCAACAACCGTCTGTGAACTGTACCCTGCATCTCACCTAGATTAAATATGAATACATTTGCAAATCATCAGAAGTTTGACGCAGTGTACAGGGAGGAAAAAAAGGTTGTAGGTAAACAGCTGTAATACAGATGGAGCTGATTTCCAGCAGATGCTTTCAGTGGTGAATGGTCAGAACATTATCCCTCCACCAACCACCATGCGTGACAGTTCATATGAGGTATTTGTGGTGATGTGCTGCATTTGGTTTTTGACAAACAAACATAGAGCTATGCACGATGACCAAGCCTCCATCTTAGTCTCATCAGTTCAAAGGAAATTGTTCATTGTCCAGAACTTTCATGGTTTGTTCACGCTCCATAATCTTTTTGGAGAAAATGCCTTTTTCCTAGCCATCTTCCATGACAGACATAACTGTTCAGTTTTTGTGCAGTCATGTACAAACATTTAATGTGCATACAAAGGCCTAGATCTCATGAAGTAGCTTTTGGGTTTTTCTGACCTTGGAATTTGGAGAATTTGAGACGACACCCATCTAAGGGAGGATTGGCAGTCTGTCTTGAAATCTCTCAGTTTGTAAACAATCCTTCTCGATTTAGAAATGATGAAAGTTCACATTGTTTGGAGATGGCCTTATAACTTTGCCCAGATTGATGAGCAGCAACAATTTCTTCTCTGAGGTTATGTCTGATGTCCTTTATTTTTAGCATGGTGTAGACACACGCCTGAGAGCTCCAGAACACCAAACTACCAAAACGTCTGCTATTATAGAGGCAATCACACTTCACCAATCTTACTCATTTTATTTGTAACACATGGTTACTAATTACTCTTTTAATGGTTGTGGAAGTAGGAAATGTGTACTCATTTTTCCCCCCAACTGGTTTCGGAATGTTGATTTAATTTGGGGACAAAATGCCCGAAATCCATCGTGGGGAATTTTTGTTGCCACTTGAGGTTATGTGTTTGTTTATAGAAGTTGGTGAGGATAATATTAGCAACCATATCAAAAACTGATAATATAAGCAGACATAACACAACTGGCTATAGTGAAAATTAAAGGAAAAATTATTATTAAATATAAACATCCACACATACCTTTCATTTAACATATACCTTAAACTATAGTTTTGAACAAACATTTAAAACATTTTCCATATTTTGTTAGTTTTGGCTGGCTGTCAGAATTAGAAGTAACACAAAGCACTTTTGTTAATTCCTGAAAGGTGTGCCTCTAATTACAGTTGCTAAGGAAGAATTTCAGCATTGGAAATATGACCATAGGTTTAACCTGGCTCAAATATTTCCACTTTGACACAATGCTAAGGTGTAGGAACACTACCTATAAAAGTCAAACTTTTATATATATATTTAAAAAAAACCCAAAAAATATATATATATATATATATATATATATATATATATATATATATATATATATATATATATATAAAGTCACACATATATATATATATATATATATATATATATATATATATATATATATATATATATATATATATATAATTTATTTTATTATATTAAAATTTTTTTATTAAAAATATATATATATAATTTTTAACATCATTTTTATTATATTTTATTTATTATATATTCTTTTTTATTATATTGTACTTTTTAAATATTTTAATTATTTTATTTATTATATATTATTGTTTTATTATATTGTATTTTATTATGTTATTTTAAAAAAATTTTATTATATTTTAAACACACACACGTACACACACACATCTTACCCGTGGGGTCCCTGAACACTGCTTTGGCATCGGCATGGGTGTAAAAAATGCTCTTTAGCACCACCGCCATGTTAGGCACCTTATTCATGGACAGTTGTCTCAACGCCACCTAAGAAAGACAATTTGTTCAAATCAGTAACAAAAGGAGAAGAGTCATTAAGCAAAGAAGAAAGAAAAACAACAGAAAATAAAAACTAATTAGACACAACATCAAGGTCTCTGGAACACTAATGAATTAACAACCATGAATTACCCTGACAAATAATTTACATCTGCAATTAGAGCATAGAGCAGTCTGTGTGATAAAGTATGTAGCATAGTACCTCACTGCGTGTGCAAGCCACAGCCCCGTGTGCTGGTGTCTGTGGAACTGCCACAACGATGTCATCTAGACCCCGCCCACTGATATGTGGAATTTAAATAAATAAATAAATAAATAAATAAATAAATCCTTTATTCAACTGACAGAACTATTTAAACCGTATGCCTACAACACCTCCCACATTTCTGTAAAATCTATCAAGTGAGCTAAAGCCCAGACTCTCAGGAGTCACCTGTTGGGGCAGTGTACCCGCTGGACCAGGAAACCGACGTGTGTTGGGACAACTGGAATCGCTCCTCGGCCTCCGAGGCGTCTTTCTGGCTGCGGACACCAGCTGGACCAGGTGATTAGTCAGGACGGGCATGTGGAGAGGACGTGGTGTTTGGGGAGTCGACAGAGCAGGAGATACAGCCTGGAATAAAGAGCGATGTTCTGCTCGAGGAGTAACAGCTCCTCTTTGGCACTGAGATATCACGCTCACAGATCCAGGAATCACTGGACTGGTGAAGCGGCAGGCTGGAGGTACAGTGGGTTGCAGGGAGTTTTGTGGGAAAAACGTTCTAGAACATGGGGGACGAATAAAGGACTGCTGGGGTGCGGAATTTGGCGTAGTGTTACAGAATCCTCAGAGAGAAGTTACAACTGGTGCATCTTCATTAACAGCTGATAATCTCGTCCATTTAGCTGGGGAAATGCTATTGGGTTCAACGTCTTTGTCTGGAGCAGAAGCTTTCTGAGGAACACACTCGTCCAACTCCTCCAGATCTACATCCCAGTCATCCTGAGCTGGAATGTCTCTCTTGGGAACGTGGCAGATGCCAGATTGAGGGTTTGAATGGACAGGTGGACATTTTGAGGGAGGTCGCAGGGATGAGATTGCATCAGAGCCCCCAAATGGTGCTTGAAGAGAAGCCGGAGAACCTGCGCGTGTGTGAGGGACAGAGCGGGAGACAGATGAAGAGGCAGGGTTGGCCAGGCTTCTTAAACCTTTGAGAGGTCGGGATTTGGAAAGATCCGAGCGTGGCACTGAACTCCTGTCTGAGAAGCTGGCTGATGGCGCAGCGGAGCTCTGCATCATGGGCACAAACTGCATGTGATTCTTCTAAGGGTGTACGGGCTGGAACTCCAGATGACCCCGAAGCTGACGCGCTTGTCCCGTCAGCTTCCAGCAAGTCCCACAGCACAACACAAATTCAACGCAAGAAATCTAACCGAGCGAATCTGTCAGCGGATCCGACGATGCATCACTCACTGACGTTTTATAAGATGGATTTATCATGGATGTGTTTACTTCATTAATACCGTCAACTAAATTCAAAACTTATAAGCCCTATTCAGACAATTTACACGAGGTCCTGGAGTAATGATAATGAGTTAAGGGTCAAGTATACATTACAGCACAGAAAAACTTTTTTTCTTCTCATATCCCAGCATGTTAGGAGGTTGGGGTCAGAGCGCAGGGTCAGCCTGGAACACTGAGGGTTAGGGGCCTTGCTCAGGGGCCCGACAGTGGCGGCTTGGCAGCACTGAGGCTTGAACCCCCGACCTTCGGATCAGTAACCCAGAGCCTTAACCACTACCTCCCCAAGTAATTTCCCAATTTACACCGATTTTATTCACGTCCCAATTGGCCATGGTGGTGTTTTCCCTCTGAGGAATTACCTTGCATCTCACCAAACTCAGGGGTTGGCTGAATTTTTTTGTTTTGTTTTGTTTTTAATGCAGATGTCTACTCGCATCAGAAAAATAAACAAATAAATAAAGATTTTTGCTCCTACTTGCCATATTTAGTATCATAAAGCAAGTATCAGTGACCCTCCCCTGGACATGAAACACTTCCTGGATGCTTTCGAAGCGGTGCAAGAGTTTAATATATCAGAGTCCCCCCTGATAAATTAATCCAATCCGAATAGCACTATAGTTCACATTCAGAGTCCTGGGAGCTGTCTCCATCAGTTAATCTGTTCAAGAAGGGCCCTTACAATAAGGGCCCACAGGCATGTTGGAACAAGAACCATTACAAGCCAGCTCTCTTTTCCCTTATTCCAACACACCTGCTTTAACTCATCAGCTAATTAAGCCAGCTATTTGAGCTGAATTAGATGTGCAAGATTAACCCCATGTCCTGTAATATCCGCTTGATCGAACACACCTGATCCAAATCATAAGTTAACAAGAACCTGGGATGGACCTGAGAACATACAGAATGATATTCAGGTAGAAAGAAGGTTTAAATGATGTATAAAGCAGGACAGACGCTACAGTGTGTGATATATGATTGTGGGGGGGTGAATAGCTGATATTTAACATTTACTAGATTCTATGGCGTCGTCATGTCTCTCAAAACGTCCAGTCTGCCTGCGACATCTCATCCGAAGAAACATCCACCGAAGCGGATAACCAGCTTTTGGCGCCGCCACGTTCGAACAGAACGTAATTTTACGTGATGACGAAATGGAAGTGGGCGTGGCCGTTTTCACACAGTACTATTCGGTGAGTCGGATCATTTGGCTCGGTTGACCAGTAAGAGTTAAACGACTCTTTTTTTTTTTCCAATCGTCATAATTCCCTTTTTTTATTTAATTTTTTTTTTAGTAAAATAAAAACTGTTTAAGTAATGTTGTGTCTGTGCTTCGTTAAGAAGATTAATTTCTATTTATCCTCACGACACTCGACTGAAGAAACAGCTCTCCACATGTTTCCACTGAAGCATTTTTGATTAAATTACACTGCAAAAGTGAGGCAATATGGAAGCTGCTTTTTCTTCTCCTGATCCTGGATTTGAGGAGCTTCCATGACCAGGAATGTCGCTGTTCCAGTGATCATCAGATCTTGGTAAATGGTCTGCAGCAGTGCCGTGCGGTGAGATTCGTGGCTGGGGGAGGCACTGACTCTTTCAAAGTCAGATTTACAAATATATGAATTCAACAGAGTAGCATAAATTCACCATTCAACTGGCTGCTTACACAATAACTACTGGATATGTTTCATACCCCATATCAGCATTCTTTACACACGCATAGGTAGGGTACATATTTGGCCAAAGTAGAAGATTAAATATATAGCGGCTCAGAGAGAGAGAGCGCACTTGCTCTGCACCGTCCGTGTGTTCTTAATTTGCCATCACAATTCCACAATCGATACGCATTCAATACAAATGAAAGTATATACAGTCCACAACAAAAAGACAATTGTAGTTTTAGTCTTTAAAATATTTTTAATATGTTTTTATTTTAAAAAAATTATTATTAAAAAACGGACTTCTAAATGAAGTCCATTCGCCTATCCTTCTGGACAAACATCTCTATGATTTTGGTGTAAAAGTCCTCTTTATCTTCTTTTAGTTTTAAAAGTCTCTGGCATCGGTCTTCCATTATTTATCACTTCCAGTTATGAGAAATGTTTTTGCGCATATATATATATATATATATATATATATATATATATGAAAAAATAATAATTATTTTATATATATATATATATCTTCCATTTTTTGCAGTCAAGGCAAAATAAATAAATAAACGGACTGATGCGGTGCACTTAACTTTCTCTACTTGACTTTTTTTAGCTACTATTTTACCCACAATGCCATTTGTCTGTAATACGTGAAGAAGAACAATATCCCGGATGATCTGAAGTAGGAGCTTATGTTACTCTCTGTATAGAATTACACATATTCTTCTTGTGTCTGTGTGGGTTTACTTCTGGTTTCCAGTTTCCTCCCACCACCCAAAAACATGCATGTACTATGCTAAATATTTATTTATTTTGTGTGTGTCTCCCATCATGTTCATAGTGTTCCTGGGATAGTCTCTGGATCCATCACACCCCTGGCCAGGATAAATGAATGAAGGATCAATTTCTGCTATCTCTTATGTTTGTATGGTTGAACAATTTTAAATACTTCATTTATAAATTGAGGCAGTACAGATGTGAGTGGTAAAATCTTTAATAGCAGAAACACAGTGTGGTTTACATCTATTCAGTCTTTTAAACCAAGAGCTTGCTAGGTTTCTCATTCTCATGCTTTTGCTCAAAACTAAAATGTAATAATAATAATAATTATATTTACCCACTAAAGAGCTCTGTCTGGAATATCTGCTTTACCTCAGAGGATTTAAAAAGAACTTCTAAATCAGAAAATCTTTCAAGAAAAAAATGCAATTGTTATAGTGATATTTCATCTTCAGGTGTAAATAAAACCAAGTCAAGCATTAAACACAAATGAATGCTGGTTCATACAAAAAAAAAAAAGAAATATATACAAATAGTAGTTTGATTCAGTCAATAACTAATTGAATAACTAATTCACAAATAATTAATTTGTCCATCCATAGCAACCGCTTTATCCTGGTCAGAATTGAAGTTAGTCAATAATTAAAAGTACAATTCTCAACCCAATTTGAAACATAAGTAAGTGCATAAACATTAAATGATGACTAAAAGTGCTTCGAGATTCTCTATCTATCTATCTATCTATCTATCTATCTATCTATCTATCTATCTATATATATATATATATATATATATATATAGAGAGAGAGAGAGAGAGAGAGAGAGAGAGGAGCAGTGGTATATTAGCGGTTAAGGCTCTGGGTTACTGATCGGAAGGGGGTTCATGCCCCAGCACTGCCAAGCTGCCACTGTTGGGCCCTTGACCAGGGCTCTTAACCCTCTCTGCTCCAGAGGTACTGTATCATGGATGACTCTGTGCTCTGACCCCAGCTTCCTGACAGGCTGGGGTATGCGAAGAAAACAATTTCACTGTGCTCTAATGTATAGGTGACCAATAAAGATTCTATCGATCAATCAATAGATCGATGGATAGATAGATAGATAGATAGATAGCAAAAAAGCTTGGAGCAAAAGTTGATCTGAGGAACGTTTTGAATTTCCCGCATTTTCCTCTCAATTTAGTGACCTGCCAATTCCCACCCAAAACCTCTCTCCCCCCTATTACAAGACAGCTACCAACCTAGGAGGTTGAAGGATAATGCTTCCTCCAAGACACAGGAAACCAGCCAATCACATCGTTTCTATGTGCTGCTCATGTTACGTTACCGGGCAGCATAACACACTGGGAGAAAAGTGCTATACATGAGGTCACAGACTAGCGTCACTGTAGCTGGTGTCGCTGTGATTGACAGAGGAGAGAGAGTATGCCATCCACCCACCAAGAGAGCACAAATAATTTTGCTGCATTGGTGCCCAACCACGGATGTCTGTGGCATTGTCGGCAACTCGCGATCTAAAGACAACAGGGCAAAAGCTTCTCCGTTAGGCCACTCGTGAGCCCAACGGCATGAGTTCTGAATTTGAGTCTTGCTGCAACAGATTTGTAGATAGACGTCAATACAGAGGTCACACACTTCAGGAGGTTATGAAGTGTGTGAGCAGCAGCATTCGGAAGATTCTTAGTACATTTGGAGTTGCCAAGTCTTGTACGAGAATTAGTATTCGCAGATTCTGAAATCATTAATGTTTGTATCCTTCTGATGTTGTGAAGAAGGCTGAAGGATCTGGTAATGTAATATGTAATGTGATCAGAGAAGTCAAATGCCAAATCAACTTTCTAATTTGGTCATATTGGATGGACTATGATGGGTTTCATAATGATGAATATCTTCTATGTATGAGACTTGAGTGGAGGATGAATAAAAAGAGAAGTAAAGTTGTAGCCATAGTATCCGATCACTGAGCCCACTAATTAAATATATGAGGTGAGTAAAAGAGGACTGAAAACGAGCCTTGAGGAACTCTTGTAGTAAGGGTGTAAGGTAAAAAAGAACTGATGCTCTCCAGGTTACAAGATGAGACCATCCTGTACATAAAATCTACATCCAGACCTGATACCCAAGTCGGCAAGATTAGATAAATATTTGGTGATCCATCCATTAATTTTCTGTACCTTTTATCCTACACAGGGTCACTGGGAAGCCTGCAGCTTATCTGCAGCCTAGGATAAAAGGTACAGAAAATGAATGGATGGAAATTTAGTGATGGACGGAAGTATGAGAAACATCTGGTGGTTTGCAAAATTATAACAACTGTAAACCTGACAGTGCAGAGGAATCACACACACACAACATCTAGTTAATATCCTGCTGAATTAATTAATGCGTGCTGAAAGCTAAAGAACTCTAGATGTGTTCTGTTTGATCTTCTGTTCATCACGTTCAGTGATTGAATAGGTGCAGAAAATGTATATATATGTACATGTACATATATTCAATATAAATGCATTAGTGTAGTCACATATTATTAAAAAATAAAAGGACCCAGTAGAGCAAATATTAAGTTACTGAGGATTATGTGATTATGTGATGATAATTTCATTCATTTACTTGCTTAAACGATTCATAATATATGCCTTCTCGTCATCTGGGGATGAGTGCATGTTGTCGTGGTTACTGGACTTTCTTAGTGTTGGCATGTTTCAGTTTCTTTCGAAGGGCTCTGACGTCCATGTGAAGGCTGCGGTTGAGAACAGCAGAGCCGCAGACCATAGCTCCTGCGATTGCCCCCGCAAAACCACATGCAACTAAGTCTTGGCCTAACAGAAAAAAGCGCAACGTTACAAAGTTTAAGATATTTTTGCATAGCCATAATCTTCAGAACACACGTGCGTGCACACCTGTGAGGAAGAGGTTTTTGATGGGTGTTTGTGCTCTGATGGTGGCACAGACTTCTGCAGTGAAGCGTGAAACGCCGTGGTCAGCTCCATAGATTTCCCCTTTAGAAGCTGCTAAATAGTGCTGATTAGAGATGGGAGTGCCCGCATCTATGTACTCAATCTGCACAGAGGGAGGGGAGACAGACAGCAATAATGAAAAGAAAAAAAAACAGTAGAGAGAGAGGTTTATGAACAGTCAAAAGAGACACAGAGCTCACTAATCACAACAAGCTGCTGACTTTACAAACAGATATTATCGTAAATGAAGAATTACAGGAATTAAAAGTCCATACCCTGTCCTTGATCTTGGGGAAAAATTCAGTTATCACTTCCAAAGCAGAGTTGATGATGGACGCCTTAAGTTCTTTATAGTCAACCCCTCTATTCTTGACTTTCTCGTCTTTCCATTCCTCAAACCATGAGTAGGGGGCGAAGCTGACCACACTCAGAGTGGACTTACCTGCGCAAGGTAGAGACTTCATCGGTATTCAGGATTCAATTGAAATTCACAACAGAACTAATCCCCTAGATTTAGATTCAAATTACACTTAGACACTTACGAACTTCGGACTTCTTTTTAGCTCTCTATCTAATTGTCATTTCTTTTTTCTACCTGGACTTCTCTGCTCCCACGTGGGATCTTTGGCAGATGGTGAGGCGATGAAAAGCAGAGGTAAGCTTTTCAGTGACTCCTCCCTCTCTCCTGTCATGTAGTCGTTTACCCTTGAGGGGAAAAAATAAGGCGTGTCACGCACCCTTCCGACAAAGGCCCAGACATAGAAGCCCTGTATAATTACATACACTTATGGTGGATTAACACAGGAGTCATACAGCATGTAGGGGAAAAGGTCGGTGTGGTGTACATGAAGACGTAGTGTTTAGTCACTCACAGCTTGTCCAGATTATTCTCACAGAAGACCCAGTAGTTGCTGGCTTTGAGGCCCAGCTCGTCTTTCGTTCCGTTCAGACCCAGGAAGATGCTGAGCCCGGCTTCTCCATGCTTCAGCATACTCAGCTGCTTCTGGATTGCTGTCACACACAGCAGTGTTTGTATGCAAACATATGCGGTGCGGTTGTTACAGTTTGGATTTATTAAATCACGTTAACGGCATTGAAAGAACTGCAGTAGAGCAGTAAAGCAGGAAGTCATGTATATTCACTATAAGGCACAATTACATTGTCATATACATTGAGAAGCATTGCCAATTTATTTTTATTCCAAATTAATATTTCTACATTTGTATATTCTTTATGCATGAGCTTTATTTTTTCTACCACAGTCAGAGTTGTATGGCGGCCTGGGTAAACCTACTGGATAATAAATACATAAGAGAAACATATTTCACTTCATCCTGCAGTTTTTGGAACTTGTGCTATATATATATATATATATATATATATATATATATATATATATATATATATATATAGCACGTTAGTCCAAATTTGGCCATGTGAAGAATTTTCCCAAGCTGCCACTCATATTTGTCATCCATCATGGAATAAAATCTCCCAAACCACTCCTCATCCCCCGCTCCATCTCACCTGCACTAGTCTGAACCTCTTTAGGCAGTAGCTGCTGGTAGGTGTTGAAGATTCCTGCATCTGAGATCACGATGGGAGCGTGCACATGGACCTCCTCTTGTCCCTTCATCACACTCACTCCTGCAATCAAAACACACATCATCAAATCAATACCGCTTATCCTACACAGGGGAGCCTGGAGCTTATCCCAGGGAACTCGGGGCACAAGGCGGGGAACACTCTGGACTGGGTGCCAACCCATCACAAGGCACAATCGCATACACATTAACACACCCATTCACAGATTGTTCACTATGGAAAATCTGTGAATGCCACTCAGCTTACAACGCATGTCTTTGGACTGGGGGAGGAAACCCCTGAAACACATGGAGAACATGCAAACAGCAAGCGCAGGGCAGAGGTGGGATTAGAACCCCAAAGGTGTGAGGGAAAGGTGCAAACCACTAAGCCATGGATTTGTCACAAAGGAGCTTTACAGAAATCAGGCTCTAGAAATGGATTTCTAATGAGCAGGACAGTGGCAAGGGAACAATATCCTGAGATGACATCAGTAAGAAGCCTTGAGAGGAACCAGACTCAAAAGGGAACCCACCCTCTTCCAGATGACGCCAATGAGATTATAAATCATTACAGTATAGAGGTGTAGAAGAGTATAAACAAACAGTAAATAAGTGTGTCATTGTGAATAAGAGCACAGGACAGTCATGACGGTTACAGCAGCAGTTTTGGGGAGTGCAAATCTTTAAGTTGCCCGTGTGGAAATCTCATTTACTGGCCCGTTTCAAACAAAACTTTATAATCACCTTTTTAAAATGGCATAACGTTTTCAAATGTATTTTGCTTCAAAAAGCTCGTTATGGTGGTTTTAAACATTCGTTTTCTCATCGGAAACTGGCACACAGAAGTGCACATATACAAAAGTTTGCAACATTTAAGATTCTGAGGCTTGTTGAGGCTGAGTGATTCTCGGCTTGAAAGCAGTGGTGCACATTAATAACCAAAGAGAAGAACAGAGCCTGTTGATGTTTTGATATCACCTATAGCCTCATTGGTGGCGTTGAGCAGGATGCGGTTGACTGATGCTCTGACGAGCACGGCTCCTCCTGCCTTCTCGATGATGGGGATCATGTTATAGGCGATCTGACTGGCACCTCCTATAGGGTACCAAGCACCGGGCAGGTAATGGGTCATCAGCAAACTGTGCATGGAGAAACTGGCTTCTTTTGGAGGATTTCCTACAAACACAACACAGCGCACTCCTAAGTACATAATTTCCTCTGTACTATAAGATGTTTATAAGGATGTTTTATATTAACAGTTTTAAAGCAAGCAACATTTTCTTTACTACAGTTAGCTACAAAGAGAAGTGAACAGCAGTTTGGGGGGAAAAAAAAAAAGCTACAGCTCTGGTCACTAGCTCTGTGATCTCACCGTAGGTGCCGAAGATGTAGCAGAGCACAGCCCGGAGTTCTTTATTCTCCGTGAGGCTGTTCACCACCTCGGCCAGGCTGCGTGGGCCATAGGAGAGGAAGTAGGACAGGCGATCAGCCAGCCCTGTATAAGCCAGGAACTTAGCCACTGGAGATGGTAGCAGCTTCAGCAGCGGCATCATCCACACGCTATCACCACATTTCTGGACAGGACATTATATCATCATTATACCTGTTCATTAGCATGCAGTGATAACTACTGTCAGAGCTGCTGTTATAGAAAATTAAATCAACAACTCCTGACCAATCACAATAGAGAAATCAACCACTGTAGGTATAAAATAATATAAATAGACTTTAATGTTAAAAAAACCAAAAAACAAAGACTCTTAACTAGTATCAGCCAACACTCTGAAACCACAGTGCTGATAAATGGATCACTAACACAGCATGCTGATCACACTTTGAATCATACCACACTCATAATCACTGCTTCTGTGTGGTAATGTGGGGGAGAAGTCAGACCATGACCTCAGGCAGTGAGTAAAAGCAGGAGTGGATTTTGGGGTAGTATATTTTTCCATAATGTAGGCAATACGCCTGCAAAACCATTTAACAATACAATGACACAATACACCCTCACTGCAAGACACTGACATTTTATTGACTAATGTTTTATATTTTATTTAAATTAGCTGAGAAATGTCAGACATGAAAGCAGCTGCAGAAAAGATACCACATCCATACTGGGTCTAGGGTAAAAAGTCATGGATACTCTTTGTAAATCCACTAGATAGGTAGTGATATAAGGGGGACTTACAAGTTACTAGATTATTTAGAGAATTTTCACTATTAGTATCTTAACATACTGTACATTGCTTTAGTATTGTTGTTATTTATGATAATGTGGGAACCTCTGTGAAACTTCATGTCATAACTTCCTTGCATGCCTCAGCTTATCCTAAGAGTGCGCAAACTCAACTGACACAAATAGCCAGTACATGAAGAGAAGGCCTTATCCTTATTTTTCTGGTTTCACAGCGCCATGTCGCTTCAAAATTAAAAAAAAGCCGACATCCTGGCAGATTTAACATGATGAGTCATCTCATGACCTTTCACACAATTTCAGTCTCAGATATAACAAAGGATCACTTCATTTGCTTAGGTAACTCAGTGCTTATGTTGAAATGTACGTATTGCGCTACTGCTAAAAGGAAGCACTTTGACGCACAAAGTGCGTCACTTTGGACGCAATTTTTTCCCAAATTGCGTCCTTCGTTTCAAGTCACTCATCACCTGTGTTGTATTTTGGATGAATTAAATAGCTGTGATGGTCTAACTCACCTTAACCAGTCTCATGAACTCATCGATGGCCTTCTCCTCTCCTGGGAAGCGCTTCTTCAGCTCCTGGGGGAAACGGTTTCGGCCACTGTAAATGGGGTAGATGCGCCGGTTCTCCGGCGGACCCAGGACCACCTGGTCAAAGGGGTTTTCCAGTGGTTCCCACTGTAGCTGCCCATTGGTCAGCTGATCCACTGTGCAACGGAACACCCCATTCTCTTCTAAATTACCAACGTAGTGGATCCCTGAAGCAGAGACAGGAATGGGTGAGGTCATCATTGTGGTTAACTTACAGTAAAGGAATGCTCCTTTAGGTGTTTTTCAATGGCATCTTTATCCACTACATCTGGAGTTTATGTATGATTACGAAGGACACATTTTGAAAACCAGTTTACTACAAAACTCACTGATGATGGCTGTTTTAAAGCAGGTGTTGAAGTTGAACATCAATAAACATTTAACATATGTCAGTACATAACACAAATTCGAAAGTGTCGATAAATCTTTCCTATCAGACAGGAGATAAAGTCTCACCAAAGGACGTATGAAAATGTCATGTATTTTTATCATACTTTTGAAAACGGAAGCAATACAGTAATGAACACATACTGTACAATATATTGATTTAATCTACTAATACTTAATGCCCATAGGCTTCTGATATAAATGACATGACAATGTTTTTCATTCTGTTTCTCAATCCAGAAAAAAAGTATTTGAATTGCAAGAACACTGAAGTATTGCTTTAAGATGTAGGGTAATCAGGTACTATATTTGAGGATGGGAATAGGCAAGACATGTCTAGCTGAATCCACACACAAATGGCATTCTCACCAACGTCAAACTCAAAGCCTTTCTCAGAGAAGGTGTGACAACATCCTCCAGCACGATCATGTTGTTCCAGCACCAAGACCTTCTTTCCGACCTTGGAGAGCAGAACAGCGATGCTTAACCCACCAATGCCACTGCCAATCACAATGGCGTCAAGGTCCTGGGGGACTCTGCTGGCCAAAAAGCCTGTGGATAAGAACAGAAATTTGGCAACAGTAGCGGCCATATGGATCTCCGTTATTGAAAATAAGCCATACATAAACTTTGATTGACTGACAAACTACCCCAGCTCTGACCTCAGATACCATCATGAAGAGGTCATAAGCGGTCAAATAACAAATCACTCACTGGCACCATGGCACCATGGCACCATTGACGTCTCACACTCCATGGTTCCTAATTCAATCCTAAACTCATATTCCTGCCTGCGGTGAGTTTCGCAAGTTCTTATTCCCATGTCTACATCATAGGTTTCCCCTGGGTCCTCCAATTTCATCTCACTTCCGAAAAAACATGCACATACATGTGTGAATGAGGCACTGAAACCAATACAGATATCATTAATTTCACAAATACAAACACAGTATGTCCTATACATCCACAGTTCTCAAAATGGGTCCAGGAACCCACAATGGTCTACGAAGCATTGCCGGGGGTCAAAAATTGCCGAAGCATTTTCGTTTTTGTAACAGTGATGAAAACACATGATTATAGATGGTGCGAGACCAGCATGATGTCCTTCTGCACTCTCCTGGCCAGGAGATTAATATTGTTTAGATGGAAGGATCCTGCTCCACCAGTGTATGGTCATTGGGTCAGGGAAGTCATGTCTCATCTTCAGTTGGAAAAGATTAGGTACACTGTCAGGGGGGAGACTGGGAAATTTTACAGAATCTGGCAACCTTTTCTGTTCTTAGCCAGAGACGTGGATGCTGACAGTATTGTTTTGTGATCATTGTCTATAATTTTGTTTAATTTGTTCTCTTCTATGGTGGTCTGGCTTTATAATATGTAATATGTATGTTCTGTGTCTGGCACTTGGTTGGTGTTGTATGTTTAATTTGAAAAATGTTAATAATAAAAAAAAGAAAAGAAAAGAAAACACATGATTAACAAATTTATTATATTTACTATTGAGTTCTTATAGTTATTAGCCTGACTGACTGAATGGGTTTCATCCAAACCTCATTAATGCAATAACAAGTCGCCTATAAATAATGGCAACCTGAAATGCCAGTTTTAATAAAAAATAAATAAAAATAATAATTAAAAAAAGTGTTCTGAATGGTAAACACACACACACACACACAAACATTATGGCTGAAATACATGGCTAAAATATTATACACATTTCACTAATGTGTCTGATTGTTGTTGCTGTTCTTACAGTTTAAGGGGTCCTTGGCTGCTAAAGGTTGTAATTAAAATACAGTAATATGTTGCTCACACTTAAGTTGTAATATTTCCCTAGTTTATTAGTTCTATCAGCATTTAGGTGTATTTCATAAAAGTTGAATATGTATACATTTTTATGGTATGCATATTTTTAAATCAATAATCTCCCTTCTTCTGGGAGAGCAGAAGCAAATGCATGTAGTTAAAATACAGTTAATACTTGACACAAATACAAACACAAACACTCACCTTGTTTCAGAACTTTGTTTCTCTCCTTTTTATCCAGCTCCACTGGCCTCGGCGGCTCGCGCGCGTCAGTATCAAAAGGACTCGGACCGGAAGTACCAAACACATGTTTGAGAAATAATGCGACGAGCAACACTGCAACGATCACTCCTATAAAGACCCACATTTCTGAGAACGCTCCTCGCTCTCTGAAGGCTGTTCTGACACTGAGAGTCTAGACTCTAGCCTGACTACTGAGTACTGAATACTTCCGGGGCTTTAGCTTCCACCAGGGGGCGCGCGAGACAGTTCAAGACAGGTCTATACAGTGTTCTGTATAAAATCCTTCAAACGTTTCTAAAAAATTGTAGAAAACATTGAATATGTGTGAGAAAAAAAAAAAAAAAAAAAAAAAAAAAAAAAAAAAAAAGCAAAACAATAAAAAAATAAATTATAAAAAAAAAAAAAAAAAAAAAAAAAAAAAACAATTACCAAAAAAAAAAAAAAAAAAATAAAAAAAAAATTATACGCCCCATGCTGACCTGTCAGCAGCACGTCAACATCAGTATGCGTAACTTTTGCGTGTGTTTTATCCTAATAATTAGCGTGTGTTAATAGTGGAAAATAATATACACCGCACCGCGAGACTCCACTGACTGCGCGCGCATCTCCCCCAAACGCTCGAGGCGTTTATACTTGACGTGCTCGCCGTTGTAATATTCGTTGAACCGAAAGGGGGCGACTCGGAGTAATCGTCCAAAAGACACGTTTGTAGCAAAGAAAGAACGTGTTGGAATTATATGATGACAGGGAGTTGATAAAACGATACAGGATTGATGGTCAAGGTATTCATTTTGTTACTGACCTAGGAAGAAATTCAGTAACTTCTCCCGCTCTAAGAAACGATGCTCTTAACTGCAGAAATTAAAGTAATGATGACTGCACCAGGGATTGACTTGGGCTCATCACAGTCCGCATTAAGCAGGGTCTTAATCACCACGATTGTGGCCCTAACCATACCAAATATAATAAGGCAGTTAATTGACTTCCCAACTGATCTTCAAACCATACAACAGAAGCAAGCTGCTTTTATGAGGATTACGGGCTTCTCCAGGGTTATTGGTGCCATCGATGGAACTCATGACATACATGAATAGAAAAGGATTCCACAGTGTCAATGTTCAAGTTGTGTTTGATGCCAATTACAAGATTCTGGATCTTGCAATTGTAATTGTCTTGCCCAAATGGCTCGAGTTCTTTCCCAGAGTGGCCTCACTGGGTTATTTAAACAAAGTTATGTTCGGCCTGGATGCCATCGGCTGGATGACTCAGGACATCCTTTAAAATGTTGGCTTCTCACCCCTTATGGAAGACCACCAGGAGAACAGCAGCTCAATTCTAACAGGTACTCTACTTGACTGAACTGTAGACAAAATATCAATGTTGTTCCTGACTTATATTTTGTTTGCATAATGAAGAGTGCACAAAGTAACAAGACCTGTGGAGGAGAGAGGAATTGGTCAGCTGAAAAGTAGATTCCATGTCCTTCATAACGCTCGTAACTTTCCACTGCTTAGTGATGATGATAATGTTGATGATGACAATGACAGTGATCATGATTGTTATGAGGAGAATGATGACAAAAAGTTGCGGCATGTGGACACCCTACTAAATCAGTCATTATTAGCACTCCTTTTGGCAGATTTTATAGCTTGCAAAGCCAGATACTGTAGGTGTCTTATCTATTCTTGTGTAAGGAAATTTCACCCATGTTTCCTTTCTAGGGTCGCATGGTGGCCTAGAGGTTAGCACGTTTGTCTCACACCTCCAGGGTTGAGGGCCACCACTGCCCTGTGTGTGCGGAGTTTGCATTTCCTCCCTGTGCCTTGGGGTTTCCTTCAGGTACTCAGGTTTCCTCCTCCACTCCAAGGACATGCACTGTAGGCTGATTGGCATGTCCAAAACTGTCCATAGTGTATGAATGGGTAAGTGAATGTGTATGTGATTGTGCCCTGCGATGGATTGACACCCCATCCTGGCTGTAATCACATCCTGAACATTGGGGGGACCAAACCATTAGGTGGGGGTGGGGTCACAAATGTAATGGTCCTTTTTAATTCTCTATGTAATAAAGGCCCAAATATTTATATGTAGATTACTTATATATACAATGCAATACTTTTATATTTAGGTCCAAAAAAGCTACAGTAAGGTCAGTGTGTGTTGCAATACAAAAACAAGTTAGATTAGATGGTATATGATATTTCAGATTTACTCACTCTCTGCCCCCAGGCAGGCCTTTCATCTTATTATGCCCAGGTATAGTGAATAAAATGTTCCAAAGTGTAGAGAAGACCAAATATGAATTACAAATCTACCACTGTGTATATACTGCTAAGATTTTTCCTGTTCCTGTCAGCTTACCCTTTTTCTCTGCTGTCCTAAAAAAAAATAATTTGATTGTATTTTCATTATTGTCATAATGTCTCTGCAAAACATCATGACTGTCAGCTAGCCAGACAAAATGACTTACACAAAATTATTTACTCACCCTCACGTTGTTCCAAGCCTATATGCTGTTTTCAGTGTAACTCAAAAGGAGCATTTTGAAGAATGTTTAAACAGCTATACAGAAAAGCAGTCCATATGACACAAAGCTCTCATATAGCCACTTGGAGTATAGTTTTTATGGCGCCTTTATAGTGCACATTTAAAGCTTGTGATAACTATCTTCTGCCGTTTTATGGAATAGAGGTGTAATCGAGTGGAAAAGAGTGTGGGGGTTTTCTTTTATGTTATGAAAAGTCACAGTATTTGGGTTTGGTATGACATAAATAAATGAAAACAGAATAAAATTTTTTGGTGGGAACAATCCCTTTTTGAGCACAGACCTGACAAGGACATACAAACTAGCATCAAAATACAATAGTTGCAGACACTTGGGGGTTTATTGTCCAGAAAGAGAATTAAAGTAATTTAAAAAACAATTAAAGGTTGTTTTTTTTAAAATAGATTTGCAAATAATATATTTAAATTTTAATAAATGACTTTGTCCTAACCACAACCTAAAAACACACTTGAGTCAAAGCCACATGTTTTACCATGTTCTAGTTTAAGTCTGAGGATGATAACTCTCCCACGTTTAGTTTTATGAGTCATTTTCATAGATAAGTGAATTTACTGAAAGGCTACCAGTGAAGCCAGGTAACCACATTCATTACATTCATTCACAATAGATGCACACTTTCATTCTCCATCTTCTGCCTAATATATTGAAGATGGCTCTGCTAATATTTCTTGTTTCGTCACATTGACAACAGACTACATTACATGAATCACATAAATGTTTGCATCCCTGCTTATTACTTTTGGTCGTTTAAAGTTCCTGGAGTCCAAAGTTGTTTTGAGTGTTAGGACGAGGTTTGAAGAGGCAGAGAATTTTATGCTCTGGAATTGTCATCAGCTGACAATTCCTAATGACAGTACTTGACTTGAGTAAGAGTCTTCACAAGTCAATTAAGGCCTCACAAAATAATTAAAACTGGAAGGGTGCCAAATTTTGCACAGTCCCCTCAAAAAACAATTATTGGCATCCCTATGAATTCATATGAGAAAAATATATTTGAAGTATATTCCCATTGATATTTTACATATTTAGTACACCTGGGTGACTAGGAAATTTTTCAACTGTGACTTCCTGTTTCATGTCATTCATAACAATGGGTAAGACCAAGGAATATAGCTGTGATGTGCGGCAAAAGGTTGTTAAGCTTCACAAAATGGCAAGTTGTTATAAGAAAATAGCACAAGCACTGAAATGACTATTTCCACCATCAGGGCAATAATTAAGAAGTTCCAGTCAACTGGAGATGTTATGAATCGACCTGGAATTGGACATGTGTATGTATCGTCTCAACGCACTGTGAAGATGGTTCGAGTGACCAAAAAATCATTTCGTTATTTGCGTCCTGGGGTCAGAAATTCTCCAAAACTACAATCTGAAGTCACCTACATCACCACAAGTTGTTTGGAAGGGTTTCAAGAAAAAAGTCTCTAGTCTCATCCAAAAACAAACTCAAGTGTCTTCAGTTTTCCAGACACTACTGGAACTTCAAATGGGATCAGGTTCTATGATCAGATGAAACCAAAATAGAGCTTTTTTGTTTATAATAAATGCCAGATGTGGTTTTGGTGCACACAGAGAGATAGCCATATGGAAAAGTACCTTATGCCCATGATTAAATATGGTGGTGGCTATTTAATGTTTTGGGGCTCTTTTTCTGCCAGAGGACCTGGCTATTTTGTTAGGACACGTGGCTTTATAGACTCTATAAAATATCAAAAAATGTTAAATGAAAACCTGACTGCCTCTGCCAGAAAGCTTAAAATGGGCTGTGGTTGGATCTTCCAGCAGGACAATGATCCAAAACATACATCAAAATAAACACAAAAACGGTTTACTGAGCACAGTCCACCAGCATGGACCTCGAAATTTGAAGGATCTGGAGAGATTCTGTATGGAGGAATGGTCTCCGATCCCTTGCCAAGTATTCTCCAGCGTCATCAGGCTCAGAGCTGTTATCTTGGCAAAGGGAGGTAGCACAAAGTATTGACTACATTTTTTTTTTTAAGATTCACTTGATTCACAATTACTGTAATGAAACATAAATCATTATCCAGATTTCTGGTATATCTTTACAAATTTTCTACACAAAATACCAAATGAGATAAAATGTGCTTACTTCAATTGTCCTCCATATTTGAAACATTACCTTGTTCCTTTTAGTTCCACATATTTAGCATTCTGCTTATATTTTATTGTGTGTTGTATTGTGTGAGATGTTCTGAGCTACTGGGATCTTGAATTTCCCCTCGGGGATCAATAAAGTATCTATCTATCGATCGATCGATCGATCGTGTTAATTGTATGTGGTTACAGTAACTGTACCCTGTCGTTGGTGGTCCCTGTTGTATGGTGAATTGACCTTGTTTCTTTTTTCCTATTTGCATGCATTGCTCTATTGTATATTGGCTACATGACATATGAACTCGTTTTAAGATCATTGTAAAGTCCTCATTTTGTTGTAACATTTGTTAGTAAGGGTGCAATAGGAGTTGAAGAAGCTGAGTATGCTAATCGTATATTTGTATTTGTTTTGTGTATTATATTGTATTTGTGTTTTTTGGACTCCCTTGAGAACGAGATGCTGCATCTCAATGGGATATCCTACAATAAATTGAAATGTAGTATTGCCCTGAGTAATAAGCAATTTTACATATGTAACAAATGTTTACAAATAGTCCACAAGACACAATACTAACTGAATATACACAAATAAACCAATTCAAAAGTTTACGTTCGTTTGATTCTTAATACTGTGTTCTGTTACCTGGATGATCAAAGACTGTTTTTATGTTTTGTGATAGTTGTTCATGAGTCCCTTGTTTGTTCTGAGAAGCCATTTTGTATCCTCATTTCAAGTAATACTGGTACTGGCTAGTTATCTACAACACTACACTATTTTAAACAATAAAAATGAACTCTGATTCACATTTTTCAGATGATGGTGGGATTCAAGTTTTTGTAGAAGTGTGGTTCATTTTGGTTTATTGACCATAGCAACACATACAAACCACATACGCAACCTTTGTTCTATTTTTATTTTTTAACTTCCGCTTGGTTAAGCTTGAACTTACATCTTGGTAAATAAACAAGTTGTAAAAAAAAAATTTGTGATGCTGCACTAAACAAATGTTGCACTAGTCTACACGTGTTGTGTGTATTGGAAATGCTTCAGAAACATGTCTTTACTCCTTTTCATAAGGACATCAGAGCATCACAAGTAGTTTAAGATAAATGAAAGATGCCCAGGTCCTTCTATGCTATATCAGAAAACCTACAGTGGTGCTTGAAAGTTTGTGAACCCTTTAGAATTTTCTACATTTCTGCATAAAACATTATCAAAAGTAATAAAAGTAGATAATAAGAAACCAATTAAACAAATTACACAAACTATTATACTTGGTCATTTATTTATTGAGTAAAATGATCCAATATTACAGATCTGTGAGTGGCAAAAGTATGTGAACTTTTGTTTCAGTATCTGATATAACCCCCTTGTGTAGCAAGAACTGCAGCTAAACATTTGCACCAACTGTTGATCAGTCCTGTTCGTCGGCTTGGAGGAATTTTAGCCCATTCCTCCGTACAAAACGGCTTCAACTCTGAAATGTTGGTGGGTTTCCTCATATGAACTGCTTCCTTCATGTCCTTCCACAACATTTCTATTGGATTAAGGTCAGGACTTTGACTTGGCCATTCCAAAACATGAACTTTATTCTTCTTTAATCATTCTTTGGTAGAATGACTTGTGTGTTTAGGGTCATTGTCTTGCTGCATGATCCACTTTCTCCTGAGATTCAGTTCACAGACAGATGTCCCAATATTTTCCTTTTGAATTCGCTGGTATAATTCAGAATTTATTGTTCCATCAATGATGGCAAGCTGTAGCAAAACAGGCCCAAACCATGATACTATCGTCACCATGTTTCACAGTTCGGATAAGGTTCTTATGCTGGAATGCAGTGTTCACCTTTCTCCAAACTTCTGGTTTATCCATGTGATCTTTAGCAAATTGCAGACTGGCAATTTTTTTGGAGAGCAGTGGCTTTCTACTTGCAACCCTGCCATGCACATCTATTGTTCAGTGTTCTCCTGATGGTGGACTCATGAACATTACCATTAGCCAATGTGAGAGATACAGTATTTAGATTTGATCAGTTTAGTTGGGTAAGTGACTACAGGTCAGAAGTTACTTACTGCTTTTATCACAGGAAAAACACCACCACAACTCTGTTTATGACACTGTTCATTTGTAGAACACTGAACACGGTATTTCCATATTTGGATAAAATCTATTCATGCATTCCAACTATACACCTGTACCTACATGACAGATTAGGCTTGTTCTTCAAATCTGGCCCTCAAGGTCCACTGTCCCGCTGAGTTTACCTTTAATCTCAAACTCACAATTTTTACAGCAAGATGCTACTATACAGCACTTATTTCTGCAAAACTTTCAGGTTGGTATCTGGTCTTCCACCAGAAATATTCAACTCGAAAAGTGAGGGAATCTCTCTCACACCCATAAAAATAAGAGAACCTCAAACCTGAAATGTTCTGCATGCACACTATACTTACCTAGGTACCCCATTACCCCTAATTTTTTTTTTTAAATTAATACTCAAACCCTTCACATTATAACTTTATAAATTGACCTTAAATGTGGAACTATGAGAAATCTTGAGTATAACATTTGGACTTAAGTTCTCAGTCTAAGGAACAAGAATGTGCATAATTTTTATATATGTACATGTATCTTGTAATGTGCTCTAGAGATCAGTTTTTGTTCAACAGGACTCGGACCATCCTGAGATATTGAGCTTTCCAAAAACAGTTGTATAACCAAAATGTGTCGTGTGCCATGACAAAAAGATGGCAATTGTACTTGAACAAAGTAAAAAAAAATACATTTTAAAAATCCACTTGAGTTGACCCTATGCAAAGTTATGACTGCACAAGTACTTACACTTGCTACCATGAAACCTCTAAATTAGTTCTTCTGGAAAGATTCATACTGTATTCATCAGCGTTCTAATGAAGAAGCACATCCTTAGCACATTTTGTTCCCTAGTGGATAACAAAGACTAGCTCTTTTGTTGCAAATGTTTCAAATCAAATATATACTCCGTAGAAAAGTACCTGGGTAATCACTGCCAACTTCCATCCTCTTAAAAATACCTAAACCATACCTAAACCAACAAGGGACGGTTGGAAAAAGGAATATATTATGGGATGAAGCACAGCCAGAAACCCACCGATACTATTATTACTGTTAAAGAGCTGCAACTGTGACTTCCTTCACACTTGTTTTCATTTTGGAGGAACGATAGTCAAACTTTAGGTTTAAAAATACACAAAGTAACAGTGTGTCATTTCTAGATCCCTTAGATGCCTACAATGCAAATATTACTTGCAGTCAAAACCCTGGCATTCCTTCACTTTCCCCCAAATGACATAACCCTCTCTCTGGAAACTTTCTATGTGCTTTGTAAATGCCATTTATAAAGAGCAGAGATGAGCATCTCAGTTTTAATCAAATATTTACAAAAATGTGAGGGGTGTACATATATATCGAAAATGTGAGATACTACATTATATATGTGTGTGTATGTATATATATATATATATATATAGACACAAATTCAGGTAAATATATACGTTTCATGACAATTCAAATAACATCATACCCGGTTAAAAAAAGGAAAGTGAAAAAAAATAAGTTTTTTGTGAACTTTGTATCGGGAGCCATAGGGAGTTCAGTGGGTGCAAATGATCTCGCAGATCCTCCTTTCTGATGTTGAACAGGACAGATCCACCCATTGCCCATCGTAATAACCCACACACTCTTCTCTCTCTGATGCACTGTCCACTGGAGTGTGCGTCCACCACCTTAAACAAAACAAATTCACAACCAATCTGAGACTGAAGCATGTTCAACTACATATGATATACACTTCCCCAAAATGTTCAAACAAAGTAGAAAGATTTCCCTTAACTACAACCACAGGGCCAAAACATGTTTCAGCATGAAAATACCCCTGTGCAGAAAGCGAGGGCCTTGAAGACATGGTTTGCCAAGGCTCGTGTAGAAGAACACTGCACAGAGCCCTGACCTGAACACCTTACTCCACATCACTGCTCGACCTCCCTAACACTATTGTTCACGCCACAGTCCTAAACTAGTGGAAGGCCTTCACAGAAGACGAGAGGCTGTTATAGCAGAAAGGAGGACCAACTCCGTATTACTGCCAATGGTTTTGGAATGGAATGTTCAACAAGGACATATGTGTCTAATGGTCAGGTGTCCACATAAATTTGACCATATAGTGTATATAAAATAGTACAAGAAGGCCTCATAAAACATACATTTTACCCTCTATTGCATGAATTATTACATTCACATAATTTTTTTTAATGGATTTTAATTACTTGAATTAGTTAAAGGGAAAGGGGGGTAGTTGGTAAAATTGAAATGGTGTGTGTGTGTGTGTGTGTGTGTAATGTTTGAGATTACAATCCCAAGTATTGCGTTTTCTACACTATAAATTACAGAGTTTTTTCCACCTATAGTAGGCATGTAAAAGTGATATCTTCTAGAATGGAATTACAGTTTTTAAAAGTATGTGGATGGATTTACTCGAAATACAAACAAAATTGATATCCAAACATGTTTTGGTGAAGTATCTTTTTAATTCTTTCTCTTGAAACATAAATTTGTCGGAAATTACAACAGTTTTGCTAACTTCGAATGTGGAAAAAAATGTAAATATACTATTAGAGAAGCCCAGTGTTTTTTTGCTATGTAGATCTGTTTCAATTCATGAATTGAATTGAATCGCCTGTTGTTGCCATATGCCAACAATTACATTTGACCTTTTAACAGAATACTCAAAATATATAAACTTGTTTAAATAACAAAAAAGAAATGTTAAGCTATCTCCGATAGTGTTTAAATTTTTTTTTTCTTTTAGCAGTTTTGCCTATTGAAAAATGTATACAATTTTGAGAGCCCTGTGTTGACCTTCACCATGCCATGTGATTGCAGAAACGAAAGTGCAAACAACTCTTCCTGGGGATGTGAAAAGGCTTTTTTTGGTGTGTGTGTGTGTGTGTGTGTGTGTGTGTGTGTGTGTGTGTCCAAGTTAAAGCCTCCTTTAGTAGTAGTTTTTATTATTGCCCATCAAAAAATTGGAGATAAATTAATTGTTGCCATATTTTTTTTAATAATTATAAATCTTACGAGAGATTTTGCATAAGAGGTGTTTCATCTATCCATTGCCACCAGCCCTGTTTTTCAGCATTTCTCAGACCAATCCAATGCAGCGAATTGCTAAATGTGTTCATTGCACCAACAAGGAACTTCTAAAAAGCCAGAAAATAAAGCACATATAGGTTATAAATATAACTATTGTACTATGAACACATTATACAGTAGTAGTTTCTAGTCCTTGCATCTTACATGTTCTTCTTTACTGTCGATGATCACCAGGTCTCCTCCTAATTCCTGACAATTCTCTCTACTGGAAATCCAGCTCATTTCATCTGTAGGAAAAATGTAGAGTCTGTCTTTGTACTGTATTTGACGTTCTACAGAAAGAAAAAGAGACAAAGCCATTGGAATACATTACATAGTGTATACATAGTATAATGTAGAATTACTGATAGTGTCTAAAAGATTACATACCCCCAACTGAGCACCTTCTGACCTGCTCAAGTGAGGCTGTTACATGCTGGAATTTACAATCTAAAAATAAAAAGTATTAAACAAGCATTAAACAAACATTCCCTGAAATGATCATTATAAAATAAGTCACTAGATATAGTTTATGCAGTTTATTATAATACAGCATTGTTGATCATTTTTTAAATAACAGCAGCTCTGACAATAGTTCTGGCCGTAATTCATCCACAGGCTTATACTAATACACTCATTCTAGTATGTTATCTTTATGTTATCTTTTCACAGAAACAGCTCATTCATAGTAACTCCTAGGATATAATTCATAATTCATAAGAAGCTCCACATAAGGAGTTAACAAAGCATGTTATTTAACAGAACATTTTTTGATTGGTTATTGACTTCAAGAGAGAGGGAAAGACTGCTTATAGCTGTTAAAAAATAGTAAATGATGTTTTCTGGACATTCCACAACAGTCACTGTAACTATAAATGGATTAAAAAAGTAAGTACTTTCAAACATGCCTTTATAGGAAAATAATTACTGTACCTTCAGTGTGGTAACAGTTACTCCACTTCACTTCTACTGCATTATACTACCCAGTCATTGATTATTTTCCTATAACAGTATGTCCCACCATTTAGAGTGAGGATTCTTTTATGCTACCTAAATGATTTTTTTGTTAAAAGGCAGACATTTGTTTCTTTATGTATGATGACAATAATTATGGAGGGCACTGTGGGATTAAATTGAGTTTAGATTACAAACTAGGGCTGACAGAAGTAGTAATAGACATTACTGAGTCATCTTCAACATACCACTAGCTGAGTAATTCCTGGCCTGCTCAGACGAAGTGTCTGAAGCCCAGCTGAGTTTAATATCTGAAAAAGAAAACAGTGAAACAAACATTTGAAAGCAACCCTGGAAAGACAAAACCTATTCTCTGATAAATATAACGTATTATGGGACTATGTTAATTACTCTATATGGCCAAATGGATTTTAACACCTGAAATCGTGGGCATTTATATAATTAATAAAAGCACTTACAAAAATAGGTTAGAAGAGCATTGGCCATCAGAGAAAGGAAGAGGAGAACACAGAAAGAGATCACCAGACAATAACCACATCTTCTTTCACTTCCTGGACTCTCATCTACAAAGCACAATATTTTCAGCAGATGAATATGCATTCACATATCTGGTGCAAGTCACCTTTTAAGATAATGCAGACAGCTTTGCTGAAAGAGAAACATCACTAATTGGTTTGAAGATAAAAACTGCAATGTTTTATACGGAATAAAAGACTAAAATAAACACGTCACCCAGGCACTTGCTTTGTGACTACTGAATAAAGTGCTGAGTCACAATCAAAATCAAAATCAAGGGTTTTTTTTTAAATTTACAGCTTCTGCAATAAATGATCTGGAAATTTGGCACATATGTACGGTATTTAAATACAGATCTTGGCCATATTAATGTCCATATGAACATCAGTTTACACATTTTGAGAGGTCACTGTTAGCCGACCATAGCTAGTTTCAATTGTCCAAAAAAATAACTAAATAAAATATGGCACAAACATTCATTTCTTTAATGTATCCATCTTAAAATATTTAATTGGAAATATATGAATGATAGTTACGCTGAATACAAAGTATTACTGCATCTCTTTTATTAATTATTCTAAAAAAGTGAAAAGCTTTGTTAAATCGGTGTAGATTTTGTGTTAAAGATTAGCTTCCTATAGCAAAAACCAAACTGCATCCTGAACACTTACCTCTCGTAGACGTTGGAGTAATGTTGTCGTAGATGTGTTTATTCTGCTTCATGGTCCACAGTAAAGAGACAACAAAGAGACAGCAAAGGGCACTGACAGTGGAGAGGGCTTGAAATACACCCTCATCACTTCCCTTTCTCTCGACTTGCATCATCTTGTTCAAGTTACTTTCCATGTGTTCCTGTGTGCACGCACACAACCCGCCAAACATATTCAAACTTCAGACCCTTTTTTTTTTAAAAAAGACAACTTCTTCAATTCTTTTCATCTCTTTATCTTTTTATCTCTTTAACTTTTTATCTATTAATTAGTTCTGATTTAAAATGTGATCTTCTTATAGCGAGAGGTCTTTTGGTCTCATTAGAGAAATGGAGAAATTTTAGGGCGGTATAGATCATAGTCAATTTAATTGTGTTATCCATCCTCAACCGCTTATTCTTTCTTCAGGGTTGCGGGGAACCTGGAGCCTATCCCAGGAAGCATCGGGCACAAGGCGGGGTACACCCTGTATAGGGTGCCAGTCCATCGCAGGGCACAATCACATACACGCTCACACACCCATTCATACGCTACGGACACTTTAGACACGCCAATCAACCTAACATGCATTTGGACTGGGGGAGGAAACCGGAGTACCCGGAGGAAACCCCCGCAGCTAAACTCCGCACACACATGGCCCCGCCGGGAATCGAACCCCGGACCCTGGAGGTGTGAGGCGAAATTTTAAGCCACCGTGCGCCCCGTGTTATAAATTAATATAAGGGAAATTTCCAGAGAATGGCACCCTAAGTGTGACTAGAGGATTGTAGCAAATTTTAGAAGAGAAGAATTCTATGGATGGAGTTAATTCGGGACAGTTCATTCCAAAAAATTGGAAGAGGAAAGCAAAATGTAGGCAGGACATAGGCGGAATGAAAAGACAAGCATTTTTTTTTTATAAATCAAAGACATTGATGCTTTGTTTTTGTATTTGCAAACGCCTGGACCTTCCCATCCAGCCTTAACTTCAGAAGGCTAACACGAGCTGGCCCGTGTCCATCAACCATCTGATCAGAACCGCAGGGTGCTGTAGGAGGACTGGATGTAGGCAGTATCACCAACTCAGAGCATGAGAGTAAGCCTCCAAGGGGTCCTACAGTGATTCAGCAAAAGCGACAAAAGGTTAAGAGAAATGTATCACCATCTGGGGCTGACATGAAAAGTTATACCAGGTCTGGTGGGTCATTTCGCCCTTTGACTCCTGAGACTGGTGAGAGACATCAACCAGAGATGAGCCAAATGCCTTTGATCCAATTCCTGAACTTGAGGGCTGGAGACGGTAGAGTCTGTCGGCCACTTGAGTTGTCTAAACTACACCCGATGGTCAAAGACATTATGAGTCCCAAAGTGAATGTGGATCAGTACATAAAAGCTTTGGAAGCTCTTGATGATATGTTCAAACTGACCAGCCAGGAGTGAACTACGGTCATGGCTAGAGTCTTTGGGCTCAAATGGGAGCAACTGCAACTATGAGAGCCCAATGCAAATCGACACCCTGAACATTGCCCCACAAATTGGGACCACCTCATGAGACGAATCAAAGACACCTTCCGGGTAACCAGAGACGGGGACAAAGTCAGTAACTGCAGACAGAAACTCGATGACTCAGTCATGGACTCTGTTGAATGAGTGTTTAAGACTGTGAATAACTCCACTGGACTAGGGAATGCAGAAGATAAGGCACAATATGTCTGACAAGTTCTGGCTCAAGGACTGGAGAAGAAAATCATTGAGAGGGCTAAGAACACCTGCATTAGCTGGCAGAATAAAGATTATACTGAGGTAATGGATCATGCCATACTGTAGAAGCTGAAAGATGCCTGAGGGACAAACAAAGTGAGTTCCTGAACTCTCTTCAAATGGCACAATTTCAATTCTATCATGGCAATCAGCGGTTTGGTAGAGGAGCTGGTAGCTATCAAGGGGGATGTGGTTGAGGCTGAAACTGTTGTAGAGGTACATGATCAAGGAAGGGTGCTCACTATTATTGTGGCCAGCTAGTCCATTGTATGAGATTTTCCACAGCTGTAAGAGTAAAATTAGGTCTCAAATTGATTGGTCATATGTTCCTAGTTTCCAAATGCTGTTAATCTTATGGGTAGAGATTTGTTAACAAGGTTTATTATTCAGATTTCATGCCAGGCAGATGGCATATACGTACATAATTCTGAAATGAGTTTATTTTCACTTAGTTTTTACGCATGGAATGTCACGGATTGTATTATATACCCGGGAATACAGGGACTGGTAAACACAGAGGGATGGGAATTACCAGAGTTTTTGCAGTCTGTTCATACACACTGGTCCTGATACCACTTACAAGTAGTTTCTAGGGTGATATATTTTAGAATGATCGGTTAATCGGTGAGTCTGTACGACTCAACTATGAGCAGCAAACTCTGTTTAGGGTTCAAGAGAGTGTACCTCACATACTGTATCAATGGAAAAGCAAGCAGTCATAAGGGACAGCTGAAAAAGAGAACTAAAATGGATGTGATACGATGGGGACACGTGATAGGAAGAAGACAATGGTGAGGAAGATTGGAGGTGGCAGTTAAAATATGATGAACATATTATCAGTGTACTCTGAAATACAATAGGACGTTGATTTCTTTGTTCTTTACTAAATTAATCAAAATAACAATGAAATGAATAACTCATGAATGTACTCCAATCCTCTCAACCCTCACAGCACTCTGAGGTAAGGTACGGTTGGTATGGTAAGAGTGGCTACCCGGGCTTGTGAGCAACTGCTGACGGAATACAATATTTACTTGAACACATGCAAGTATAGGAAGTGATTTCTCATTTTGAAGGTGAATTTCCACCACAACACACACACACACACACACACACACACACATCTCCAATATGAGGAACAGAAACCTAATTAAAATACTTAGAAATTAAAGCAATGGAAAGTGACCGCCTAGTGGGGAACAGCTAATTATATCAATTTAAAGATAAACTAATTACTGGCACATGTGCACATAGTGTGCTGGTTTTAAATTGTACCATGGAACTATAGTAACTTGAAAATAGCCATGAAAATATTTATTTGGCTAGATCAAATTCACAGGCAATTGATGTTAGACATGGAAATAATAATGAGCTGGCCAAATAAAAACAAGTGCAGGCAATTCCGCTGACTCGTGCAGTTTCTCACTTCATTCTAAATGTTGCCTGCTCGTTTACATCACTTCGTTTAAACTACCTCACAAAGATGTGGTTTTCCTTCTGGAGTACATCTAAAACATCCACACATTAGCAGAATATTTTTTTCGGTCACTTATGAAAAGCTGCAGATCATTTACTCATCAAGAAACAAGGTGAATGCTACTATTAAGACAAAAATAAACAGCAATATTCAAACACTATTCTAATATAATGTAGCACCTTAACGATTCATTCTTAGAGATTTTTTATCAGTTGTGAGGTGGGGCCTCCATGGATCGGATTTGTTTGTCCAGCACATCCCACAGCGGCTTGTTCGGATTGAGATCTGGGCAATTTGGAGACCTTGAACTCTTTGTCATGTTCCTCAAAGCGTTCCTGAACAGTTTTTGCAGTGTGGCAGGGAGCATTATCCTGCTGAAAGCGGCCACTGCCATTAGGGAATACCGTGTTCATGTGTACTTGGTCTGGAAACATGTTTAGGTAGGTGGTACGTGTCAAAGTAACATCCACATGAATGCCAGGAGCCAATTTCTTCCTCAGGTATAGTAAGCGTACACAAACACCCACCTGTACATATACCCAGCAGACCAGGCCACCTTCTTCCATTGCTCTATGGTCCAGTTCTGATGTTCACATACCCACTGTAGGTAGTGGACAGGGGTCAACATGGGCACTCTGACTGGTCTGCAGCTACGCAGCCCCATATACAGAAAGCTGTGATAGACTGTATGTTCTGACATCTTTCTATCATAGCTAACATTTAACTTTTTCAGCAATTTGTGCTACAATAGCTCTTTTGTGGGATCGGACCAGACAAGCTAGCCTTCGCTCCCTACGTGCATCAACGAGCCTTGGGCGCCCACGACCCTGTTTCCGGTTCACCAGTTTGGTAGGTACTAACCACTGCATACCGGGAACACCCCACAAGACCTGCCGTTTTGGAGATGCTCTGACCATGCTCGTCTAGCCATAACAATTTGGCCCATGTCAAAGCCGTTCACATTCTTACGCTTGCCCATTTTTCCTGAATCAACTTTGACCCCTTTGACAGGTGCCATTCTAACGAGATAATCAAAGTTCTTCACGTCATCGTTCAGTGGTTTTAAGGTCATGGCTGATCGGTGTATACCTCCATGTTATTGCCTTAAATGCAAAGGATTCCACAATAAACAAAATCAGCACTCACAGCAACTTCTACTTTTATTTAGCACAAAAAAAAATTCTCCATATTGACAATGTTTTCTTGCTCCATCATGAAAAGCAAATGATTAAATTTTTGTTTGTCCTAATACAGTCGGTTCAGTCGTCTTCAGTTCCGTTTCCTCCATACTATCGGCAAAGAAACAATAAACTCAAACTTCTACTGCTCTAGGTGTGCCTTTATAACTGTGTCAGTTCAACACTATGGCTTTAAGTCAACACTTCCCGTATATAAAACACTGAACCACACCGGAGAATACGTAGTGCTGAACTAGTTCTCAGATGCTTGATCCTGCTGTACGGTCATCGTCCTGCCGCAGTAAAACTTCATGAGGATTGCAATTAGATTTGACTTACCAAAAAAAACAAACAAAAACATTGTATTCAACTCTGTGTTTAAATATTTATTTCAACCCTGCTCACAACCCCTGATGCGTCTCCACCTTTCCAACACACCGGTTATTCATGCCAGTCGGCATTCGACCTCTTGTGATTAATCATTAGTCCATGTCCATGGTCTGGACTACTATCTGTCATTTATTTTATCATTATTTTGCTGTTACGTGTTATTTGTGTATTTACACAGGGTTTCTCTGTTAGCATTACAGTAAAATCACAGGCAGTCAGTTAGTGACAAAGCAGCGATCCAACAAGTAGAAAAAAATATATATAAAAAAAAGCAAAGGGGTAAAATAAAAAAAATTATAATAATCTCTCTCACACTATGTATGACATCAATTAATCAGTGACACTGTCATGATGAGTAAAGGAGAAAATTACTGACATCAGCCCTTGTAACGTCCACTCTGGAGATTTATTACCTCATCTGCGTTTTTTTTCTCTTTTTTTCCCCTGTTTCAGTCATTTTCTAGTGTTTTTGATTGTTTTGTTACAAACACCAAGCGCGTATAACAGTTCTCTTTTCTGAAAGAAAGGAAAAAAAACAAACAAACCAGAAACCCAAACCAACACCTCACATTTGAATGGGGAGAGAAAACGGCTGGACTGAGTCTCTTCACTGTCAGAGCGAGCATCATGGAAACGGCATGAAGAAGCAGCTGCTGTTTCTGAGCGCAGATTCGCACTCGCATCACAATCCACAATCGCAATGGCTGTGATCGTAGACGATCGGAATTAATTACACTGGCTGAGGGGGGAAAGAAGAAAAAAAGAAAAGAAAAAGAAAAGAAAAGAAAAAAAGAACCAGACTAAAAAGAAAAGGAGACACAGAGAAAGGGGGGGGGGAGAAAGAAGAAGAGAAGACAGCCTGGCAGCAGTAGTGCAGATCCAAAAGTTCAAAGTTCTGCAAAAAATAAAAATAAAATAAAAAATAAATTCATAATGATAATAATAATGGGCGGTGGCTTTTTCTTCCTAAACCTGGAAGTCCCTCCGGAGCATCAGTCAGGTGGTCAGTGCGTGACGTCAGTTCTTGGCTTCACTATGACGCAAGGAAGGGCTTTGATGAGGCAAGAGGGTCACTGCAGGACTAAACCAACCTGCAAAAGCACAAAGCGCACAACATTTCAATCTTAGACTAAGGAGAACATGTTTAGTCAAAACATGGAATTCCACAGCGAGTTACACACAAAGCATAATTCTTTTTCAGATGATGTACCCGTGTCAAAACAGTGTGTTTGGCTAGCTAATGTTATTTAATCTTTAATATTTAGTCATCAGTCATTCTATCATCATCATTCATTTTTTATTTTATAATCCCGTAATAATCCCTGCTATATTACAGACCTGCCAAACCACCAGCGGTTTAGTTAAGATGCAGACACTACAGACGGTCAAGAAAAAGATGAATAATAAAAGATTTTGTTTTAGGCCTATTTGTTTTTTGTTTTTAATCTCTGTCAAGATTTTCGGTCTTAATTTTTTTCTTTCAAAAAGATTTCGCTGACATCTCTAATTAATATATTACATTGATGTACACTGTATACTTATCTCATGTTAGCTGAATCAAAGATACGTCGAGAGATCTTATTTTTTTTTAAATTAATGAACGCAAAACGTTCTCCGCATTCCACGACAGCAAGCGAAGGTGCATCTTTCAAGCGAGTCAAGGCAAGAGTACAGGCTAAGTCATAATTACTACAAAAATACTAATGTGAGATGGAGGGGCGGGGCTTCCAGGGGGTCAATTAGTGTCGGACAGTTCAAAACACGTTAATTTGTCGATTGGCTTAGCTGCCATTTTTATTGGGGGAAATAACTCCTAGCAGCGTAAAACTTTTTAAAGACCAGTAAATAAAGCAGGCCTATCATATTAGATACACTTTTTGGTAACATTATAACATACATAATTTTATATATGTATATATATATACATACATACATACACACACACACACACACACACACACACACACACACACACATACACACACACATACACACACGTATTTATACACATAACATTATTTTTAAAGGAAGGAGTCGTACTTTCTCTGAGCCCATGCTGGGGCATTTCCAATTGTACAGATAATACTGTAGATTCCCGTCTCCGATACCGAACTTCAGCTTCTCCAGAAACGTTTTGTTCTCCATCAGGTCCAGTGCATTAAAAACGTCAAATCCTTTCTGCAGGGGGAGACACAGAATGAGATGCAAAAAAAAAAAAAAAAGAAGAGAGGGAATTCAACCTCGTGTGCAGCAACACCCACATGTACACACACACACACACACACACAGTTGTTTCTACTGACCGATTTGGCCAAGATGAGAGCGTCTCCCATCAGATCGATCAGTGGCGTGGTGGTGTGCACGTTGTAGAAGGAATAAGCTGCCTTCAGACTGCGGTGAACCGCGTGGTTCATGATGGTGGACGGCAAGGTGTAAAAACTCAGGAAGTCGGTCACCTTCCCCTCAGGATTCTGGACCGATCAGTACCAAGCAGTTACCAGTTAGAAAGAACCCAATTTGAGAGCTTTTCTCTTTTTTTCAGAGGTCTAGGTGATTAACATGTGGCTGTAAGATGAGGGCTGTGTAGGTGGCCTACCTGCACCAGGTAGGTGTCGATGATGTTCTCCTGGGGCAGGAGCCAGTGCTTCACCTCGTCCATGCTCATGACTGGAGCCAGGTTGAACTGCCGGAGATAATCCTGCAGCAGGCGGTGCACAATCGGGACATCCTTCACGGTCATCGGCCTCAAGCCTCCGGTCTTCGGAGCCTAGAGACGAGGAGACGGAGACTGAATGTAGGATGCCCGATGAAACGATGGACGGGGTTTCGTCCAAATATTCCATTCCATTCAATGTGTTCATTAAAGCACATAACTACAAATACAAGCGTGTACACTAATAAATGTGAAGCTCCACTGTAACTAAAAGTCCAAATTGGGGATTTTAACTAGCAAGCATCCATACTGATGGTAGTGGTGTCTTCTCTCATAAACCAACATGCTACTGAGTTACCTGACGCATCAACATTAGCTCCCCCTTGTGGTGAATATTCAGCAATGCGGGACATGAGTCTCGAGTTTAAAAAAAAATAAAGTTATGGTCCATATGCAAGACAGACTTACATCAGTTCAGCGAGTTAGTACTAAGTGTTTAATCACGTTGCTTCCCAGTAACTTTAACACCTTTTTTTTACCGTTTGTGTAGCAGTACTTCACAAGTTCCAGCCATTTTGGTTAACGTATTTATTAATACCTTTACCACAATTATCACTTGGATTATCCATCGACCGCAATTGGACAGAAATTTTATTCCGACTGCCCTCAATTGGCTTACTCTGAGATTACTGACGGATGATTACAACTTACAAGAGAAGTAACGATTATCTTATGAGGAAGCTGGCGTTTTTGAGTGGGATGTTCACACCCTGTCGTGCCGGTGGCTATACGCCACTGCAGTAAACGCATCTTGCGGTATTAAGATTAACGATTGAACGATCCTTCATTTAAATGACGTTCGATCATGGGAATTTGACATCTCCTGTTTGGCGTGTACCTCTGGCAGCCGGTAGAGCTTCATAGTGCGTTGCATAGTCATGTTCCGACTCAGGTGTGAAAACTTCACTTCAATCAGCTTCCGCGGGTTCAGAGATCGGTGCCAGTATCTACACAGACACACACACATACAATAGATGACACCAGTGTAACATTTACATTTATGGCCTGCGGCAGACGCCCTTATCCAGAGTGACTTACAATGATCTCTGTTTTTTTTTCTACATACACAACTGAACAATTGAGGGTTAAGGGCTTTGCTCAAGGGCCCAGCAGTGGCAGATCGGCTCATGACCTTCCGATTAGAAGTCCAGCGTCCTAAGCAGTGAGCTACCAATGACAACACAAGCTACTGACACAAAAGGAAATCGTCAAACAAATCAACCGTTGTGTCTGCATAACTAAAGGAACACAAAATACATAAAAATGGGAAAACTATGAAGCATATGATTCAAGCTGAAAGAAAAATATTAACTATATTATATTATAGACAGTGGCACCTCTGAAATAAAAAAACTATAGATGGTGGTACCTCTGAAATAAAGTTCCATTAGTTTTGACCTATGTTTTGATGATGCATTTAGATGTGTGCATGTGAGTGTGTTTACCTGCAGGTCCCCACAGGTTTGGGCAGTACAACTCCGGCAGTGTAGACAGCCTGGAAGATGCCCTGCAGGTTGACCCGTCTGGTGATCTCCCGGATCAGCACCGGAGCCACGCGTTTGGAGCGCAGCTTTTTGTGCACACACAGGAAATTAATCTCCACCATCTTCTTCTCTCTGGAGGATAACAGAAAACCAGTGATGAAGAGGGGGAAAAAGGTGGAGCTGTCAGCGTAGTAACAAAGCACACGGCGTCTTTTAAACTACAACGCCGCTGTTTCAACCGAAATATTTAGCTGCAAAGTGTTATTCTGGAAAATGGCTACTGATGTTTACACTAATTTCAATGCTAGAAGGAAACTGAAATTCTAAGACGTTTGCTTGCGTGGAAAATACAGCGAATATATAAGCTGGACTTTGGGTGATGTTCAGCTAATGGAAAAACAAAACTGTTGTCTTTTAATAAAACACTATAGTGATGGATGGTGCAGAAATATAACCAAGGAGGTCAAAACATCATCACTTTCTTCTATATGTTTAGCTGTTCAAACTGGCATCAGATTCACGTATGCGGTTTTCCAACATAACAACCGAGAGATCAGCCAGGCAGGAAGAGGAATGGCAGGAAGGAGGAATGAATAGTAGACATTATGACGGAGCAGGAAGGTGAGTGAGCTTACATGTCGTAGATGCGGATGGTGGCTGGGATGGCACTGATGAAGCCTACGAGTTTATGATTGGAGTTCACTCTCACGCCACAGTGCCACTGCGGCAACCAGCCTGGAGGACGTAGCGCCCTGAGAGAGAGAGGAGAGAAGGAGAGAGAGAAGGAGAGAGTAGGATGGAGAGAAAGAGTGAGTGAGAGAGAGAAGGAGAGAGAGAGAGGTTTGAATGAATGTTTTGATCTAAGCTTCGTTTACTGACATCCTGCATGTTCTCATCGAGTCTGCATGGGTTTCCTCCTAACCACTCTATTAGATGGTTATATAAATTGCTCTAAAAGGTGTAACCGTGTACGTGTGTGTGTGTGCGGTGTCCTCTGATACCAAAGGTGTACTCAAGCCTTATACCTAGTGTTCCCCGTACAGGCTCGGGGTCTGCCCGGATTCTGACCGGGATAAAGCACTTACTGAAGATGACTGAAGAAATATTACAGTATTCCTCCATTAAACCAGTGGAAAAGTTCACAGTGTTGTTGGGAAGAGGTGTATGATGTGCATACCATAGCAGGAACTCGGGCGAATAGTCAAAGCGGAACATGTTATCATCGTCCTCCACGTAGTTCTCGTTCAGGAGAGTGTACAGCTCCTTTAGCTAAAACACGAGAGAGAGAATTAACACACAACTTTATAATTTGCCATAAATTCCTTTGAGGACAAGAAATGCACACTGACCATAAATCAACTAGACTCACTGCCTGATATGTCCAGTGCGTCAGGCCTGTATGATACTAAGCAATATTGCTGGCTCGTGTTAGTGTCATGACTGATTGTTCCTCTGACGTTATCCCTGAAACTACGCTGCATGTGAAGTGCACACAGGAAATTAAAATGATCCGTCTTTCAGATGAGACGTTGGCGTATGCCCCCGGTGTCCTGGTGAAATTCCCCCATTGGTCCTTATCCATCATGGCCCACTAATAATCTCCGTCCCTGAATTGGCTACATCACTCTCTCTTCTCCACTAATAGCTGGTGTGTGGTGCGTCTTCCACCGCACTATGGCTGCCATAGCATCATCCACGTGGACGCTACACACTAGTGGTGGTTGAGGAGATCAACCGCCCCCAAACCCCACCCACCTCCCCCATGTAAAGCACCTCGAGTGTCTAGAAAAGCACTCCATAAATCTAAGGAATTATTATTATTATTATTTAACCTCGACGACATTTCAAAACTCAACCAAGGCACAACCACACCTGCACAAACACAGAGAGGTCTGTGACGCCATCTCACTTTTACTCACAGAGATATCTTGAGGTTTCGTCAATTCACACCTCCAAACGTCTCTCATAACACCGTGGGTGTGAACCACATGGTGTTTAAATAGCAGGAAGCTGCGCGCTATTCAGTTCTCATGGATGCGTGCATTTAAACAAATAATAAAACCGGTCTTCCAAATAAGGATCCCAGATCCCAAGATCACGGCTCGTCCAAACAGACACAGAATCCCTAGGAAATTATTTGAGTATAAAGAACTCTGTGTGTGTGTGTGTGTGTGTGTGTGTCTCACCACAGCGGGGTTGCCGAGGTCCAGCGCATCCCAGACGAAACCCTGAGGAAGGCTGTACGGCTCCTCTCGGATGTTATCTTTATCCGGCTCAATGCAGCCGTGCGTCGTCACCATCTCTCCTGCACGAGGAAGCGATAAGTAAATAACAGAACATGACGCAGAGTATTGTTGAAAGATTGAAAGAAAAGAATCGACCGTGAGACGAATAGGTCAACACCTCAGCTGTTACCACTCCATAGTAAAACAGGTTCGGTGCATTCGTTTTATTTTATATATATATATATATATATATATATATATATATATATATATATATACATATACACACAGATACATATTTAGTTCTGTGTCGTGTCATGTGGTTAGTGTGGTGTTATATGTAGCACCGTGGTCCTGGAGGAACGCTGTTTCGTTTCACTGTGTACTGTACCAGCTGTATATCTTTGAAATGATAATAAAACCACTTGAACTTGAAAAATACAGAATATAAACGAACTCTGGAGCGGGTCATGCCCAGAGAAAACAATCCGACCCAACGGACCGACCTGTATAGCAGTGCAGGATGGGAGCTGTGTTATGTAAAAAGCGCGTTTGTTTTGCTAATACACGAATCGCCGTTTAACTTGGACCAAAGACGAGGTCAAATTTGGTCTGACGAACATATTTCTGAACGCCTTTCAAAAATGGATACAAACACAGAGGCTGACAAAGTGTTCCGCGAGCGTCCCGAGGAGCTGGGCTGTAATCGCTCGGTGAAACATCGATTCCCTGTCGAGCTGATGAATAATAATAACTCCAGCAAAAAAGAAAAGTCGTAATAAGCTTGTGGAGCTGCCGTCTATCCGTCTTGATGGATGACTGATATGGGCGGAACCCCGGAACATAAACAGGCGCGCTCTGACCAACGAGAGGACAGTTTACTCACGCGCATGTAACTTGCATGAAGACATTTTTGTACGCTTTGAAATGCAAGTCCCGGTTTCGGATCAAAGCACAGATCTACAGGCCTGAAGACGCCCTAACTCATTACAGTAAGAATAAATCAGACTAACTGAAACATACTAAGCGTACCTAGTTTGGGGACAGGCTGAGTGTCCCAGAACTGGTAGCTACGGCGTGAGGCCTCTTCCATGGTTTTGGCTGGTCCTGGTCCCACCGAGAAGAGCTCGATGGCTTTCTGAATCTCCTGGAGCTTATCGGCAGGGAGAGAGTTCACCTAGAGAGCAGGAGTGAAAAGAAACAGAAAGAGAGCATATAAAAAAAATAAATAAAGAAAACAAACACACACACACACACTTCGTTATATAACAAATTGAACGTGTCAAAAAAAAAAAAAAAAAAACACGACATAAATCAAGGATCCAAACAGAAGAAAGAAATGGCTTTCTCACTTTGGCCAGCGGGTCCTGGGCCGAGTCCTTTCCTCCAGATTTGTCCTTCTTTTTCTTCTGCTTCTTTTTCTTCTTCTTGGCCCCTGTGTCTCCCTTTTCTCTGTAAACCAGAACAACGCACATACAGGAATAAACACTCCGACTCTTCAAAGCAGAACTTGACGTTTTTTAAAGAACACAGCAAAAACACACACTTTATCAACAGATAGCATTATAACGATCGCCTGTTTCGGTCATTAAATAATCACCTGACCACAGTTCAATTCGCTGGCTGATGGAAAGGTTCTTCAGTCGCTAGAATTCGTCGGATATTTACGTCACGGCAAACAAGACGTAAGCCTGGTGCTCGGTCGGTTCAAATGAAAATAAAACCACCTGAACAGAAGGTCCGTTAAACGCACGTAGACTCAGCGGCTGTTGTGATGTTAACGTATTTCAGAAAAACACCATGCTCCATCTGAACCTTCTGACTCACCGCTTACGGTGTTCCAAACAGCCCACAAGTGTAGAACGTACTTTTCTTAACATCACAAAAGAGCAGCCTGGTCAGGGATCCTCAGGGAATACTCGAAAATCGAGTAGGTTACTAATCCCAGGATTAAGGTGAGTGAGAAGGTCTATGAGTGTTCAAAATATAAATCAGGTTTCATGATGATGATATAAAATTAGGTCTAGAACAGCACAGTCAGAGAAAAACACTATGGGTAATGGAGGTCTTTTGTGATTGTTGCAGCCAAAAACGCTTGACTTTGCTGTGACTTTTTTCAAAATCTGCGCTCTCTCACGTTTGATGCACGTGAATCGACGAGGGCTTTGACTGAATGTCCATTGTGTTTATGTCACATGACACGTCTTGGCCCAAATCTGTGGTTATTTCGTGGTGTTTGCTTGATCTTGCGTTGATTTCTGCGATCGCAAAATCCTGAAGGGATCATATGGTGAGCGAGCAGCAACGCGGACCAAAACGACCGTTCCGAAAGTGTCGGAGCGAGTGAAGCGGTCTCGGTCCGAGTCAAAGTGAACTCTACTGCATGGATCGCAACTGCAGCGAGAAAGCAACACAACCGCAGAAAGTGAATCAAATGTCTTAGACATGAGAGGTGGTAAACTGAGCCAAAGCACAGTGCTGTAGCGCTGCAGAAATGCCACGCGTTGTGGACTGGATGCTGGAAAAATACTGGATGCGATACGCAAATCTATTTCATCGTGATTTATTTCGCTCGGTGTTCTACGTGCACTTTGCAAAGGTTTCCTCTTTTCCCTTCGCTGTATTTCAGACAGAAGAACGAACGTGTTTTATGAGTACATTCAAGTACTTCTTTTAATCGCAATGCAATTAGGCAAAACTAAACCAAAACAACCCAAACGAGCAATTTCACGCTGACTCAGACTCGGGATTGTGCATTTAGACGGCTCCGAGAGCTTCTTACGCTTACAGAGAGGAGACTGAACGGTACACCAAGTGGAATCCGATTCTATACATGAAACGTTTACGAGATACACGCCACATTTAACCCCCTGTGATGACTCAGCTCAACCGTGCTATATCTTAGCCCACCATTGAACATGCATTCTGAACTTTTCCTTTCAGTGGTTTTGTTATAGAAGAATGAGAAGAGAGAATCAGGAAGACAAAGAACAGTCCAGCATAGACAGCGTCATACAATAAAGCAACAACAGCTAGAATATCTACTTGTATAAACAGAGTGTGTGTGTGTGTGGGGGGGGGTGTCTGTTTTTCAGACAAACATCAGAACTGTAGGATCAGAGCAGATGTTTCAGAAGCAGATGTTTTCTTTAGATTAAGTGTGCATGTTTTACTTTATGAAGGAAAATGAACTTTCAATCATATCAAGCTAGAACTTGATCTCTGTCTAAGATTCAGCTTTTAGTTCCTATTCTGAACTAATCATGCTTTATGCCAATAATTTTATGAGAACACATTCTTCCTCAAAGTCCAGGAGGGCCAAAGCATTCCTAATGTAAAACAGATTTTTATTTTTACATTAAACGCAGCATGTCATGTCGCTGAAAAACCAGAAAGCACATGGCCGTCTGTCCTGAAGACTTTCCCGTAGAGGAAAACGTACATTTTTACAAAGCCCTCGCACGAGAGACTCGTTCCATAATTGTGAAGTCAACATCTATTTATAGAAAGTCTTTTTGTTATAGAAAAAATAAAAAGTCTATTTATAAAAAGAAAGGCTTCATCAGGTCAACGTGGGTATGTTATTTTTGTTTGTTTTTTTTAAAAACAGCAGATTTTAAGCCATTTATTACCAGTCTTAAATTACATGGACTGTCTGGCATAAAAGTCGCTGTGTAAAAAAAACCTATTAGAAGGAGTGCATTACTATCGATTATAACATTACTTCAGAGCTGCTGTTATATAAAATTATACGAGCAATCAGATTTGAGACCTCAACAGCGCTGTAGTATATTAGAGCATAATCGCTGTGGTTTTGTTCTCATGTTATACCGTTTATATTTCATATTAACTTTTTTTTTTTTTTGAGTCAAAAGCTTTTCTACTGCGCTCTAATTATGAAACAACGATGACATTATTATCCATACTTACAGCTTCAAGACAGAACCACGACACTTCTATTTGATCACATTTAAACCTCCCAAATGAGGAGGAACTTAAACACAGCAAATCTAACTACCTGCGCGGAGCGAACGTGGGTTTAGACTAACATCAGCACGCGGTGGTCACTCAGTACTTACGAAGGGGCAGCAGTTAATCCTATTACACTCCAGAGTGTAATAGGGAGAGAGGTGAGGGCACAGAGCGTTGTGTGTTACTGTGGGACAGGACAGATGACATGTCTCATTACCTGCAGGGTAGAAAGCATGTGCTTGCGATGGGACGAAAGACGGCATGCGGGGCGCAGCGAGCCTGAACGAAGGCAGCAAAAGTAGTGCACTGTGAGTTCGATATGATTCTAGTCCTGTGCGCTGCTGAAGAGAAAACCAAACGCAACCCCTAACTTTACAGGCTGAATGACCACTACTGCACAGCAAATATTAGTCGTGACAGCATGAGTGTGTGAGACTTTGTTCAGGCAGCATGAAGGCTGAATCCCAAATGGCTGTCTTCTCCCTAGATAAGGATATGAATTAGTGGATTCTAGACCGTCTATATTGAACAGCGTTGTTTGGTACTGAGCCTAGCTGTGCGCGGTGTTTACCGTGACACGCATGAGAGCAGTTAGTGACTGGAAAAAAATACAACGTAAAGTCATTGTTATGGTGTCATTGTTAGTCACGGTGTATGGTCAGTTACCTCACCACTGATGTTTACCACATGAAGATAGAAAACGCATTTCCGTCCACTACCATATACTCGTTCGTTTTTTTTTTTTGTTTTTGTTTTTTTACCCAATAAAGTACCTTCGAGTGGGTCTCATCCCTTTCATGTCCTTCTGAGACTCCTCAAAAATGACAAACCTCCTCACTGTGGACCCCTGAATAATACTAGAGCGCTTTTGTTTCTCTGCGCCGATGGACGGCACTGAAAACCCTTCGGCTGTACAATCAGCTACTGCTGTTTAATCAATTACTGTTGTAAACCTGTTACACTGCTACCTCTGCTGTCACTCAGAGCATGTTCCAGACTCGATCGTACACGAGCGTTATGCAAACGCACAGAAGAACATGGCATTACTAATGAGAATTAAACAAAACCAGAGGCCAGATACTGCCAGAGCCATATCTCCCTGCAGTTCTCGCCTGGTTTCCCACTGAAATGGGAGAACTCCTGGGCAAAACTAAGGTTGCTGCTGGAAATGGTATTAGGGAAACCAGTAGGAGGCGCTCACCTGTGATCTGTGTGGGTCAATGCCCCAATATAGTGATGAGAACACCATACCGTAAAAACAGCACAGTCTTTCGGATGAGACGTTAAACCGAAGTCCTGACTCTCTGCGGTCATTGAAAATCCCAGGACACATCTCGTAAAAGAGTAGGGGTATAACCTGGTGTCCTGGTGAAATTCCCCCATTGGTCATTCTCCATCATGGCCCCGTAAATAATCCCTATCTCTGAATTGGCTACATCACTCTCTCCTCTCCACTAATATCTGGCGTGTGGTGGGTGTTAGTGCTGGTGCACTATGGCTGCCGTCGCATGCTTCACACTAGTGGTGGTTGAGGAAATCCCCCACCTATACTATGTATAGCACTTTGAGGGTCTAGAAAAACGCTATATAAATGTAATTGTAACCAAAAAATTACATATTTTTGGAAAAGTAAGTAAGCCAACTCTCTCTCGCTTCAGCTTATAGCAACACCAAGGTGAGACACACCATGGTCTGAATGGCTGTCGTCCCAGAAGGAAGCCTCTTCTAAAGATGATCCACAAGAAAGTCCGCAAACAGTTTGCTGAAGACAAACAGACTAAGGACATGGAATATGAGACCAAGATAAACTTATTTGGTTCAGAAGATGTCGAGCGTGTGTGGCGGCAACCAGGTGAGGAGTACAAAGACAAGTGTGTCTCGCCTACAGTCAAGCATGGTGGTGGGAGTGTCATGGTCTGGGGCTGCATGAGTGCTGCCGGCACTGGGGAGTGAATGCCAACATGTACTGTGACATACTGAAGCAGAGCATGATCAGTACGCAGTATTCCAGCATGATAACCACAAACACACCTCCAAGATGACCACTGCCTTGTTAAAGAAGCTGAGGGTGAAGGTGACGGATTGGTCAAGCATGTCTCCAGACCTAAACCCTATTGAGCGTCTGTGGGGCATCTTCAAACGGAAGGTGGAGAAGCACAAGGTCTCTAACATCCACCAGCTCCGTGATGTCGTCATGGAGGAGTGGAAGAGGACTCCAGTGGTAACCTGTGAAGCTCTGGTGAACTCCATGCCCAAGAGAGTTAAGGCACTGCTGGAAAATAATGGGTGGCCACACAAAATATTGACACTTTGGGCCCAATTTGGACATTTTCACTTAGGGGATTACTCACTTACACTTTTAGCAAATTGTAGCAAAGTGTCATTTCTTCAGTGTTGTCACATGAAAATATATAATCTAATATTTACAAAAATGTGAGGGGTGTACTCACTTTTGTGAGATACTGTACATACATATACATATATGTATATATATATACACACATATATACACATATACATGTATATATATATACACATATACATGTATATATATATATACACATGTATATATATACATATATATATACATGTATATATATATACATATATATATATATATATATATATATATATATATATATATATATATATATATATATATATATATATATATATATATATATATATAGCGCGTTCCACTGACTGAATTCAACCCTAACCCAGTGTACATGAGCACGAGTTTCAAGTCCTGTCAGGTAAAGAACCAGTTGAACAGAGACTATAATTCCTCTCAGACTTTTAGGGCTGTGTAAATGTCCTGATTTCACTCTGAGATATTCAAAGTGAAAGTGGAGTGAAACGTGGTGCTGTGAGCTAGCGTCCTGGTTCCTATCACTGCTGGGACTGAGTCATAACCACTTTGTATTTGTAATTGTTGTAATAATAATAATAATAATAATAATAATAATACTTATAATAATATATGCAGTGTTATAATGTGGAGAAATGGGATGACTGCTTTTTGTCCTTTTAAACAAAAAAATAATAAATAAATAAATAAATAATCATAAAAAAAGATTTAACTTCCTAGCATGGATATTAGCAGCCAGATTAGATAAACATTTAGGTGTTGTTGTTTTTTTTGTAACAAGATAAATGCTTTTGTTGTGTTTATTCTGCGTTTGCCGTGTACATATATTTTGTGCTTTTTTAATTTAAAAAAGCTTTAGCTTATTATTTTTAGCTGTATTTTCTGCTTTAGCTTTATTTAGTTATTTACTTTATCAGCTTTAACTATGTTTTGTAAAAAAAAAAAAAAATTAATCTAGCTAGAATTGTTGTAATAGCTAGCTGACAGTGAAGTGAAAGGAAACTCGGCCGTGTCTCAAATGCCGCTCTAATCGCCGAGTTGCCTTCTCCAAGTCTGCACTGCCGTGACGTCACCATCGTGAAAACCTATAAGCGAGACTTCAAGTGGTCGAGGGAGCATGGGTGCGTTTGGGACACGACGTTCTAGTCAGGCTGGTCCATGTTGAAGTAACGCTAAGAACTGGTTCGACTTGCTAGGCAGTACTGTCAGACTTATAAAGATATTACACATGGCAGCTAACTTCGCCTGCAGGAATGCATATTACTCGTTACAGCTGTAGCATGAGCTACTACAAAACCCCCCAAAACCACCAGTTATGGTTTCCGTGACAGTAAACCACGTTAGCTTGAGCAGCACTTAGCCGAATCAATGCGCTAAGCCCCACCCTCCTCATTACAATAACTGCCGTTTATCCAATAGCCGTTTGAAACCGACTGTCAATAAAAGAAACGGACCAATGAGCAGCGACTAGTGGGCGAATTCCTATAATTCTCGCCTCCTTTGACCTAGCCATGCAAGGGCCCTAGACTTTAAGGGTGCGGATCGTGAGAGTTTGATACATTTCTAACCAACCCACGTACAAGTTTGTATCCTCACCCATCATCGAAGTGATGCTCTTCATTTTCGCAGTCGCTGCAATGTCCGTGGTCCTCATCTAGTTCCACTTCTTTCTCCTGCTTCGGTGCTGTCTCATTCTCATCCGCCATGATTAACAAGGAAGTGGAAAACTCCAACCCTTTCCGATTCCTATTGGTGGGAACTTCGCAAGGCATTGTGGGGGGTGTAGTTGTGTAAATACTTCTAGATGCTTTAGTGCAGTTGAAACGTTTTATTTCGCAAAAAGAAACGACTGCATTTACTTTAAAAGTTTCCTCCACATTTACTCGATGCAGCTGATCGTTTTTAGCTGCTAGCAACTTGCGCCCTCCTTACTGCACGAGCTGATGTTACTATGGTTACGCGATAAAGTATTCATATAGTTCTCTTACAACACTGATTAAAAAAAAAGTTGTCCTTTAGAAATGAAACGGATTCTATTTAAAATTGCACTATTTTATTTTTAAAATGTGTTTTTTTTAACGTTTTTGCTTTACTGGCCACATGGTGGCGCCAAAGATTTGTGAATTCAGCTGTTGCACTTCACTGACAGGAATTCTTTTTAGTGAGTCAGAATCAAACAGGCTCGGCTCTCCAGGAAGAACCGACTCTTTCGGTTCTTTGAGGTTTTATTTGTACCGAAATGCCGCCCAAATTGACCGATTCGAGACCATTTAGGTAGAGATAGGGAACGACCAACAATTCTGACCATTCTTGTTGAATCAAATACTTCCAGGAGCTAAAAGAGTTGGCTCTTTCGGTGAGTCAGATCGGCTCGGTTCACCAATCAGAGAACATTCGACTTCTTGACGTTTTCCCCAGAAGTTTTTGGTCTTAAGCCTATCAATCACTTAAATTATTAATCCAATCTTACATTACCTTTCAATAAACAAAAATAGTATTAAACCCAGCATTGCCTCTGTTATAAAATGTTATCAAATATAAAATCAGCATGCTTTATGTGTGTGTGTGTGTGTGTGTGTATATATATATATATATTAAAAAATTAAAAATTAAAAAAGTAAAAAAGTCTTGACAATACAGTATATCATTATAACAAAAACGATGTGTCATTTAGGGGGCAGGGTGACTTAGTGGTTAGCAGGTTTGCCCCACCCCTCCGTGTTCGGGTGGGAGTTGCATGTTTCCTCCTGGTAGTCTGGTTTCTTCCCCCAGTTCAAAGACGTGTGCTGTTGACTTATTGGCATTTCCAAATTGTCCATGGTGTGTGAGTGTGTGGTGCCAACTGTGTGGTGGGTTGGCACCCTGTCCAGAGTTCCCTGGGATAGGTTCCAGGCATCCCCCCACGGCCCTGTGTAGGATAAGCAGTATGGAAAATAGATGTTTATATGGACGGATGTGCCATTTTTGAGGAAAACGGTGAAGGCCTCTCTTATAGCATTTTAGTTCTGTGAATAGGCTCCCAATGTCAACTTGAAGAACCGAGTCGACTCATTTGTGAACGACACATTCCTAATCACGCTTCACCTTTTTTCAGACTTCACTCGGGCACACAAACAAAATCTCACAAACACAAACATTAGGTTATAAATTGTAAGTTTATCAAACGTAAACATGCTTTTTCAACTACAGTTATTTAGAAATGTCACAAATCTTTCCAGAGAAGATTGGAGATGTATTTATTCTAAAGTCCATTTAAAAAGTATTGTTAGGTTTAAAAAGTCAATGGCAGGCATCTAGGTATAAACCCACACACACACACACACACACACACACACACATATATATATATATATATATAATATTGTGTATATATACTGTATATGTAATGCTCACTATAAACATAAAAAATATAGGCTTTAGAAAACATCTGTTACATAACAGTTGATAGAAATGAAACATTTACAGCTGTGTAAGTACATTTTAATTACATTTTGTAATTGTAGTAGTCCATATTTAACATCACTGCTGATTTGTTATCTGGTAAGTTACAGTACTCTGGGTACAGAAGTCACACTGTACAGAAAAGCAAACCTATTCTATTAACAGAAGCTCTCATACCTGCACCATAACGTCATTTCAATTTTGCATTCTGGCAAGAAGGTGGCAAGATTTAAATTTACGACGATGCCAGTCAACATGTACAAAACCACACACGTGTTTGAATAAAAATCTACCCTTCATTCAAAACAGTAGACGTTTTATTCTTATTTCAGTCTTTTCTATTTGCGTTTGTATTAGAAGACGGCTTTAAAATTCCAGACAACATAATCTACATTTCGAGAACATCTGAGTGGTAAGTTTCACTATTCTGTTAATGTTAAGACATTGAGACGTAAAGTTTTAATCCTCAGTAAGGTTAAACAGAGACAACTTTTATATATTTGATATATGCCTTTCAACACATTCCCAGAACGTTCCCCCCTGCCAGCTTAGTCTTGCATCTAAACACCAGGGACTACTACAAAAAGGCAAGTATCGAAACACTAATAAACATCATTTAAACAGTGCGTTATCAGGCACTTAATGATTATTTGCGTGTAAATAAAATTAAACGTTAAATTACAAGAAACACTTCATTTTTAAAAATTTTATCGAAAAAAAATCGATCTAAAAAATTGTGTAAAATGTCAGACTGTTAAAAAATAAAAATCTCACTCTGGCAACATTGCCTCTATGGAAGCTTTAAAACATCTCTGACTACATAATGCAACTCTGTCCTAGAGAAACAGGAAACAGCAATCGATCATAGTAATATATGTCAATCACATCCAGCTCTAGTCTAAAGCCTGTCTGGAAGCCCTGGCTACGGAGACACCATGTCTGCGTTGATCAACACTCTGGAAAAGCACAGATGTTGTGGGATCTTGTGTCTGGACGGTACACTGCTCGTGGTTCTTTGAGATTGAGTTCGGGACCCGGGCTCCTCTCTATCCACCTGGGCAGGACGTCTTCAGAATCTAGGATCACTACGAATCAAGGTCTGGACCTGTTTCAGACTTTCCCCATGCGCTCTGACACTGTTTTGATGGGCTTTCCTCGGCGCGTAACCTTCACGTGGATGAAGAGCGTAGCTGGAGAGAGGCTCGAGCCGTCTGCTTTCAACAAGTGAACATGACGGTAACCTGGAGGAGAAGGACACAAAAGAACAACATATAATGAGTCATTTACAGTCAATCTGAGCAATGTGATTTTTATGAAATTCTCCTGAAGTGTTTAATTTAAGAAAGAAATACACGTGATATGATTTATCTGTTTATATCTACATTTAACATTGTGGAATGTCCAAGGAGTTAGTATCGGTTATTATTTATAGTATAGCAGCTATAAACATTCCCTCATCTGAATACTTTCTTGTGGCAGAAAACATAAAGTTACTGCTTTATCTCTGACACTGGAGACTCCTTCCAAAAATCCTACATAAACGTCTAGTACAGAAAACCTCATCACGGATTTTGTCTTACAGCCAGTACAGAGTCAGAGTCGGAGTTGCTGTTAAAGAATATTAATCGACACCTTCTGAGCAAACAGAATAGACAATTCAACACACTTTGATATACTGTAAGTTGGATTAATGTTTCTTCGGAATTGTCAAGTCAAATTTCAGATGTCTTGAGCATCTGGTAAATCAATGAAAAAAATAATCATGTGCAGTTGTTCTCTTAAGATTACATATCCCTTGCAGAATCTGCAAAATGCTAATCAGTTTAAAAAAAACAAAACTTTTTATGTTTATGTGATAGTTGTTCATGAGTCCCTTGTTTGTCCTGAGCAGTTAAATTGTCCACTGTTCTTAAAGAAAAATATTTAAATATTTGACTCCTTTCCCACAGCTTCTATATGATGCCGAGATCCATCTTTTCACACCGAAGACGACTGAGGGACTCGTACACGACTTTTACAAAAGGTGCAAACGTTCACTGATGCTCAAAAAAAACAACAACACAATACATTAAGAGCCAGGGGGTGTAAACTTTTGAACAGGATGATCGAAGTAAATTGTTATTATTTTGTCTTCTGGGAAACATCTTACGTAGCTTCTGAAGGGCAGTACTAATTGAAAAAAAGGATCTTTAAACAAAATAAAAACAAATTATACCAGTCATCCTGTTCTAAATTTTACACCCCCCTGGCTCTTACTGTATTGTGTTGCCTTCTTGAGCATCAGTAAACATTTGCACCTTTTGAAATAGTCGTGTACAACAAAAAGATGGATCTCAACATCATATAGTCACTATTGGAAAGGAGTCACATATGTAGAAGATGCTGGAAGAGCAAAGAATGTGCAGGACCAGGAGGATTTTTCTGAAGAACAGTGGGAAGTTTAACTGCTCAGGAAAAACACAGGACACATAAACAACTCTCACATAAACATAAACACATCATGTCGTTGATCATCCAGGTAACGACATGTAGTATTAAGAATCAAGCGTGTGTAAACTTTTGAACTGGTTCATTTATGAGCACAGCCAGATGCTTACAGTGGAAAGATTTTTGTTTAGAGAAACTAAGTTCTGTAAGTTAAAGGTTCAGTTTGTTATGTATCCTGAGCTCTAATAATAATCAACATTTAAAGAAACCTTAGAAAAACTGTGGTTCAAACAATTGACATGCATTGGATCTGGTTATTTTCTTTGATTCAGGCTTTGAGCTACATTTTTCTGGCCCAGAACTAGGCCCCGCCCCCGAGCTCAACCAGAGCTGCTCAGATTTGCCTCTTTTCTTTAAAAAGGCAACTCCTGAAGTATACATATATATAAGAAGCATACATGTACATAGTTCCAACTGAGAAAATGAGGTGTTTAAATGAAAATTGTGTTAAAATGACAAACTGCTTATTTAAACCAGCATTTGCGGCACAACATGCTTGTACATCTTAAACATATCAGAAAACAAAAACAAAAAACAACAAGCACACACCTGTGCGTAGACTGGTGAAGGGTAAGGTGAACTGGCCGACAAAGTCGTTCTTGCTCGTGTGGTCATGATCCTCCACTACAAAGCGCACCAGAGCTAGGTCAGGAACCTGCAGCTGAAAGCTCACGGTGTAATCCCAGCGTGGATTAAAACCTGCAGTGACAAAATACACATTGTGTTGTGTATTAATCCTCAGGGTCACAGAGGAAATTGGATAGCATGAAGAATCTGTGCTCGCCCAATCACCATTAAGGTTTGATGGACGTTCAAAGGTGTTGGAGCAGATGTCTGGAATACGATACTAAAGCCTGAGATATGGTGTCACTGAAACGTCACTGATGATCCGCCAACAGAACAGGACTACCAAGTGACATGAGCAACAGATGCATAGTCATGTGAAAGCGCCAGCTTTGCAGTACAACATACAGTATTAAAGCATACTATAATGATAATTATATTAAACATGAAGTTAAGAGGTGAATAAGACAACTACTTTGTGGTGTATAGAGTGTTTTGTGCAGACATGGGCCTCTTAACTGTAAAGTGTAACCACTGCCCTACTGTGCTCAGTGGTTAAGACGTTGGGCTACTGCTCGTAAGGGCGTGAGTTAAAACACCAGCACTACCAAGCTGCCGCTGTTGGGCCCTTGAGCAAGGCCCTTAACCCTCAACTGCTCAAATGTATAAATCAGATAAACGTAAGTCGGTCTGGATAAGGGCGCCGGCCAAATGCCGTGAATGTAAACAAAATCCACAGAGCCCCTCGGTATAGATTTTTCATAAACATAATCCAATTATTCAAACAGTTGTCTCATTATTTAAATCGTATGCCGTATGATGTTTTGAATATTTATTGGAGACTTTTTATTGAGAACACGTTTTTATTAACACTGACTTCCAGTTGTTTGTTCTTTCCCTCCCATTTTACAGAATCTGTGGTGCCATCCAGAGACAAGATGTTTTCCCCTCTGAGATACTTGACTGAGGCTACTGAGGAAATTACAACGATTACAGTATCCTGTCCTAAGATTTGCTGGACCCAACTTTTAAAAAAAAAACAACAACTCCGACTCAGCATTTTGAGAAAAGGAGGGCTGTACCGTTGTTGTTGATGCGTTGAGTTTTGGCACGGGCCTTATCAATAGACACTCCATGGATCTCCACACAAACTTGAGGGTCCACGATGGAGTTGGGTTTATCTGTGTTAATCTTGGGTAACTGCTGGGCAGAAATCACCTGCACACGACACGAGATTGTTATCAACCTCATGAAACCAAGTGGTAGGAACATGATTAAGCATTTTAATAAAAGAAAGGACTTAAAAAAGGTACAAGCACTACGTATAAGAGTACGAAAAAAGGCAAATCCTACTGTAAACACTTAAAGTAAAAACACTGTGTCTCTTTTAACTTGTTCACAAACCTCAGTATTAATATCATACTGAGGTCATACTGTATTCGTACTGTATTAATGTTGCTGACCCGTATGGTAAGTTGAGTGGGTATGTGTCCAGGGCCTCCACCGGTGTTCTCGGGGTTGAAGTTGGAATTTGGCTGACACAGGAACTCTGGTTTCAGCACGTAGCCACATCGCCCGTTGGGTAGGAAACGACCCCGGTTCAGATCCATCTGTTCCCCTGGTGTCTGGAAGTTCAGAGCCACTGGAAAGGAGCAAGGAAGAATCGCCATGCAAATTATCCAACAATAATCCTGTTGTTCTTTTTGTCCGCTAGACCTCTAGCAAATATAATAATAGATAATGCTTTCAGGTAGGTGGTTTAGGAGCAGTGGAGTGAGTCTTACCCATCTGACATCCTCCGTTCCACATGTCCTGTGGGTCATAGTTAGAGGACTGCAGCCTCTGGCCTGATGGATAAATCCGGCTCAGCTGTCTACTGTTGAGTGTCACAAAAAGCTTTCCTATAGAAGGTACACACACACACACAGACACACACACACACAAACATATTCTATAAACATTTTTTAAACATCTTTTTCCCTTACAGACATTCCTAACATATTATACTATAATTTTACCCATCCATCCATTTTCTGTGCTGCTTATCCTACACAGGGTCACTGGGGAGCTTGGTGCCTATCCCAGAGGACTCGAGGCACAAGGCAGGGGACACCCTAGACAGGGTTCTAATCAATCACAGGGCACAATTGCACACACATTCACTATGGACCATTTAGAAATCAGCCCTCAATGCATATATTTGAACTGGGGGCGGAAACCGGAGGAAACCCCCAATGCACGGGAAGAACATGCACACAGGGCGGAGGTGGGAATGAAGCCCCCAGGTATTGAGGTATGAGGAGGTATAAGGCAAATGTGCTAGCCACTAAGCCAATGTGCCCCCCGCCCTCTTAATTTAAAATGATATAAAAATAATATTCTCTTTCCTCCGTCTGGGGATTAATAAAGTATCATCTTATCTTGTCTTAATTTTATAGGAGATATAAATATCCCATTACACAACGTAAGCTGTGTTTGTGTGTTTAAATATGGGGGCCTGAAGCTCCACGTGCTCTACATGTCTTACCCGAGTCTTTGATGTGCTTGAGTGCTTCATTCTCAGAGAAAGAGTACATCACACTCGGGGGTTTCTGACCGGCCGCGTCGAATCCAGGAAACGGCACACTCTGGCAATACACCACCAACTCACTCAGCTCGGGACTTATCTTAGAAGAGCTCACTGGCTAAAAAAATGAGAAAGCACATACACACATATATTTATTCATCGCTGTCTTCATTTAGACATGAGGTGGATATAGGAGCAAACTCCAGGATCAACATGCATTACGCCTGGGCTGGATCAAATTCATCAAATACACGTATTTAACATACAGAGACCTATATGTCATTTTTTTTTCTTGGGATGAATCAAAACTGATACCGGTATCAGGTATCGGGTATCTGTCTGATAATATGCTTATTTACAAACCGGTGACTTTAATACCCGAAAATATGTATTTCATAAAAGAAATATTTAAAAATAAAAATAAAAATAAAAAAACAGCCATTAAAAATGTACAACTAACAAAAGCCAGGGAACAATGTATAGTAAAGATTTATACACAGTGGGGATGTCACACATATCGGTTCTTCCTTCAATACATGAAATTGTTTTACCTGATTAAACTTTACAAACTACCTTTGAAAAATATAATTTATGTTAATGTTCAAGCGTAAAGAAAAAACCCCAAACAATGACCAGAAAACAGATACAGAATCCTGATTAATAGTTAAACAGTTAAAGCCATCCCATGTAACCACACTGCAGAAAAACTATACCACAGCAAATGTATCTTCAATACAGGCAAATTTATATATTTATGACAATATTATAAATCAAATAGAAGATTATTCAGCCTGTTTTTAAATGCCTGTTTTACCCATTTGAAGCTTCACCTTTTTTCTTTTCTTATTTTGCTTAAAACTGCTTAACATGCTTAAAATGATCTCCGTCTAGAACAAAACTGTTCATGCTTGAAAGTAATAAAAACAATGTCTAGACATAGATTTAATAATCAGATTTTTAGAGTAATTCGTGAAATAGTTAATCCTCCCTCTGTCCAGCATAGAAGAAGAACGAAGAAGAAGAAGGGTGAGTACAATACAATAAATATTACTATATATTATTATTACAGTACAATAAGAGAGAGAGAGAGAGAGAGAGAGAGAGAGAGAGAGCACGTTCACATAACTTTTATTATTATAATTGTTCTATTTTATTTTTAGTTATTGTTGTTAATGTCTAATTGTGCCTAATTTATAAATTAATCTTTATCATTATCATATTATTTGAACCGTTCCCCAATGGATACAGGGGTCATACTGTATATCTAAGGTATTTCCACTTGCTACAATTTCGTTTTTTTTGCAGTGCAGCTGCATACAGACATGTAGCAGCATCCTTACACAAAAACATCCATTAAATGCGGAGCATTCAGACTTTGGACTACACTAAGACCAGCACAGGACTCACCTTCCCAGACTCCTTCTTAATCTCCTCATCTGAGAAGGATGAGAAACTAGCTGAGCTGCCCATCTTTTCTATCTGACCAGTCAGCTTCTTCGATTTCACCAGGATCCGGCCCTTGAGCACCTGAAAACAAAAACGAGATGTTCTAGGGACTTATAGAGTGATCGTTATTTCAGAATTAACAGAACTTGACCAGACGCTCAAATGGTTTTGACCGAATGTGGAAAGTTATATCACATCCAAGTGTACACTGGCAACAATAACAAACACTACCTCTTAAAGACTAGTGCTTATAGGTTTTCTAAAATGGCTAAAATATGATGTATGACTTCAAACGGAACATCAAGTGATTAAAAAAGTGAAATATAATTAAAGGAAATTAAAGAATGTTCAGACCAGAGATTGATTGACTTTAATAGTGTTGATGATCGTATTCATTTAGCGTCTCTGTTGATTTGTTTCCATTTGCTTCCACCCACACTCTTGTAGCTGAAGTGTGGAAAATTCATGCAATTATTTATTGTGTTCTGTATTATACCACACCATTGTTTAATTCTTAAATTTGATTGGTCAGAAGGTTTGGATTAATTTAGTGCCGGACAATAGTGCGAGGCGAATCACAGGTTATGTTAATATGTTAACGCGTTGTGTGTAATATCTTACTGTTTCTATAGCAACAGCTGATTGAGAGGGACTTGTATGGTGGATGATCGCTTCATTTACAGTTAATAATAAACAAATTTCAGAAATGAACGTGATGTTAATTAACAGAGAAGGTTTTGTGTAAGGAGATGTTGAATTGACATGTATTAACAGTGTCGGTACTTTGTAGCAGTCAGAGATAAAGATAAAGTGGTTGACTGGTCAGAAGTGTGTGTGTGTGGGGGGTGTTTGGTGTGACCTCTGGTGAGGGCAGTTGGTTAAGTGTCTGGTCGTTGAGAGGTTTGGTGAGTAGAGCTGAACCGAGGATAGAGCGCAGGTGCTGAGCCATGACGGCTTGCTGCTCCACGGAGCAATGATTCTCCAAAGACAAGATCAGAGGATACGGAGACACCTAGAGAGAGAGAGAGAAAGAGAGAGAGAGAGAGAGAGAGAGACGTAAGCATGGGTGTTCATTCTGTTTTGACTGCCACAGCCTTTTGAAACTGTAAATGCTGGTCTCACCTTGAAGGCATACTGAGCAATAGTTTCAATGACCTCCTTAAAAGCTATTTTAGAGGTGAGTGTGTGTCCATGGTAGATCAGAGGCTCCCCTTTATCACCGTCCCAGCAGTCCAATTCGACACAGCGGCAGCCCTCATTCAAAGCCCTGAGCACGTACACACACACACACACATGCACGGTTAATTTACAGCATTAAAAGTTTTGATTGCGTGAGGTCCACTGATCATATGGCATTGTGTTTATGTACTGTATATGGGAATATGATAGACAGGTTTGAGAGACAGGTGTTATGAGTGTGTGTGTGTGTGTGTGTGTGTGTGTGTACCTGATGTAAGGCTCTGTGCTGCTCTCTCCAGTCACCTGGTCTTTAGTGAGGTAGGTGTTGTGAGAGGAGGAGATGTAGTAGTGGGCCAGCGGCCGGTTCATGTCCTGATACACACGTGTGTGATCCGGGTTGAACAGGTCATTTTCGTTTGACAGCATGTACATGGTGAAGCCATTCTGAGTCATGGACAGTTTCTTCTGGGCTGAACAACACATGAGAGAATTGTTAATGACAACATCACACCCACAGCTCCCAGCTTCACCCGCTTCCTGCACCGCTTCCCTGAAACCTTCTTACACGATAATCCTTTTCCTCATTAGTGTGTTCGGGGTAATATCGCAATTAAAGTCATTACCAGATATGTCGTAGCCTTTTCATTAAGTCCCAGGATGACAAGACATTTATTGTGTCAAGCTTTACAGATGTTCCTTCAATATCGGAAGTAACGCAAAAGGGCCGATTAGCGTCAGTGATAGACAATTTCCAATTCATGTCATTTCTTTTCAAACGAACTTCCTGTTCATTTTAAGTTTGTTGTCTTGTTGTAGGATACACTCACGTAAATGAATCACATGAATATGAATCACAAGTACATTAATCACATGTAAATAAATCATATGAAAATGAATAAATAAATGAAAGAAAAAAAAGTTGTCTTGTAGGATACACTCACGTTTCAGTTTTGATATTTTGGAACTTTATTTTGGGGATGCAAACCTTTTCCTTCAACTTTGTATTATGAGCTAGATATTACTGTTCCTACTCAGAAGTGATTATTTTCAAATAAAGATTTTTTATTTATTAAAGAATCACACTTTTTATAGTCACATTTAAAGCTCCCCTAACTGCTTAATACCTGGATTGTGTTCTGTCGCATTTGTAGGTCTCTCTAGATAAAAGCATTTGCCCAATGACTAAACGTGTGTGTGTTTGTGTGTGTGTGTGTGTGCATACCCAAGTCGTTGAACTCGTAGGTTTCGATGAGTTTTTGTGCATGGCCCAGCGTGGCTCCTTCGCCCTGATCACCCAGGAAGTCCCGCAGCTCCGGCGTGGAGAGCACACAGCCGTTACTAGAGTAATGGTGAAACACAGCGTCCAGCTCGGGCCGTCTCAGGAGCTCCCGACAGAACCTTTCAATCTCCTCGTGGTCCAAGCGGTTATCATTTGAGCGGTCACACTTCTACACATCACACAGAACAAAAGACAGACCGAGCACGCATGAACACAGCACAGTCGTTATCAGAAAGGAAAAAGTATTAGAACCAGGGCAGTACTAGGTAGAAAATTCATCAACATCTTCTGACCAATCAGAATCAAGAACGCAACAGTAACGTTTGAACACACACATACACGTAAAGAATCGTGCTGAACACTGTTTTCGATCCTCACGTGATCGAAAACAGACTGAAGACAAACGTTGTGGCAAAAAGGTTTAATATAGGTTCAATAATAACTCCAGCCGTACACACACACACACACACACACACACACACACACACCTACACATGCACGCAGACAAACCTTGAAGAGCGTGCGTGCATATTGTTCATTCAGGTTTATGTTTAACATCTGGAGCAGGTGCTGGACCTCGTCATAACTCATCTTTCCATCCTGGTTCAGATCGGCTCGTTTCAGATAGCTTCGGATCCAAGTGGCAAAAGTTTAGGATATAAACAAACACACACACCAGACCCATTTCTGCTTACTCTATTACACACATTTCAGTTCAATATGCTTCTACAGTACAATGCTTAGAGAATTCAACTTGAACCCATTACTAATCTAAATAAAGAGATTAAATGATATGACTTCGCTCGTGTTAAGAAGTAATCTGTAATTTTCCTCAACTTCCACTAAATCCCCTTTTAGCAGAATGGGACGAAACTAGCAGCTGTTTCAGCTGGATGAAGAGTTCAATTCTAGGCCAGAAAAACAATGAAAACACAAGTCTGAAACCATTTTTGTTTAGCAGAATATTTTCTGAAAGTTAAATGCCAGGTTTTGTGGGTGGAAGGTGAAGGTGTTTATACAGGGTGACCCAAAAAAAGTCTCCATACACAGGGGAAATTAACACCTTTTATCAAAATGTCTTGCAAAATTTTTCATACTCAGTTTATTATATATATATATATATACAAAAGAAGAAGGTATCGAAATCATTCTCGCGGCTGGGTCGGGAAGCTGTCGCGAGGTTGCGATGGACTTTAACAGGAAACATGGCGAGCACATCACATACGATACTGTTGCCAAACCTATTAACAAATTCAAAAAGACTGGAAGTGTTGCGGCATGACCGAGAACCGAACGTCCACAAACATCCACTGAGGAAGGTACGACCGACGTGGTGCTGGCCTGCTTGATATATCGCTTTGCTTATTTGTAAGTCGCTTTGGATAAAAGCGTCTGCCAAGTGAATAAATGTAAATGTAAATGTACATAGGCCCTTATGTATGGAGACTATTGCGACACCCTGTATAATGTTCATAAATACAGTAGGATCCTTAATGCATGCGTTTCTTTAACGTCAGTTAACAATACAACAATGTTTAAAGCAAACCATGACTGCATAACGTTTTCAGAACATTGCAGGGATGTTCGTTTTGTAACATTACAGCCTAACATCAGTAGAACCTGTCAAATGAGCACTTTAATAATGTTGGCTGGAAATATCACCTGCATGACAATATTGTATATCTAGAAATCGTTTTTAAAATTCACAAACTGCACCTTAAATCATATTCAACAATACAAGTGGAGTGTTTTATACTTGATTTAAGACAAGGTCTTGCTATGTCTGCTGTTACTAAGCCACAGCTTTGATAGACTCTAATGCATTTTCACTGCACATGTTGCAAATCCCTGTGTTTATCTGACTGCAAAGCAGTGGAACAGCCAGGGGCTGGACTTTCGCCTTGCAACACTATTAAAGTCCATTTCATAACACTGGTCACGTACACAAGAAAAAAACGATAAACCTGCAGGTCATTGATCCGACTTTCCCTCTCAGTCCACTGACACGAGCATTTACAAACTGAAAGCAAAGCTGAAAGGATATTGATCGAGCTTCTCTTTCTGGCTCATGTTGCCGACTCGGTCTTTGAGAGTTCGGATGCCCCGGACCCAGCACTGCGCCTCTTCAGACGATGAGCAGTACAGGTCCAGACTCTTCCTCCCTCCACGAAACACCAGCGTGAAGCACCGAGATTCGGAAACGGAATCGCCGAGCTGACGCAGGCACTCGGACTGGCAACCCTCCCGCACACACTCCACCTCCGTCACGCAGACTGAGAGAGAAAGAGGGAAAGAAGTGAATGGAATTGAAAAGTCAAAGTTGAGACATCAGAACATATCAGACTTACTGTATTTACTGAAGTCGCTCGTTAGTTCTAGTTCAAGTTCAACTGGTTTTATTTATCATTTCAACCATGTACTGCTTGTACAGTACACAGTGAAATGAAACAACGTTCCTCCAGGACCACGGTGCTACATTAAACAACACACTAACCACATGAGACGACACAGAACTGCATAAGATCTACACGTTTTTACATAAAGTGCACATGCAGACGTGTGCTAACAACACAGTTCTAGTGTGGAAGTGTCTGATATAACAGGTAGTGCAGAAGACAGGTGCCAAAGAGTAACAATATCATTTAAAAATGGTATCAATGTAAACATAACGAGCTATGACTGAGTCTTCAGCAGATTGACTTATACCAAATATGGACAACATTATATACTTTAGTTAACATTAGCACATATAGATAGGTAGATATTTACTAGGATATGTACGTAGATCATATCTGTCGCATTTTGACACTTTCGGTAAGGGAGTCTCTGTCATTTATGTAACAGTAGCCAAAGCTGTCAGTCATCATTTGTACTAAACTGATCAGCTTAGGAATAAGAATAGCAAGGAAGGACACAGAGTCCTGGTTTCAGTGTGCATATGTGTGTCCCATAATAGATGCCCCATCTCCCACTAGATCTGTTTAGCAGCTGAGTTTCAACTTTCCTCACATTACTGACTGAACTACTGCACAGATCTGTTCCACAATAAGTCGACAATCTTGCTGTTCTACATGAATTCAGTTCAGTCTTAATAAAGATGGTCTGCGGTCTGTGGTAGCGGGAATTTGTGTCAGACAGCAGTGTTCTGTAACAATGAACTCTTTGAACTGTTGACACTACAGAAAAAGAAAAATCCCATTTACATTCACTCACACAAAGACACACACACAGGATTCTCTGATGTGGTCTGAAGGCCTGACGAGCGTAGCATTTATGAATTCATTTACTTTTACATTTATTCGTTTAGCAGATGCTTTTTATCCAAAGCGACTTACAAATGAGGAAATACAAGTAAAGCCATATATCAAGCGGAGAACAATACAAGTAGTGCTACTGTACAAGATCTTTAATTGAGTTCTAGAGAATCAAAGAGCCAGAGTACTTAAATATACTATATATATAGATATAGATATATATGGCTTAGTGGTTAGCACGTTCGCCTCACACCTCTAGGGTCCGGGGTTCGATTCCCGCCGGGGCCGTGTGTGCGGAGTTTGCGTGTTCTCCCCGTGTTGCGGGGGTTTCCTCCGGGTACTCCGGTTTCCTCCCCCAGTCCAAAGACGTGCATGGTAGGTTGATTGGCAGCTTGGTAAATTGAATGAGTGTGTATGTGGTTGTGCCCTGCGATGGACTGGCACCCTGTCCAGGGTGTACCCCGCCTTGTGCCCGATGCTTCCTGGGATAGGCTCCAGGTTCCCCGCTACCCTGAAGCAGGAATAAGTGGTTGAAGATGGATGGATATATATATATATATATAATTTTACTTTTTTACATAACGTGAGGTTTGGCATTTTAGTTAGTTAAGTCACGGAGGAGGTGGGTCTTTAGCTGTTTTTTGAAGATAGTGACAGATTCTGCGGTCCGGATTGAGGTTGGAAGTTAATTCCACCACTGAGGGACGGTTAGTTTGAAGGTTCTGGAAAGGGACCATGAACCACACTGAGTAAGCACTACTAAGCGTCGGTCGTTAAATGATCACAGATTGCGTGAGGTAACGTAAGCCTCAATGGGGAGCGTTGAGGTAGGGGGTGCTGTTCCAGACAAGGTCTTGTATGTGAGCATCAAGGCCTTGAATTTGATGCAGGCGACTACAGGAAGCCAGTGGAGGGAGATGAAGAGGGGTATGAAGGTCAAGCTGTCATCAAAAGTCACCCCAAGGTTCCTGGCTGTTCTTGAGTGCGGTTGAGCCGAGCTGTACAGTGAGTTTGTGGTTGATTGAGGGGCAGGCAGGGATGATGAGAAGCTCAGTTTTTGCCAAGTTGAGCTTGAAGTGGTGTTCCCTCATCTAGTTTGAATGGAGCTTTATCCAGAATTCAGATGCTTTATCCAGACATGGTCCTATAGACACCAGCTTTATGGGTGCTGTGGAGGTTGAGCACACCCAATAGTTCAGAATGAAATATCTCATAATTAGGCCAACTAAGAAAAAAAAAAGCTTGTTGGGGTATAAAGCCAGTGAGAGCTTGTAATTTGAAGGTTGTGTTTCCAACTACATACTACAGGGTGTCCCAAAAATCTCCATATGTAGGCGACAATGTTTACCAGCACGTTTGTCAATGGATGTTCATGGACGTCCCACTTCTCGGTCGGGCTGTAACACTTCCAGTCTTTTTGCATTTGTTAATAAGTTTGGAAACAGTGTCATGTGTGATGTGCTCGCCATGTTTCCTGTTAAAGTCCACCACAACCATGTGACAGCTTCCTGACCCAGTCATGAGAATGATTTCAATACGTTCTTCTTTTGTCAAAGGCTTTCTCAAAGGCTATCTGACAAAATATATACAGTGGGGGAAATAAGAATTGAACACATCAACATTTTTTTCAGTAAATATATTTCCAATGAGGTTATTCACATGAAATTTCACCAGCCATCAGTAATAACTCAAGAAATTTGGAAATAGAAATGGTCTGCACTTATAAAATAAAGAATTCACAACATTAAAGTCCATAAATAAAGTTATGTGTAATAACACAGGAAAAAAGTATAGAACACGTTAAGTAAAAGTAGTTCTCCAAGGCAAGGTAAGCAGCTGAAATCGGTAAGTAATTATAAAAGGAAAATGGCACACTTATATAGTGCTTTTATCCAAAGTGCTTTACACTGTGTCTCATTCACCCATTCACACACACACTCACACACCAATGGTAGCAGAGTTGCCATGCAAGGCGCTAACTTGCCATCGGGTGCAACTTGGGGTTCAGTGTCTTGCCCAAGGACACTTTGGCATGTGGAGTCATCCGGGCCAGGAATCGAACCGCCAACCCTACGATTAGTGGATTTCATTTCTTTTTTCACTTTTGCTTCTATAGGCACTTTGCCGCAGGCCATCACTTAGTGATGGAAGATTTATGATTATTGCCATGTTGTTAACATGGAATTGCTTTATTTGGGAGATGAAAACTGCACACAGTGAATGTCCTTCTTTCAGCCGCCTTAATATATGCTCTGAACAATCCAATCCATGTGTCCTTGTTGTGTGTTTTTAGATTTCACAAAATCTCGTAATGACTATTTTTGATATATCATAGTTGTATACTTGAATTTGTGTTAACACTGTACTGTATTATTAGTGTGAATTAGTGTAAATGAAGTCAGACTTGTGAAGAATTGTGAACAGAGCTAATCCAGTTTCATTTTTATTGAACATTTCTGCTGAACATTTCTACTGAACATTTCTGCTGAACATTTCTGCTGAACATTTCTGCTGAACATTTCTGCTGAACATTTTTACTCAACATTTCTGCTGAACATTTCTGCTGAACATTACCTTTTCTCTTCTCTCCTCCCTTCCCTTTCCCAAATATTTCATTGAGAAGAAAAAACAAACTGAGCAACACACAGCAGTAAACATTTACAGGTTTTTTTTCTTTTCTTTTTATACTAACAAAGGAAAACAAAATTAAAAGTTTTTTTTTTTCAGAATTTGAAAATGGCGAAATAAAATGCGTCACCAGGAAGTCATAAGTAGATGACAGATTGGCAAAGCTATCAAACACACCATCGGCATACAGCTCGGAACAGAGCTAATTCAATCCAAATGTGTAACACCTTCCCGTAAAGGTGTCGGTGACAATGACAAACTGACCTACATTTAGAGAGAGGGGAATGAAGAGATTGTGACAGCTGCCACATTTATCACATGCTGTCACACTCCGAGGGACAACCATTAGAGCTAAACAGATCACTGCAAAGAAATTCCATTGCTTCCATTTTAGTGATTATAGCTGGAAGATTTAGGAATTTAGGTACTTAGTTTTGAAATGTAAGAGGTAAATACAGTATAGATTCATATTTTATGCTGGTAATATGTGATATATTACTGGAAATATGTGGTTTGGGATGCATCCCAAACAAGAACGTACAATTGCTGTATATCTGCGGCCATTCTCACGTAGTCTCCCAAGTATTAAAGATGTATTATAAGAATAAGTACTCAATAATGCTTTTGATTCCAGTAGCCAAAAACTTCTATACATGTAAAAATGTCTTTTAAAACAGCTTCCGTTGGGTGTCTGATTGCAGTTTTATAGATCCACATATTTCCATTTAAAACAGACTCTTTGTCAGTAAAAACTGATTTGGAAGTGACACAATAGTTTTAAAACTATGCTGTCTGCTATGTTATAGGATTAATTATAGATACCAGAAAACCTGCTACTGCTGCGGTTTTAAATAGGAGAAGCACAGGTGGATGTTATAAAACTATATATGTATACATGTGTGTGTGTTCAGTTTTATCGGTTTCATCTGTTGGGCTGACCTCCTGTTAAATTCGCATTCTCTCCTCATACATTAGAGGTTGACAAAATTAGTAGTTTCTGCCATATTGCACTAAAAAGCAGCTAAACTGCTAACTAGCTAGCTACATTACACCGAAGAAGGCAGTGACAGCTTGCTGGTTAGACCTTTCAATAAACAAATAAAAATATAACATTATATCATCCATCCATCCATCCATCCATCCATCCATGCATCAATCCATCCATTTTCTGTACTGCTTATCTTGCACAGGGTTGCGAGGAGCCTGAAGGCTATCCCAGGGGACTCGGGGTACGAGGTGGGGGATATCCTGGACAGGGTGCCAACCCATCGCTCGCAGGGCACAATCACATACACACTCACACACTCATTCACACACTATGGACAATTTAGAAATGCCAATCATCATACAGCGCATGTCTCTGGACTGTGGGAGGAAACCGGTGTACCTGGAGCAAACCCCAGAAGCACAGGGAGAGCATGCAAAATCTGCGCACAAACATAAAGTAATATTTGCAATTGTATTTAAAATATTTACCTATCACAAAGATAAAATAACAAGCTATAGAAGTTCTGTAAAACTGTAATTGATTCGCTTGCTGATTGACTGCTGTAGCTGTGTCCTTTCTCTGCCTGATGCTGGTAAGTTTGAGATGTCAGTCATGTTTGTTATCGATTCACTAATTCAATAATAAAATCTCACCTGTATTTTCTTTCTGTAAAACCCACCTACCCACAGTCCCATTAACTCACAGAGACGCACGGCATCCTGGTAGGACCCAAACGATGTATTAGACGCCTGTTGCCACTGAGCATTAAGCTTTCCTCCCATTAAAACACATTGTATTTGAATCTGAATTCCACCTTTCACATTTCTACAAACATTTAATATCGGGACATTTATTTTTAGCATTTTAATGAAATGAGAGATGAGAAAGTGAGTCAAACAGTTTGAACTACTGACCACCGTGAAGTTGATCTGTCAGCTCCATGCAGATAACACGTCATGACACGTCAGTGCTGCAGAAAAATAGTATTGGCTAATACGAATTAAATGAATGCGTAATTCTGGTCAGAACTGGTTTTCATTATACTGAGTCACCATCACCTGACTGCCATGAAATGAATACTGTACACCACCAAAATAGAGCTTATGACATGTTATAACTACCTGACCTCATTTAACCCCTTATTTCAAACAAATTCTCAAAGGGCCACCATATCACCCTATCATGGACTGGCAACGGGCGCACATAAAAGTATGCAAACCATGCATGTGTGTGTGTGTTGGGGGGCTGTTAATATAATGTTACCTCTAAGTTGCACATATATTTTCAATCATTAAATAGCTCGAAGATTAACTACTAATGCAGAAAGGGATTTATTTAATTAGGAAAGACAAGCCTCCTGGTCCTGTGTTTGTTTGTGCAAGAGAGAGAGAGAGAGAGAGACAGAGAGAGAGACAGAGAGAGAGAATGAAACTGCCAAAATCAAAAAAAAAAAGAGCCGGTGGTTTTATTTGCTTCACTTTTTTTTACAAACCACAAGCTTTCTCAGAAGTTTGTTTCCAATGTGTATGACTGAAAGCTGTGGGTGAAAATGTCTGGTCTGTGCCAAAGAATTCCTGTTGCTCAAATGACGCAGCTATGATAGACTTGTAGAAGGTATTCAGGTTTTTCCACTCTCAGAGGAGAGTATGGGCTGAACTCAAAATGAACAATTACCTGCGTAAACAACCTGACAAAAAGAGAGCTAACAATAGTTTACAATAGCTGGGTAGTAACATACTATATTTAGGGAAGAAGCTCCTCCTGACCCTCTCAGTTTTAACCATCAGACTTCGGAAGCGCTTGGCTGATTGCAGCAGGCTGAACACACAGTTACTGGGGTGGGTGGAGTCCCTGATGATTTTAGCAGCTCTTGTACTGCTTGGTGTAGATGTTGTGCAGAGAGGGGAGAGCAGACGCGGAGATGCGCCCAGATAAGCGCACCAATCTCTGCAGGACTCTGCAGGTCCTGAATTGAGCAGTTTCCGTACCACGCTGAGATACACCGAGTCAGTAACTTTCTATAGCCCCAATAGAGAAAGTTTTCAAGATTGCTGGGGAGACCCTGAATTTCCTCAGCAGTCTCAGATGGTACAAGCATTGTCTGGCTTTGTTCACCTGAGCTTGAGTGTGATGAGTCCAGGTTAGGACCTCAGAGATGTGTGCTCCAAGGTATCTGTAGCTGCTCACTCTCTCCACACTCTCCATTCCTTCTGATCTCGAGTGGAGTGTAGGCCTGCTGCTGCCTCTTCCTTAATTCCACATACTTCAGGGAGAGACTGTTAGCCTGGCACCAAGCTACAAGTTGCTCAACGTCGTCAAGGTAGGTGGCCTCGTTGTTGGCCCATAACCACTGTGTCGTCAGCAAACTTGACGATAGAAGTGGAGCTGTCAGAGGACACACAGTCATGTGTGTAGAGAGAGTAGAGCAGGGGACACAACCCTGTGGGTCACTGGTGCTCTGGGAGATGGTATTGGAGGTAAACTATCCCATTCTCACTACCTGTGGTCTGCCAGTGAAGAAATCTAGGACCCAGTCACAGAGGGAAGTATCAAGACTGAGGTCCCTGAGCTTGAAGACCAGTCTGTGTGTTGAAGGCTGAGCTATAGTCTATAAACAGCAGCCTCACATAGTTCCCATTGTTGCTGTTGGTGTGGGTAAGGACATGAGAGATCGCAGCCTCAGTAGACCTGTTAGAGTGGATTCCTAACAGCAGTTAGGAATGCCTACTCTAGCAGTTACAGGAAGAGGTGGTACATCAGTGGTTAAGACATTGGCCCACTGGTCAGAAGGTTGTGAGTTCAAATCCCAGCACCACCAAACTGCCACAGTTGTGGTCCTCGAGGACCATCAACTGCTTCAACCTTCATCACCTGTCCTGATTGTAACTTGCTTTGGATATGATCAAGGAAATCAGGAAATGAGACATAGTGTTATGGGTAATGTTAAGGTGGGAATTAGCTGTACTGTAGCAGTAAAATATTTATGCTTGAAACATTAATTATGAATTAAAGCAGCATTTCCAGCATAAAACTAATATTCAGTATGTTATGTAGTATAGTATTAAATAGCACATTCTATTTCTGACTTCTCTTGCTTTTGTATTGTTCCGTGTCTGGGACCAGGAATCCTCGCCATAAGCAACCAATCAGTCCGTAAAGGATTTCGCAGGTTTGTTTTTTAAATGATTTTTGCACCCAAAAATGCTAGACGTTACTGCAGATTTTATAAAAATTTGCAGTGCAATTTGGAGTCTTTTGTGCTTTATAGTGCTACTTTGGTATTACTGAAATTGCACTTGAAAAAAATTTGTTTAGCAAGGTCTTTCGCAGTGATGTTTGCTGGTAAATGCAACCTTTTAGCTGTACTCATATTTGCTGTATGTGAATCGAAGAGGGCTTTGAATGAACGCGTGTTGTGATTACGTCACATGATGCGTTTTGGCCCAAATCTGCGGTAACTTTGAAACACTGCAAGATCCTCTAAATATTCATGAGCTTGCTTGATTTTGCTTTCATTTCTGTGATCGCAAAATCCTGGAGGGACTGACCAATAATGCATGCATCAGTGATGCTAACTTAAGCTTTAGTGGTCTAATAGGTATTGTATTTAGCGCCGATGTTAAATCATACTAGACCCGAAAAAAGATAACTGACACAAGGTGAAGACACAATGTGTTGTTTTTCAGTGTTGTGTTTATAAAAATTTAAAAAAGTATGTTAATATACCACATAAATATACAGCTGCAAATATTTAGATAAAATACAGTTAGACTAATATTAGCTAGTTTTCTAGCAATATTGGCCACCGGTTTAGCACAATAATTGACCTAATATTAGCTAGTTTTCTAGTGACATTGTCCATAAGTTTACACAGCATAACATTTAGCCTAATATTAGCTAGATTTCTAGAAACTGGCCACAGATTTACACAGCATATTAGTTATGCTTATATTAGTCATTTTATTAGTGACATTGACCACAGATTTAGAAAATATAATAGTTAGCCTGGTATTAGCTAGTTTTCTAGTGACATTGGCTACTGGTTTACCAAGCTAAATAATTAACCTAGTGTAAGCTACTTTTCTGTCCAATGTAATTTTATTTGACATGACTATTAGCTATGTTATCTATACCTGTCAAACATGGCTATTGGTTTACACAATATATCATGCTAATGTTTTCTAACTTGCTAGCACTTGATGTTTGTTTTTTTCCATGATATAATATTTCTACTCTAAAATAAAACTAGCCTAGTTGGCTAGCTACTAAAGTTATAGCTAATGTTAGTCAGGTACCAGTTAAGTGAAATACCTCTAAGGCAATATATAGCGCAGTGCTAGCAAGCTGACAAACTCTGTGCCAATTCTGTTTTTAAAATTATTGCACGTCTTTATCAAGATTAGTATTCAACGATGAGTTTTTAAAAATGTTTCACTGCACAAGATTGTCGTTAAAAGGTACAACGCCCATCAAAATGGACAATAAAAGATGATCTTAATGTCGCCGTTCTATTAGGAGTCAGCTCTTCTGAAGACCATGCTATGTGAGATGATTTTAAGTGTACTAGCTCCATTTTTTCATCGAAATATTGCTCATTTGTTTGAAGATTGGATTATAGATTTTTCCTTCGGTGTTAGAGCGCAGGAAGTGGCACTGCAGTGTGGTTCAAAAATCACAGTGTGTACGTTACATTCTGCAAACACATGACTTCATCTCTCGAGGTTTATCCTATCTAAAGTGTGCATGTGCAGATCTGTAAAGTAAATAAGAAGCACTCCCTCATGTTTACCACTCAAACATAAGCCCTTATTTACAACACAAAACTCAAACAGGATTCAACACTCAGCACTCTCAGAAACAAACCCAACGTTGGAATATTTCCTATCTGGCTATGGTGAAATGGAACAAACCTTCAAGCCGGTGTGATGGACGCTAAATTATCATCATTATTTGCAGGCAGATTTCGAAATGGAATCATATTTTCCGTGTTGGCAAAATAGTTAAAAGCTTCCCCACAGTGGATAACTGGATAAATCAGTGGTTAAGGGTCTGTTCCAGTGACCAAAAGAATGCGAGTTCAGGTCCAAGACCTGCCAGAGAGCATCTTGAAGCAAATCCTTTCATTTTTAGAGACTCAGCTATTGTATTTGCCTGCCTTGGATTGTCCAAATGGTTTCATGTATACAGATTCATAATACTTCACCCAACTCAATGGTTATGGTTGTTCTTATGATTTATTCTACAGAAATGGGTAAATTTATGGATGAAACTGGTCGTTAATGTTGAGTGCGTTTTAATTACAGATTTTTATCAAATTCCTCAGTGATTTGCAAGAGCGCCAAAGTTGATCATTGCCAATAAAACACTTTGGGACGTGCTGTTATACACATGGTGTTTTATTCCTCATATACTACAGCAATTTGTCAACACTGACAAGTTTTGACAGTTTGTAGTCTGCAGTTTGTAGTTAAAGTTAACGTTAAAACAAGCAATAAAACAAGTTAGTTCATATTAACTTACATTATACCTGCGTTTCTTTTCAGTCCTTACAGGATGTTGCGGAGTTTATTTAGTGATTCTTGCAGCCAAAATGCTTGATATCAACGATATCAACAGTGACACACTTTTTAAAATCTACTTACATAGAGGATCCATGATAAACAACACCTTTGGACCAATCAGAATAAAGAATTCAACAGAACTACGGTATAAACCGTTTGGAATTTCAGATTATGCAGATCCGATGTATAAACCGTGTATAAACCAAATTCCTTCATTCTCCTCATCCTATAGCGCGTAATACTTTTACGTCTCATGTGAAATTTTATTCTCTGTTAGTTTACTTACACTTTCAGAACTCAGAGGAGGTGTGACGTCAGCCAGAAATAAACCCAGTTAAACACTTTTTGCAGGTATTACATAAGTGCTTGGGAACGCGAAGCAGTAGTGGCTGTGTTACTGGAAATGTTTACTTTTATAATCACCGCTGATGAGTGATGCCTGTCTGCTTCCTACATCTGATAAGAGAGGATTTTTTTCAGTTTCCTTACTGTATATAAGTTCCACCCTACAGCACTGGAATGTGGCTTACTCTCTCAAACATAACAAGTCATGCTGACGAAACGTAACAACAGTTACTCTGATCCTTTTCTTCTGAGGCCAATAAAAATATTTTAGTGAGACACACCAGGATCTGCATATATTTTATTGTTATTTCTATCGGGTCAGTGTCAAAGCGCATTATTGTCTGTATGCTTATAGTAATGATATTGCTCTAAAAATGATTTCCTTGTGGTGTACAAATTTCTTATTACATATAGGTAGTTACAAACTATATGTGTGTTGTGTGCGTGTACGTGGAACACTCACAGTTCTGCCGTTTCTTGGCTTTGCGGGAGGCTTTGCTGGACTCACACCACACGGTGACACAGTCCTCCAGCAGCCGGAAGCCGCGTTGTTTCTGCCAGCGTGGTGAGCGCACCTTCACTATGATGGAGCCCTGTAGCATTACACGCACGTCCTCATTGTCCAGCAGGCCTGTGGACAGACCGCACACGAACACACACAATGAGATTTTGAGGGGGGAAAAAATCTCTGTCAAATAAACATTAAATCTAACAAAAGCATGTGTCATATAAATCTTAAATCTTACAAAAATCTCCTTTACTTTCCAACATTTTCCACATTGCTTTTTGTATGATTTTTGCCAGAAAATTCTGTGGTTCATGTGAGCTTTAGCAGAACAACTGCCAAAGTTCAAATAATTTAAAAAAGCTGTTGTTGCACTCAGGGAAAAGGCTGTTACCTGCTGCGAACAGCTTCAGGACAAATAAGACCACCAAAAATAAGCATAAATAAACAATTAATATAATATAATATAATATAATATAATATAATATAATATAATATAATATAATATAATATAATATAATATAATATAATATAATATAATATAATATAATATAAAAGCAAAATGTTGTTAGTTTTATATTATTATGATATAATGATATTATTATATTATATTTTATTTTTGTTATCTGTACATTGTATCTCAATAAAAATACAAATGAATTTCCGTGGCTTATTTTTTTTTAAGAATATTACATTCATTTATTAATTGAAGCATGCGAGTGGAATATAAAGTGTATAACACTGATGTATACATATGTATATATATATACACACACACACACAATCATTACCACAGCTGGTTTTTGGCATACGCACTTTTGCGAAAACAGACACGCACACATTGGAGCATTGGTAGGTCAGTGGTCAGTGTATGTGCTAGAATTCAGAAGACTGAGATGAGGTGTATTCACAAGATTAGGCTGGTGTGTGTCAAATACTGTAAAGACTGTGGGAGAATAAAAAACAGAGTATGGTGTATGACATTGACTCAATCCTGCATGATCCTACAAGAAAAGAGTGGGGTAAAGGTTTAATGAAGAAGTGAGGAAAACTGTAAGTGTGTGTATTTAGTCAGTTTTTAGTATTAGTATGTGTGTATTTAGTGTGAGTTTATGAGAGAGAGAGAGAGAGAGAGAGAGAGAGAGAGAAAGAGACTATGATTAGTTTTGCAGTTGAGTAAAAATAACATACCATTTGTCAGAGGAGAAAAGTTATTTGCACGTGTGTTTTTGTATTTTGAAAAGCAGTCACTTTAGTATTGTGGTGATGTGGAAAGAAAAGAAATTGCTATTCAGTAAGGGAAGATGAGAAATCGGACTGGCCCTGGCAGGTCAAGTGGAACTTCCATTAGTTATTAGAGGCACGAAGACTGTAGTGTGATTGATGGATAGGACACGGTGATGTGTTTTGCAGAGACGTTCACGCCGAACCGCCGGATTCTATAGGAGCAAAGAACTAAACAACCATTCTCATTCGACCTGTGCTAAAATCTCAGAGATGTTTCTTCACTGATCTGGCAGATTTCTTCAGTTAATCAGATCAATCAAGTCACCCAGACATACCGGTACTAAACCTGTAGTACCCAAACGGTGTGAACTGGTTAGGGGTTGCGTAGGCTTGGAACAGTGGAAAAAAACAATCAGGCAGCTATATATATATGTATATATATTTATATATATTTTTTTATAAAAAAAACAACAACAACAAAAATGTTTCAGACTAGATGAGCCCAATTCTACATTCGACTGAACAAAAAGCCACCCCCCACCTTTGTTTTTTCCACTCTCAAAATAATTACTCCTGCCATTATTTCTGTTGACCTTTAAAGATAAATCATTTTCAATTCAATAATTCTTTAAATAATAATAAAATCCTTGCACCACGTGCGAAATAGTCAATTCAGAGCCACAGGTTGCACATCGATATCCAATCCCATACAGTTTAGAGTCAGTTCAGCAGCACATGCCAGCTCAAAGAAGTGAAAAGCTTTTGGACGCTACTGAGGCAGGAGATGAACATGGCATTAAAACCTCCCAGACGGTACTGTAGACATCATCCATCCCTCCATCCATCATTAAGCCAAAAGGAATTTCCATTTTCCATGCCATGCTGTACAGTCTCAGTTTAAAAATCAACAATTTCAGTTGAGCCCCAGTTCATCCATGTGTGCATTTTAAGAATTTAAGAATATAAATAATACACAGACTTATTATCTTGTACATCATATACTTATATATATATATATTGGCAAGAATATCCTCCCATAACATTTATATGGGATTTATATCCAGGCTTTGACTAGGCCATTCCACAACCCTTAATTTTCTTTCTTTTCGTGGTGGATTTGCTAGTGTACTTAGGATCATTATCCTGTTGAAAGGTCCACTTTTGGTTCAACTTCAACTTTCGGACAGATGGCCTCACATTATCTTCAAGCACTCTTTGATATGATGCAGAATTCATAGTTGAATCAATGAATGCAAGCTGTCCAGTCCCTGAGGCAGCGAAACAACCCCAAACCATAACATTTCGACCACCGTGCTTCACAGTTGGCATGTGGTGCTTCTCCTGAAAAGCTGTCTTTGGTGTGCACCAAACATGTCTGCTGTTACTGTGGCCAAACAATTCTATCTTTTATTCATCTGTCCAGAGCACATTATTCCAAAAGGCCTTGTCTTTGCCTATATGCTCATTGGCAAACTGTAGTCTTGCAAAGGCTTTTTCTCGGCATGCCTCCCTTGCAGGTCAAATTTGTGCAATATCTTTCTGATTGTAGATGTATGCACTTACTTGCAGATCCTGTGATGAAATTTTGGGGTTCATAGAGACTTATTTTTGTATCAGACAGTCTGCTCTTGGGTTGAATTTGCTAGGACGGCCAATCCTGGACATTCCATTTGTAGATGAATTTCCTTAAAGTGGAACGGTGTATTTCAAATAATTTGGAGATCTTTTTAAATCCCTTGCCAGACTCATAGACATCCACAACCTTTTAACTGAAGGCCTTACAGAACTCTTTTATACCTTGGTATGATGACACCACACACCTCAAAAGCAAAGGGAACACCAGACACTAGACATGAGAGGGATATAAATAAGACAGGTTCCACCTGCACTCCCTAAGCAGGTTCTAATCACTGGCACCCAATCATGAACAACTGATTCTAATTTTATGGATTTGAAAGTGTGATAAATGTGGAGGTGACTTACTTTTTCCATGTGATTGATCTGTTTTTTTTTAATTAATTTAAATTTTGGAAATTACTACAAAACGTCAATTGAAGAGTGAATCAATTTCATTAATAGGCACTGTTTCAAAGAGGATGAAATGTTTGCTTGTCCAAATATGTCAAAAAAAATTCCATAGCGTATACCTATTTGTTCACATGACCGTGTATATACATATGTGTGTGTGTGTATATATATATATATATATATATATATATATATATATATATATATATATATATATATATATATATATATATATATATATAAAAAAAAAAACACAACCCACCCCCATAATGCTCTTAAGATAAATCCATACTCTTGATGGGGTTGGTGGACTTTAATATGAAAGGTAACGTTTAAGTTAATAGTGTTAATGACTACCAACACTACCTTGATGCCTTATTCTAATTCTGAGTAGTTATGATAATAGCTGGTCCTAAATGTAACTTTTTCTATCCTTTATTTATCATTTATTTAATTTCAATCATTTATATTATATATTTAAAAAAACAAATTGGGTTTCAAAGTGTATGAAACCATGTTAGTTAAATCCCCAAACTGTACTTAACTTTAACAATCCAGAGATGCCCAGATCTCAAATGATCTACTTCTCATAATTTCAGTACAGATAGTGTGGAAAACATGGCAAGATGATTGTTAAAGCCTGATAAACAATGAAGCATAGAATGCTGGACATTTTTGCATTCTTTGGTCACAGCCTGGTGTATATTGCGAAAGCGGCATAGTATCCAGATGCAGCCATGTTTTGACTTTTGACCGACAAATAAATGGCTGACAAGCAAGAATTTTGCTACACTACAGACGCAAATCAGCAGAAAAAGGTTTAGATGGAACATTTTCGGTTTGAAAATAGTCATCATCACCAGGTGGTAATTTGTCAATTATATTTAGCGTGAAATGTTAGTGATTACACAGAAGCCGTACTACTCTGCAGACTCTAGATTGCATAAATACATAATTATAGTGTAATAATATAGAGCAGAGTGTACTCCAGGAATAGACATACAAATTTCCTGGATCCCTAAAAGCGTTTATTGGCATCGTTCTCCCACTCCATCAGTTTACTAGCCTCCACTCACTGATCCTTTCTCAACAGTGGTGCAGGTTTCATTTAAACTTTGGAGGGATCCTTTTAACCAGTTTATACGCCATTAAAAATGTGCTGTTTAATTTAATATACAATAAATTCTACAGGGAACGCTTTACAATTGAATAGTTTTAGACCAGCCACTACCATAACTAATTACATTTATAAAAAGGCATCAAGGTAGTGTTGGTAGTCATTAACTCTATTAACATAAACAACATGACCTTTTATATTTAAAGTACACCAACATCATCAATAGAATATTTGTTACAGCACCAGTGAACCAGATTCAACTTAATATACCACTGATTAGCCAAATCGCATGGGGGAGGTTAACACAGATGGCATTTCCAAAGTCTGAACTACCATGAGGAAGGGTTTTACAACACACTTTAATACAAAGGTTCTCAAATGTTTTGTAACCAGAAAAACCTCCAATGATCCCCTGAGTATGTATTTAATTCAAGAAAATTATTTAAAATTTTTTTTAAAATAATACATTTTTGGAGCCATATAGCTTTCCATTCCTGAACCAATAGAACACACATTAGGTCTGAGTTGGCTTTTAGTGCTTGGACCCCCACATATAATAACTTTCATAATGTTGGTTGTGATTCCCACCACTTTAATAAAATAAATATTATGGACCCCCTGGCTATGCTTCACAGGGCCCTGACTACTTTGAGAACCACTGCTTTAATAGACATAAAGTTATAGTTTTTATTTAAAAAGAATTCAGAAAGCAATAGTTCAGTAAACTGGATTATCAAGCTGTTCAAGCTGTTAAAGAAATCAAGAAACAGGGGAAAATATAAAGAAAGCAAATGCAGTAAAACACCCAAAAAACTGTCTCCATCTGAGGGACAATTGTTTTTCTTATGGGATGGAAAGAAATCTAGACAAATCTTTACTGAGCATCTGGTGGATTCATCTGGCACCAGAGTGTAAGCACAATGGTCTTGCAGCTAAGAAGGTAAGAAACCATTTACTGCTGAATTCGGCGAAGCAAATGGTCACAAAACTCCTCCTCAGTCACGCCAGGGATTGTGGGCAATATTAGCTGAAAAAGTGTCCACGGATCCACACTTCAAAAATCTACCGGTAACAGTAGACCATCCGGGGTCCTTTGGGATACTTGTTTCAACACTATGATTTGGGACACACTCGTTCTAATCTCGGGTACTATTTAGCATGGATGGTATGCCAATTGGGATGCAGGGCTTACCGTATGTTTTGTGTAGTGGAAGGTGGTGGTATTCGAGTAAATACCATTTGTGAAAATCCAGCTACATAAAATCCCTTCCTTATTAAGGCAATGAACATGACTGAGTGGCAACAACAGTTAACTTTTAACGTTTAACCACTAGTGAGTATTTCCTGGCTGTAAACAATGTCTATCAATGTGGAGAGGTTACATTTTGTTTCGTCATGGTGCGTCAAGTGACCTAGTTCACTAAGTCTTCTCTTCGCATACTTCTTTGTCCAATCTGCTTTGAAAATATTTTTATCAGGAGGGCTAAGACTTTTATACAGTACAATATTTAGGGCATTAGAACAAATTCCACCCTTTTTTTTTTTTTAATAAAAATTGTTTTGGATATCTCCTTGCAAGATCTAGTAAAAGGACTGCTGTACAGTTTTTAAAAAAGCTTCTTCATTCCTTTCTTGTGTTCAACAAAAAGAGATGCAAAATAGTACCAAAAAAATGCGCCCTTTTCACAGATTCTGCTGCTTTTGTACAAAAACCGTCTGTCTTTACTGTCCCGTCTTATTGGAGACAGATACGGAGACAAATCTGCTAAAACACAAGAGAAATCACTGCCATCTGGTTATTTACTGCAGGTGGAGAAAACAGCTCCTCAGGCAGTTTGAGCTGAAGGTCAGTGAATATAAACACGTCTCGCATCTCATGTCCATAACAAAGCAGCAGGGCTGAGAGAGAGGAGAAAGATCGGGGATTGAGGACGAGAGCGCAGTAGGTGCACAAGTATGAAGCCGAGTAAGGAAAAGGGGAACGTGAAGAACAACGAGAAGAACAAGCCACAGAGAGAGATGTTAAAGGAATACTGCAGTATTTTTCAACCTAATCCGGATTAACCCAGGATGCATCCTGAACTGACAAAAGGACAGAAAGCCCACTGAGCTACAGTGAAATTTACTTAATGAAAATCTAATGTTTGGAACATCAGTAAACATTTATACGAAATGTGCCTTCGTAAATCCTTCAATCAAATGTATCTGTAAACAGAGACGGATAGAGTAGCCAAAACTTTTACACAAGTACAAGTAAAACTACTTATAAGAATAATTACTCAAGTAACAGTAAAAGTAATAATGTTAATAATGACGAGAAAGAGTAATAAAATATCCAGTGAGAAGACTACACAAGTAGCAAGTTACTAGTTACTTCGGATCTGATTAAAATGAAGGGAGAATTGTGAATCTCAGACTACATGGAGAACTGTAAGTCCCACCTCTCCTTCAGAGTCTGTCTGTTTATATGATATAAAACCTGGGTTTAAGAGGAAGCAGCATATCCCAGTCCTGTGATGGGTACAATAACACACAACCTGTCATTTCGACACAAAATCTCACACGCACATCAAAAAACAAACATTTTCCCAACTCGCTAACACAAACTTCTCAGCATCTGCATTTAAACAAGACGAGAGAGAACAAAAGAACTGACTGTGGAACAGAACAGAAGAGAAAGTGTGTGTAGAACGAGGGAGTGTGTTAGCATGTTTGTGTTAGCATGTTTGTGTGTGTGTGTGTGTGTGTGTGTGTACACGTTCACTTCTTCCCCCTCTCCAAAGCGCATGATTATTGTGGACGCATCCAGACCACTGCAGCGTATCACAAGACTCGCGACCTCACGATACATGTTATAAACTAATTATTAAAGCTAGATATATTCATTAACATTTAACAGAAACGGAGGAACGCTACCGAATGTAGCGAAGTAAAAGTTCTGTGATCAAAAATGAAGCTGAGTTAAACCTACTCTTAAAAGTAGTACTCAAGTAAATGTATTGAAGTAAATGTTACTACCCACCTCTGTTTGTAAATGACGCGACTGCCCTTAGACGTCCAAGTAGACTTCCTGTCCCAATAATTAGTTTTGTCTGACGATATATCGTCCCAGAAATAATTGAGATAAACAATTCGATTATGTGAAACACTAGATTTTCCTTCTTCAAAAAACATTGTTAGTGCACTGTTAATATCTTGCGTGTTGGTGGCATTCATTCTCACATAAGCAAAAACACGCATGTAAACACAATGGATGATATCGAGGTCAGTGAAAATAATCAACGCCATGCGTATATATCATACGATAAGCCGATAACGTAAATATCAGGACAGGCTTACTCCCAAGTGTTTTTTGACTGAAGAGATTTTTTACATTCTTTTCTCGCTACAGGGAAATTCTTCTTCTCTTTTGGTAATCACTCATACATTACAGATGCAGTGGATAGAGAGTTAAAGAAAAAAAGAAAAGAAAAGAGTTGGACTATTTCACACTGAAAAGAGTGCGAGAAATAAAAAAAAAGGGTACACACAGAAGGTATTAATCTTTACTAGCAACTTTGTAACACAGCCAGCAGTGTTTCAGAGAAAACTGCCCTCACCACAGCAACCACACACTGGACTCAGACCACTGATAACATTTCCCTGACATCTAGGCCACCGCATGTGTGTAGCAAACAAGCTTATGTGTTTGACTGTATGGTTAAGAGAGGTTCTTACTAGCACGCTTCGTCACTATGCCCCAGTAAAGCAGCTTGGCTGATTAATGACAATGGAAAGTTGCAAATGAAAGAGAGAAAGGCAGAGAGAGAAAAATAAAGAAGGAAAGAGAGAGAGAGAGAAAGAGAGAGAGAGAGAGAGTTTGTGCTCTAGCTAGAGGCCTCTCTTGGATTTCTCAGAGCCACTGCCAAGTGAAAACATGCAGGCAATGCAGATCACAACAGGACTTAAGACAGAATCTTCATTCCTTTTTTAGTCTGCGGATGATTTCAATCTCTCTCTCTCTCTGTCTCTATGTCTCTCTCTCTCTCTTTCTGTTTCTTCCTGAAACACCTTATACTAAAAGTACAGCGACATTACGTCATAGTTCTAAAAATAGCAACTTACATAATCACCTATTGCCATGTGCCACATGCACAATTTTGGACAACACAAAATAACTAACAGGAAACTTCTAGTTCCCCCCAAAACTCTGAAATTGGTATTGTACTGAAAGAAAAAAAAAAAAATATATATATATATATATATATATATATATATATATATATATATATATATATATATATATATATATATATATACAGTGGTGTGAAAAAGTGTTTGCCCCCTTCCTCATTTCCTGTTCCTTTGCAGGTTTGTCACACTTAAGTGTTTCGGAACATCAAACCAATTTAAACAATAGTCAAGGACAACACAAGTAAACACAAAATGCAATTTGTAAATGAAGGTGTTTATTATTAAAGGTGAAAAAAAATCCAAACCATCATGGCCCTGTGTGAAAAAGTGATTGCCCCCCTTGTTAAAACATACTATAACTGTGGTTGTCCACACCTGAGTTCAATTTCTCTAGCCACACCCAGGCCTGATTATTGCCACACCTGTTCACAATTAAGGCATCACTTAAATAGGAGCTGCTTGACACAGTAAGGTCCACCAGAAGATCCTTAAAAGCTACACATCATGCCAAGACCCAAAGAAATTCAGGAACAATTGAGAAAGAAAGTAATTGAGATCTATCAGTCTGGAAAGGGTTATAAAGCCATTTCCAAAGCTTTGGGAATCCAGCGAACCACAGTGAGAGCCATTATCCACAAATGGCGAAGACATGGAACAGTGGTGAACCTTCCCAGGAGTGGCCGGCCGCCCAAAATTACCCCAAGAGCGCAGCGACAACTCATCCAAGAGTTCCCAAAAGACCCCACAACAACGTCCAAAGAACTGCAGGCCTCACTTGCCTCAGTTAAGGTCAGCGTTCATGCCTCCACCATCAGGAAAAGACTGGGCAAAAATGGCCTGCATGGCAGAGTTCCAAGGAGAAAACCACTGCTGAGCAAAAAGAACATCAAAGCTCGTCTCAATTTCTCCACAACACATCTTGATGATCCCCAAGACTTTTGGGACAACATTCTGTGGACCGATGAGACAAAAGTGGAAGTCTTTGGAAGGTGTGTGTCCAAGTATATCTGGCGTAAAGGAACACTGCATTTCATAAAAAGAAATTTTACCAACAGTAAAATATGGTGGTGGTAGTGTGATGGTCTGGGGCTGTTTTGCTGCTTCAGGACCTGGAAGACTTGCCGTGATAAAAGGAACTATGAATTCTGCTGTCTACAAGAGATCCTGAAGGAGAATGTCCGACCATCTGTTCGTGTACTCAGAACTTGGGTTCTGCAGCAGGACAATGATCCTAAACACACCAGCAAGTCCACCACCGAATGGCTGAAGAAAAACAAAATGAAGAGTTTGGAGTGGCCTAGCCAAAGTCCTGACCTGAATCCTATTGAGATGTTGTGGTATGACCTTAAAAAGGCCGTTCATGCTCGAAAACCCTCTAATGTAACTGAATTAGGACAATTCTGCAAAGATGAGTGGGCCAAAATTCCTCCAGGACGCTGTAAAAGCCTCATTGCACGTTATCTAGCAACGGTTGCAGTTGTTGCTGCTAAGGGTGGCCCAACCAGTTATTAGGTTTAGGGGGCAATCACTTTTTCACACAGGGCCATGATGGTTTGGATTTTTTTTCACCTTTAATAATAAACACCTTCATTTACAAATTGCATTTTGTGTTTACTTGTGTTGTCCTTGACTATTGTTTAAATTGGTTTGATGTTCCGAAACACTTAAGTGTGACAAACATGCAAAGGAACAGGAAATGAGGAAGGGGGCAAACACTTTTTCACACCACTGTATATATATATATATGTGTGTGTGTGTGTGTGTGTATATATATATATATACATATATATATATATATATATATATATATATATATATATATATATATATATATATATATATATATATATACATATATATATTTTTTTTAAAGACTGCAATCAGTGCATTTAGAGTGAAAGACCAAAATGACCGTTCACTTGAATTCGATCAGTCTGGCTCTAAATCTAACGACTGTCAACTTGAATCCAAGTGCAATTTTAATACAACTAGGAAAAATATGTATGTTTTGAATCCATCATTTAACCCTGGCTCTGGTTTTGATTTCATGGATGGAAAGAAGGAATAAAAGCTCTAATGATACCAATAAATATCATGATATCACATACAATAAATATGCCTAAGATTTTCCATCATAGCAAATGGATTTTTTTTTGGTATTATTCTTTATACATATAAAGTCAATCTGTGCTGCAATCATAAGAGGTCAATGTTTGCTTGTTTTTGCTTTTTTTTCAGTCAAAAAAAGTTTGTGCACCCCCACCATACTTAACTCGTCAAAGAAGGGCCGGTCGTGTTGAAGTCTGGAGAAAGTTGCAAAGGCTAATCAAGACAATCAGGGCGGTGTGTTAGCTTATCCCCCTGTTTCACGGGACCCAATGAAATATTCAGCAGAACTGACTCGTGGGATTTACAGTCGGAGCACTGCAGTTCCAAAAAAAAATTCAAAAACAATGGACTTGCAATTGCCATTTCCTCCTGCTCAGATGGTCAGATGTGATAAACAGGATAAAAGAACCGTAATATAATATAATTGTGATACGATTGTGGTTAGGAATTTTGTGTCTCTTAAAGGAGCCTAACTGTTTGATACTTGAGTAGAGTTTGATACAAATCATATGATCAAATTAAGCACAGAAAGGATGCTGTAGCTTCACCATACAGTCCAGGTGAACTGAACGCAGAATGTACTGAGAAGAAATATATTATTTAATATATTAATACACTATTATATTTTAGTAATATTAATATATTATTATAGCTCAGGACAGAGGATGATGTTGCTCTTCTGAGAATTAATAGAGCACCATCTGCATTGGGATTTGAGATCAGTTAAACTTAAACACAAAACAACAACACTGAATTTGATAAGAGAGCATTACTCTCTTCAACCGATTAAAAAACACCATACAGAATTGTCAGAATTGATGACCATCCATTAGAGAAAGATCTTTTCCTGCCTGTCTCTAAAATTATAAATTGAACTATCTTTTCCTTTCACCCTCCTGTGGCTCATTTGTTCCTGGACATCGTTCTTTCTGGAACGCAAAACCTCTAATTAATGCTAAAAATAAGGACAATTCGATCCCAATGCGACACTTCGGAAATGTGTGGTGTTTCTTGTTTTGTTTCAAAATCTTGAACATGAAAACATTAAATGTTCAGACATTACTTGCTGCTTAGTGTATAATCCGCTCCGATGCAGATAAAAGCAGAGTAAGAATAAGAACTTAATTAAATATGTACCAAATTCCTTACTCCTATTACACAAAACTGCATTACAAATGACTGTACTCTGTAACTGAAAATATTACACGTCTTATTTTTACACATTTGAGTATGTACACTCTGGGGTAAATCCTGACCAATAATATTCATAAATGGAGCAACATCGTGGTATAATCCATATTAATTTACGTTACTTGTTAACTTTTTTAGGTCTAAATGAAAAAATATCCAATTCCATACACTTTTTTCATGCCTCTGAGTGTATAACATGAATGTATTACGATGTGTATTGTGTAATAAATGTACATTGTCGAGTGTGAGTATATAATGAGCGATTTTTACCGTCTGTATGGTGTCTTTAGCAGCCTTGATCAAATACAGTTATCTTTTATAGATTAAGCTCAAATCCACTCCTGTTACATATCAGCTATTCGGACAGATTGCGGTGTGTTTTACGTTATTCTGTATTCTGATATAACTGGATCATCTAATTTCATAAAGCCGTTCAATGGGTCGTATTCAGAATTGCCGACTTAATATACCCAAACACATGGCTATAGAAACCTGAGAAAAGTTATCTGTATTCAGGTGTGTGCTAAATAGGAGCTTATCTCAATTGTCTAGGAAGCCCATTCAGGTTATTGAAATGATCTGTGTACTGTTTGGGCCTCAGAGCTTGCCAGGTTTTTCCTAAATAGAACTTTTGCGGCACGGATTTCTCAACTGTATTTATAAAACGAGCACTGGTTAGCAGGACTAGTAATGCAATATGTTTAGTAATAGCTATGTAGTTTATAATATTTGAAACGTTGCTATCTTTGCAAATACAAGTGGGGATTAACTGAGCAGATTACATGTTATTGGTGAAAAATAACATTTTTGTCGAATGAAATACAGTTTTATTATCCTTTGTTTTTCAAAATTTGCATGAAAATGAGGCATGAGTACGCCATTAGCTGTGATAATTACTGTACATTCATTTGCACTTCCTGTAAATGTGATCTTGATTTAGTCCTCATTTAATTTGAGGGCTGAGAGTAAATACGCCAACTTTTAGAGTATTGACACTGTTGACAGGTTTGAACATCCTCTTCTGATGATGTAAGGCCAAAGCATGTTGTGATGAATCACCATCACTCTGTGTACTTAAGTCATGTGCCAAGCTAGCAGGTAGGATTGCCTACTCACAGGATTCCCAATGGTTCAATTATATATTGGAATAATGCATGCTGGGTATTGAAGAGGCATGGCATTGATGGATGAAACCACAACAATACGTAATTGTGCATCCTATTAAAATGCTACGGCTTAGAGATACTACATACAGTACTATGTTATATTATATGTCAGATGCTGATGAACTCCATAGAGAGGAGAGTGAATGGGGGTGTGGGGGTCTGTGTGTGTGCGGGGGGGGGAGTTCGTCATCCCTGAAGGCTGTAAAGGGCCTCTGACTCAGTGAGTTAAGGCTAATCATGGTGGGAAGTTGAAGACCTCAAAGGAGCCAGAAATTACATGTAGGGAGTGCATGAGATATATATATATATATATATATATATATATATATATATATATATATATATATATATATATATAAAAAAAAAAATAAAAAAATATAATATATATAGATAGAGAGAGAGAGAGAGAGAGAGAGAGAGAGAGAGAGAGAGAGAGAGAGAGAGAGAGAGAGAGAGAGAGAAAGAGAGAGAGAGGTCAAAAGGCTGAAAGATGTGGGAGTAACTGAGGTGTGAGTTGGAATGAGAGATGAGAAATGGAAAGGAGGTTGGACAGGGTGTGAGGGTCACACATATGTGACCACACACATGCACATGAACACAGAGAGGAAGAGGCAAATATCGTGACATTAGCTGACTAAAGCCACAGCCCACACTCACTCAAGGGTCAATGCATGAAAAATGAATGCAAGTCAAAAATAAAAGCCTACACTGAAAGCTACTCTGTAAAAATTGGCTGTATGATTTTTTTTATTTTTTTTTTTACAGTAAGACATATTTACAGTAAATACTGTACTTACATAATACAAAGTTACACATACTTTAGTACATTTGCTTATTTGGCTGCGGCAGGATACTACTGAGCTGAAGGTTAAAGGTCTTACTCAAGGAGCCAACCATGGCAGTACTGGGGTTTGAACCCACAAACTTCTGGACTGTAAACGTCTGAGTCACCACAACTAGAACATGAAAGATGTATTGATTCAATGTAATCTTTTAGTGCAAGTTAAGTCACTGGCAGAAGTGGTTGAAGCAATGCAAACACCTGGAGCATGTTGCGAAGGTTCATTGGTTAGGGCCTTGTCTTACAGTCCAGATGAATATAGGTTCAAATCTCAGCACTGCCAAACTGCCCTGGATGGGTCCTTAACCTTCAGCTCAGTTGTATCCATGCTCTTCTAAAAGCATCAGCCAAGTCAGCAAGTGTACTGGGTTATGTCTTATTTTATGCTATGTAACAGATTACAGTACTTTACTGTAAACATGTTTGACAGTTGTTTTTACAGTATTATGTATTATATTGTGCAGTTGTTGTTACTAGCCATGAGACCTTTTGATGACCCATTCTATTCTCATCTGCACTACAGAACGTAATACTGCTATTATGCAAGTCTGTAACTCTTTTACACTGTACAAATGTCTTAGAGAAGTTGAACAAAGCGTCAATTCCACAAAAGCTATTGATATCTGATAAACATACTTAATTAGAAATGAGCATTTGGTTATGAACCTGTGTAACTGGGTCAGGATCAGAAGCACCTGAACATATTTTGGGTAGTTTTTTTTTTCTTCACTCAGGATATTAACTAAACAAGTACTACATAGGCAGGAAAACAAATCAGGAACACATTTTGTCTTTCCACATCACCTCAGCAATTTCGTAAGACTTCCCTCTTTCTTTTAATTAAGCTTCGACCACTATACTTCCAGTAATATCAGCAAGACGAATGCAACCACATTACGTGTGGTGTCATCTGTAGTATTACAGTCACACAGAAAAGACCTAGAGTAAATCGCAGAAAGCTTTCCCTACATTTCTGCATAAATATGACCTCACAAGCAGTTCATGTGTGGAAATCCACAAACATCCCAGAGTTGAACCTGTTCTGTACTGAGAAATAAATTTTCCCCATGTGAATACACAGCAGTGCCAATAATTGTTGCACACCTAAATCTTGACGATGTTTTAAGTTATATTTATACAGAAATGTAGAAAAGTTTCACAAACGTTCAAGCAACCCGGCATCAGGGTAGTAAGCACCACAATCTCTATCTTGCCGTGTTAGCTTGTCGCTATCTTTTTGCTATCTTTGCAAAGCTGTCATGGCAACGTTTATGCCATGTAAGATGCAGAGTAGGTCTGTTTAAACACATGCTAATAGGGGTGTAAACTTTTGAACAGGATGATTGGTGTAAATTGTTATTATTTTGTCTTCTGGAAGACATGCAAATATCTTATGTAACTTCTGAAGGTCAGTACTAAATGAAAATAAAAAAAAGATTTTTAAACAAAATAAAAGCAAATTACACCAATCATCCTGTTCAAAAGTTTACACCCCCCGGGCTCTTAATGTATCGTGTTGCCTTCTTGAGCATCAGTGAACGTTTGCACCGTTTGTAATAGTCGTGGACGAGTGCCTCGGTCGTCCTCGGTGTGAAAAGATGGATCTCAATCAAAAAGAATGTGCAGGACCTGGAGGATTTTTCTGAAGAACAGTGGGCAGTTTAACTGGGACTCATAAACAACTATCACAAAACATAAACACATTGTGTCGTTGATCATCCAGGTAACACCACATGGCATTAAGAATCACAAACGGGATCATTTGTGTGTCATTTCAGTTATTATTGTGTCGTGTGGACTATATGTAAAAATCTGTTATGTGAAATAACTTCTTCAGGGCAGGCTGAAATAATGTTTTTTTAAATTTATTTTAATGATTAACATTTTGCAGATTCTGCGAGCATTAAAGGAAAATCACTGAGCTAATCTCAGAGCCAAGATTCGTCGTCTATATACATTATTTGGCATATAGTCAGTTATGGGACAAACTTTTGAAGCTCGCTTTAGCGCCTGCGTAAGGCAATTGAAAGTGGTTTTGGTTCTCTTTCATGTAATTAACATTAAGACATGTGCTAAATAAACAACAAATCGCAACCTGTGAACATTCTGCAGATTCTGCAACGCACACGGTACACAAACTTATGACTTCAACCGTACGTAAAGTCCTCCGTCATCGTCGTTCACGGATGAACTACTGGACTAATCCAGATCATGAAAACAGCTGGTCACATATCGATCGGAAGATCCTAAAAACCGTATCGTATCGTAGCCGATCCAGTAGTATCGTCAAGTATCGAAACTGAATCGTATCAGAGCACTTCTTGTGTCAATCTTCGAATGAATTAGAATCGTTTCGCACTGAATCACATAGCCGATTCAGGAGTATGAATCATCGAAGCCTGAATGTTTACACCTGTAATGAACACGACTCTTTCTTTCTTTTCTTTTCTTCCTTGCCGTACTCAAGAGGAATACCCTGCCCTAGTAAACAGTATGAATAAACAGTACTGGAGTTATACATAGTATGGAAGAATGGCAGGTTGGAGCGTAGCCATGGCAACCCTTGTTTACTATCGCTGTATCCCGGACGTTTTTTATTAGAAATCTCCTTACCGAATTTTCCCAGATGGCCAGGGATCTTCGGCTCACAGGCTTTGGGCTGTTCGTTCCTACCCGCTCCTGTCTTCTTCCTCCCCAGCATGGTTCTCCCGAGGTTCTCCCGAGGTTCTTCGTGCGTGTGTTTACGAGTGTACTGTCACTGAAACTCTGTTTTCCGAAACTACAGTAGACGCTGCAAATCACTGCGCCCTGTCTGGGGTTGCCAGATTGACCCGCCTCCTCCAGAAGCTTCCTCCAGAAACTTCTTCCAGACTGTAACCCAGCCGGTTAGAAATGCACTTTGTACTGTAGAAATAAATATCACCAAAGTTGTTAGGCTGAGAAACGTTTCTCCAGGGGAATATCTCTAGCCTGCATCAGTTATTTTAAAAAAAAAATTTAAAAAAAAAAAAAACACTCAAAATACATAAATCATTCTTCACAGTATGTATATAGAATCGGACAATTGCATTTCTCTTTTTTTTAATTATAAGCGCTACTGAGTCGAAAACGTTGGCAAATAGGGTTGCCAGATTGGAGGTGGCTCAACGTCGATAGGTTTTTCCATGCTTTGCTTTTTGTACTTTTTCATCATTTTTCTGTTTCTATAGGTTCATTCGTCTTCAGTAACCTGTCTATCCTGAGCAGGGTCATGGTGAAAGCATCCCAGGAACAATGGACCTGAAGCAGGCATACATAGCCTACCAGGCCATGGCAGGGGACCTGAGTCAGCGCAGGAGGAAACCGGAGAACCCAGAGGAAACCCATACAGGCACGGGGAGTACATGAAGAGAAAACTTGACGCGGACTCAGGAGCGCATGATCAAACCAGGTAGGGGTGGTAGTACTACTACTCCAAAAGTTTTGGGTCAGAATGTGATAAGATTCAGATTCAGTTCAATAAGATTGAGCTATTCATGATTTTTAAACTAGATATACTGCAAGTAGAACATACATCATCTCATAAATTTTTTTATTATTATTAAAGAGTAAAGAACCCTCAATGTCGCAGGGATTGATCCTGTATACAATACTAAGGTTAACTCAGTTACATTCTATGGAAAAAGCATTGGTGTGACATGCGTTGTTGCTGATGCTACATGCATACCATGTTTGTTTCCTGGGAACTCAGATCTTGGGAGGCTTGTCTGTCATCATCTTTTTGTCTGAGAGAAGGCAAGGTACATCGGCCATTTGTCTATAAAGTCATACAGACTGACTGTTTATTTAGCTTTTAGTGCTATATGGAGCCAGGCTCTTTTTCATGTGTTCGTGTATGCATTTATTTTTATGAATGTTATTATTTATTTGTGAAATTAGTATTCATGTTTTTTTTCTTCTGAGATTTTATTCATTTTTTAAAATGAGGTCTATTTGTTTTGGAACTTTGATTATTATTATATTTATTTTTGCATTTGCACAGCTCCTGACCTCAGGTTATTATCTGTAGCCTATATGTGGAGGTTTTCTTCCTGGATCTCTGGATTCCTCCCACCTCCCAAAAACATGCTAACAGGTGGACTTGCTACTGGAAATTGGGTCTAGGTGTGAGTGAATGTGTGCATGGTGACCAGTGAAGTACCGGCATCACATACAGAACAGGATGCATTCTTGGCCTGTGCCCAGTGTTCCTGTGGTGAACCCTAAATCGATGCAATCTGGCAACCCAACTCCAGAAAAGGACCTCCATCTGAGTGATGAAAATCACAACAGTGTGTCTGAGAGTCTAAGCTCCCAGGCTGCCAGCTTGAATCTTATTTTTCTTTCTTCCCAATGCCCAGTCACAATTTAAACCTTGCTTAATTAACTTCAAACATGCACAAATTGCACATATGCTAAATTTTAATCCTCCAGCACAAGGCTGCTTGTTTCTCCCCCCGAACTGGTGAAGTCAAGGGTAAAATAGTGCACTCTGGCAACACGCCGAAATGATTGTTAATCAGCGTTTTTAATTTTTGTCTCTATGAAAATTGTAGATATTTAATGATCATAATGTTGAACTCCAGACGAGGTATGCATAAAAGTACAGGTCAGAGACTTTTAGAAGAGGACATCGGGTTAATAACAGGCAGAAAAAATGCATTATGCAGAATTGTACGTGTGTGTGTGTGTGTGTGTGTGTGTGTGTGTGTGTGTGTGTGTGTGTGTGTTTTAATCTTATTTACGAGTAATAAAAAAAAGACAATAAAAGAAAGAATGAAAAACAGTAGCCTATTGTTTTTTCCTGGCGCGCCTCCTGCTGGTGACGTGAAGAATCACAAGCCGGTACTAGCGTTTACTTTAGAAGTTTACAACAGGGAGTCATAAAAGAAAGTAAATTACTGAGATTACTTCTTTTGTCTGACTTGAATTACTGTCCTCTATATTTGATGTGTACTACAGTGTGAGAAACACAAAAATACAAATCATTTTATGAGTGGGTTTTGCAGTGATTACAATGCTATTACAGTGTTTCTCAGTTGCTTTGGCAGACAGAATTCTTTCATTTCATTGCTTTCACATAGAATTCAGTTGTATGCATACAGCTGTCTTCCCCTGACCACGTGATGTAGTGAATAGGTCCTGTATGGAGCTTGGAACCTAACAAAAGCACTAATTTCGTATATTTTAATTATATACCTGTCACCAGGGGTGTATTTACTGATTTGGGGGCCCTCTGCAAAATATAGGAATGGGGAATTCGTTTCAGTGTTTTAACACTGATATTTAAACAGTTCTACATCTACATCTTTGTCCACTATTTGTCAACCAGGACATTTCAACTCATCTATGTGAGTTTGATGTTTATGCCACAGTTATTCATCGCATATAATAACCATTTCTGCCTATACTGATATCTGTTGTAGCTGCATGCCTTTTACCCTATCAGTTCACATAGAGACTACTAGAAGGTGCATCCATGACAATAGCAGATCAAGCCTTTCATTCACATTTGAAAGTCAAATTCTTTGAGGTAAAGCTGATTTTTCCAGACAGCATTAATTACTGCAATACTTTCCTGGCAATTATGGAAGTATAGAGTTTTATTAAGTAGTGCTCATCGTAATTCACTATTCCACTGGCCATGTCATAATCTGCACAGGTTGTCCTAACAGTGTTGTTTATCCACCAAAAGCACGAGAGTTCCTCTTCACTCTCACCCACACAGCATGCATCTTTACTAAGCCAATATAACGACTATGTAGTTTTCCAGTATAGAGCTGGATGTGACTGTTTTCTGCAGCAGAACAGATATTGAATGAGGGTCTGGTAAGGACTTGAGCTGTTGAGATTGCAGAGAGCAGCTGGAGGTGCCATATCTAACGGAGTAATGTGCTGTTCAGACCTGCATGAGGCAGCAGGTGAAAGTAGACTCTTTGTATATCTGAGATTAGGCATTGTTTATTAGAAATACGTATAACATGGACAACACTCGTATAGTGGCCACATCAGTAGACGTGGGTTTATTTTGTTCTTGTGTCTATAACAGAAATATTATATCTCTTATCTCTTCATGGAGAACTTGGATCCGATTAAAAAAAGGTTATGAAAGGCTTATTTGAGTCCTTATTTGATTTTATGTTGTTTGTTCGTTTATTTAAATCTGTTTGCAAATGTACTATCTTATTAAATATCTGACAGGCATTTATATGGGTTGTGTTGTGTTAAATGAATGAATGAAAAACATATTTATGTTCATTATGTTCACAAAATAATTTTGTGCTGTGATCATAAATTTACACTGAAGGTGGAAAATGATTGAGAATCCCTGTTTTATAGTAAACACATCCTACAGACAGCAGACTGGGTGAATAAGCTGATGAAAAGCAGACAGGTAATTAAGATCAGAATGCGGCTATGGCTCAGGTGCAGGTTGTCCGTTACCTGCAGGCGATTCGATGTCAGAATCGATCCTTGGCCCACATGCCTGCACATGCTGAAGTGTCCTTGGGCAAGACACTGAACCCCAAGTTGCTCCTTGCATGGTGTGTGTGTGTGTGTGTGTGAATGGGTGAATGAGAAACAGTGTGAAGCACTTTCTAGAACTGCTAAGGTTAAAAGGTGCTATATAAGTGCAGAATATTTACAATTTAATAATGCATGGTCCCAGCAGACCTTGCCTAGATTCATTTATCCATTTGTTCTTTCTTCTTCTTTTTTTTTTTAAGAACATGTTTTATACTGGTTATGATTACTGTGGATCCAGAGAATGTCCCAGAAATGCTGGGTGCGAGGAGTACTAATCCAGACCTGCCTGATCCGTTTCGGATGCCCTACCTCTGGATGGAGCTCTCATCTTCTCCAATTCCAGATTGCTGGGACTACGGCTGCTCCTAAGGCCATACAGACTTCATATAAATCCATAATGAACTTTTTCACACTATCGTCGTTACCCAGATGAGGATGGGTTCCCTTCTGTGTCCGGTTCCTCTCTAGGTTTCTTCCACTTAAAACATCTTAGGGAGTTTATCCTTGCCACCGGCGCCACTTAGTGGCTCGCTCAGTTGGGATAAATACGTACCTTTAATATCTATATACCGTGTTGATATTTCTGTAATGGTGCCTTTGAGACAATGTCTATTGTAAAAAGCGCTATACAAATAAAACGGAATTGAATTGAATTAATCCACTTGCTGTTACATTTTCAGGAGGTAGAAGGAAACCAGAGAACCCAGAGGATCCCCACATGGACCCAAAGATGGACCTTGTGCCTAGGATTGATTGAGGAATCCTGGAGCATCGAGACAGCACTATACAACCATGCTACCCAATGTACAACCTAAGGAAATTAAACAATAAAAAAAACAACAACACGTTTTACACATGTCAGTAAAATATATATAATAAAAATATATATAATAAAAAAGTTGTTAGTATTCCTAAGTGTTTAAATTGCGATACTTTTATGAGGTGAAATTTGATTGGCTGATGGAACTGTCACGTGAATTGGAACTCGCGTTTTCGTTAGCAACTGATTCGACTAAAAGACTCGTTGCCCATGAGAGGAAAGGACTGTGAAAAGGGAGAGCAGTCGGTATGAAAACGATTCGTACTCCTTCAATACTAAGTTGTGTTGTGAGGAGTTTACACGACGTTTACCTGTATTTCTAAAGCAGCGCAGATAAGGGTAACGCTAGCTACGTCGGATCAAATGTTAAAGAGTCGACACCGGCGTGTGATGAATCGACACCGGAGTGTGGTACAAAACTGCGGGTTAACATTGCAAGTGTTAAGGATGAGAAGCTCAGCATTGCAACAACAAACAAAGAAAAAAGAGAGAGATAGAGAAAATAAAACGTTAGACACATTTCATTTAATTTACATGTAGTTTGAGTTGATGTAGTCATACTGAACGCATCAGGGCATGAGGATGTCAGAATCGGACCTTTATTTTTTATATTACTCCGAATCTTTCAGATAAGAATGGGAGTCATGCGGCCGCCAGATGGCGCCATTTAGACAATCAGGGTTTATACAACTAATATTCTCATATTCAGTACATTGTTATGATGCTTGGCAAATGTATTATTCACAAATGCAAATTTTTGTGCGAGATCCCACTACTGTCAATTTTTCTGGTAGACTTTAATTCCTTTTTCTTTTATCTTTGATGGGAGTAAAAAACAAAAACCATCTTTGAAAAGTCAAAGAATGCTTTCAATGTTTAACCTTGCATGATTTTATGAATTTATTTTTTCTTCCCCTCTGGCTCTTGGTTATTTTATTTGTATATTTTGTTGTGATATATATGTGTTGTTGTTTTTTTATTGTTCCTGTTGTTATGATAACATTAAAAAATCTATCCTGTACTTTACAACACAGCTTTGAAAGATTATTAAAAACAATTTTATGAGCGGATAGCGGAATCAGCCATAATCTGTCGAATGAAAGATGAATCGATATGCACTAAACAGTACTCAAATAAATAAAGCAAACCAACACGACAGCGCACTGCAATGCCCAGCAATAAGGAATTTATTATAGCACGTGACAGGCCGTTGGACAGACACTCTTCTGCAGGTTAAAGTTCTTTTCTTTGCATTGAGGTGTATGGAGTTCTGCATAGTACTGGTAAGTCACAGAGAAAAGGCCATTTATGAGGAAATAAACAACAGTCTATCAGAGGTTTAGTTCTGGTTGTTTTGTTTAAAACAAATAACACCCCAAACAAAAGTACTTATTATATTCATACAAAATATATAATATATATATTTTATGTATACTGTATACAAAAAAAAAGAAACTTTAAAGAAACGATTTCAAGTAAAATCTTAAAAGAAATGATCGTGCACCTATGTGCACTTTTTTGTAAACCATATGAAAAAAATGTTTAAAAAAACAACAACAAAAAAACAAAAACAAATATGATATTATATGCATATTTACAAGATTAACTTAGCAAGGCTTTGTACAAATGTTACAAAACAGCTGAACGCACATACACACTATACACAAACCGTTTCAGAGACACAAACATACACAGATGAAGAAATGCTTAGAACGAGCAGCGTGTGCCCGGCGTGTGTTTGAGTGTTGTGAACACACCCCAATCTGTCTTGCGATTTCTCGAAGTAACGTGAAAGGGACACGAGCGAGGTTACGTGGTCTAAGGTCAGTTCCGACGCATCTGATATCGGCCTCGCTAATACTGCATTAATACTTTGCTGAAGTCTGTAGTCGAGTAGACGAAAGAATGTGTGTATTTGTGTAAATGTTTGTGTAACCTTTGTAGGATCTGTGATGAGGCAGCATCGTCATGGTAACAGGAAAAAGGTAAAAGCAGATGCATTAAAACATTTTTTTTTTCAATTTGGCATTGCCTCCATTGGACACGGTGAGAGAATGAGGACACGTCTTAAGGGAGAATACAGAAACACACAATGACCCCAGTGTGAGTGTGTGGCAAGCATCCTGGCAGTTCTTTAAAATGTTACGTAGAGACCCTGCTGCTCTCTGGCGCTTTTGTAACACCGTGTTAAAAGAGCACTCGAAAGACTGAAGAAGAGAGAATAAAAACTTTGGCAACGTTTAAAAGAAGCCCTGTGCCGTGCAAGCAGAGCAGCTATGAATGAGAGAAAGGAAAACACACAGTTAGCGAACCCGTTCATCGATACCCCTCTTCCACCAACTAGGTGCCGGTGCTGATTTCCGAGTGAGCGTATACTCTCAAAACAGTTGGGGAACTTGGTGTGGTTCCAGCACTAAAATGCTGCTTGTCTGGAACCAAAAATGGGTGATTTTAGGGCTTTGGGTTGGCGCCATTTCCTCGCCGTGACAACAACTTGTTGAGTTATTAACATGGCCAAGTTCTGAACAGAGGGATTTTTAAAGAAATGATGAGTGTTCCACTAAGTAACTAAATAGTAGATACGTTGCTAAAGCTAATGCTAGCAAAACTGCAGACTATGTTGCTAAAGGTAAGGTGTCTTGAGTGTTATCGTGGTCTGTGGTGATGCCTCTGCTCAGTTCACAGACTTTGTTGACAAAAACGAGGTAAAAGGTATAAACACGAGCTCTTACACCAGTGGAAATGTTGGTTGGTTGTTTAAGAAAAGGTTCCCAGGCTCTAGCACCATGTTAATGGAAAATAGGGTATTGGTATGAAACCTCCACATATACACTCTGTCCTAAAGAATCCGATCACTCCAGTTCATATGCTATCACAAGCATTCCTGGAACTGGGAGGTAGTATGGGCCCGGAGCGATGAAGAGGTGTCGGCTGCAGAGCGCTGGGGACCGGGGATGGGCTTATCCCCAGGACGTCGGATTAAAACGAAAGGTTTGGGGGGTGGCGCCGGGGGTTTGTTGTTGTTGTTGTTGTTAACGCCGGAGGAGACTTGAGCGCTTTTGAGCGAGGAGTCAGAAGGCGAGACCACCACTGTGTGTCTCCTCCAGGCCCGCCTCCGGCGGCGGGTCTCAGGCGAGAGAGGTTTCCTCAGCCCCACAGAACGCATGTCTTCCGCTGAACCGAGCAGACGTGCACGCACCTGCTCTGCTAGTGATGCCTGACTTGTCGAGCCAGAGGTGGAGCCCAGGGCAGGGGGCAGAGCTAAGAGGTGACCACTGGATGGGGTGAGTTTGGGTGAGTGAGAAGTGGAGGATTCCGGAAGGCTGGTTCTCGTTCGCCCTTTGTTGGACTGCGTTTCCTCCTCGGTGGGTGAAGTGCCACAGACTTCTAAAGGATCTAGTGAACGAGCTTTGGACTTATCTGTTTTTAGCCGCCGGCGTGCTAAAGTGTCACACTGAATGAGCCGATGGGAGTTGAAGGAGGGTCGGTTTTGGAGCCGCTGGGAGGCAGTGGAGGAGGAGGTGGATGGAGTGGAGGAGCGTGCTGTACTTTCGGTTCCTCTTTCTACAGGCTCAGGGGTGGGGCGTTTGGAAAGGACGGGAGGAGGTGCTGCTGTGGGAGCGGGAGCGGGAGTAGGAGTAGGTATGGAGGGTTTGCAGTGCGTGTACAGGAAGCTGCGTGGTGCGGTCGGTTCTGGTGAGGTGTGTGTATTTGATGGAGGTGGCGTGCGTTTCTCAGGACGCTCCTGTGTGAGAGAGCGTGAAGCAAAGCCGCTTTCATTGTCCGTCTCGCTCACCAGCTCGCTCCGCTCATCGTCTGCGTCGTCGCCCCGCCCCTCGGACGCTAAACTCCGCCCCAGCGTAGAGAGAGTGGAGTAACCTGAGACAATAGAACGTGCATCATCCCCTCTCCAGCCGCGACCTTTCGTCTCTGACCTCTGGTCATCTTCCTCGCTCAGGATCACTGAGTGCGCCTCTTCCTCACAAGGCATTCCGGGTTTGTCCTTACCGGGCGAGGCCACAGTCACTTCCACATTCCCTTCGTCGTCTTCTTCCTCTTCCTCATCTTCGTCCTCTTCTGCCTCTGCACGCGGAGCCGTGTCAGATTCACACCGCTCCGTCTCCTTTCCCTCCCCCTCCCCCTCCACAGTGAGATCGGCTCTGATCGGCTCCTGTTCGGAGTCGTCGTCGGTGCTGCTGCCCAGGAGGCCGGCAACAGGACGTTTTCTGCGCCTCCGAGTCACAGCAGACATGATGGCCAGCGTTGTCAGGAAGTCCTTGGCTGTGAGGTCACGTTTCGACCCTCCGGAGCCCTGACAACGACAGAGGTCTGACCGTTATTACAGGATGTCAAGCAGAATGATCAAAATAGTGTTTAAAGACGCAGTACTTAGAAGGGTTTGTTTTTGTTGTTGTTATACAGTGAATAGAAAGCCAGTTTGGTCTAACTGTGAACTGGGTATTTTATTTAGTATTTTTTTCATGTCCAATGTCCAATACAGCTCAAAGACAGCAACAATAAAACTTTACTATTAATAAAAAATTGTTCTGTGACATGCACATAAAACATTCATCCATCCATTTTCCATACTGCTTATCCTACACAGGGTCGCGGGGAGCCTATCCCAGGGAACTCGGGGCACAAGGCGGGGGACACCCTGGTCAGGGTGCCAACCCATCACAGGTCTCAGATTCGCACACAACGGACAATTTGGAAATGCCAATCAGCCTACAGTGCATGTCTTTGTACTGGAGGAGGAAACTGGAATACCTGGAGGAAACCCCCAGAGCACGGGGATAACAATCAAGCTCTGCACACACAGGGCGAACAAACATGATAACCACTAAGCCCCCATGCACCCTTCAATACTATGTCCTTTAAGCAAATAAAATACGAATGCGTTTTTACAGGACCTAATAACAGTCGCTCGCAGTTATTTCTGCCAGAGAGGTCTCCAAATCCTTAAACTCTCAAATAGTATGTATACATACGGCTTGAAAACAAATAACACACAACTCTTACTCAAGCCTTACCTTCGATTTTGCTGAATCACTGTTGGTTGAGTCTAAAATCATAATAAAATAGAAAAAGAGAAAGAAGAGAGAAAGAGGCCAGGATGAATAAGTATACAGACATATTTCTAAGAAATGAGAGGCACAGAGGCAAGTAAGACACCTAGAAGCAATGAGCAAGATCGTGTCTTCCTGACTCTGTGACTGTCATTCAATATGAAGCATCCCGACAAGAGACAATGTTCACACATGATTCAGACCAAGCAACACGTGCACGACGAATGGTTATTGATTGTCTTGAAGTGATGCTCAAATGTGAACAGGGTCTCCAAATCTACAGCGTTAAAGAGGAACCGACACACACTGTTGACATTACGTCACATACTAAGGACATCGACCCGTCAGAGAAGCCATGTAGGAGGTGAGACCAGGAAAGAGCATAAGGTCAGGGAGGATGATTTCAGAGACATGGGGGGGGGGACATTGCATTGACATGAGACACATACCCACACCCAGTCACCATCAGAAAGTCGCTCACACACACACACACACACACACACACACACACACACACACAGAGGCTATGCCAGGCGAAACCCATCCTACCGCAGTGGCTGCTCCACAGGCTCAGCTATGAGAAGGACGCAGAAATGTACAGAGAGAGAAATTGTAAGAGGAATACAAAAAGAGAAGGAAACAAAGATGAAAAATAAAAGAAAATGGAGCAGTACAGAGCACTCAACATGCGAGAAATCTAAACACACTTTTATAATCGGCTCTACAGCCTGTAGTGCCACATTCTGGGAACACCACTCATAATAAGCGTGGGCAGTATAAGAAAATTGATCGATTCTTGATTTCTACAATACATTCTACACTATGTATCACAATATATAGGTTTGTGTGACACATGGGAAGGAACTTCAGTAGTGTTGCTTTAAAAAAAAACTTTTGATGCCATTTTATTTACCGTCTACAAAAATCTAACATCTTTGTTAATAAAAAAAGAAAACAAATAAAATGGTGCACTAATATAAATACATATTTAACACTCACCATGTTTAGGATAAAATTTAATGTCCAAATCTGGCATGTCAATATAGATATTACGATAACCCCAAAGGACGTATCATGATATTGACATTATAGCGCCATATCGCTCAGGCCTAACACAAAATATTTAAAAATCCTACTGGTGCAAAATCAGAGGAGCTCTTGAACTCAGCAACAGTCATTTAAAACAGACTTGAACAACATCAGTGCGGTTTGTGATTGAAATCGTGCAGTTTGTTCTTAGACAGTAGACAGGTTGAGAAGGCTCTCACCTGAGATCTCACCCAGGAGGCCAGCTCGGCCAATGTTCAATAAGAGGTGATCTATGTTGGGGGCAGGCTGAACGTCCTCTGTGTCCACCGGCGTCTGACAGAAACAAGAAAAGAATGAAAGAATAACTTCAATACACAGTAATTCTAGGGCTCATTCTAGGGCTTCTAACTACTGATTTTTAGCTTCCTCAGTGAAATGATATGATAAACATCAAATAAAAATAATAATGACTATCAAAAGTAATCGTTGCTATCATTTCAGCTGTAACATACCTTTTCATCCTTGTCGTGTTCCTCACTGAAGAACCAGGCACACTGCATAAGAAGCGAGAGAGAAAAAAGAAAGGGCAAATGTGTTAAAAAATAAAAACCGAAATAAAGATAATTAAAGTTTAGTTGTGGTGTTGAGCACGAGAAAGCTTTACGTGTTGGATGAGAGTCTCGATGATCTTGTAGCGGTCAGGCATGTGGGTCACCATGTCTGTCATGTTGTCCTCCGATGTTCTCACAAGAGTGGGCCCAAACACTAGCGCCAAGTTACGAGGTTGCATCTGCACACACCCATACAATACATATCTCTGCAGGTAAATTTAACACTCCTACACAAATACAATATATCTTAAACCTTAATATAAGGCATTATTTTAACCTAGTCTCTACACCATCTGTGTTTTATTTGATTTATTTATTCGTAGAGCAGTGGTGGCTTGGCGGTTAAGGCTCTGGGTTACTGATCGGAAGGTCGGAGGTTTAAGCCCCAGTACTGACAAGCTGCCAGTGTTGGGCCCTTGAGCAAGACCCTTAACCGTCTTTGCTCCAAGGGTGGAGTATCATGGCTGACCCTGCAGTCTGACCCCAAGTTCCTAACATGCTGTGGTATGTGAAGAAAAGTATTTCACTGTGCATATGTATATGTGATCAATAAAAGACTCATTATTTCATTTAATGTTGAATGAGTGTTATTCTTTTAGGTACATCATATTTGTCAATACCCCTGACTTAGATGAAGATCCGATCACATTTTATGACAAATTTATTCAGAAAACCATGAAATTCCAAAGGGTTCACATACTTTTTCCTTGCCACTGTATACACTGTATGAAACTTGCATATAACAGAGGTCTAAGGGAAGTTCTTGGAGCATCAGTAAACATTATTACACATGTTTCTAGAATGCGTTCATGAATTCTTCAGAACTGAAACATTAAATCTGTATAACACACTTTTGGAGATCTGACTACTATTTCAGAGCGGATAATCTGTGATGGACACATAGACTACGTTTACATGGACAGCAGTAATCTAATTATTGACCTTACTCTGAGTAAGACAGTATTCTGAAGTGTTTACATGAGTTGCTTTTAGAATATTCCTCTCATGTTCCCGTTTTACATGTTATAGAACATACTTCGAATAACGGCACACGTCATTACGTCACCGCACCATGCCGTCCGACGTTCCCTCCAGAATTTCACGTATCGGCACAGTTCTTCTTCGTTATGGAACCATGTACAGTTTTGGGTGTTTTTATTTTAAAATAATTACGAACACTTCAACTGCAGTTAATTATTTGTCATGCTGGATGTGCTAATAGACGACTGCTTGAAGCCGTGAAAAACGTAAAAGTAACACAAGCAATATGTACACAGTTGGATGGAACTGACCTTATTCTTCTCCGAGTGATTGGCTACGGTCTTCAGATGACCGATTAGAAACTTCAGAGTGTGGAAGTAATGATCTGGCAAATCTTGGATCTGCAGAGAAATACGACGTGAGAGTCTTTAAGCAAAGCGGTGTGGGACGAGAGGGACAAAAACGCTCAAGGACCTGCTGATAGGGGAAAATAATCAACAGGGCCACGTCGTATCACCCTGCCGTTGATTATTTTTCCATAACGGCACATATTCGAGTGTTCTTATTCCTTACATTATGAACATAGTAAAATAAATGAACAAGTTAAAGAGCGTGTAAGCGAATACACCATTAAAGATGCCACACTCGTACCAGTTTCTTCAAAGTCTTCAACCGGTCACTTGGATTCTCCATACGATTCGCGTCGATGAAGTCGTTGTACTTGTCTATCAGAGAAAAAGAAAACAAGTAGACGCCAGCTAATTGTGTTAACGAGTTATTTCAACACTAATGACTCCAAGTCTTTATAACAAAACGCCTCACAGTATGTAGGTAATTACTAAAGTCTCACCATCAGTAAAGAGGGGCTCTGGGAGCTTGCGGAAGAAAGATTTGAGCAGGCTGCTCACCACGTTCAGGTCCTGCCACCGCTGGATCAGACAGAAATACAAGACACCACAAGATAAATAATCATAGATCATATTTGTCATGCAGGATATTTGATGCTGATCTTAGATAAATGCAGCACTCGCTATAATATTTATCAGTTTGCATCTTCTTGTATGAATGGTGAGAAAGATTTCAATGTTAACGCACACAGAATGCAAGAATGGACGTGTATATACAGACCGAGTGCGTAACTGAAATTTAATTTGAGGCCAAAATAAAATACAAATAGGCCATTCTGAAAGAAATAATCACATGACTACATACTGACATATACATACATGATTAAAAGAAAACCTGTGAGAAATAATTCATGGTTTTGATGCTATAATGTCATTTACTCTTATCTTACATCACTTTCAAATCTAGTGAGTGATCATTGATTGTCTAATATGATGTCTATAACATCTGGATACCAGCTCACTCGTGAAATTTTCCAATCTGGCTCACCAAACCTGGGCAGGTGAAAATTGTAAAAAGACCAGGTGATGTTTTTTTCACCCCAATCATCAACCATCCAGGGGGCATAATGGGTTCGAATCCTGACCCCATCCTGTGTGCGCTGAGTTTGCACGTTCTCCTCATGCCTCAGGGTTTCCTCAGGGTACTCGGGTTTCCTCCAGTCCAAAAAGCATACGTTGTAGGATGATGGGCATTTACAAATTGTCCGTAGTGTGTGATTGTACCCTGCGATGGGTTGGCATCTTGTCCAGAGTGTCCCCAGCCTTGTGCCCTGAGTTCCCTGGGATAGGCTCTAGTTTTGGTGAGCCTGTGCCCACTGTGGCCTCAGATTCCTGTTCATGGCTGACAGGACTGGAACTCAGTGCTGTCCTGTACTGTTGTAGCTCTGACATGTTGAGCATTCTGAGGTGCTTTTTTTGCTTACCACGGTTGTACAGAGTGGCTGTTTGGGTTACCATCGCCTTCCTGTCAGCTCAGACCAGTCTGGCCATTCTCTGGCCTCTATAATCAACAAGCCGATTCCGGCATAAGAACTAATGCTCAGTGGAAGTTTGTTTGTTTGTGTTGCACCATTCCGTGTACTCTAGAGACTGCTATGTGTGAAAATCCCAGATCAGCAGTTTCTAAAATACTCAAACCAGCACATCTGGCACCAAAAACAATGTCACTTAGATCTCGGCTGTGGATCAGGTGGTAGAGCGGGTTGTCCACTAATTGTAGGGTTGGCGGTTCGATTCCCAGCCCACATGACTCCATGTGCCGAAGTGTCCTTGGGCAAGACACTGAACCCCAAGTTGCTCCTAATGGCAAGTTAGCACCTTGCATGGCAGCTCTTCTACTATTTGTGTGTGAATGGGTGAACGAGACACAGTGTAAAATGCTTTGGATAAAAGCGCTATATAAGTGCAGACCATTTAATGTGAACAAGAGCAGAAACTCTTGATCTGCATGATGTTTTTATTTGTATTTTTTGCATTGCTGACAAATGATTGGCTGATTGGACAATTGCACGTATATACCGTGTAATCCATTTATGTACCATTTAATGCAATTAATAAAAATTTCTTTTAAACAATGTGCCCTAGCACTTCTGATTACATAACAATTACTTAAAAAGTCACGTTATCTCTAGAGGTACGTACTGCAGAATAATAAAAATCTAATAAAAACAAATAAAAATGTGCCGATAATTCTTCTACAATTGAATTTTAATTTATAGGAATGTGTGTGTCTCACCTCCTCCGCTGTGTTAATGTCGCAGCCCTTGTTGAGTTGATCCTGCAGGCTGGACACCACAGCGTTGTTACCTGGTACTCTGTAGATCCCAGTGTACTCCAGACCCATCTCCTCCACCAAGCCACAGCAGATCTCCACAATCAGAGGAACAAACTACACACACACATACACACACAGTACTAGTAAGCCAGGAGAGTCCTCATAATTATTCTCTACAGAACCGATTCAGATCAGCGCTCCCATTCAGACCTTGTTATTGGAGGCGGGTTGGCAATCCTCCAGCCGGACTCCAAACGCTTTCGGGTCTGCCTTCTTCGTTTTCTTCATGAAGTAGTTGCCCCATGGAGACTTGGGAGGACTGCTCTCCTCTGAGAGAGGGAAGGGAAATGATTACGAACGGAAACAAAGAAAGAGAAAAGACAGTAGACAATAAATTTGGCTGAGCGTGTGTAAAACAAGCTGACCTTTGGTTTCGTGTTTGGGGGAGCGTGGGGGCGCGCTGCTGTTGTCGGCCTTGGTGAGCAAGAAGTTCATGCGTGGCACTCGGGGAGATGAGTCAGGCTTGTTACCTGTCGGACTAAACGGAGCCACGGAGAGACAACAACAATGAGAAACCACTCTTTTCATTAAGAGCTTTTTATAGTGAAGAGTTCGTCACAAAATTGCACACATCAGCGTTCAAACGTAAACACTGAACAATATCAAATATTATAACACACAGAATAACCCCATGAATAATATCGTCAATTCAACAAAATACATATGTTGAATTGTAGCGCATGCATTTTGAAGTGCGTCATACGACCTCTATATTAAATAATGTCATAAATAAACACTGTGACTTAATGCATGAGCCATGTTTAATAAAAGATAATCAACATAATGATGATTATTCGAAATGTTTCACGTCCAGCTCATATCTAATCCAGCATGTCATCTAGACGTACCTATGCTTCCTGTAGTCATTCAGTTTCTTGTTGATGAGAGCTTGTCGAGAGAATCCCAACTCCTACAACACACACGTGAGCAGTCTATCATCTTTATACATCAAAAAAACCCAAAACAAACAGAAAATGGTACTATTTACCAAATTAATATCTCAGCAAAAGGTCTAAAGAGAAAATAAAAGTACTTTACTGTACATCTGTCAGTGACTTTTAATAGAACTTCTTTTTCTGTTATCCATAACTAAGTTTTTGGTGTGTGTGTGTGTCCTTCACCTCGCTGTCAGTCTTGCTGCTTTCCCGGATCACTCTGATCCACTCCAGCATGTCGTCTCGGTCCTCAGCCTGCAGCAGGTACTCGCAGAAGTCCTGCGTGGTCAGTCGCAGAACGTTCTTGTGCTTCGTCTCGCTGTACGCGATGTCCACCAGGCAGCCGCGGAGGCTGATTGGTTGCTCGTCTTCGGATCCGCCTCCCAGGGCGGCACCCTTCAGCAGCGCCTCCCGCTTGTCTTTGTAGAGGTAGAGCGCACCGAAGCGCAGCACTGAGAAAACCCGCCTCCAGGGACGAATGGCACTGCCCACCTTCTGAAACGCGAACAGAGAGATGGCAGAAAAAATGAAAAGAAGAGAACGGGAGAGAGAGATGAGCGGAAAAGCGAATCCATCATGTAAAGACAGAGCTGAATATGAGAATTAAAAAAAAGTTTACCCCATAATAATACTGCTAAATCATTCTATCTCACACAAACCAGTGAAAGACACAAAAATATGAGATTTAACAATCACAGTGAATATATTTAAACATTCTGTACATTATCACAGAAAGGACTCAAAGAGCCTGAGCAGCTCCGAGTGAAATCTCTGAGGCATCATTACATAAGTCACATTTAGATCCAGAACACACGCGCACACATTTTTGCATGTGTAATCTGTATTGTTTTTAACGCAGAGTGAATCTCTCCTGCGTGTGTGATAATACTGTACGGCCCTGCTTCCTGTCTCACCTTGCCCTTCTCAGTATGGATCTGTTTGTAGTGCAGCCATCCTTCTTTCCTTACGTCAGTGTAGCTGATGCTGCCCAGCTCCGAGGCAGAGTGACGCTTAGAGCGAGCCTCATCAGCCAAGCTGTCCAGAGACTACACACACACATTAAATAAAATAAGTTATACCATGGTCTGTCTGAATACTCGATTCTGAGCGGAGCAGAATTCTAGATCTAACGACCCGTATATAAAATAACTAACGGAAATGAACCGTTATTTTAATCCTTTCTGTCAAATTTTATGCGGTAAACATTAACCAGAGCTCTAACTTGTCAGTGCTGGCAAGCGACGGTGGTATCAGCGGGAGAATCTACGGCTAGGTGTGCGTTACATGATTCTAATGCACTCCACCGAGTCAGGTGCTTCTTTGCCTCCGTGTCATGCAGTAAAATCGTGTAACGCACACCCAGCTGTGGATTATCCCTTACATATAGAATCACAGCACATTCATCTTCTATAATAGCACATATCTCTACGTGAAGCAGAAAAAATAAGTAAGCTGTTGTAAGTAATGCTGGAATCTGATTGGTCAAAATCACGTTCTTTCGTGCCAGTGTGTGAAGCTCACGTGTAATTTCCGTTCAGTTTTGTCATTTTTTCACTCAAAGTAGAACTACTATTAAGCATCTCTGTACTTAACTCAAACTCTCAAACCAGGATAACTTTTAAAGTCGTGCTTACAGTACAGATATTATATTCGGCTCATTTTGACCCGGAGTTTTACGAGCTGGAAAACAGTTTACAGGAGGATCAGGAGGATCATCTACTGGCTGTTTTTTGGGGTTTTTTTTTGCATACTACTTCAGTGGGCTACTTACCCCATCACGGAAGATGCTTTTAACTCTCTTTGGCAACCTCCTGAAAGGAATTAAATAAACAATACGAGTCAGTAGGCATGCAAACAGATCAACTTGTAGCATAAATCATCAAACTGCAGCGCATCGTTCAGAGTACTGGTATTTATGAAACAAAAACCATCTATGCGTAGAATATATGCCAATCCCGTAGTGAGTGGTTATAATACGCGCTTTTTTCTCCCGTTATTAGCCCAATTACAAAATATTGTTTATTTAGTTATCATAGCAGGAAACGTAACTGACAGGTCACTTGAAATAAACTGGGCTAAACTAAACAATACTTTAGGGCTTTAATCTGAATCTAATCTTAAATAAAGGTGAATAAAACGTGTTGTTAATATGATACACCGTGTTTCAAATCTACAAATCTGAATGAGGAAATGTTCTGGAATAAAAACCTCTATAAAAACATCGAATAAGTGTAAATGATTATATGATCCATATTTGAGTTAAATCTATGCTGTGATCATGAGAGGGTCCTTAGAAATTCTTTTACAACTGACAGGGATCGAAACTGCGAAACGTTTTCGAACCCCCGTCTTAAACATTTATTTTAATTCCAATTCCCAACATTTCGAGACAGAGCAATGAATATATACATATAATGCAGGAATCAACTCTGATCAGCGACACTGATTAATAATTCAGACGTTTGGTCAAACAGCCAAACGCTCTCATAAATCCACGGCACTCACGAGAAGACCCGGCCGTCGTCTCTGAGCGTGTGGAGTCCCTCGTCACATGACTTGGAGCGCTCGGTGGTGATGGCCAACAGGTAGGAACAGCGGCGACTGGACTTGACGCTGCCTGCTCAGAAAGATGAGAAGAGAAGTTTTTTGAATTTGTACTGAGTGAGGAGAAATGGGACGGCGTGAGACGGAGTGTTAAGGGACAGGACAAGACAGCGAGGAGGAGATGAGAGAATAGCGAGCGGGATGAGAAGGGGATCTGTAGGAGGGATGCAGGGTGGATAGAGGGATGTCGTTCCAGAGCTTCTGGGTCTGCTGTAGATAGTTCTGTCCAGTTGTGGTTCAATCGTGTGCACATGCAGAACAACATGCAGACGCGGTCTATCGTTTCTGACTCATGTTCTAATACATGCACGAGTTTAGATGTGGATGCAAGAACCAGTGGGATGCGTATGTGTCGTAAAACTCTCAAATGTACGTCTGTGCATTTCAGTGGTGTGTGTCTGAGCATGCATCTCTCTCTCTCTCTCTCTCTGCGAGACTCACTGCAGTCATGGGACGAGAGGCGGCTGTGGGGAAAGGTGAAGGTTGGGGAGGCGGGGCTCGTCCCTACAGCGGTGGCGGACTTAAGGCCGCCACTGGACACGACGGACGAGGCGGGGACGTGACACGCCCGCAGATCTGCGCTCGGGCTGGTTGGCTCATCTGTTGGAGGAGCAAAAAGAGGGGAAGAAAGAAAGGAATAGAGGACGGGAAAAGGAAGGGAAGGTGAAGGATACAGAGGGGAGAGGAGAGGAATAGAAGGAAATTATTAGACAACAGGTAAAAGCAGGGATGAGCAGAAAGAAACGACAGGGCACAGGGTAAAGGAAGAGCAAAAACAGTGCTGCAGGGTTAACTCATTAAACATACGTGTTCTTCTCTCGTCCACAGAAACACCGTGCAAACAAACGCGCCAGACCGCAAAACCGAAACAAGCCGTCGGACACAACCGACTTCGGACAAGTGAAAAGAGTCGAGGTTCAGAGATGAAAAGGAAGAAAAGAAAAACCAGTTCGAATCGGGAAGGACGTTTTAAAAAAGCTGAAATAAATCAACTCTGATCATACCTGAATCTTTATCCTCCATGAGAAACGTGTTCAATGTGGAAATGAGAAGGGGGAGACGTGTCTGTACTAAAAACGAAGTTTCAGTTCTTTTATGAACCTATGAATGTGTGTTTGTGCAGGTTTCTAAACGGTGCTTTACTTTAGAGCAGTGTTTGTCAACTTATAGACAAAGCCAAGGAACACGTAATGGGAGGAGTCCCGAGCGTGCCATTTTAAATTCACTAAAATAATCTCTTGTGATTCTTTAATGCCGCTAATGTCCATAAAACTGCTAAAGTGACATAGAATGGAACCATCTATACAGCTTTTACCTTTATTAAAAATCCAGAACATATGCTAATTAAATATGCTTACAATATTACTAAATACGCACAGTAAACTAGATTTAACTAGTTTAAATCCTGCACTCTATTATTAAATCACTCCTCCACAACGCTACCTAACGCTATGAAACCCATTCCCCAAAAACATAAATGATTTTTTTTTTTTGTATATACAGTGACAATGCCCGCTCACAACTCCACTAAACACTTCTGCTTTCAGTTCCCTCGTGACCTACGCAGCAGCAGAAACAAGCTCTCTGTGTTAATTATTTATCTTTGTGCATATTTCTTCTCAGCACCAGGCCTGACCTGACTGTGTGAAGCTGCCAGTACTGGAAATCAGTCCCATCTGACACAATGCAATACTAACCCAAACCGCCAGGTGGCAGCAGAACGCACTGCTACAAAAGCCAAGAAAGGATGGTGTTTTCCCATTAACAACATTTGATCTAAGATTTTATTTGAACCTTTTATCACTTAATCTCGTCTCATATAAGTCTATATTCACTAATCACGACAAGCTCGATTATTTTTCATCCCTTTCACCCACCTTCTTTCGCTCTAGTTCCTTTTTTCATAATTTCCAACTCTGTCAGCTTTCTTACGCCCCACACAGCCGTTTTCCTCACGTCCCTTCTTGTCATTGTCAGCAGGTGTAAGTCGCCTCATCTCAACCGGAACTCCATCATTCTTTGTTCTCTTCGATCCCTAAGCTTATCCCTTTTTCCTCCTGTTCTAAATTTCTGTTCCCGCTCTCGTACTTCCATGCCAGCACAGAGTTAACCGTTCTCTCATGCTCAGTTCTGGAGGTGGATGAGAAACAAGAGAGAGAGAGAGAGAGAGAGAGAGAGAGAGAAAGAGAGAGAGAGAGAGAGAGAGAGAGAGCGCAAACATTCCCAATCACTCTCTCACACACAGAGAGAGAGATAGAGAGAGAGAGAGAAAGAGAGAGAGAGACCGCGAGAGAGAGCGCAGGGGCGGAAACATTCCCAGTTTGGGATGCAGAATCTGGACTGGGCCTGTTTTCCAGCCACTGGCAGAAATAGCTGCACTGTGGGTTTAACAAAGGCGCTTATTACTGCAGGCCAAGCTCACACACGGAAAAGCAGCACCATGAACATACAGAACATATCCTTTCCATGAACACTGTGCATTCACAGTATAGACATCACAGACTGGTATAGACATCACAGACTTTTTTTTAAAAGCTGCTCAGTGATGCAAAAAAAAAAAACCCACACAACCAGAATTAAAGGAAAAAAGGCCAACATTTTCAACCTGTTTTTCTTTTTTACTATCCAGTTTCCACGAGGAAGGATTTCAAAACCTTTCCCTGTACTGAGAACAGAACAGTTACATGTTTATTCAAAACTCACTCATAATACTCTAAGGGCTGTTCTTGAAGTAGCCAGTAAACATCTTTACATCCCAGTGCTGCTGAAGTCTCAACTCTGATTGGTCGGGTGGCGCTGCTTCATTTCCACAGCTTTATATTAATGCATTCGTTCTCATATGTTGTCATTTTCATTTCAACTTACAGTGCAAGTTGTATGGTGAATGCTCTGTATAAACAAATTTAAACATACATATAATTCTGTGAGGAGACATTTCATTAAGCATTTGTGGAAGGAGTCTCCAGTGTCAGCCGAACGTAAAGCTGTTCCTTGAACCTTTCTGACATAGGAAGTTCTTCAGGACGGAAGGTGTGTTACTTCGTCTTATTAATTCAAAAGAGAGAGAAACTCTATAGACTGATTGCTATAACACAAGTGATAGGGATATAAACCTCAGGACTCTAAATGAAATGTGAGAACTTTTGTGAATAATCACCCTGCAAAACCTATTAAATACATCCATCTTTCCATCCATCCATCAATCCATTTTCCATAGCGCTTATCCGACACAGGGTCTCGTGGCACAAGGTGGGGCACAAACACGCACACATTTGCACACTACAGACATTTTGGAAATGCATGTCTTTGGACTGGGGGAAGAAACCCCCGAAGCACAGAAAGAACACGCAAACTCCATGCACGCAGGGCGGGGATGGGATTCGAACCTCCAACCCTGGTGGTGTGCGGCAAATGCGCTAAAACGGGCAGTGGTGGTTAAGGATTGGTGGTTAAGGCTGATCGGAAGGTTGGGGGTTCAAGCTCCAGCACTGCTAAGCTGCCACTGTCGGGCCCTTGAGCAATGTCCTTAACCCTCTCTGCTCCAGGGGCGCTGTATCATGGCCGACCCTGTGCTCTGACCCCAACTTCCTGACATGCTGAGGTATGCGTAGAAAAGAATTTCACTTTGTGAACGTATATGTGACCAATAAAGACTCATTATCATTATAACCACCATGCCCCCCACCTATTAAATCAGTTTTGCCTTTGAAATCGATGCATTGATCCAAATCGCCTTGATGCACCACTAGTAAGTAAAAACATTGACTAACTTGTTTCAGGGACATTCCACAGCATTAAATGAATCTATAATTGCTAGCGTTGACAAATTTCCGATTTATAACAAAAATAAAACTCTTCAGAACATGAATTAATGGCAAAATAATCAACTTTGGGAAGTGACCAATATTAATATTATTATTATTAATAATAATAATAATAATAATAAAATAATAATAATAATAATGATTCATTCCCTTTTTTGGGATGGTGTGTTACTAATGAAGCAAAGGTAGTGAAAAAATGGTGTCTACGTTTCTTCTTAATGCCACATGTATGCCACAAATGTAACCAAAATAATTTTTATAAAAAATAAAAAAATTAAAAAAAAGGAGCACCACTGTTATGGTTGTAGTTTTACATTTCCATCATGTATTTTAAATGTTTACTATCCAAGTTCAATAAGATTTCTTTTAGAAGTGAGTTTCGTGTAAACATTTTCTTTTCGTTTCTCTTCTTTCTTATCAGTGTTGTACAAAAAAAAACTAAAAAAAAAACTTCCGTGCGGTGGACAGAGATTCGTTTGAAAAATGTTGGAGCTATGCTGGAACTTCAACATGCCTTCTTACGACCGGATCCATCTACACACATTCTCTAACCGCGATCCATCTAAGTAAGAAGACACCAAACACAGAGGAACTCCCTGGAAACTGAAATCAGATGAGAAAGAGCAGAGGGGTGATCTCAGACAGGAAGTACACAAGAACAAGGGGACATCAGAAGCTTCTGAGAGATGTTCACAGGTCCTACTGTTGTGTGTGTGTGTGTGTGTGTGTGTGTGTGTGTGTGTGCTTGTGCCCTTGAAGACCCCTCCTCTTTGCAGACATGACACAATGGTACCATTGAGGGTCAGAAAGAGCTGAGTGTGCTGATTGTGTCCGATTAAGTGTGTGTCTCACCCCCTCACTCCAAAACCCCTGAGCTCCCTACCCCTTTATTCCATCCTTCCGAGTCCCATGCATCTGTGCCACACCACCAGTGTACCCTGAATGCACCAGATCCAACAGTATTATGTGAGCTCCAAAATAATCAAGAATAGATGTATAACTCTGGACCGATTTACCTAATAATGTTGCTTCTGTGACTTTAAATAGTACTCCCAAGGTGCAAAAATACACTGATGACCACATGCAAATGCAGTAAACCCCTAAAATTTGTCTGAGAGTGTCTTTGCTCACCCTGACAACACCACCGGTAGTGGTAGGAAGCTGACTCGTTGTTGTGAATTTATTGTCTTGCTAGATTTGGTTCAACATAAATCAATTGTAATTTTTAATGGGCATCACATTCAGAGTTCACAGTGGATCTGGTCACCGGTGATATAGTGTGCATTTCATCAGCGTTGCCAAAGACTGTCTACTTCCACAACTTGCTTTAACCATGGTTTCGTTTGGCACGGTGGAGGTTGAGGAATGTTGCTGTTCTTAATGCCAAAGAAAATTTTATATAAATATTGTTAACAATCCAATAAGTATGAGTGTCTCTGAAAGCTGCCTCTGAGTTGAAATCCTGATGATGCCACAGCCATTCATTGCCAAAATTGGTCAGAATCTTTGGATAGGAGAGATGGCATACTCTCTTCCCCTGTCAATCACAGCAACACTGGCCAATTGTGGGCATCTTTGAGCTCATGTATGTGGAAGAAGGCAGAAAGTGTTTTCCTCCAAGTGTGTTATTCTGCTTTGTGACACAGAATGAGCCAAATGTGGTGGGATGACTTCATGAGTCTTGGAATCATCATCTTTAGCTGATGTATAGTAGGGGAGAGCTGGCTGGTGGGTTGCTTTTTGGAATTGTTTTGAATTACTTGGTGTAGGCACAGAATATTTGCTGTACTTTATATTCCAGCATGTCGAAAATACTTTTTTGGGTTAATGACTATTGGTGTATAGTGTATATAAGGGTTCTGAACCCAGGAGTCGACCCTGGGGAGTCATGAGAGTAACACTAAAATAGATAAACAAAATCATTTTCAGTCTGTGCAGGATTTCGTAAAAGTTATTTTGTGATTGTTGTGGCCAAAAATGCTTGATTTTGCTGAGTTCTTTGTGCTTCTTTTGTGGGAAAACTACTTGAATTGGCAAAATTGCACTCGCATGAAATCGAGATGTTTGTTGGTAAATGAGACCTTTTAGCTGCACTCATGTTCGACGCACGTGAATCGAACAGGGCTTTGGCTGAATGCACGTTCTTATGATGTCACATGACACGTCTTGCCCTGAATCTGTGGTAATTTTGAAAAATTCCAAGCGCCTCCAAATATTGCAGAATTTGCTTGATTGTGCGAAATCCTGGAGGGACTGCATTTTGACGGGTCTCTGCAAGGCCCGGCTAAAGGCACCACCTAAATGAAGGTACCACAGACTAATGTCTACTGTCCATTAAAAGACAAACATGATCAGCTATTGCAGCATAACCAAGTTCCAAGGCTGTCCTGGGGTAACATACTGAGTTGCCTTTATGAGGGGGGTGAGAGTCGTGACATATTTTTAAAGCCAAAAAGGGGTTGCACTGGGAAAAAGGTTAAGAACCCCTGGTGTATATCAATATCATGGCAACATTGTGATGTATTGCTGGGTCTGAAGTGTGTCTTGGGTCCGAAGGTCCTGTCTTCTAAAACAGTGTACTATGAGATACAGACAGCAAGCCTATATATTACTAAAAATTACATGAACCATAGCCATGTGACACAATGAGCTTTTCAGAGGAAGATATAGTCATTTAACTGAAAAATTTAGAAGAGATTTGTCTAAAACAGTGGCGACTAACTGCAACTACTTTCAGTCAGTGAAATTAGACAGCCATGTTATTTATCAAAATGAATTGGAGTCTCATTGAGAAATGTAGAGGTTTGGTTCACAACATAACTGCAGCTGATAAAACATTAACCAGTACAGTAAACTAGATCTAACGTGTGGCAGTTCTTATTCACAAAGTGGAAAGGAAGTGATCATCTTTAAAGGTTGACTCTGGGTCAGGCCGGATTTCGGACATTTTAAACAGACCGAGGGAACAGTCCAGGCTGGAAAGCTCCGGATACTGGCTTGACATTTATTAAACCGGCCTGATGACCTTAATCAGTGCTCAGGATCAGAACCAGAAACATGGAACTGATTTATCTGCGAACGAAAATAATCGAAGTAAATAAACGTGACCGCTCAGTGGCAGCTGCTAGGGCCGTGCGCCTGTCACTTCCTGCTTTCTGTGAAATGTTTCATTCAAACCCACAGTAAAGCCTCTAACTGAAAGTCGCTGATGGCAGGCAAACAAGTTCTGGGTCTGTATTAATGAAATAACTTACCACACCCAGAAGGAGCAGTTATTTCTATTCACTGGTTTCTATTTTATACTAAATAATAAAATAAATATAATAATAATAATAATAATAAAACACAAGACCCAGCATCATCTCAATACTGAATAGCTAATCGAGTCAAAATAATAAACCAGTCACCAGTGTCAGTGTATATCAGAGCCTTAAAAGAACAAAACGTGAAAAAATGAAACCGGAACGTGTTCGACTTGTTATGCGGATTCATGCAAAACGGTGATTCGCACTGACATGACATCTAGAGATCTACATATGCTCCTGACCTGACCTAAAAAAGTACAGATTATACACACATGCTCTCTCAATAGTGGCGCTGAGGTTAAGCACACTTCACACACACCTTCACATACACACGTCTCGATCGATGTGCACTGCTCTTTCATTTCAACCGTACATGGAATTTACTCAGATGATCTCCTTAACAGGATAATTAGGCTTTTTAAACGCTCCATGAATGTGGCACATTCTCAGCCCTAAAGTTCTAATTGGAAACCTGGTGCCAACCCTAATGTCTAATGTAGACACTAACAAAACAGCTTACTAACACTGCCACGGATCCACATACTCTCAGGTCTGATGTTTACATACAGACTCGAGCACTGGTTCACCTTTATTTCCACATATTCTGAATGAATAAACTTGACTTTCTGACTCATCTAGAAAGACTTCCTCGGAGGCTTACACACAACAAAAAGCACTAGAGCTGGATGCCTGGATGCAAAGCACAGTTTTCCAACTGCCCAGAGATCTGATTAGCTTGTGGGTGTGCATTATGTCGTTTCATTTTTGGTGCCCCGGCATGTCCTGGCTTGCGAACATGAAAGCAAGTAGATGTTTGTACATTATCTATGTACCTGTCCTTCTAACCTCAGTTACTTGTCCTTTAACACACACACACACACAGATTTTAATTGATTTAATATAAATAAGCAAGTAAATAAATAAATAAACACAAGTCGTTGTCACTGCTATCTCTAGGTTGTGATAGATGTGTTAGATGTGTGTTTAGCTATTACTAATAGTGTGACTATTGCTGCTGGGCATTCTAGGCTTTCATACATATTTGTGTGGAATTGAGGGTGTGTTGTTTTATGCAAAACAGGTTGTACTTCTGTCAGGCTGAAACTCCTTACTCAATTGTACACTTTTTGTTCCCAGGTTCTTACACTTCTTTCTCCAGCATATTTATCTCTTCGGATTATGTGCATTCATAACATTGTGTTCGAAAAAGAAAAGAGAGATTTTTTATATAAATCTCTGTAGGTAGCATGCCCAGAATGTGTGTATGTGTGTGTGTGTGTGTGTGTGTGTGTGTGTGTGTGTATGTGTGTGTGATGCAACGTGTCTATACACTGCTTTTATCTCCTTTGCTTGGCATGCTTCACATTTCGTCGGCCATTTTATTTCAAAATCTCCTTTTGCTCTTGCACTCTTCCCCAGTAGCAGGCAAGCCGGGACACGATACAGGATAAAATGCACTCACACACACACACGTTATTCTGTCCCTCTCTCTATTCACATTCTTGGATTGATCAGCCAAAATTTATTAATTATTAGTAAAGATCCCTTCTCATAAGGTTCTCTCGAATCACTAGTCATCAGTAATCAGCTCCTGTTTGGTAGTACGGAATCCAGATGTACCAGCCGCCTTTAGCTCCTGATAATGAAGTATTTCACCAGAAGTTCTTCATGTTTGATTCAGACACAGATGGTTAATAGTGTCTACATGATTGTAGAACAGCCCACATTACTCCAGCAAACGTGCAAACACACACACACACACACATCAGACATAGGAAATGAATGGCAATACCAGTGGGTTTGCAAGTTCTTATGACAGACCGTCCAACATTCCCGTCAGTTTATTAAGTGTCTGGCCACTTCATTCTTCTGCTTCCTTAACAACTAGCCTATGAGCCAGAACAATAAATGCCTCCGAGTGCATATGTGCATTTATGAATGTTTTATTAGAGGCTTATTGCTTACGTAAGCCCTGACATAGGCTCACAAACCAAGACTTCTAGCTTTCAGTGAAGAGTCTGATATGTTTTATCATTAAATATGGTCAAGATCCGTCTACATTCAAACACTTTTTCCGGAGACTGTCAAACGATTAACTTTGAAAGATCGGCTACATGGAATTTATTTATTTTTCTCCATAAAGTAACTATTATCTTGATTTTAATCTCAATTAAGTCATTGAGTCACGGTGTTCCAAAGTATGTTTTCACATCTGAATACAGCATATTGAACTGTGTATACACGGAAGTGTGGAGAGCAAATCAGACTGCAATCTTCAATATCCTCAAGCTTGTGACCGGTGCTAAAAAGATATCAGATGATACATGGCCCATGGGCGGAGCATTTGAGGTTAAGTTTAACGTATCTGACACGCAACAAAGCACACCAAAAGAAAAACATAAACTGCTGCCTGGTTAATAGAAATTAACACGAAAATTTTAGGAACAGCGTAAACAAACAAGAACAATAAACGGCTTACAATAGTAGAGATATAGAGATACGGATGAACATAACAGGACCTGTATGATGGTCAAGAGGCCAAAACAGAGAAAAAGACACAGGCAAAACAACAAAAATGGAGGATGACTTTAAGCAGAAAGCACCCAAGGAAAAAGAGAAGCTCACCAATGAAGGGAATAGAGGCCAGCGAGTCATCCTCCACAAAGAGCGGTGCTAGATTACCATTCGGATGCCGTTTGGAGTAAGAACCCTCTGACTTGAGCTGGGCTTCCTCAGGGTCCGAGGTGAAAAGTAGAGGATCACTGCCGTCAAGCGCCAGAGGTAGTCGGTGAACATGGCCAGCCCTTCGGCCCATGGGTGGCTTTTGTCTTAGAACCACCTCTTGGACCTCTGGCTCTGTCTCCCCGCCCTCTCTTTCATGGTTAGTCGGACGATGAGTTCCATCCTGTCCTTCACCAGACACTGAGCAAGTAGGAGGGCCAGGTGATGGAGCAGGAGATGGAGCCATGCCCTCTGGAAGACTGGTCCAGCTGAGGCGCGGGCCAGTGTAGGATGGGTCCCGGAATGATTGAGCATGCTGCAGGATTCGTCCACTCTTGCGGTTAAATGAGGGACTGTAGCTGCGGTAGCCAATCTGCTCCTGGTCCACACTCTGGCAAGAGGCCAAACGGCGGCTCTGTGGTGGATGTTGTGATGAATGCATTTGATTTTGATGCTTTGGTGAATGTTGGTGCTGTTGGGGAGGGTGTTGCTGACAACGGTGCTGCTCTGAAGATTGGGATTGGTGTTGGCGATGAACTTGCACATGACGGGAACTAGGGGGCATCTGTGCCGAGTTAAAATGGCTTACCTGCCTCTGGGGCTGTTGCTGCCAGGCTTGTCTCTCGTGGTGTGGAGAGAGCGGGCAAAGTACCTGGTCTAGAGCCTCTAATGAGCGACCCGACTGCCCGAGGCGACTGCGGAGAAGGTTCTCGGAGCGAGAACGGTTCTGGCAGGCAGAAGGCTGGACCTGCATCCAATGAGGATGCTGCCCAGGGTACAGCAACGTGTCCTGAGAGGCACTCTGGGGAAAATTAGTCCGATTCGCCCGTCTGCTACGGCTTAGCTCTCCCAAACGGTCGTGAGAGAAACTGCGTTGTCGATGTTGTAAAGATTGGACGTTTGAGCGTTCCCGCTCCCGTTCCCGTTCTGACACTTGGGTGTAGTACCAGTTAGTCAGGGCTTGTTGGGTGTGTTCGCTGCGGCTTGAACTTGCCACTGGCGCAGGTTTCGCCGGGCTGCCCCATGACAAATTGTCCTTGGTGTTGTTCCCGTGGTGAGTTTGGTGCGGTGGACTTGTGGAAATCGAGGAAGAGAATGATAGTCCTCTCTCAGTCATACCATACCGGATTTCCTCTGTGCGATGGGCAGGGCTGCTGTGGCTGACACCCCCTGCTGCACGGCCCTCTGATGCCCACGCCATACTGGTTGTGGTAGGTGCGCTTGTCCGGTTGTCAAGTGGTGGGGATGGGCTGGAGGCGGAGCCGGGCCAGCGGCTCCAGTTGTCCAGCTGGTTCTGTCCCATATGGGGGGACAGAGAAGGGACAGGGCAGGAGGTGTGGCTTGGATGAGGCTGGGAACGTGGTGGGTAGCACAGAGGGGGCGGCGTAGGAAGACTTTGGGCCTCTCCAGTGAATGGCGCGTTCCCTTTCAGGTAGGCATCATGAGAGTATGCCTATGACAGAAAGCAAAGAGAGAAGAGATCAAGAAATGGCTTATAATGATTAAGTTATAGCTTTTAAGACTAGTAGTTTGCGTGGTTTGGTGAGACCCAGCAAGTGTGTACCACTCACACTGAACCTGATATGTATGAATGTGACGGTATAAGGCATGTCTCAGTTCAAATACATTTTGTTTGTATATCGCATTTAACAATACATCTCACCACAAAGCAGCTTCACAGAAATCCAGACAAAACACATCTCACCTGTTCTCACAAATTACTCTCAATAATTCTACTATACTATGGCATATACACACGGTAACACCAATAGTGTTTTTCACACAGAGTAGCACATCTAGCCTCTTATTGGTTATACAATATTAAATAAGCCATTCATGCTGTTAACACACAATACCATCAATACAAAACATTTCACGTGAAGGACATAAAGCCAAAGTAAGCCAAATTTCACAATCAAAATGTAAACACAATATTGACTGCTTCAGACAACATTCAGTTAACATCCAGTTAAGCTGGAAGTGGTTGTTATTTTCAACGTGATCAAAATGGAAACTTGTCCCATAGCTCAGTATTACATATTGTCAATAGAGACAAATGAACGAGAAGCAGAAAAAACCCCACAATGTTCAAATCGAATGTTCACACAATCCATGGCTCATGACAACAAATCACATGGCAATATCTCGTCCTAAGGCAAAACAATCAACTGAAGGTTATAGTGATGTTCCTAACTAGCAATATTATTTTTACGCATATGAAGGACAGGAAGCTAAGGAAATGCACCAGCACACCATTTATGCAAAACCACAGAACAGTCCAACTGTCCGTGAGCAAGAACAACATCAGCTACCGACTTGCCCAGGGGACGATCACTTCGAATTTGGCAAAAAAAAAGCTGAGTGATATCTTATACATTAGACAGGAAGATCAATACACAAACTCAAGTCCACGAATATTTCATGCACATGCATGCACACACATAGCCGAGTGCATGTAAACAGACCAACACTCACACAGTGTGAAGAATTCCCAAAGAATTCTCTTAGTTTGCTGAGAGCACCTCAGAGTCTTTCGCACTCTCTTCTCCCGAGCTTGTAGTTCTCTATTTGTCCTTTCGTGCTGTCCTTTTCCTGGTCCTTGACTTAGTCTTTCTAATCACTGCCCCATTTTCTTTAGGCTGTTTCTCACTCAGTGTTTCTTCTCTATCTGGTATGGTGTGTTGAGAAGCCCCTTCTGAATTTTTTTTTTTTTTTTCTCCCTCCTTTCCTTCCTTTCTCTATCCTTTTTTTTTTTTTTTTTTTTTTTTTTTCCCCCTACCCTTTTAGAGTGTGGGAGGGGCCACACACTGATGATGTCATCTCTGGAATGCAGATGATGCGGGTGTAAGGAGGGGTGTCTGGCGCAGCGAAACAGAGCAACAGATACAGAAAGAGTGATATGAATAGAGGAAAAGAGACAGACCGGGGAGCTGAGTGAAATAATATTTCCTAGAATAATAAGTAGATAAAAGTGTCTAGCTAATGTGTTCTAAATCGAACTAGTGTGTGTTGTGTGTGTATGTGTGTTTTCCAGTCTCTCGGTACTGTGTGCTCTTGCATGTCTCATCATGTGAACGACAGGGTAATTAAGGACCGATATGAATATGGGAACTCTGGCAAGTCTGAGTGGGTGCTGTTCGAGAGGAATGTGTTTTAGTGTTTGTGAGCATTTATCATGTGACAGTTTTGAAATCTCTAAAGAAACGGACAAATCTCTGTGTAAAGACTGAAGTAATCCGATGAGTCACCGAAACACTGTTTATACCATCATCGTCCGTGTCTCCGCGTGTTTATCATTTTAAAAAATTGTTTCTTCGATTTGAATATACTTCCATTCTTGTTTTCTTTTACAAACTATCTTAGATTGTTTCTTCAGTATTTATTTATTCTAGTTTTTCGAATGTTTCTGCTCATATTATGTCCATATTTCTTTCACATTTTTTGTTCAGTCTTTTTTATTGTCGATTTATTAGTTTTTTTTATTAGTCTGTTTGACTAGTCTTATGAATTGAATAAGTTTAATCCAAACTTTTACTTTTAACGTTTACAGTCAACGTTAAATTGAATCTAATGATGATTTTAATAGAAATGTGGAAAGAGTGGAAAGTTCCACTCTAAAAGCTCTACCACTTCAATAAATAGTCCAAATGTTTAAATAACGAGCCTAGTATTTGAACAAATCTGTGCTGAAGGTTTGTATTTATTTCAAAATTAAAGGTAGCTCCCTGGCTACCAAAAGTCTGAAACCTCCTGGTATAACCCACAGAACGAAGATACAAATTGTGTCACAAAAAATGACTAATTTTATCACATGAATTTCAATGTTTCAGATCCTTTTTTGTTTGTTTGTTTTACCCACATTAATGTTTTCTTCCTGCAGATTTTTGCATCACAGCAGAAACCAATCCTCTGGTTCTCTATAGGACATACTATATGTGCTTACTGCATAGGGCATAATAAAATGGCAAACCATAGAGTGTGCTATATTTTACATTTTAATCGTATTTGGCAGACGCCCGTATCCAGAGTGACTTACATTTAAAAAAGATTTTTATACAACGGAGCAAGTGAGGGTTAAGGGCCTTGCTCAAGGGCCCAACAGTGGTAGCTTGGCAGTAACCCAGAACCTTTAACTGCTGAGCCACCACTATACGCCCAAAAAAACTTAATTTGAGATTCAGGCAAAGAAAAAGAGCCAATCGAACAGGTTTCTTCTTGTTTTGATAAATTAACATTAGGTGAAGGCATGTAGCACATGGCTTTCTTCATATTTGAATTCGGATTTTTAAAATGTTTGATTACATAAATATTATTAAGCAACATTTCAATATTCAAATATTTTGACCGCCCTAGTGTGTGTGTGGTATGGTGTGTGTGTGTGTGTGTGTGTGTTAGGCATGTAACACTTACCAGCTGCAGTACATCCTCATCCTTTGGCATTATGGAGAGCTCCAACACACTCTCACTAGAGTAAGAGAAAAAATGCGAAGACTATATTGTATTTTACATGGACCAAGTTAGGACATGACCATTTTTACATTCTATGCACATATTAAACAGGATCTGGAATGGGATTACAGTAATGACCTCAGGTATTCAGCCCTTATTAAAGAATGATCCCTGTAGCATCGATCAAGTTGAACAAATTCTAAGTAAGTCTACAGATGCAGCAATGCAAAACCTAATTCATTAGAAATAGTTATAATAAGGACTCACCTGTTCTGAATTAGTGCTATCACCTGGGAGTATGTCTTACCCAAGACACTCTCCCCATTCACCTTTACTAATCTGTCACCTACAACACACAAACACACACACACGAAGCTGATAAAGACATCACAAAGAGATTACAAAATAAATGGTAGCAATATTGTATGACAAATAAGAATATTATATGAATTAAGAATGTATATGATAAGATATGAATTAAGAATGCCACAAACGGCTCCTTCTTTGAAGGCATAATAATGCACATTTGATATAAAGAGCAGTAAAGTAAAATAAAGTGAATTCAAATATACAGTAGCAAACAACCACTCTGGAGTATAGATAGATCTTTTAGACACTTTCTCCTTAAATGATTCTAAATCCTAGCCTAGTTTTGGCATTCATGTCAAAGAATGCATCATGAAAAGCGTCTGGGTTATGAATGTACACCTGTTCCCTGAGAAGGGAACTAGACATTGCGTGTGCTTCACGCTGTGGGAAGCGAGTGATCTGAAGTTTGTGTAACATCATACCTATTTATAGGCCTGCCGTGATCAGATGACGTGGCAATTAAGCGTGTCGCATGATATAAAAATGGCACCTGTGAACCGCGTCGTCAGCCTCTATTATCTGAAGCAAAAGCGCAATTCACAGGCATGCCCCGATATGACAAAACTACGTAACGTCTCGTTCCCTTCTCAGGGAAGCAGGTTAAATGCGTAACCCAGACGTTCCCTTTCAAAGGGAACTCAACGTTGCATGAACTCCACGCTGTGGGAATGAGAATACCCACTCCGTCATACTGAGGGCACGGCCTGTTCAAAAGATCCGAGCCAGAGGGTCAATGCAGCCCAGACTGGAGCGTATATCCAGCTTGTAATATCAAATGAATGTGTGTGGCGTAGACCACCCCAGCACACACATCCTGTAAGGGTACCACTTTGGACAAAGCCTTCGAGGAGACGAAACGTCCTTGTAAGAACTCCAGGACAGTAGCTATTGCGCAGTTCATTCCTCTAGCTGACATTCCTCATTCTACGAGACAATCTTACTTCCTGTGCTAAAGTCAGGCTCTGCTCTATGTGACTACTGTGTTGAACACACCTCTGAACTTGGAGAGTTGAGCTCTGAACTGGACCTGGTAACACTTTTCTACAGCATACAGAACCGATGGAGACACATTTGGCAATAGTTTCCACACTGCCAGATGGTCTTTTAGTGATGATAATTTCTATATATTATTTCGGAGGGAAAGCATCAGATTCTCGTTGCCCTGTGACAACTCACTGAACAGACAAGACTGATAACTTGAGATGACCTTCTTTAGGGGAGGCCCTACAGTAGTACTGGGGGATAACCACCCAAACAACCTCACGTTCCCTGATACGTCCCTCCGCGGTCCATTAGGACCACTCCTTCTTTGATCATTCTCAGATCAGGCCTACCACCTAACTCTCCATGGTGGGCCACCACACTCGCCTTCTGTGCCTCCCTCGCACTAGTGCTGGCCTGGGGTCCACTCGTGGATGCCCGGGCGAACTCGACACGACGGGGAAGGAACTGGCTGAACACCGCTGTTTGGTGTTTTGCCTCACAAAACCTGTCGCGATGACATTAAGTCTGCCGCCAAACAGGCCGGAAGGTTCAACAGGGGCATTCAGCAGGGATACCTTATGTTTATCCCCCATCCCTGAGAGGTTGAGCCATACATGCGTCTCTGCCACATCTGCTTGGGAGTTTTCCGCTGTGTGAGGGAGATTTATTTTCACTGGGGAGACAGCGCTCTTCCCCGGGCCAGTCTAGATTTAGTTTTTGAACTGCCCTAGTAATCTCTTTCAAGCAGCTCTTTATATTCTTGAGAGCTGCTCTCAGTTTTTGGTGCAACGGCACCCTCTACTGGCTCCTCCGTGTCAGAAAGGGTGTTTTGGCTTTCCATAGCGGAAGTAGTCCTCGTGACGCAAGCTTCAAAATCCGGCAGATAGACGGACCCAGAAGACAGAGTGAGAGATAGAGCAGCACTCGTCTCTGGCTCCTCTTCCAGATTCATACGGGATCCCCAGGACCTGAGGCTCTGAAACGCAACACCCTTCAGCCAAGAAGAGAGCGAGCCACAAGCGGAGCTGCCAGATTCTAAGGCGTTCACAACGCACACAGTCAGACCACCCAAAGGCTGCCCTGGCATGCTCCATTCCTAGACAGTTCACACAGAAAGTGTGTTCGCCAACACCCCCCCGTGATGAAGCAGTAGCAAAACGTGACACCGTGACACACTTCCTGAATTCTCTCTCTCCTACTTTTCTCTTTTTTTAAAGAAACAGAAAAGTTAAGAGATTATTCTTTCTTTCTTTTTTTAAGAGATAGAAAGTAAATTTTACGAGCGTTACACAAACGACCGACCTGCAGTCTCGGTGAAGATAATAAGGCCGATGGCGTGGTCCACAGGTGCCATTTTTTATATCACGCGACTCGCTTAATTGCCATGTCACCTGATCACGGAAGGCCTATAAATAAGCATAATGTTACACCGCTTCAGATATCAGTCACGCACAAAGGCACTTCCCACAGCGTGAAGCTCACGCAGCGTTGAGTTCCCTTTGAAAGGGAACCCAAAATATCTATTGAACAAGATGAGTTGGATTTGTTGGGATAGTGTCTGCAATTTTCTTCTTTCAAACGTAACAAGTATTATAATGGATATAGATATTGACGGAACCCTGAGACACACCCATGCATATGTTCATACTCATCCATACTTTCAGCACAGCAATTTACAGGCATTCTAAACATCTAATCCTTTACCAGGAAGCAAGGAAGATGTCCCTTAATGCAGTGGTAAACTGGACCAAAGTCAACCACAGGTCAATAAAAAGAGCAAGACAGAATTTCCTGAGGTTGAGATTTTAAGTAGTATCTTTTCTTACCTTGACCCTAAGAAGTCTGTGCCTGCCTGCTGTGCCCTTGATGATCATATCCCTTTCAAGTTAAACAGTCAATAAAAGCAGTTGCATTTCGGTGTCTTATACTTTTTAGGGCGTAGTTTTAAGTGTGTCAGGTGATTCTAAATGACCAAGCACTATGTAAGCTCTTTAACTACTGTGTACTATGTAGCTTTCTGAAACTTCACTGGAATTCAGATAAAATGCCATTACATCTGAGAAACTCCTCCGGTTGCTCACTAACCAGTTTTTCTAGACATGGACCATAGTTTTAAACTATGGTTGCATAAGTTGTTTGTTTTTTTTTTTTTTTTTTTGTTTGTAACGAATACATACTCACATTTCCTCATCTTTGGCATTTCAGTTTGTGCGCATGTGAACGTGATCGTGATTAGTACGACTGTGAACGCAATTTTAAAGTTAATAATTTAGCTTACCAAACGGAATGAGTTAAAGCAGATAGTGCTAGTATAACTTGTGTGTTTGCATACACACCAACACGTTAAATCTTTTTACGCTTCGACATGCCTGCATTTGCAGGAGTTGTGTCCACATGTAGGGCAGATAGGACACCTGCACGTGTGGGGGTGTAAACATTAAAATGTAACCCAGAGTATCAACACTGTGTCACCCCGAACCCTATCTCTCTTTTCTATAACATCCAAATGCCAACAGGCCAATCATCTTCAAGGGTAATGCAAAGTGATTTCCGTGGCAGCATACACAGACTCACACTCCCTTCCCAAATACACTGTGTCTTCTGTTTTCTTTCTCACCTGTACAAAGACCAGCCTGGTGAGCAGGGCCTTTCTCCCTCACATTCTTAACAAATATGGTGTCCATTGGTTCCAGCCGACTTTGCTGTAGACCTGTGTTAGCACACACGCATAAACATACAATCATTGCAGCATCAATTAAGACTAGGGATGCATAGATAGCATTTTCCCCAAACCGAATATAACCATGAGTACAGTTGAGGTCATAAGTTTACGTGAAAACATTCACTGATGCTCAATGCACAACACACAACGCACATTAAGAGCCAGGGGGGTGTAAACTTTTGTACAGGTTGATTGGTGTATATTGTTATGATTTTGTTTAAAGATCTTTATTTTTTTTCATTTAGTACTGCCATTCAGAATCTACATAAGATATTTACATGATTCTCAAGTGACAAAATAAAAACAATTCACACCAATCATCCTGTGCAAAAGTTTATACACCCTGGCTCTTACTGTATCATGTTGCCTTCTTGGGAATCAGTGAACGTTTGCACCTTTTGTCAAAATCGACAAAAGACACTGTTGCAAAGGGGTCAAATATGCAGAAGATGCTGGAATAACAAATGATGTGGGCAGCAACTATTCAGGAAATGCCGTTGATCATCCAATCATCCAGGTAATGACACACAGTATTAAGAATCGAGCTTATATAAACATTTCAACTGGTTCATTTGTGTAAATTCAGTTATCATTGTGTCGTGTGGACTATATGTAAACATCTGTTATGTGAAATAGCTTGATCAGGGCAGGACTAAATAAAAAAAATATTTAATTATTTTTTTTCAATCATTAACATTTTGCAGATTCTGCAAGGCAACTGTCCATGTTCTGTTTTGGTAATCGTCAATACTTTGATACTGATACTGATAAGAGTAAGCTGATTAATATTTTATTCAGTACTGTTTATGCCAGTGATGCTGGCAATGAATTCTATTATTATTGTATTTGTTTATTTTCAACATATACTATGCTTACGTCACTATCTTGTAAAATAAAGAACAAGGACAAGAACGAAAGTCATAGAGTTCATATTCTTGCTAAAGAGATACTGTTAGGATAGGTCGAAATGGAGGGCTGACACGACTCCATGTATTCACCTCCATCTAGATTTATTGAACATCGCAGGTGTGGGGATTTACGGCACATTACAGGTATGTACAGTATATGAGTGCAAATTCCTATACAAGGACTCACAGTGGTACTGATGCAGTGGGGTCTTTTATTTGAGTTTATGCACATATATATTGATTTGTGAGATCTACATCCCCTTGTAGAAAGTCTAGTTCAACCCTAATCCAACACACATACTCCTGATGATTACCGATGAGCTGTGATTGGCCACTGTTCCAGTGCTCCTCGAGCACATTTGAGTATTTTCTCTAAACAGTAAACAGTGATGCTGTGTAGCGAAGAATTGAAGCGCACGCCGGGAAAGTGCAGCACTTTCAGGTGAAGCTCCGTATCGATTCTTGTTTGGTTTTCCCGTAATGACATCATTGAGGATGATCTGAGGCCTTGTTTAGGAGCTGCTTCAAGAAAGAATGATTCGAGTACTCTACGTTCTGAACATGTACAAGCATATTCAATCTCAAACCCTGTTCGCTTAAAGAAACACCTGCACTGTCCAGGCGAAGCACATTTTACTCGTTTGTAGATTTTAATCTTAAACACATGAATGTAAGTTACATACCGCTTGAAGAATCTGTAAAATGCTAATAATTTTTTTTAAAATAAGGGATCATAAAAAATAACATTTGTTTTTTTATTTAGTCCTGCCCTGAAAAAGCTATTTCACATAACAGATGTTTACATATAGTCCACACGACACAATAATAACTGCATTTACACAAATGAACCAGTTCAAAAGTTTACGTACCCTTGGATCTTAATACTCTGTGTCGTTACCTGGACGATGAAGGACTCGTTTTGTTTTGTGATAGTTGTTCATGAGTCCCTTGTTTGTCCTGCCCACAGCTCTTCAAAAAAATCATCCAGGTCCGGCACATTGTTTGCTTTTCCAGAATCTTCTGCATATCTGACCCGTTTCCAACAGCGGCTGTACGAAGTCAAAGATCCATCTTTTCACACCGAGGATGACCGAGGGACTCGTACACGACTAGTACAAAAAGTGCAAACGTTCACTGATGATCAAGAAGGCAACACGATACATTAAGAGCCAGGGGGGTGTAAACTTTTGAACAGGATGATCGGTGTAAATTGTTATTATTTTATTAAGTACTGCCCTTCAGAAGCTACATGAGATATTTACATGTTTCCCAGAAGACAACGTAATAAACAACTCTCACAAAACATTTAAAACAGTCGTTGATCATCCAGGTAACAACACAAAGTATTAAGAACCAAGGGTGTGTAAACATTTGAACCGCTTCGTTTGTGTAAATTCAGTTATTATTGTGTCGTGTGGACTATATGTAAACATCTGTTATGTGAAATGGCTTCTTCAGGGCAGGACTAAATAAAATAAACAAAATGCACTCTTATTATCCGCATAGTTTTTTTTTTATTATACAAAAAAGAACGTGACTCACCCTTCCCGTTTCCATTTTCATCATCCTAGTAAAAAAAAAAGAAAAGAAAAAGAAAGAAAGTTTAACAATATAGTTGAGACACAGAATCACAACAGTATGAACATGCAATGACCGAATTAAAGGTTGCTATAAATACATGGAATAGTGTCTAACGCTAACTGTTCAAATTTAATAATAATTGTAAAAAAAAACTGATCAAACCAATCAATGCAATGATGAATGATTGAAAAAAAAAATTCTATCAAATGATAAAAGATCTCTTCTTAACGCTCAGTATTAAAGTATATACGTTTCTAAATATCTAACATGTTTGTACCCATAATGATCACTGCATACTATCCTCAAAATCTCCTTAAAACTGTAGCACCATGGAGCTTTATCAGCTTCAAACTGTATAAATCTGCCATTTGATTCAAATGTTTCTGTATTTGTATTTGATATCGAACATGAGATGAGATGACTGGAGGAACTTTGTACTGGACTGTTTTGTTACTTTCTTTCACTTGAACTGAGATAAAGCCTTTTTAAAAAAAAAAAAAAAAAAGCCTACACTCGCTTGATTTACAAATGGGGTCATGGGAGAAAGTCACAATCTCCTCTGGTTTTGTTCATTTATTTTACAAACAAATAGTAAACTATAAACTAGAGATGCACCGATGTAAACGGTATTTTTCTCGCTGTGGGTCATCGGCCGATAGTTTAAAAACATCCGATGATCAGGGCGGATTATATCCTGTCAATCAAAAGAAGGCGGGGAAACACGTGGATTTGGTGCTGTGTGTAAAGAAGTCGTCTCTCGTGTGGAACGAGGAAAAGACTGCAGTTTGTAATCTCTGTAAACTCTGCAAGGATCAAATTTGACACCGGACGCTACAGCAGTGAAGCGGGAGTTTCAGCGTCGAGTCGAATATTGTTTGTTTTGCGCTTCTCGAGCTGAATTACAGCACCAGTACACTGCTGAAAGATTTAAATGAAGATGAGTTCACAAAAAAGTATACATTACACAGAAAAATATATTAGTAGAGTAGTGTATTTCATATCCAGTTAATGTAAATATATAAAAAGTTGATATAATTTTAAAAAAAATGTTTTTTAAAACTGCTCCACCCATACATTTTTAGATTTTACATCAAACATTTGAATCATTATCATGATTTTACTTTTGCGTACAAGAAGACTATATTTCCGATTTCCCTGTTTCTAGTTCACTGCAGCAAAAGTAAACGAGCAAATACGTGGCACAGGAGGTCTCAGGAGTGCATTTGTTCAATACTTTTGAACAAGACCATTAAAAGCTTAATATTTTGCCATTTGAGGCTTGGCCCATTAGGGTTTTTTTGTTTTGTTTGGTTTTTTCCAGGAGTGTATGATAAAATGTTCAAATGTTACAGTAGTCCAAAATTATAAATCTGGAAAAAGATATGTAGAGGCTCAAATCTTTGGGTCACAGAAAAAAAACCCATAATGCCCATTTAGGCAAAATCTTTTTTCAATTCGAATGCTTGTTCAACCTTATCAAAGTACTGCAGTGTCTTTTATGAAACACTAGAGGGCAGCATTAAGCTGAAGCAAACAAAACGTTCAGTTAATGCCATCATTTAGTGACAGCTATGTTATACCAAGATCCTTGCTAACAAACACAACTCCTCAATCAGTAGGCCAAATCAGTGAGGCCACATTGATACACTCACTCACTCACACACACACAGGATGCTGATCAGGCAGTTCGAGGGGAGTGTGTAGTGCTGACAGCGTTCATTCCGCACACACACTCTCACAATACTGAGGCTTTACCATTCCGGATGCAGACTTTATGTCCAAATAGAGACCTTACTTAATACACTGTGCACTAATGAAAGAGTTTTGCAGCCGAATTCTATAGAGAGGTTGATTCCACACGTATAAACACACCTATCAGGGTTAATATAATTATTTTAATTATATTCCTTTAGCTAAATTTGTTTAAACCAGGCGTCACGTTTTTTTTTTCAGCTCGGTTTGTGGTCCAACATGGGATCCAGAGCACCCATAATTACAGATGCAGGTACGGATTAGAATCATAGTGTTATTGGCATTGGATCAGTGCATACATGTGATCAACATGTAAGTTCTGATATTTCATGACGCAGTTACTGTATTCTGGAAAATCTAAAAATTTCGCGTAACAGGAAGTGTTATTGAAGTACAGGAAGTGCATTTAAGGTTAGGGACCGTGCAGAGAGTGAGACATGCTTGCTTTATCTGGAACGTTTTAACGACTGGTCTTCGATTCAGTTGCATCCCATTTTCTATAAGTTTATGCGTAAGCATCAACATCAGTTTTGTCATCTTAATGAGTAGTAATTAATTTTTAATATCCCATTAAAGTCATGATCATCTGCTCACATTCTCTTTCAGGTCCTCCTGACTCATGCAGGCAACCTGTATGCAGTCACACTTACTGTAACTAGACCAACCTTTCTGGGATAAAACTGCATTGGCATGTTGCTGAGATGTACCAGCTTTAGTGGTACCTGGTGGTTTGGGTTTGAAGGATCAGTTCACGTCAAACCATCCTCACGATCGAACAACCGGTTTTATTTCCTAGCGAAGACAATCATATGACCCGCCAGGACACTGAACAAAAGAAAGCACACTGGAGTGGGTCGGGACTTGGTACAGCCCGACCCTGTGTGTGTGTGGTACCAGTCAAACACAACACAGGCCTTTTCACGGAGGGAAAAAACTGGATCTACTCAGGAATGGCACACACAGGGATAATAATAGGACTTTGTTTCACTGTGCCTACGCATACACACTTCACTTTAACATCTGCAGCTTGTTATCATCACTTCACACAGCGGGAGATACACTCTTTTACAATTATGCTGACAAAGTACCATACCATGCGCCTAGATAACTGGATAATTGCACTTGAAAGGTATATTCTTTCTTAACAATATCAAGGATGTAACATCCTTGGAAAGTTTGTTAGTCTGTTGAAGAAATCATAAGGAAGCACGTGGCAGTGCAGAGGTCTCTGCAGGACAATGAACTTTTTTAAGTAGAGTCTTCACATTTCCTGCAATGTCAGGATTCTCGTTCTACTTATTCGTTTATTTCTCACTTCCTCCCTTTCACTTTCATAGAACCACTTATTTCTTCTTTTTTTTTATCTCTTTCTGCTGACTTGTCCTAAAATATTAAGGTCATAGTGTTTATTAGGAGTATACCACTACTCACTTTCTTTTGCTGGCAAACCAATCAATCCAACCAAACACCAGTCCTAGAAATATTAAGTCCTCTGTGTTTATAAGCATTACATCTCCACTCTTTTTTTTTTCAGACAACCAAACCACCCAAAAAAAACAAATAAAAAAAATATCAAGAGACCAAACAAATCATCCATCCATTAATTTTCTGTACCTTTTATCCTACACAGGGTCTATCCCAGGGAACTCTCTGGACTGGGTGCCAACCCATCGCAGAGCACAATCTCACACTCACTCACACACAACGGACAATTTAGAGATGCCAATTAGCCCACAATGCATGTCTCTGGATTGCGGGAGGAAACCGGGGTACCTTGAGGAAACCACCGAAGCACTGGGAGAACATGCAAGCATTGCGCTCATAGGGTGGAGGCAGGAATCAAACCCCTAACCCTGGAGGAGCGAGGCAACCTAAGGCGATGTGCGAGGCTACATGCCAAGCAAACAAAATCAAACAATCAACCAGTGCACCAACAAAACCAAACTAATAAACCAACCGTCCTAAAATAGAACAACCTACAAAAATAACCAATCAACCAACTAATCCAAACCCAACAAACCAACTAACTGACCAAACTACCAAACAGACTAATCGAACCAAAAGAAATCAACTAACCAATAGTAACCCCTTCAAAATAGTAAACAGTGAAGCTTAAGTTAACCTAAAAACTAACCAAACCAACCAATCAGCCAACCAAATCAACACAACAAATGAAACGAAGAAACCAAATGAACCCAAATCCAATCCACCAACCATAAATATCCAAACGCAGGGTTAACCTAACAACCTAGCAAATCTCACAGAGTTAACCTAACAACCTAGCAAGGCTCACAAAGTTAACCTATCATTCTCCTTTTGGTAGGTCCAAACTAGTAGACTAACTTCTGCTGATTGATGAGAAACTCAGCATAGCTTTTTGCTGCATTCACCATCCTGATATTTATCAAAATATACAGTATATATATATATATATATATATATATATATATATATATTTTTTTTTTTTTTTTTGCTGTAAATTAGACATAGTCCATCCATCCATCCATCCATCTTCTACCGCTTACTCCTTTTTCAGGGTCACGGGGAACCTGGAGCCTATCCCTGGACAGGGTGCCAGTCCATCACAGGGCACACAATCACACACACTCACACACCCATTCATACACTACAGACACTTTAGACATGCCAATCAGCCTACCATGCATGTGTTTGGACTGGGGGAGGAAACCGGTGTACCCGGAGGAAACCCCCGCAGCACGGGGAGAACATGCAAACTCCGCACACACAGGGCCCCTAGCTGAACTTTCATATTTATTTTGGTACTAAAACTATTAAGATACTGGATCTCATTAATAACCTTTTACTTAATATACTGTATCTACCCATGGTATTTGATATTATTTGACAAGTTTTTCAAAATTCAGTTAAGCCACCCTAGTTTTCTATTCATTTTCCTTCTCAATATGGGCGATGAGGATTGGATATTTATCAGCCATATCTTATATCCGATTACACTGTGTTATTGCCCAGCTCACAGAACACACCTGTCTTGTGGTTTCCCCCATTTCCAGTTTCCTATCTTTATCTTGCCAGATGCTAAAAACCTTAATTGCTTAGGTTGAGCTGAGGTTGCAGTGCCTCCTAATGCTTCCTGTCAGCTACCAACTTGCTATTATGATTCCTGGAAACCTCAAATCCCACATCATTGGTGCCAACACTTAAAGCACGACAGACGGTGGGAATCCACTGATCGTGACTAATGCCATAACAAACCATGTCTGCATTTTGTCTATGTAAATATTGGCGTCTATTTTCTAGTTGCTATGAGGGTGTTTACAGTAATTGGCAGTTTACCTTGAGGCTAGTGTGCAACGCAGACTCAGGCGGATATACAATGAAGTGCCGCAGCGTGAAGCCGAAGCCCTGAGAGTTCTTATGGAGCACCAGCGTCCGCGGGCCCTGGCAGGACACACCTCTGCCTTCAGCTCCGCCCCCCAGGACCGGCCGTGGGTTATCACCGGACGACGAGACCCCATCTCTTCGCCCCTTTGTCTGGAACAAAAAGAAAACAGAAATTAAGATCTGGTAAACAAACATGCACTCACATACCAGGAAGCAAGTTGTTCAATCTATTCCAGAGATAAGACCTTTCTCAAGAAATGTATTCGCTGTTATTGACTGCATCTTGAAAATGGAATGTGATGGAAATATGTAATGTAATATGTATTAAGCAGAAATAAAATGGAGTATCTAAAAGCAGTTTGAGGACCTTAGTGTAGAGCTCAACTTTTTTTTTAGTGCTTTAAAATTCTAGACTTTTTCAGTGTTTCCAGTCGTGTGTAAGAACCCTGTAACATGTGAGTTATCAGTTCTGGTTATTCCTGAACTTTCCACTAAGCAAACTCGTCAACGTGTCACAGACTCCCTCATTGCGTAGGAGTTCCCAATGGAGACAAGCACCATGTGTTGCTCATGTTTGTTTTTGTTTCTGTTTTGGTCCTGTCTTGTCCTGTCCTGCTTGTTATCTTACTGTGTTCACCTGTTTTGTATTAATTCTGAATTTGTTTGAACATTTATGTTTTGTGAAGTCTATTTGTGCCTTTTGTCCAATAAATCTGAGCCTCGTTAGATGTTTCCGTGTTTCCTGGTTTTGACCTTGCTCGTGTTTTCGAATGACAGATTATCCTTGTGTGATGTTCCCGCCTGTGTTCTGACCCGTGCTTTGGACTTTTTATTGTGAATATTGGATTTACCCAATTAAACAACATGCCAAGTATACGGTCCAAACTGATCTTATTTAAAAGCCGACTTGTTTTTGAGTTATTGAGGATTGGATTAAACTCATTCGATTCAAGTGATCAGGATAATAGCTCTGAAAACTAAATAGTAAATATAATAACTTAAATAACTTTGGTGGGTTTGTGCTTGTTTCCACTGTAACAAAATTCATAATTCGCTCGCCCCCTAGCTAGGCTTCATGGGCACGGTCAATTTTATCAGAACATTCATCCATCCTGTGAGACCTTGGATTATTAAAAGAAAAGATAAACACCAAAACTGTACGTTAACATGCAGCCTAAATGAATATAATGAATAATACAAACAAAGCGAGCAACACTGCCAGTTTCTCAGACACAAAATAATACCCACTTTCTTTGTTTGCCCAATAAACATGTCTCACTTCAGCTCAAGACTGCGAACACATTTTTCTCAGACACACACAAGAAGCAACAGACGAACATTCTCTACGCTTTGTCCCACATCTGTCAATCAATCAGCCGGCACCACCTGAGCAAACAGAGCTCCAGTGGAGAAGGAAGAGGGGGAGGAGGGGTCTGGGATATTCTCAACATGGCCATGAAGGCACATTTTTGCCACCAACCAGGCACTGTTCCTCTGGGAACATCTGCTCAAAGGCAGCTTGGGAAAAATGTCTGGAATCACAAAAAAAGTGAAAAACAGGAAAATCCCTCATTCCAGTCAGGTCATATTTGATTTGGGTTCAGACAAGGCTCTGACTCGGTATCAGTGTACCACAGAAGTGCTTATGAAGTACGTGGATCTGGAATAACATAAAAATCTACTCTTTGCTAAGCTAATTGTATAGAATTAAGTTAAAATTATGCTGTAATCATGCCTGAACCCTAACCCCATGGAGAAGCATGGAGAAAATCAAAGCCACGCATGTGCTATTCTTCGTGTACGGTGTATGTGTTGTCTTGCTATATATAGGATAATGAGGTGAATGTTACCATGTTTCTGTAAGTGGGCACAAAATCCCCCTTTCCTACCACACAAAAACAAGAAGTCTGTGCTTGGTTTGTGGCAGGAAGTGTGGTGAGATGAGGATTTCACCAGCTGTTCAACCAAAAATATATATAAATATATCTCATGTACACATGAGAGACATGAGGAAAAAAATGCCCCTTCTTTTATGTGTTCTTGCTATTCTGTGATCCAACATCCCTAAATCTGAGCATTAACTCGGCCACCTCTTCATTCCCTTACACACAAACACGGTTGTCATCTCTCTCTTCTTGCATTTCTCTCCATTTCTGCCTCACGTCATTTATGTTCCATTTATTATGCTTCTGTCTGATCTCACCCCTTTAGCTTGCCTCTGGCTTACTCACACACTTTCGTTCTGTCTCTTTCTCTTCAACATGCCTGAATACTGTCCCAGATGATGTAATCATGTTTTCCCATTCCATAATTCCTTGACTTCTTTCTAACCTTTCAAACTGGCATGGATGGAAATACTAGCGAACGTAAGGAACAGAAAGTGATATAAAGAGCTCCAAGTGACGGCGAAAGAGCCGGACCCAGACATGGGCTAAGTGATGTGATAGGACGATATCACTATTGCGATATTTGAACGTTATATAAACTGTTCTGAGGTGTAGGTGAAATTAAGGCTCCGTTGTTAACGTACGTTCACGCATACAGTGACTCGCAGCTACAAAGCGACCGGAGACCATTCATTTTCAACGAGAGTTGGTGACTAGTTTAACAATACACTAGACTGCCACTAGATGTGGGCGTGCCCAGTGACGCAACAAAGTTGAGAAAAGTTTAACTTTATGCAAATTTGGAGCGACTTGGTGCAGCGACTACCAATGTGAGTGAAGACAGTAGATCCGTAATGCTGCCTGCAAGTCCGAATTGTTTTGTGATTTTCTTGAATGCGGAAATGAACACAAAAGCAAGCAAACTCTACAATATTCGGAGGAGTTTGCGATTTTTCAAAATTACGGCGGATTTTCCGTAGATTTGGGCGTCATGTGACGTCATCGCAACGTGCGTTCAGACGAAGCCCTCTTCGATTCACGTGCATTGAACATGAGTACAGCTAAAATGTCTCGTTTACCGACAGACGTCATTGCGAACGGCCGCGCAAAACAATTTCATGCAATTGCAATTTCTCGAATTCAAGAAGTTTTCCGTGAAAAAAAGTACAAAATAAATAAATTAGGAAGATGCAATCTAACATTTTTTAAAAGCCACAGCAACGTCAAGTATTTTGGCCGCAACAATCGCAAAAACAAAAACCTCTTTAAGGACTGATTATATGAAAATGTATGAATCTGCATGTCAATATTGGAAAATAATCATCTTCAGGGTGGTTACCACCCCATCTTTTATTATTTTCCTACAGCAGTACACCTCCAAGTGTTTTATTCCTTACTTGTGATTTTTTTATGTATAGATTTTAAATAAAAAAGTCCATTGAAACTGTAGTTTTTGAAATGTGGTTCAAGTGTTTTGATTCTTGTGAAAATGCATTCAAATATGATATGTTTTACCACCAGTAAATACTAGGATATATAATATATAACGTATTCTAAAGTTTTTAAGCATTGCCGTATGAATTGTTTGCCCTATTACGCACCCATAACCTGGGCATGAAGGTTTAAGGAGATTTAATGGTAGAGAAAGATAGAAAGAAGCAAAGACAGATGTGTGAATCAATGAATGAGGGTAGGCAACAATAACGGTAAATTCCATAGAGCTCACTGCTAGGTCTGGGCATGCTCAGATAAGACGACAGACAAGTGAATGTTTAAAAAAAAAAATGAGCAAAAGACAGAAAAGAGTTCAGCGTGCTAGAGCATGCCAAGTTTCGACCACAAGGTTCCTCCCGTCGCTGAGAATTACCAAAGCCCTGTTATTACCCCCAAAACACACATACAAACACCCCTGCAGGCTCAAAAACTGCTCCGATCCCGTCCCCCTACAGCATCATCTATCTATCTATCCATTCAAGTCCTTCTTAATGCTGCTAGTCCGTACAATGTTTTCAAACTGCAACATGTTCCAGTTCGAATGTGTGTACGTGTGTGGGATGTGAGCAAGCCTTTTACAAAATGACATTGTTTCTCTTGATCCTTACTGAGCACACTCAATGCTGTGGATTTGCTCATAATCTCACAGGAAAGTGACATCATTTATTACTGACACTGATGATGAATCGCACAATACCACAGAGCGGTTATAATGTCGCAATGGTTTCTCTTCGCACTGTGTGCAAGTTCATAACAGCACCGTGGTATCATAGGATCACGGTGGTGAAGATAGCTTTCACCTCAGCAGAGTTCACGGCGTCTTTCCTGTAGTCGCCTGGGGCACGTCTCGGCTTGTAGCTCAGCCACATCCGCAAAGGTTTCCCTCAAATTGCGTAACCAATTTTAAATAGACAGACTTGGCGAAAGAAAATATGGATTCCTTTAATAATCTTATGAGAAGAATAAAGCTAAGACAGACTGATTTATTTATTGACAGGAGCTTTATCGTGTTCAGGGTTGAGGTGGATCCAGAGCCTACCCCTGGAACACAGGGTACGAGGAGGGAATACATCCTGCATGTTATGCCAGTCCATTACCGTAAATTTAACATCACCAATCCACTTACTGGCATGTTTTTGGGTGGTAGAAGGAAACCAGAGAACCTGCCAGAACATGTGAACATCCATGCAGAACAGTACAGGAGTGCTCAGGATTGAACTGTAGACCCTGGAGCTGTGAGGTGGCAACACTACCTGCTAAACCACAATACCACCCAACATCCAATCAGCTACCAATAACAGTTTTTTGTCAGTGGCTGATCCAGTGGCATTGACTATGGCAAACCCCAGTTTTCAGCATGCTGAGGCAATAAAACCATGGTAGAGCCTCTTCAAGAGAAGGCCTAAAGCCTCAGCCAAGCTAATAGTAGTGAGAAAAAAAAGGTCAAAAGCTGCATATTGTGATTATACTGCTGCACATTGCGAGAGAAATCTGTTTTAAATTATATAGTAATGCTGTAGTGGTTCATTGAAGGTTTTGAGTTCAAATCCCAGGACTCAGAACCTTCAGCTTCAGGTCCCATTACAGCCTGGTTACTCTGATCTAGCCGTGACTTCAGACCCAACACATGATACACACCTATCTCACACACACACACACACATACATCAACCTGTTTTTCTGTTCTTTCAGTTAAGCGCGAGACTGTTAAACTGGGTTTTCCACTTGTCCAACAGTATTTGCAATGCAGAATTAAAATAATGAAACCAGAAGTACCAAAGGATGAGATAAGGAAACTGTCCTCGCAGGTATGTACAGAGCCTGCTCCCTGAGCGGTTAGCAATTAAACAAACAAAGCCGAGCACCTTTGGTGCTTGGAGCCCTAAAACCATGGCAGTGCATTGTGTATTGTTAAACCAAATGCACGAGGTGTCTGTATGTGCAGCTGTGTGTCTGACGATCCACACAGCTTTCTCAAAAGGCTTCCCACCTGCTCACCCTCTAAAACATGGCAACTCCATCACAGTTAACCTGATATATAATGCAAGATCTAAAGAGCAGGCAAGCTTTTATGATGAAGCTATAGCTTAATTCAATACAGCTCTGAAACGACATTTATAGCCTTCTCCACGAATGATGATTTTAAAAAACATTTTAGATCCAAGTAACAAAACAGCACCATTTTGGAACGGAAAAAAGAACATGTCATTTTGGTTTGGCCCAGTGGGGCGCCGCAGAGAGCTGTGGTGATGAGGAATCATAAAACCCATGTGGATTTTAGGGAACCTGATATGGGAACACCATAAGGAGTCTAGATAGGAGCTCTAGAGCCACAGTAATGGCTTTGTGTTTGTGTGTGTACAAGCTGCGTCCCTCCCAAACTGGCACGTCCTGCATTCCACACGCATACTGCTTATGTTTGCCAAACTATATTTTTGAGGAACTTCCATCGCCATAAATATCAATACAGGTAATTAATGCCATGCTGCTCTTAAATTCAAACTCTAACCTTAACGTCATTGACTAAACGGAAACCTTTTAGCTCTTGTAAATAAAAGCTGCATTTATGTCAATTTCTGGGGAGATTTGGTGACCACCATGATATAAGAAACATGCCCACACAGAGACTCATTAGAAGCATCAATTTCGACACCTTCACTTATTAATTAGTCTCTTCAACCCATCATTAGGGTTGCCATACTGGAATGTTCAATAGAAACCAGTCCAAAGCATAACTTATTACATACCATATCTGTGGTCCTTTATAGATACCTGTCTCATTGGACAATATTTCAACTTAGGAAGTGCCTTTTGACTGGAACATAATACATACTTAACTTTAAACCAGAATAAACCAGAATCCAACCATCAATTTCCAGTGTGGTAGGGTGAAATACTCCAATCTGGCAACTGTAGTCATCACTATTCAGTGAGGGCAACTAGACAATACACTACACTGGTCCTTTCCCAAGAATTCAATTCAGCCAGATTTACTGTCATTCATTGTGTTTCAAAGTTGGTGCAAGTGTGTTTGATTAAAGGATACACCACGATACTGGAGCAGGTACTAACACACACACACACACACACACACACGGCTTACCCTGTTCTCACATGAAGCTGTTCTTGGTCGAGTCGGTGCAGACTCGGTGTTGGGAGTGTGTGTGATGAGCGAGTCGTCCCGGAACACGGCCACCCAGATGCAGCGTGGCTCGGGAGCGCTACAGTCCACCCCCACCACATCCCAAAAACTCCACTCTCTAGCACCGAGTCGTGAACACGCAGTGGCAGCAGGCATTACCAGAGGCAACATCGCACAGCTACACACCTAACGCTATTCACACTCACGCACGTACACGCTTCCACGAGGACACGCTTGTTAGAGCATCAGTCATAGAGAGCTCGTCCCAGACTGCCAGACTCCAGACTGAGCAGAGACAAAAATGAAAAGGGCTTAAAATGCCAAAAGCATCACTGAAGGAAGGAAAGAATTCCAAACTCTTCGACTCGTTCCACCATATTCCACGGTTTTCCTGGACGGGTGTCGCTCAGCATTCCACAGTTAATCCGACAAGTTCCATGTCACTCTGGAAGACTCACAAAACACACACACACACACACCCCAGACGTAGACGTGTTCTGACTGTGGTGGCACATCCGGAGATGAAAGCAGATCCAGCCTACAGATCAGAGAATCCAAGCTGGCAGCCGGTGTTTATGCGGGCGCGAACATGCGTGCTTGTGTGCGTCTGTGCTAGTGTGTGTGTGTGCGCATTTGGCGTGTGATGGTATAGTAAATCCAAAAGTAAATGAATTAGACTCACTGACTGGATTAGGATAGCATCACACACTGACTGCCTCTCTCTCTCTCTCTCTCTCTCTCTCTCTCTCTTTCGCTCTCTCACACTCTGTCTCTCAGTTTCTTTGTTTCATTCTTTTCCTCTTAGTCTCGTCAGTCTTCTGAACCTCCTCTTTCCTTCTCTCCTGACACACTGAGTCACTCAGTCAGCTCTACTGTCTCAATGCCGGACCGACCCCCACCCCCCTTCTCTCTCTCTCTCTCTCTCTCTCTCTGTTTTGTTTCTCTCTCAGTGTAGAAAACTCAGAACTGCTAATTAAACACCAAACTGTAAAGACATTATGATGCAGAACTGCAGTCTGAATGGAAGGCATCTGAGTGGCAGCTGACCACTGTGTGTGTGTGTGTGTGTGTGTGTGTGTGACTGTATGTGGGAGAATAGACAGCGTGGCACAGCTGCTATCCGTACACTCCAAAACTCCACATAAGCAGTTAAGTCTAGGTTTAAACTCGACAGAGGAAACAAACAGGGCTTGGCGTTGTGATGTCATGATATTGATACTGCAGTTGTTACTCATAGAAACCAGTTGTTGAGCATGCTTCAGTCTTTTTTGGCAACCACCCCTTTCTGTTACATTCTAGACACAGGAAAATAATTGCTTGCTTCATCTTTTCAAACACATGCGCTGATTTAGAACAATCACAGATAAATAAATCACTTTTATAAAAAGTTTTTCCACCACAGGAAAGTCTTCATGATGCAGGACTTCTCAGTAACATGACATGTGTGTTATTTTTTTTCATGTGTGTGTGTCTTATTGACTTTGAAAGAGAGGTAAAAGAGACACTGGTGAAGGAATGACTGTTTCCATCTGCTACAACGTAAGCAAAAGGGGTAACTGACTTGTTTTGCAGATGTTCCGCTACATTAAATGTAACGATAAATGGATCAAAATTATGTTGTGTAATTCTATAATAAGTACGTAAATGTTGGCTTGGACAAACTGCTGTGATGTAAGAGGAATAAAACACTTCAGGATGCACGTTAATGGGAGATAATCAACTTTTTGGGTGGTAACAGTACGTCTGTTTCGTTTCAAGCCACAGCACACCACCCTATTGTTGATTATTTTCCGATAACTGCACACTCGGCTGTGTTTTATTCCTTACTTCAATGCTGCAAGGGAAAATATTGAGGAAAAAGAGTGTATTAGATGAGATGTATTCATATACATATAGGAATGGATTTATAATCACACTGACATCCTGAATCTAAATGGAGTTAATTATAAAGTCAATTTAAGGGGAAACGTCCAATTTTTTCAACTCGTGAGCTTCACACAATGTGTGTTTTGTTTTTTTTGGTTTTTTTTACCGACATTACACATTCCTAAAAGCAAATCTTTCTTTCTCTATTCTCTTTAGGTCTCTGTCTCAGCGCGTTCCTCGTGTCAAAAAGACAGAGAGCGAAGAGGATCTGCCAGGTAAGCAAACACAGATGCGGCCGCAGACAGACGCCGAAACGAAAAAGGAAAAAAAAAAAAAGAGAGAGAGAGAGAGACAGAGAAAATCTCAGGGTAGAACGAGTACTGCAAAGAACTGGTACCAAACAAACACATCCTTACAGCTGCTCACTCTAGTGGCCAACATCTGCAGCAGACCATCTCACACATTATACACATGTATAAACACACACACACACACACACACACACACACACACACACAAGTCTATAGAAAGGTCTGTAAAACGCATGAAGACACACGGACAAAGAGGTTTGTGGAAAATCTCACCAAACCGTCATGTCTCAGGTGTGTGCGAGAGACAGACAGGCAGGTGGCTATGGCAGAGCTCCAGTGCCTCTCAAGAGGGTGAACGGGTTTCACCTGCCGCACAACTGGACAAGCGGCAACATGAAGACAGCAAGCCAGAAAAACGTGTGCTAAAGAACTGAAATCAATGTCTCTCTGTCTCTCTCTCTCTCTCACACACACACACACATACACACATACACATTATAACGCATCCCCATTTCATGAACACACCAATGCCGATATTCCCTATGAACATAGCAGTAGAAGCATCACTGCAATTCAGTAAATTATTCTGGAAAAAAAAGCACTGATGGTTAAACTGTGAGTCATTAAACTGGCAATATGACTCAACTGCAAAATATGTTTGCGATATAAAAAGTACAAATCGACTGCTTTCTATTACTTGTTTGCAATTTAAAGGATAAGAAGGTTCTGTCTGGCATCCTAAAGGTTCTTCCTAAAGGTTTGTCCCTCTCAAAAATACTAGGAAGGATTCTCCAAGAAGAACCGTTAAACATCCAAAGAACCCTTGAAAAGATCTTTATTATATATTCCTCGAGTGTGACACGTTTAAGGCCTTTGACAGTCACTACAATTTTATGCTGATTATTCATCACTTACAATTATTATTTTGAATCCATCCATCCATCCATTTTCCATACAGCTTATTCTACACAGGGTCGCAGGGATGCCTGGAGACTATTCCAGGGAACTCGGGGAATAAGGCGGAGGACACCCTGGACAGTGTGCCAACCCATCACATACCCATTTACACACTAAGGACAATTTAGAAATGCCAGTTAACCTACAGCACGTCTTTGGACTGGGGGAGGAAACCGGAGTACCTGGAGGAACCCCTTAATCATGGGGGGAACAAACTAGGTCAGCATACACTGGGCAGACGTAGGATTTGAACGTCCAACCCGGGAGGTGCGAAGCAAAAGTGCTACCCACCCAACTAAGCCACCATGTCCTCTATTATTTTAAATATGAAGTCATTTTGTTTAACATTATTGCTTGATAATTTTTCTGATATCAGATTTAATAAGAGAGCCACAGTTATTTCTAAATATTATATAAATACTGTTTTGCAGGTGCGGTGCTTAGAATTATTTTCTGTAGTACAGCAGTACTATAACATACAGTATAATTATAACATTGAGGTTTATTATTAACCCGAATATTATGAGTTGTTTTTGGAAAATTTAAAATTTTCATTATTAATGAAAATTTATCATTAATAAATGTACCTACAGTAATACAATAACAAGAGTCAAATGTCTCTCTCTCTCTCACACACACACACACACACACACACACACACACACACACACACACACATGTTGAAATCCTCACATGTAGTTATAAAGAAGCCTGACCCCTGCTGGAGACTGTAATCATTCCTCTCTCACACACACAAATCCTGATCAGTCAGAGACACATCATTGTTATGCTCACATGCGAGTATAATTTTTTTTTTTCAGTGTAAACAGAGCACAGATGCCTACAGAGCCATAAAACATGAGCAAAATGCAAACATTTTATCTGACTCCAATGAGTGTGTGGAAGAAACAGTGTGTAGTTACTCAGCTGGTTCATTTTAGCTGTAATCCTCAGAAAGCACTGACCCGCAGAGGGCCGAGTTGGATTCAACACAATCACAACAATAAAAAAGAAAAGTATGAACGTGTATTTAGGAGCTTAAAATGATAGGATGGTGTCAAATCTCCTCACACACACCCAAAAAAATATACTTTACAAAAAAAAAAAACCTAAAAGAGCCTTCATATTACCTTCTGGTGAGGCTTTGGGTCAGGTGTAGACAGTGCATTAATTAGACACTAAACAATCTGGGACCGAGGAAGGATTCAAATATCTGAAAATGCTGACACTGTGAGGACATCTGACTGGTCCCCAAGATCCTCTCGAGAGTAGTAAGACGTACATCAGCGATGCTCCAACTCTAGATTTAAGAAGGATGGTTTCTTCGTGCACTTTTAATCCTTTTCGTGCATCGGGTTATGTTTTCATCAGCCACTCCTCCGCTCCATTTCTGATTAACAGCTTTAGACACAAGGCAATCAATTATAACAAAGTTTGAGAAGGAAAAGCACTTACTCATCTTCCCAGAGTGTTAACAGACTGTAGCAACATGGGATGTAGCCAAGCAACGGCTGTTAATGGGAGACAATGTAACGGTGCTCGAGCGGGTAAAAAGTAAGTGTTTCCACCTGTGTGTGTTTAATGAGAATATTAGATATCTGCTCTTGTTTTTCATAACAGAGTGCTGGCACTGCACCAAGTGCTTTCCTACATTGGACAATGTTAAGTAGATTTCTTAAACCGTTCAGTGGATTCAGAGTTAAATTCTTCACACCTGCAGATTCAGTGATAAAATACTAGACTTCCTGCAAGTGTAATTCATCTTTAAACTGGCGTTATACATGATGGACAACTGAAATAATTTCACTTGTACTCATTTCCTTTCATGTCTAACACTTATGTCTGGTCAGTACTGTCCTTGGACTGGAGTCAACCTCACTTTCTTCCTTTTTTTTGTTCTGGTAAAATGAATAAATGTTAAAGCGCACCTATAATGGTTTTGAAACGAAATGTCTCATACGATAGATTTACATGCATCCAAGCTCAAGAAACACTTTAACGCGCTCATAATTTAAACTGCAGCATAACGTTTTCCCCCCCAGTGCCACAAACGACTCGTTAAATGATCCGTTCTAAAAGATTCAACTCCGCCTTTCAGATCAGGTCACATATCCCAGTCTGTTGTGATTGGTCTACCGCTGTCAGCATGTGTAGAAAAGGAAACGCCCACTACCAATGAAGACCAGAGGCGGGGCTTTTTTGTTACAAACCTACGTTGGTTTGTACAGGAAGTAAAGTCTGGAATCACTAACGAATCGTTTCAGCTGTTCAGAATCGGTTCCTTCTTTTGGGAATCGATAAACTTGTTTGTCATGGGCTTTGATCTTGGAAACTTTGCAGACTTTTTACATTCACAAACAGCTCTATAACTACACTATATGAAAGGTAATATTTAGAAAACCATAATAGGTGCACTTTAATGCATAAAAAGGAGCACGCATTACCACGTCATCTTAAACAATGCTGCTTTCTCAGCAATGTTCTACCTGCACTCCAGCCAAACAAAGTCACCGAGTGCTAAACAAGCACTTGGAAACGACAGAAGGCACGAATTATCCAGCCGATTGTTGCGAAAAGAGAAGGGAGAAGAAATGACTATGATCTAAAGCAGAAACCAAAGAGTTTCCAGATGGGGAAAACACACAAAACACCCCACATTACAACAAGCAACACATGCACACACATATACTAGGCATGCTCTCATAATCAGGTATAGGATATACAGCGATAACAAACAAGCACAGTTTGTTAAACCCCCCGTTTAGATTAAACGTGTCCTTCTTAGACAGAACAATCCCAGAATTCCGTTCAGATGAGATGAGGAAGCTACCTAACTGTGCTCCAGATTATAAAGTCTGTCCCGCACTTAAATTAAGTGTCTTAATTTAAAGAAGCATAAGAACATTTCTCCTCCTGGAAACATGAGCAGAGTAGGACTGAAAGATTGACTGTAAAAATGTACAAGTCTACAGTATGTTGACGTTCTACATGCAGTGTGTGAGTGTTTTATAGCTCGGGTTTGTTCAAGGTGGGGTAGCTCTGCACTGATTACATTTTATTAGGATCGTTGATCTTTTTCTGAGTAGCTGCATGTACGTGCACGTGTGTTCGTACCGATGATGTCATTCATATATGAAGCAATATCACAATCATAATCAGGGCTGTAAACATTACCACGCTAGACTAGCCTTGATTTCCACATGGGCGCGGAACCCCCGATGGAATCCGCCAAGTCGCTGTGGCTTTGTTTGTTTTAAATACACTTTAACCACTTGCAACTGCAAAATCACAGAAATAAACCACGGTAACTTCCCAGTAACAGCGCCAAAGGGGGGGGGTTTCTTTAAAAATTCAGACTGGCTTCAATTTTGCTCAACTTTATTCTACAATAAAACTGTATCTGTATCTCGTTGTATGTAGTGTAATATGCACATCCAGTGCTTCACTTCCTCTCTCCGCTGCAGTGAAACATAAGACTTTCCTCTTTGTTTTTTTTGTTTTTTCTATTCTGTCCATTCTGCTTTGGTCCATGTGACACTGCCACCTACTGCCCATGTTCACATAAAGAAATGTTGGCAGACACGTATGCAAACGTCTATGTATGACACGTTTACACATTCGCAGAAGGATCGCAGACGAATAAACCAGCTCGAATAGTCCTGGGGGGTGGGGGGGAAGCAGTAATTACATCCCTGGTTGAAATGAATTCATTAACCTTGTTCAAACATTCATATGGGTGAACGATCCTACACACACTACAAAATTCTAGCTACTAACTGAAACTCATTACAGAGTAATTATTATTCACATCATTATCAATTAAAGCTCTGAAGATGGAAAACAGCTGAAGCTCTCCTCTAGACAGTCAACGCAGCATATTCCCTCGTCATAGCCTTGTGATTTCTCCTCTTTGCTTCTTTTCTTCTATTAATCCCTCCATCTTCTTCCTCTGCACAGAGTTTCCATCTCGCCGTCTGTACCGCTCCACTCCGCTCGGCCTCTGTATAATTAGCAGCGTTTAAATTATAATGTTGGGCTGCAGGGATGACGTTCTTCTTTCCTTCTCTGCGTGCAGGACTGTGGTGGCTGGAATGCTTGTCATTCGAGAGTGATGTGAGGAAAAGTTTGATGAGCCAAAGAAAAGAGGGCACAAAGAGAGAAAAAATAGAAAAAGGAGGAGAATTCTGACGTTGAAAGGCAGTTTGGGAAAGCCCAGAGCATTCTCTGGTCAGTCAGACCACCTAAGTATCCACGGGATATGACTCTAAAAGAGCTTCACACACACACACACACGCACACGCACACACACACGGTGCCAGGCCTTGGGAATGTTTAACTCTTTGGGTTTGCCTAATCTTGTGAACCCTCTTCCCAAATCATTAAAGTGACCGTGAAAGAGAAATAAATCATGCATATGTCCGTTTACATCCCAGACACAGGGGTCATTCTTGGTGGCGAAAAGAGACAAGACTATCTAAGACAACGTTTGCTCATTAAGCCATAGCCGTCACGTACACACACACACACACACACACACACACAGCTATGGGAATGTTTTAGAACCACAGCCATAACCATCATTTCATCTCTACTGTTTCCTGTTGATACTCATTACTGAACAGAGCCAACTTGTGTGTGTGTGTGTGTGTGTGTGTGTGTGTGCGTGTGTGTGTGCACATATCATCTCAACCCAGGGTTGAACCAAGTCATAAGACATAAGATCTTGTCGAGTGGACAAACGATTCTGCTTTTTTTCCTGCTCACTAAAACACATACACACACACACACGGAAGTATTTGGTTGCTGCAATGCTGTGATTTTACACAGATACACTTTTATCTATCATTCCGAATGCTAGTCAGCTGTCTACCACTGTGCTAGCCTGACAGAATATACTGTGTAATATATATGGGTATTTTCCACATTCTGTTAGCTACCATGAGGTAGCCTTACAGGATTACTGAGAGGACTTTTATCTTAAACGCTCATGATAATCACCAATATCACTAGCTAGATAGCTAGCATGAGCTTACTTGCCAGGATATCTAAGAAGATTGTTCACAAATTCTCATAAATATTTATTATCTTTACTGCTAACACTGGTTAGCTAACCTGAAAGAATTCCAGGAGGACTTTTCAGTCACACTCATTAATGTTTATAATGCCAGCGAGCTTTTTAACCACACACATACATACACAGACGGCCCTGAAGCAGCAGAGCATCCCCACACCATCACACTTCCACCACCATGCTTGACTGTAGCTATGATGTTCTTTTTATGGAATTCTGTGTTTGGATTACGCCAGATGTAATGGTATCCCTGTCTTCCAAACAGTTCCACTCTCGACTCATCAATCCACAGAACATTCTCCCAAAAGGTTTGAGGATCATAAAGGTGTGGTTTGGCGAAATTCAGACGAGCCTTAATGTTCTTCTGGGCTAGCAGTGGTTTTCACCTCACCACTCTTCCATGGATGCCATTTTTGCCCAGTGTCTTTCTGACAGTGGACTCATGAACCTTTATTGATGTAAGATAGGCCTGTATGTCCTTTGATGTTGTCCTTGGCTCTTTTGTGACTTCCTGGATGAGTTGTCACTGTGCTCTTGGAGGAATTTGGAAAGTCGGCCACTTCTGGGAAGGTTCACTAATGTGCCAAGTTTTTCCATTTGGAGATAACGTTATCATTTAAAAACTGTATTTCGTGTTTACTCAAATTCCCTTCGTATTATCTTACATTTTGTTTTAAATTCTGAAACAAGTTAGTATGAGATATACACAGGAACACAAAAAATGAGGATGGGGCAAATACATTTTCATAGCACTGTATTCATTACTAACCATCCTGGTCGTGTTTACAGTAATGCTAGCTAGCTGGCTAACATGAGCTGACGGGGGTTTCTGAGGGAATTTTTACTCATATTCAGTAATTGATTATGTTCAGAAGCTAACGTGAGATAACGACAGAATTTCTGAGGGAATTGTAGTCATATTCAGTCAACGATAATGTTCAGAAACTAACGTGAGATAACGACAGAATTTCTGAGGAAACTGTATTCATATTCAATAATTGTTAATGATCAGAAGCTAACACGAGCTAACCTGACAGGATTTCTGAAGGAATTTTATATTCATTAATCCTTATTGTTCAGAAGTTAATATGACCTAAGCTGACAAATATATCCCAATGAAATCGTAAAAAAAGACACAGAGACACAATGCTTCTAGGTGACATGTGTTTGTTTTCCCTCATTAATTTGCTCATAATTTCAAGTGTGAATGCACCGTTTTCAATCAAATTTATGTGAGAACGATCAACATCAGCCTTATGATTAGTGAGAAGGAAGCTTCGTAAGGTTCACCAAAGAAAGTCTACAATTTCATTTCAAGCAGACATTAAAAATCACCAATTCATATTTTTTTTTAACATTCTGTGCCCAATGGTTGCAGCATAGCACTATCACAGAAAGAATGTAAAAAAGATCACATCCTCACACACTCAAATCATCTCTGACGAAAAACATTTAGGTGAAAAGTTCAAGACTATGGAGTTGTGGAATGTTTAAGGGACTGAGTCTAGTAGCATTATAATAACCTGATGCGAAACCCACAAAGAGAGTGAGTGCAAAAGACCCTGACATCTCCACGCATGCATTCATGATCAGTGATACAAAGTGAAGATATGGTTTATGCGGGAACCGAGCAAATAGAGGCAGACGTGGCGTGACGTATTGCTTATGATAACTTCATAGAGTCTTGTGCTAGAGTAGGGGTGGATGATAAGGCTGAAAAACAATACACAACACATATTTGATACACTACATAAAAAACAATAAATTCAATGTTTTAAAAAACAAAACGAAAAAAAAAACCCTACAAATAATGTTTTGAAAGCGTAACAATAGGCGAAAATAAGTTAGTGTTGAATCCGGTATTCGTTACTCCAAGCAACAAAACTCAGAAAACAGTACAGTAAGTTTAATAAACAAAGCTGGCAGGACTGCGAGAGAGAGAGAAAGAGAGAGAGAGAAATAGCCAGGGAGAGAGTAAAGCCTTTTCACTTGACCAAATAAGGCAGAGGCTCAAAAGACAAAAAAAAAAAAGAGAGGAGGAAAAATGCTGAAGGGGACACAACGAGACAAAAAAGGTTAGGAAGTGTACCAGAGATTTTGAAACATACGCACAAACACTGCGCACAATAAAACGCACAACGGGACAAGATGAGGGAAAAGACCGAACACAGATAACGAAGGTTCACGTGCAGCGAAACAAAAACAAAATGGAACGCTGGTTTTCAGAAAGAAAAGAAGAAAAAAAAATTCCCATGGAGGGATAAGAAGGAGATGAGAATAGAGATGCAGAGTAATAACTGAAGTCCTCCCTGCCCCCAGGAGACTGCGCTCTCTGCCCAGCCCAGTTATCTGTGTATCAGCCTGCCTGGACACGATCCTCAGAGAAACTGAACACGCCCACTCTGATCATTACACACGCACATCAATGTGATCACAAATGAAGCCTTGTCAATTGATCTTAAAGTATCAGTAATGGAAATGAATTCTATACGTAAGGTTTTTTTACTGCACGTTTGAGTATTATGCGCATCAATTCCATTCCTCTTAGAACAGCAGACCTGGTTTTATTTTAACCGGCACACACGTATTGCACTAAGTCAGGCCAAGCGAGAACCACGTGCTGGGAAAATGTGAAGGTTGACTGCATTTTGACAAGTCAGAGGAACAGAGATGCCGTTCGCCAACGTTCATTATCATGTAACACTACCAATCTGTGAGATTATTCCACTTCCTTTCACTTTCCCTCAAGCTTAGACTTTAAGACGTTGAACTACTGTTCAGAAGGTTGTGAGTTCAAATCCCACTATACCCAAGCTGCCACTGTTGGGCCCTCGAGCAACACCTTTAACTACTCAGTCGTATAAAATTAGATAAATGTAAGTCGCTCTGGATAAGGGGCGTCTGCCAAACGGCATCAAAAATAATGGAATCAGTTGAGTTCATTTCTACCACAATGCTGTTCAATTCTCTAATCTGATTGGTCAAAAAAGATGCTCATTAAGTTCCTATAGCAGCTCTGACAATACCTCCAGAAGCAAGACAAATCCCAGGTTTATATTAATGGACTCGTTCTACTATGTTATTGCAAGAGCTTGTATGGCTGACACTCCACATAAGTGGATTAAAAACATGTGTAACCATTGATAAAAGCGAAAACGTGTTTATTTAAATAAAGCTGTAGCTCCACGTTTTCAGACATGGGAAGGTTTTGCTGTTTCTTTTTCTGTAACAGTACAAGCTGCAAGTAAGGTTTTTGATAAGTGGTAACAGGAATTAACTTGTTGAAGCCATCATTCAACATGTATCTGTAAATGGATAAATAAATAAATAAATAAATAAATAACACAATGTGCTGTTCTTTAACTACTGAAAAAAATTATAATTGCCAAATTGCTCTGGTAAGAGGAAAACAGTGTTAAAGGGTGTCCTCTAACAATCTGTTCAGAGCGCACCAACCCGTCGCTGATCGTTTTCCTGTAACAATACGCCCCTTTTACAGCCATATATGTATGCAAGAAGTATGTATGCGGCACAAAAGCACACACACATGATCATTCCATGAACACACATATGCACGCAAATCTGTCCAATTGACTGAGAGTGAAGAGACCAATGAAGAAATTAGGCTAACTAAAGAAGAGTTTTAATAGAAGGCATACACACTCATGCAAGCACACACACTCGTGTATGTATGATGCCTCCTCTACTGGCCTGCCCTTTCTGAACTGATCAAAGCCCACATACATCCAGCACATAGAGGAAGAGTGTGAAGGTATGGAAGTGTGTTTGCGCTCTGCTCTACTTTCGGGACGAGTACAGAGTGTCAGTCCTCATCCCTGTACTGCATCCAGCATAACACAAAACACCACCCCTGCTTGACCCTGTGCCCAAGCTTCCAAAATACTTCCCTCCCTCTCTCTCTCTCCCACACTCCAACTATCTCTGTTTCTGTTTTTTCCCTCTGTTATGGTCGCTTCTTCTGCAGCGGAGGAATTCTGCCACTGTGGGTTGACTGGCATCTCACTCTAAAGAATATTGCCCCCTTAACCCTCCCATCCACTCAGAATCCTGACCTTATTTACTCTCTGCATAGAAAATCTCAGAAAAAAGCCTCAGAAAAAGACACTTTGCTTATAAATGAGCCAAACTCTAAAGTATGCACATACTCATTTTTGGGTCAGTAACTTATGTCAATATTTACATGGAGAAACTTCTCCATACTCAGAGCTGCACTAAGCAGATACTTAAGTGGATTTCCTGGTCTAAAATAACATGTGCAGCTCAAACCATCAAGGCAGGTTTTATGTGTAGAAGTGTGGGCCGCATGACAAATCCCAGGTTTATAGTAATGTGCACGTTCTAATATTTAATCATTTGTGTAGTAACGACTTGTATTGTACACGTGGACTTGTATGGCAGGCATAAATAAATGTGTGTAATTGCTGATTTTTGCATTGTTTACTGTACGTAGATGTTTATTTAGTAGTTATGCAAGAAGCCCCCAGTGTCCGCAATCAGAGTTATGTTCTCTGAAATGTCTTCAGAATGAAGAGTTTTGTGGTTTCTCTGACATAACACGTTGAATTTATGCCTTATTAACTTCAAGAGAGAGAAAAAGAGGCTGATGAAAGAATGACTGTTTATATCTGATATGACTTCAGTGATAAGTGTGGAGTAACACAAGACAGACCATTCTGTTGTACTAAAACAATACGCACAGAGGGGGTGTAATGCGAAACAATGTGCAAGCGGAGTGTTGCCACTAGAGGTCGACCGATAGTGGAGTTTACCGATACCGATAACTACGTTGAGCGGTACCTGACGAGAGACGATTAATTGACCGGTACCGAATGAAAACATAACACTCAAAGTAAAATACTGTTGAACCTTATTACAAAAATAAACAGTACGGATTGTACCGTGAAAATGTACTGTAATACAAATGCAAATATTAATATATCCATCCATCCATCCATCCATCCATCATCAACCACTTACTCCTTCTTCAGGGTCATGGGGAACCTGGAGCCATCGGGCACAAGGCAGGGAACACCCTAGACAGGGTGCCAGTCCATCGCAGGGCACAATCACATACACACTCACACACCCATTCATACACTACGGACACTTTAGACATGCCAATCAGCCTACCATGCATGTCTTTGGACTAGGGGCGGAAACTGGAGTACCCGGAGGAAACCCCCACAGCACGGGGAGAACATGCAAACTCTGCACACACATGGCCCTGGCGGGAATCGAACCCCGGACGTGTGAGGCAAACGTGCTAACCACTAAGCCACCGTGCGAGCTAATATTAATATATATGAACTATAAATAAACATTAAAGTAAATAAAAGATAAATATACAAAATAAACCAAAAAGTAACACTCCAAATAACAAATAAAAATAGAGACGTCCAAAATGAATCAAAAAACACTTCAAATAACACAACAAAATTTGTCAGTTTTTATTTACCCTCTAGAGGCCGCTCTCGTACTGTATAACAAAAGTGGACCTTTCTCAGCCACTCCCTCAATGGACGCAAGCGGTCCAGCAATCTGTTATTGGTGCCGATTAATCTGAAAACCAATCAATCGGTCGACCTCTAGCTGCTATCCCCTGAAGTGCGTTAAGTTTAAAAATTTTAGTACTGAACTATCTGGAATGTGTTAGTCCACTTATATCACATCGATTTGCCAATGATTACACTGTTTAATCTGTTACTGAATGCCATGTCGCATTTTAATTGCTCCTAGTTATGATTTAATGTTGTGAAACGTCCGAGAGACAAGATAATTCCTGTTATCCCCTACCTTATAGCTGTGATAAACAATCCTTCCATCACCAGCTTCTCTATCTTGCTCTTTCGCTTGCTCGATCTGATTGCTCTGTCTGCCTCGCTCACACGCAAAAAGCACAGCCTGTGATTTTTCTTACAAAATGGAGAAAACGGAAAGTATAACCGACACTGGGAGCACGTACAACAAAAACTCCTTCCATAATTGTTAAATAAATGTCTCCTAGGTAGAGCTGCAACAACTAATCGATAAAATTGATAACAATCGAATATGAAAATCGTTGTCAACTAATCTCATTATCGAATAGTCTGTCTGTGCGTGGCACAGGGCACGTATACTCATTGCGTTACTTCTGTTCCGAAAACCTGCACTGGACAGTACAGACCAAAGTTGTGTCTCAAATGATGTACTATACACTTACACTATGCACTATGTACTCTACCTTCTAGTTAGTGAATTTAGAAGGGTAGTATGTTCTTAAATGAAACACTAGCGGGTTTTTTATACTAACCGGAAGTATAAGCCATTTGGCACGTGACAGCAAACGCACGTAATGCAACGCCACTAGCTTTAGCCTAATACAGAGTCAACGAAAATTAGTTTATTCAGTTTACTGTTTATGTCAACATTACCCTTTACTCTTAAGAATATTCAGACGGAGACATATTTGTCAAGTGACAGCGGGAAAAAAATGTGCGACCCAATTCCTCTAAAGCAGGAGAGCATTTTATATTAAACGCAGTGAAGAAGACTTTAACCTGCAAACTTGTGTAGCACGGAGCACGACAGTGATGCATGAACACAAGCTTGTGTTTATATCTGAAATGCTCCACTGTGTGCAACAGATTGGGGAAACTGGTATGAGTTGCTTAAAAGGTTTCGTTTAATTCATGTTTATTGGCATTATATGCTGTATTTGAGCGTTTGCAGTGAAAAATCTGTTGTTCATTATAACGGGAGCGATCTATTAGTAACGAGGCTGTGTTGCTCCTCATTCACAATGATAAACAGTGGGAGCGGTGATAAACAGTGGTTTTAGTCTGAAGTTTATATTTGTAACACTCTGTGTATTTTAATTAAAAAAAAATTTAAATGGCATCGACATTTTGCCCCCCATCCGATTAATCGAAAAAGAAAATAATTGTCTGTTTAATATTTAATCATTCGCTGCAGCCCTACTCCTAACAAAAAAACTTCACCACATCAACGATTAGAAGAATTATTTTCATAAGCAACAAGTTTTTAAATCTCATTAGTATTAGTCTTTATTATTCAAGGCCCTGTATCTGTTACTATAGAAAAGATAACGTATTAGAACAAGCGCATTTATCACTCATGTAACAGCTGGAACTACCTTGTACTGTTATACAGATATAATGCACACCTCCTGACCAATCATATTTGAGCATTCAACCGTGCTGAGGTATAACAGGAACTAACATTTTTCATGGGTGTTCCACAACATTAGACATAACCATAAACTGATATAACGTGTGATGTCTATCTTTAATAAAGAAAAAAATTGTTAGTGGGGGGGATGGGGCAGGGGATGGCACGGGGCATGGTGGCTTAGTGGTTAGCATGTTTGCCTAAAACCTCTGGGGTTGGGGGCTTGAATCCTGCTTCTGTCCTGTGTACATGGAGCATGCAATTTGTCCCCGTGGTTTCCTCCAGGTACTCCGGTTTCCTCCCCCAGTGCAAAGATATGAGTTGTAGGCTGAGTGGCACTTCCCAGTTGTCTGTAGTGTATGAATGTTTGCAATTTGTGTCCTGTGATAGGTTGTCAACCCATGCATGGGGTCCCCCGCCTTGTCCCCTGCCTTAACACTGTATAGGATAAGAGGTATGGAAAATGGATGGATGGATGGATGTTAATATTGCAATGTGCTGTGGCATATAAGGAATAAAACACTTTGAGATGTGCTTTTATTGGAAAATAATCAACTTTGAGGTGATAAGAGCATCACACCAATACATCACGACATCACATTTCTATTACATAAAAAAGTGTGGCACTGCACTTAATATTTTTCTCACTGAAGTTGATATCACACAAGAAAAAAACTGTACGTCTGTTCAAGGTCAAAATCATGCAAAACTAAAACGTTAGTTTTTTTTCTTCAAACTCAAAAAGGAGATGTGGAGCTCACTGTTACTGTAGATGCTTGACTCTAAAATAACAGACGTTTCTGGGAAATAAGAGCGCTTGAGTAATATAACAGAGATCAGGCAGAGAAAAGAACAAGAGAACCGGAGAGAAAATGGATGAAGGAGCGAGCAGATCAATAAACAGCCATTATCTGTGTATGTTCCCAGTCCTCTGGGAAAACTGCCTCGGGCCAACACCCCTTCAGAGTCGTACCAGACCGCACATCACTTCAGCCCTTTGAATTGTTACAGAGATCTGTTCATCGTTAAAGCTATAATCCTCACACTGAGATCCAATACGTGATCTAAATGCGGAATAATTACACTTACACTAGGGGTGTCGTTTTGGTTTTAGGATTGGGGAGAGTTAGGAAGTTGGAGCCAACCGCTGTAGCCTCCCCAAACACACATGTTTAATAAATCTGAAAGCTGTTCAGTTCAATATTCTATGCATTATAATGCATAGTAACAGGATCTAACTAAAGCACACATTTCACTGTTTATCTGTTAACATATTGCTAATGTCTAGATCATTCCATTTGATTCAGCCGGTAATGGTGTTTTTCTTTATAGCCACTTGGCCTAAAGTGCACTACTGGAATAACCTAAGAAGTGGGTGTAGTCCATCGATCCATATATCAGCGGTGTGCATTACTCCAGATGGATTTCTATTCATCGACCCAGATTATAATTATATAGGATGGCTCCGAGGTCTGCGTTTTCAAAGGCTGCATTTGATAATAAGAGTTTAAGATGACTTGCATAGTCAGAATGCTGCCTTCCCCATAGGTTAATAAACCCAACCCCACCAACCACCCCCCCCCAACTGGCAACGTACCAGTGAGAATAATAGAACAAATATACCATGGGGGGGAAATGAACAGATGAAAAATGACTAATTTCGGACATGACTCGTTGGTTTCCTGCCTTTGACTACGTTGCCTGAGTAGGCAGAAGTTTTCTAAAGCTTCGGACACACCTTGTGTCTATCATGACCGATAGTCATTACGGTCGAGCTTATTCACACGCATCATATCTAATTCATATGTATCGTATTCATGCGTATAATGTATCATTCACTCTACTATTTATGTTCAAATATCAAATCAGGAAAAGTGTCAGATTTCCAGTGTCTACCTTTCCTTTTGTTCAGAAACTCTTCAGAAAGCCATGACTCGCATTTGTGAATCAGACTTATTTTTAACTTGCTGGAAAACTAATGCTCCTGAGTCAACTGAATGTGGAATTTTACATTGAAGCTAGTTTTTTCACATGCCATCTCCATTTCAGCCTCAGTGCTTCCTGAAAAGATGATACGAATATTGCATGAAAGGAATACAGAGACAGAGAAACAGGCTTTTTGGGTTTTTTTTTTCCCTTTCGTATGTTCGGAGTCTCTGCACTGCTGTAAAGATTCACTGATCCAAATCTGAGCAGTTGGGCTGAACGTTTACGATACCAGCACACAAATTGAAACGGCGTGTGTCGGGGAAAAGTTGGGAGAACGCTGTAACTGGACTGATCTGGTCTTTGTAACATCTGCTGTTTGTTAAACATTCCTTATAACAAATGAGGTTTTAAAGAGGCTTTAACCTCGCTGTAATGTATCCTATACTGAGGTGCACAAATTCCTAACTCAAGTTAGTAAAAAGGAAAGCAAAACTCTGGTACATTTAAAAATACAGCCTGAAGTGTATAACTCGTTTCAGTGCAAAAGTACAAGCTTCTAAAAATATTTAAAGTGTTATGGTAAATGTATAACAAATGGAAATCAGCTTAAGCAAACCACAGCTATCTCATCGTCTCTCAAATGTTAGCATGGATATGGATACGCCTATTTCTCCCTATTTAATCCTTGCAATTTGGTGGGAACAGGCAGCTTGTCATATGTTAAATGTAAAACGTAGAAACTGACTAATATCGGGCTGTATTTATAGTTGAGTTGCATGCACACGGTCAGGATTTAATCCCGAAATTGCATACATCCTTATTAAGACCTCAGGCGTAATTCCGAATATAAGCGATATTTAGAAGTGACGCAAGAGTTATGCATGCAGGGTGGAGTTTGCCTAAAACAGAAACATATGTCTTTTCTTGCTTACATACGATTGTAATCATACAATGTTGGCTCGAGTGAAGGGCAATATTTAAATCGGAAAAACTTACAACTTACTCGGACTAACATCGGCAACTTAAAGGATTAGATAGGATGTGTGGGAAAAAAAGCCCGCCTCCATTTCTACCCATGTTCACCTCAAAACTTACGGTGGTTCAACACAAATTAGCATTCTAACTAGAGTTCCCATTAGGAACAAGGACTGTCATAACAACTTTCAAGCACACTCGGACATTCAACTGCTTGAAAGTCAGGTCACAACGCTATAAACATGCAGGATTCTCCTTGTGGTGATTTTAAAGGATGTGGAGCGGGGTTGGGGCGTGTCTATAAAAAAAAAAGCTAGGTTTTCGAATTTGTATAATACACTAGCTCTGGCTTAAACATTTTTCTTTCTTTTCTTTTTAAAGAAAATAATTTCTACATAATTTTCTGCATTATTTGTACGAGTAGGAAATGAAAAATAGTGATAATGACTACTGCACCTTTAATTAGCCAACTTTGTATACAACGGCCCTTGTCCTTTTTGTCAACGCCATTAAACCTTAGATTAGTTAGTAATATTAACTAGCTGCTTAACGCTATCTAATACAAAAAGTCAACTTACGACCTTCAGAATTGTAGATTAGAGACCTGTTTTGAAATGTAGAAAGTAGAAAGTCAAATATGTTAAGTTGGAAATTCAAATTCAAATGGAAAATCAAATTAGAGATACTTGAAATAACAGGTACCTGGGTATTTATGCGCAGTAACTTCACTACTTCCCACATCTGAACCTACATAATTCTCATTACAATCAATTATATACACGAGCCTTTTTCCCAACCAGTTCCAACAGTCAAAACTTTGGCCCAGTGTCACTGCCTAAACCACAGTGTTGCATCAAAACAAGGCTGAATCATATTGCATCGATTCAAAATATACTAAATTATTGATCACGTATTGAGATCTGTACAATATAGGCCTCAAAGTTCTTTAGAGAACCATCTATTTGCTGGTGCTTTAAAGAACACAGAAATGGTTCTTCATAACAGTGCCACAATGAACCATGTTATTATCAAGTTCTCTAAAAAACTTAGTTAGTGCTTTAAGGAACCAAAGTACGGTTCTTAAGCGTGATGCCAGGAGAACCTTATCCAGTCCCACAATGAACCTTATAGAGTTCACTTTAACCTGTTCTCTGAAGAACTTATAATGAAACATAAAGGACTTCTTTAATCTCCAAAGAACCATATAGCTCAACTCAAGAACCCTATTCCAATGAAAAATGGTTCTTGACAAGAACCTATGGCGCTGTAAAGAACCACTGAAGAACTTTTGTTTTTAAGAGTGTATAGTTTTATTTTAACACAAGATATATATTTTTTTTTTTCAAACAATTTTCTAAATAGTACAGCCTAACCTTCACTGGTGAAGTAACACAAGGTCATTTGCATATATTTTTTTTGCACTTTCATCAGACTGTAAACGCAAATTCGTCTATAAAAAACAACGTTTTATGAAGGCTCGAGTGATTTAAGCTTCTTGCTCTATGTAACTAATAGAAATCGAAACATCTGTATTCACGTTTTTTGTATTCTGACAATATGAGCTAGTTTATCTTATTAATTAACTTATGGAAAGTAACAGCATGGTTTCATCTTGGACCTTTTTTTTGGAAGTAGGCCAAATGACCCACCCAAGCACTCCTTCCCCCAGTCTACTGTAAAGTGCTCTCATTCTTCCAACCACACTCTATCACTCTGTCCTTCACACACACAAACATGTGCACTGGTTTTCATTTATAGCACAACCGCTGTCCTGGCCAGCCCTCCGACTCATCTCATCCGTTCAAACTTCCTCTTTCTTTTCCTGTGCCCGCATATCTCTCCATCCACCGAAAGCAGCTCATTATCGAAATCAGAACCAGCAGGCGCTGTCAGAGGTGATGTGTGGATTTGAAGTATAATAAACATGTCTGTTTTTAAACATTCAGTTTTCATTCACAGTATGAAATCTTTTTTTGGTCCACTCAAGCAGCTTTGACAGGTTGGTGTTCACGCATACAGTATCTGAACAGATTTGTAAATTTGACACCACTTTTCTTCTCTCTCTCTCTCTCTCTTCTCTCTTTCTGTAAGTCTTTTTTTTTAGGTAATTGAATATAGTTTCAATTAGGAATGGAAAAGCGAGTGAGAGAGAGAGAGAGAGAGAGAGAGAGAGAGAGCAGATGAGGAAATGGAGAGAGGCTAACATTATAATGCACACCATGCAAAAAAAAAAATAAACATTCAACATTTTTTAAATCAGTTTGAGACACTTCCTCGTCCTTTGGGAGAAAATGCTATCTTTCCATTTCACCCTTCTTACCTCCTTTTCTCTCTCTCTCTCTCTCTCTCACTCTGATTAGGTCAGGAGCCTTCACTTAGACCCATGTGATGTTTAATACCATTAATGCACATACCATTTCTGAACACACTCACGCTCACAGTCACAAGGACTTGAGTAATGTATGACTGCACTGAAAACAGACGCGAATCTGATTTTCCGGCTCTGGAATCACAGAATGGAAGTGTGCTCTAGTTTTCCAGAGAGCGCTAAGAAAATGACGGCTACGCTGTAAGGCATGTACAGTACAGGCCTTGCATTACTCTGACCTCGGCTCTGTGGGAGCGCTATTACTGAGCAATTAATCCACGTTGCGAGACAGCTTCCCGAAACGCTTTCCTGAAAGCCAAAGGTTCAAACTGCTGAAGCTGAGGATGTTCAAACTGCTGACTCTGCATTGTGTTTGTACTCTGAGTCTGTGGTTTACTGAAGTTCTTTACCAAAAAAAAAAGGAGCTTCGTACCTCGGGCATACTTTTAAATTTATTGTAAGTTTAATAAATTGTTTCAAAATGAATGTATATGTAACAAACAGACTGTTACGGTGTTCATTTATAGAAATCCTGGTCCAGATAAAAAAAAATAAAAAATCCTTAAAAACGTTCGAACAAAACATTGAAAGGAACCAAGTTGTAAAACGAGAACTAGGAATGCACTGAAATGTCCGAAACCAACAAATAGAAAGTTCAATTGTATAAACTGACTCTTTTCAAAAGTGCTGAAAGGGCTATTTGGACAGAACTAGTTTTATATGTGGGGGTATTTGGGGTTGGTCTGGGGGTTAATCCCATGCAGACTTTTTCCGGACTGCGTGTTCCCAAGCCGGTAAACTTCTCTAACACGGCCTGTAAAAATAACCCAAGGTTAAACTAATCCTGTGTGAATGCACTCTCTGTCTTTTTTTTTTAGGTAGTCGGTTCGTTCGCGACTTTTAGTCTAGTCGTCAAACGTCACTTTAACAGAGGGACGTCGCAAACTTCCCGAAAAATCTCCTCCCAAACTGAATGATTGCGTACCATTTGTTCCAACAGCATTTCATAATGTCGTTCTCCCATAACTGAAACTAAACCTGAGCTTTCAGCTCTCGTAGAGCACGCTGAGGTGCGGCACCATGTTACGTATGACGTATGAGGCTGCTCTGATGGGTCGGCGGCACGTAAACGACGAAGACACGCCCATCTTGACAAATTTCTACAGAAATATCGTGCGAACTGATGATAAATATCACAGATGTACGCAGTAACAATTACTTTACAGCCATATGTAATGAAAACTAATCCCGTCCAAATAGGGCCAGTAAAACTCCCTGAGATACTACAGGGACTATAGCACAAAGAATGACTACACTATTCTCAGTACTCAGTGACTATCCTCAGGGGATGCTCTGGTCTAATACGAGGATATGACGATGTTTCCCAACTTCCTGTCCAAAATGGTGCCCTGCTCCTTATATGCAGCAAAAGACAGCATGCATTGTGGGTACTGTGTAGCCTCTATTGTACACTGTATTGACCTAATCCAGTACAGCGTGGAATTTCATGAGCATATTGGATCTGTATTTTTACAAAATACAATGAATCGAATAGCAGTGCTATATACGGTGCAATTTGGGACATACGGACTGATTTGCTTCCATAGTCAGGGTGGAAAAATCAGCAGCCCAGGCTGGTTTATAACTCTGCAAGCACAATCATCTCATGTGTAAACATGTTTAGAGGAGGGAAAAATGCAGCCAAACTCAAATAATACCTTTTACGTGCAATGGGAGCTCAGAACACCAGTGACCAGTGACTTGCTGAGTTTGTGTTGAGCTCACATGCATGCCGTGTTACTTCAAAATCTTTGTTAGGAGAGGATAATCATATGCTCTTTTCATATTTTTCCTTAATGTGTAATAATGCATGTAAATATCTAACTAGCCTGACATACATTATTACATGTTATCGGTTAATCGGTTACATTTCTGGGCAACAAAACACAGGACTGTGCAGCACACTGGAGTTTTTACTAGCTCATAAATACATGATTTGTTCACCCCTGACAGTTATTAGGAAGCCTCTATAAACAGACAAACACAGTCCTTTTTTCATTACCAGGCCCTCAATTGGTTGCAGAATTGCTGAGGAAAACTAAGCGATAAATGAGACGCATATGTGTGACAAAAAGGGGGCGAAAAGGGGTGAAATTAGGAGAAAAGGGAAATAAAAAGAACGGGGATTTATCGGTTGCAGGTGAAGTGATGTGATGTCATAGCAACATCCAGATGCTGACAAACATGTGGCGCCTCTTTGGGGTGCGATGATTCTATTTAACCGCTGAAGAAACGCAGACTGAGGACTCGAGAAGAGAGAGAGAGCGAGAGTGAGAGAGGGAGAGACAGAGAGAAAGAGAGGGATGGAGAGAGAGAGAGAGAGAGAGAGAGAGAGAGAGAGGGAGAGAGAGGGAGAGAGACAGAGAGACAGAGAGGGAGGGAAAGACAGAGAGACAGAGAGAGGGAGGGAGGGAAAAAGAGAGAGACAGAGAGAGGGAGGGAAAGAGAGAGAGACAGAGAGAGGGAGAGAGAGACAGAGAGAGAGGGAGGGAGAGAGAGAGAAAGAGACACACAGAGACAGAGAGAGAGACAGAGAGAGGGAGAGAGAGACAGAGAGAGAGGGAGGGAGAGAGAGAGAAAGAGACACACAGAGACAGAGAGAGAGAGACAGAGAGCAAGAGTGAGAGAAAGATGAACTGCTTAGATATTGAGGGAAATCGTGTTTTCAATTTCTATTGTTGAAGAATTTTATCATTAATGCATGAGAAAATATTTAGTTTCAATATAAAACACTGCAGGAACAAATCAATATCTATCTACTCTACACACTCCAAACTCACTCAGAGCGGTGTTTTTCATTGATACGCTCTGACATAACTAGGGATCAGTAACAGGCCTGATACTGGACTGAAATATTCTGATCCACTGAGGTATTTTACGCCATGTATACATGTAATGGGACAGTTACTGTAATAATGTCAGTCCTGGAACAGTGTCGAGCATCGCATGATCCCTTCGTATCTGCATCGCATCGAAAATGAAAAAAAAAGGATGTTCAATGCAACGGAGAAAAGAAGGACATCCAGACTGCTCAGAGTAGATTTCGATCTAAACTCCGAAATATACGCATGTAGCACGTGTAGGGTTAGACAGGCTTGGGATATCGTTGAGATATCGTTGTCATGGTGATGTATTTTTACATTTTTAATCATTACCAAATAAATGGTTCCGAATGGATGCTGTTGACGATGCAATTTTAGTTTTTTTGCAATTTGTTTTTAATTGTTGTAGGCATTAAAGAGAAGTATCGTCAAACTCAGTTTAAGCCTTTTTTTTGTTTCTTTTACTACTGTTTTGCAGACAGTTTGTTATCTAAATTATATCTCATGATATATGTGTATCGTAGAAACATCCTCAAGTATCGTGATATGATATTTTTGTAAGATCTCCCAGGCCTAGTCCCACAGTTGACATGCCGAACTGAATAAATAAGATCAAGTCCAACTTCAGAGATTTCTCATTTCATATCTACGAAAAATTACAAAGTAATAAGACGTGACGTGGAGTCCTGCATCCAAAACTGCCTAGCCGACCTCCACAGTCAAATCTGTGCGTCACTATGGTCAGGAGTGCCAAAACTATCACTGTTCACTATTACGTTCATTCATGATTAGGATTGAAGTAGATCTGGAGCTTATACAGGGTATACTAAGCATGAGGCAGGACCACACCCTGGATGGGACACAGGTACATCACAGGGCATCATGCCCACACACACACTCACACATAGGGGCGATTTTTATAGACTTATCTACCGACTGACGAGGAACCCGGGAGCCTGCTGGAAACCCACACAGACACAGTGGGAACATGGAGAACTCCAAACGACACAGTACAAACCAGGGACTGTGGAGCTGTAAGGCAGCAACGCTACCCTCTGCACCACCATGACACCTCCTTCCATCTATTTTCCATACCATGTATCCTACAAAGGGGCCCAGGGATACCTGGAGCCTATCCCAGAGAACTCTGTGCACAAGGTGAGGAACACAATCACACACTACAGAGAAGTTGAAAACGCCAGTCTAATAGGCATGTCTTTGGACTGGAGGAGGAAACCAGAGTACCCGGAGGAAACCAGCAAAGCACGGCGAGAACATCCAAACTCCATCCGCGCAGGGAGGAGGGATTCGGACCCTCATCCCTGGAGACAGGGGAAGCAGAAAACAGTCAGCAGTCTCGAACCCCTTCCTTAACCCACAATGTGTACGTCATTGATAAGTAACCACTAGTTAGTAACATTGTAACACTCCAGTTACAGTGTGGCACAATGCGCACTTGGCACGCGGCCATACACGCAGAACCAAACGGTTGGCGCACTATCTAGTGCAGTAGTGTGCGGTTTGGGACGTTACCTATACTCCAACACTGATTACACGAGTCTGACACTTTCTAGCCGCCGGTGCGATCAGAAACGTGTTTCATTGTGTCCACACACACACACACACACACACCAACACACAGGCGGAGCAGCTGCGCAATCGATTAAACCGATTTGAGGAGGTGTTTTAAATCAGCGCCGAAATAAGTGCAGGAGAGGCGCTAATGAAGCCAAGCTGCTCTCTCCACGCGCAAGCACACACACACCATGGCGATTTAATCCTCTTAGGAAAGAAATCGCGCTCTGCACCCAAACCGCAACCCCTTTTCATTCTCTGGAACTCGAACTCGGCATGAGCGGAACGCGAGCGCGTGCGTTCAGGACCAACGGAACCTCAGCACTTACTTCGCTTTCTGAACTCGGCGGAATTCCGACAAGACAAAACGCCACTCCATTCATTGGGCAGCTGGACTCCTGGAGGACCTGGGTAGCGGAGAAGGCGCGGTATGCAAACTGAACAGCGTTAATGTTCAACCGCAACAACAACAATAAAGTTTAGAGGTCCGCATTCAGCTCCCCGATTCCGTCCCGGTCCGCTTTTTCCCGTTGTTTGGTTTGTTGGCGCTCGTGTCCGTCCCTCCCTCCCTCCACCCCCGCGCTGTAAATCCTCGGCTCCACAGCTCAGATCTGAGCAGGCATGAGGAGACTCATAGACTCAAATCTGCGCAGAAATACCCCCCCCTCCCCTCCCCGCCTCCGCGCCTTTCCCTCTCTCCCTCTCTCCCTCCCTTTTTACGCACTCTAGTGGCTTGCCGTAGTTCAGCGGTCGTGTGTGCGGAGAGCAGAGCGCTCGCAGCGCCCCCTAGTGGTAGCTCAAGAACTGCGCATTCACGCTTTCACTTGAGAGGTTCTCATACCCTGTCACTCCAAAGGTTCTCATACCCTGGCACGCCAGAGGTTCTCGTACACTGTCACTACAGAGGTTCTAAGACCCTGTCACTTCAGAGCTTCTCATATCCTGTCACCCTAGAGCTTCTCAGACAGGATATGAGAAGCTCTGAAGTGACAGGGTCTGAGAACCTCTGTAGTGACAGTGTATGAGAACCCTGTCACGCCAGAGGTTCTCATACCCTGTCACGCCAGATGTTCTCATACACTGTCACTACAGAGGTTCTCATACACTGTCACTACAGAGCTTCTCATACCCTGTCACTCTAGAGCTTCTCATATCCTGTCACTCTAGAGCTTCTCAGACCATGTAACTTCAAAGGTACTCAGACCCTGTCACTCCACAGCTTCTCATACCCTGTCACTTCAGAGGTACTTCAGAGGTTCTCAGACACTGTCACTTCAGAGCTTCTCTGACACTGTCACTCCAGAGCTTCTCATACCCTGTCACTTCAGAGGTTCTCATATCCTGTCATTCCAGAGGTTTTCAGACCCTGTCACTTCAAAGGTTCTCAGACCCTGCCACTCCACCAATTCTGAAGAATGGTCTGCGTGTGTCTCAATCAGCTCCCTAAGACTTGAATCAATATATGATGTACACAAGTTCGAGCACTGGTTAGGACCCCGGCTCACTACACATTGGGACACTGATGACTGAATTTCCGGCGACATGACTACATTTCTATATGTTCCAGAAATGTTCCACGAACCCGTATACCAGTACAGGCTTTTTCTAACGTTTCTGTACTCAGTACCGTCCACTTAACGATCGGATCACTCAGGATACATGTTAATTCCAGGTGTGAATGGGGCCCTCATACTTTTTCCAGCCAGGGTATCCATTTAGCTGTAACCCTTTAGATGTATAGCTGACTCTTAATTATTAATTGGAGCCATAGAGCTTTTTATTCCTGGAATTTCTGGAATCCACGGTCCATGTCGACTTTATTTATAGGCTTACTGTTTTGTTATTTCCCCAATTTTCCACCCAGTGTGCTACTGCCAATTCCCACCGACTAGCTAACTTTCCCCATCCCACTCCGAAACATGTGAACACAACCTCTGCATCTCTTCGAATTGCTGATCAGACAAAAAATATACATATATAACTAGTTTAAAACATTTTGCATATGCATAAACATGCATGTTTATTTTCTCTTTTTGTTCATCAGTCCAAATATCCAGAACACCTCACATCTCTGTGGTGCTACAGCTCTGTCCATTGGTTCAGTTTGTCTCTCTCGGTCCAATTCCAAAAAAGTTGGGACGCTGTGTAAAATGTAAATAAATGTAAATATAAACAGAATGCAATGATTTGAAAATCTCACAAATCCATATGTTATACACAATGGAACATAGAAAACATGTCAAATGTTTAAACTGATGAAATGTACCATTTTAAGAAAAGAATAAGGTAATCTTCAATTTCATGGCCACAACACGTGTCAAAAAAGATGCAACAAAAGACTGGAAAAGTAAGTGTTATTAAAAAGAATGGTAAATGGGCATTTATATAGCACTTTACACTGTGACTCATTCACCCATTCACACACACCAATGGTAGCAGAGCAGCCATGCAAGGCACTAACTTGCTATTGGGAGCAACTTGGGGTTCAGTGTCTTGCCCAAGGACACTTCGGCATGTGGAGTCACCCAGGCCGGGAATCAAATCGCCAACCCTACAATTAATGGACAACCCGCACTACCACCTGAACCACAGCCGCTGTTACAAAAAGAAACAGCTGGAGGTTCATTGGCAACAGGTCATTAACATGATTGGGTATAAAAAGAGTATCTTAGAAAGGCAGAGACTTTCACAAGTAAAGATAAATTATTGCAGACTTTTGTGGTTACAACTAGAGGTCGACTAATTGATTTGGTTTTGGCAATTAATTGGCAACGATGACAAATTGCTGATCGGTTATTGGCAACAATCCACACCCATTGTTTATCCCGCTCTGTGAAGGGTCTGCTGTCATTATACAGCACAAGAGCAGCATCAAGAGGTGAAATAAAAACTATCACTGAAATTTTGTTGTGTTATTTGAAGTGTTGTTTTTTTTTTCTTTTTCTTTTTGGATATTTAGCATTTGGAGATGTTACTTTTTGGTTTAGTTTGGATGTATATTTACTTATGAGTATTGTGTTTTCATTCAGTAACAATTTTTAAAACTCCACTATCGGTCGCTATTCTGTCGATACAGTGTTTGTTACTCGGAGGACACAAAGTTTGAACCCAGTATAGTGTTGTAGACACTTTAAAAAATTTAAATCACAAATATAGCTGTCTATCTCCCTTTAAGTGTGTTTAGTAATTTTCCCCACAATATTCTTATTATGCCATGAAAGAGACCTTGTGATATAATTCATCGTTCAACCTTAATAGGTTCTTCGTCAAGCTATCAATAGCTATTAGCCTTTAGCGCTCCAATCTACTATCACAACCAGCCATCACTGTGATATTAAACTCAGTGAGGATAAGCGTGTTTATTAACTGTAGAAGAAAGACAGGAACAGTTTGGGCTCCAGTGTTCTACATGCTTTAATTTCAGTGTACATGCACCATTCAGAAGGCAAAAAGCCTTAGTTTGCGGCTGTGAAACACAAAGAGCTCTTTGTGTCCAGACAAAGAGGTAGGTAGGGAGTAAATACATAACAGTGGAGCGAAAAAAGGAAAAGGGTGAAAAGCAAAGGGGGTGCAGAACTGCAAAGACAGACGGAAGGAGCTCAGTATTTCCATCCTGAGTCAGACTGCATGTGGTGATGTGGCGAAAATGCTGTACATATTAACACACGCACACACACAGCACATTCTCTAAGCGAGTGACACAAGCCTGAAGAGTGCTGAATGCTCATAAATTAGTCTCTTAAGGCTTTTAAAGACTGAATTGGATGTAATTATTTTTACACCACACATCGCTGAAAATAAGGAGCAGTCACCCTAAGGTCAAAATAATACAGCGAATTCCATCTCTATAAATATGCATAATACTGACATGCAGCATAGCATAGGGGGTCTGAGATGCCTCTTTTTTAGTTACAGCAATGAAAATCATTATCAAAGTTATTCCATTTATTATTAGCCTGTTTGATTTGTCACTTGAATTGAACGGGTTTAATCCAAACCTTATTAACTCTAGCAGGCTTATAAATAATGACCATCAACTTGGTGGAAATACTCCTGTCACATTTGAATAATGCTCAAAAATAAATCTGTCAGTTCGTTCAGAATTTCGCAGAGTTATTATTTTTTGTGAATGTTGCTGTGGCCTTTTTCAAAATTTGCAAGGTTTAGCAAGTTTTCCTCACACCTCCAGGCTTGGGGGTTAGATTCCTGTCGCTGCCATGTGTGTGTAGAGACAGGCCAGACAGGGGGCACCTGGAGTTGAACCAGAGACCTCTTGATCTTGATCTGCAGTCAAATGCTCTACCACTGAGCTATACCTCCACATTGAGGTATTCTCTGGGTGGTAGGCTGATTGGCATGTCTAAAGTTTCCATAGTGTATGAATGGGTGTTTTAATGTGAATGTGATTGTGCCCTGCGATGGATTGGCACCCCGTCCAAGGTGTGTCCCGCCTTGTGCCTTATGCTAATTCAGATGGGATCCAGGTTCACCACGACCCAGTAGGATAACGGATATAGAAAATAAACGGATGGATGGATGCATTGTACGGTCTTTCACAATGATGTTTGTTGGAAAATTATCCCTTTTAGATTACCATTTTACGCACATGTATTAAAAACAGCTATGGCTGACCCTGTGTAAAATATGATAGAATTATATAAAATTTTTTTGATTTGTTCATTTTGATTGTTGATTTGTGCTATTACAATACGTTTGAGAACCCTTCACGTAAATACCCTTATTTAGGATTGGAAACACCTGTATTTTAACATGCAAAAAAGTTATTTGATTCTTAAAAAAATATATTTTTTAAGTATGCTAGCACAGGATGTAATTTTTTTTAAACATTGCATAGAGTAGTGCATTTTTGTTTGGAATTTCCGTCACACAAATTTCAATTATGCAGCCTATGTGCAAAGGCCTTCATATCAGCAGTGCCATAATCTAGGTAAAGTTTAAACAAACAGCAGATCAATCTTTCCCAGCAGGCCTGTAAGTGACATCAATTCAGTGGCGATTACTGATGCTCAAGTTCAAACAATTTTACTCAGCCTTATCACTGCAATACTAGAAAACAAAATAATGGCAGACTTCAGTATGAAAGTATAACCATAATTATGCTAATTACATTCCAAGCAGGTATTACAGTACAATATACACCACTTATCAAAACTATGGTTTCTTCTAGGAATGGCTCCCAGATGCAGACTTTGGTTTAGGATTACACATAATTTGTGTTATGATGGCAACAAAAAATTTTGTATGAATCGCTTGTTTCTATTTATAGTAATACGTCGTTTTGTTTTTGTGGGACGTTTTCCAGTTGACTGTGGTACCATTAAGGGATTATTATTGTAGTTGGCAGAATGGTTTATATAAGCCAAAGCATGGCTACACACACATGCTATTAGAGTGCAAATGAAGCCAGGAACCCAAAATACTCCAGGGTATAACACTATAGACAGAGAAGTCGTGATAATAATGATAATATAAATCTGTTTTCTATTTATAATATAAATCTGACTAATTGAGTTGCATTGTCTTAACTGGATTGCACTGTTGCGTTGAATTGAATTAAACAAATTGTAGAAGAGTGTGATGGGGTCCATAGTGGGGAAAAGAATACTGAAACATCTGCTGAGTGAGAGAGAGAGAAAGAGAGAGAGAGAGAGAGAAGGGGAATGGAGGGCAAACATAGCATTCAAGGCCTTCACTAACTAAATTTACTCAGCCCATGTGCATCCCGTTAGACATGGAGAGAGAGTTAAGAGAGAAAACAAGGCAGGAGATGTCCACAAACATATTCTCGGCCCATGTCTATTCTACAAGCCCCTTGAAAGGCCAGTGATGTCATGAGGTAATAACATGTTCGTTACAGTACATGTGACCCAGATGACCCACATATAATGGAATCTATTTTTTTAATTGGGATGTGTGTAAATAGATACATATACACAAACGTAACCCCCAGACATCCCCCCCAACGAACCACCGCGGTATTGGATACAACAACCTGTCATAAATCTGTACTGCCCTTTATCACCTCTACTGACAGCTGTGAACACTGTGAACACATACTCGTTCTTGGTCTGAAGACTATTTAAAGCCCTCTGCATTACTGTAGTTCAAACAGATTTGTTTCTTTTTCCAAATCACTAAAGTATAGTACGATACCTGCCTACACAGTACAACTGACTAACACATAATTCATCAGTCTGCATTCAAAGTTAATCAAGGGGAATATTTAAGGCTCCCGAGCAACAACTAGGTAACGACTAGGTTAGAGAAATGACAGGCAGTCATGGTGAGAGTTGCAAACATAAATGTCCATGTTATTAATGTTATAGGATGTACTGCATTGTGACACGTATTAGACCATTTCCACGCTAATGAGCGTAATTCCAAATACACCGTTATTGTGTTTAGGACACACTAGTGTTTTCAGTCCACTTCTGAAAAGTCTCCAAAAACTCAAAAACAACAGCTGGGGATGTGCACCAGGTGTCTTTACATCATTTCCGTTATTTTCATTTGCACAGAGAGTAACACAAGCTCAGGATCAAAACAAGGACGCTGGAGCTGTGAGGTGGCAATATTACCTGTTCAAAGTACTGTACATAATACAGAAAATGGTATTGAATCAATCAAATTGACGCATGTTAGTCCGGGCTAGGCGTTGGACGCTGCATGAGAAGCAGTTAGGAAACAAGAGGTGACATGTGGTGGCTTCATGTTAGCCAGAGGAAGCACCAGTGTGGTAGATGTAATATAAAGGAGTCTACAGAGTGCTGTAAATATGTACCAACCTAACACCTGGAAATGAGTTAGCATTTTAGCACTTCTGGTTCCATCGTCCAAGTCAGTGGTTTTTTTTTAATGAGTTTTTGATGAAATGCCTGAAATAAGGTCTGCTCAAGATATTTTCATGTATTATTCAACAACATTAAATGCATCAGTAATACCCCACTCGTGATTTTTTACGTGTCTTGAAAAAGGCGGTTGCTAATACGTGGCTAAATGGGACTACAGAGGTGGTCGAGGACATTAAACATCATTACGCCAAAAAGAAAAACTCATCTACTACAGTGTTTACACTCACGTTCTTGCAAACTATTCCAACCCAAACTTTTTAGTTTGAAGATTAGCAGTGGTGACTTAGCCAAGCTGCCACTGTTGGGGCCTTGAGCAAGGCCCTTACCCCTCTCTGCTCCAGGGGCGCTGTATCATGGTTGACCCTGCACTCTGACCCCAGCTTCCTAACATGCAGGAGTATGTGAAGAAGAATTTCACTGAACTGTAATATATATGTGACAAATAAAGGCTTATTATCAATTTATAGTATTTTCCAATTGTAGTGTTTTTTTTCTAATTGTAGTGCTATAACGCTTAGTGGTAATAATGTTAACGTCATGCTGCAATGGTGTAGTTCCTTTATAACCATTAGCTTTTTACTTTAGCTTTTTACTTCTGGTGATTGTATTTCACGATGATCTTGCTGAACAAAACATGTAAGAATCATAAACGTTTGCTGGTCACAGAGTTTATTTTCTGCAATAATCCAAAAGCCAATGGAAAAATCCTATTGGCTTTTTGTCAAGGGAACCAGGGTGATGCTGACTTCTGGGTTGACCTTCATAAATATGTAATTTATGGAACTCTATTAGATTTCAGCTAAAGTGGGCTAAAATTTCAGTTAAAATTTTAACTAAATTAAATGTGACATTATTGGACCAGGAAACAAACTATGGGGTCTCACCTATTTGTTTGTATTAGGATCCTCAAACCAAGGATCCTCATACACAGAAAATAAGAAACAGTTGATTTTCTGTAATGAGGATCCTTGGTTGAGAATCCTGATACAAACAAATAGGTAAGACCCCATAGTTTGTTTCCTGGTTTTTGCTGTGTTCATATTTCCCATAACCTCTGACCTACAGAGGGCCACATAAAACATACCACCATTTCTCCATTTCTTCCCTGTTAACATCACTGCCTTTTAAAGTTGAGAGACAAGAGGAAAGGCAGCTGACATCTAACCCCCTAACCGACCTCCTGAAAAATTCACAGCAAGCACCAAATTCTCATTATACTCATTATGTCCTACTATTAGAAATAGCTTATTTACCAAGGACACTACATAAAAAGACTACCAGCAGTGATAATGCTAGCATATTATTTAGTCACTGTCTGCTGCTCTATTGGGGTCAAAGATCATGTCGCATCACAACACATTTCCACTCTTGTGAAATTCAATGGCAGACATCTACGAGGAAATGCCAGTCAGATATTCTCATTTCCTGTAGTCTCCAGACACCAGACACCAATCGGAATGGATCAGATGCCGACAAAAGGCTGTTAAAGAAATCGCAAGCTGAAATCTAATCTATATAACATATGTGGGCTATGCATGAAGCCTGTGGAATGAACTGTACTGAATGCAATCTCCAGACAAAATGGATTTATACTGTATATGATTCAAACAGCTTTCTGCTAGTGTAACAGAACTGAAACTTTGTGGAAATGGTCATTTATATGCATGATGATGAAAAGTTTTATGGGTTAAAATTAGTTCAAGTGACAAAAATATATGTGAAATAAATGTGAAATTGTGGAAAGTATCATATAGTCAAAATTAACACAAAATGTATGAGATTACAATTCAAATTATTGCATTTTCCAGAATATAAATTATTGCGGGGTTTGTTTGTTTGTTTTTGCTTGTTTGTATTTACCACCTAATAAACATGTAAACATGATATCTTCCAGAAAGTAATTACAGCTATAAAAAGTATTTTGATGCATTTACTTATTCAAAATACATACAAAAATTCGATCCAAACATGTTTTGGGTGAAATATCTTCTTAATTCTTTCTCTTGAACCATAAAAGTTAGAACATAAGGTGCAATTTGCAAGTTCAAAATGTCTGAAATTGCAACCATTTTTCTTACTTTGAATGTGGAAAAAATGGTAAATATACTATTAGAGAAGCCCAGTGTCTTTTTGGTATGTAGGCTTGTTTCAGTTCATGAATGCACATACCACAGTTCCATTATTGCATGTTGTTGCCATATGGCAACAATTACATTTGACCATTTAAGAGAATACTCAAAATATATAAACTTGTTTAAATGACAAAAAAAAAATTTTTTTTGCTTAGGTCAGGTAGAGTTTGATTTTTCCCTTTAAGTAATTTTGCCTAAATATTGAAAAATGAGTACTCCGATAATGACCTTTACCATGCCATTTGATGGTAAACAGTACTTCCTGTTCATGTGACCTGGCTTTTTTTTATTATTATTATTATTATTATTATTATGTCATTGTTAAACTACCCCATTTTCTAGTTACATTAGGAAAATAGTAGTTTTTTTTTATTATTTCCTATTAAAAAACTGGCAGAAAACTTAATTGTTGCCATGCAGTAAAGAGTAAAGTGTCAGTGCCTCATCTAACTGCATGTTACACATGGCATATCATTTATATCATTTTCATCCTCATCAAACCATTCAGTGAAACGTCATGCTAAACTGGCCATAAACTGAACATTTGCATGTTTCCACACAAAAGACCTCATGATGCTGAGTGTATTAAAAATGGCACAGAAGCAGAGCTGTGTGACTGAACCGATTGTAAGATGATATGATAATAGATGAACTGCAGTGAAAGAAAAGATCTATTTCAATGAGACAAACAGCAGACAGCCAGACCTAGATAAACAGAAACCAGGACATGCAGTACCTATTAGACTAATACAACCTGACGTGCTCTGAGTAAATGCTGAATGTATTCAAATACATCACAGAACATACAGTAGACACACAACCAAAAACAAACCTAGTTTCTTTATCTGGAATGTTCTGTGCTTTATCTACTATCATCAAAATTACGATGATAATATCATATCCATTACTACAAATAGTCACCATTTCCCTCCTACACTAAATGTCGAACAGCTGAGATGTGTTTTGCACAGGAGCTATGAGGCAAAACAAGCTAAACTCTGGGAAATTTACAGCTAGCTGTTTAACATCAGGGAACACTTGCCTCAAGGCATGTCAGGTTATTCAGTATCACATATAGACATGTAATTGCTGACACATTGATTTCTCTCAAACCAAACACCAGTCTTTTAGCTAATCACAGTAGTGGCAGCCATATTGAAGTTGAATCACTTTGCAGCAATGAGGTATCATGTACAGAGTCCCTTTCGAGCCTAGTTCTTATCAAGGGTTCTTCATCATTTTCTCCCCCTTCTCCTGCTTTGTGACAATGGCTTTTAACTTATTTAAAAGGCATTACTTATTTAATATTAATACTTGTTTATGAAACTGTTTATACTGTATGCAAACGATTTTATGAGCCAAATGTTTTTTGAGGCATTTGTGATTCAGGCAGGAAGTTTTCAAGATACTAATCTAAGCCTTTTTTTTTTTTTAGCAACATTAAACTTGTAGCTCCAGGGCAAATCTAATGAAGCAAACTTCAGAGAGCAAACATGTCTTGTCTGATCACCTATGTTTGGGATAAGGCAGAGAAAAGAATGCGAGTTTCATTTTTGGCTGTAAATAATGAAATAACGATAGATATCTTGATTTATCTCGAGTTTGCGTGTATACTAAATACAAAGAGTAAAAACCAAATTCAAATTCATTGTACAGTACTATGGCAGGCTCGAATCAGTGTAACAATTTGTATGGTTCATGTTTGTAATAACGATTTAAGCAGGAACCCTCAGTTGATCAAACTGACATCTGTACCATTAACTTAATTTTTTATTATAAAATATGATTATGTCTAGATAGGATCCGGGTTCCCTGTGACCCTGAAGAAGGATAAGCAGTATAGAAGATGGATGGATGGATGATTATGTCTATAGTTGTTTTCAGCACTTTCTGAGAGTCTGCAGTGGAAGACAGAAATGTACAGTAGCTGTAGCTCTGAGTAAAGCAGTACTGCAGCAGCTACTGTTACAGTCCTGATCAATGAGATGACCTTCGAATGCACATTTATTTATGCAAATTATTTATTTATATATATGCACAGACATCACACACCCAAGACATACAGTATGTTTCATTAGCAAGTGTGAGTAAATAAAAAATTGGTTGGAACTATTACAACCGCCTACACTACAGCTGAGTGTATTTGCTTTATTCGTACTGTTCTTTTCAATGTTTCATTATGTACAAGCTCTTTTATAGGCACAAGATTATACAAGTGGAGTCTTGCTGAACTATCAGCACTACAGCATTTTAGTGTCAGTGGAACAGGATATTAACCCTTGTGCATCAATTTTAAAAAGTTACACACAGGTCCATAGAGGACAAAAATAAAGGTCATGAAAATATTATATATTAATACCCCCCCTCCAACACACACACACTTTCACTGATGTCCAGTAATAATTACCAAACATTTATTCATTTTCAGAATTTTAACCCTTTAAAGGCTGGTTTGTTTACATAATGCCACAGATGTTTTTTTTTTATGAAATAAAGAAAAATAGTAATTATTTTCCATATACTAAATGCTAATCAGAATATATTTCCTCGATTATTACAGTCTTTGATATGTCAATAATTAAGAACAACATTCATTTTGATGCATTCCTTTTTTTTTATTCAGTGTCAGATTTAAAAAACAAAAAACAAAAAAAAAAAAAAAAAAACACCCTACAACCCATGTGCATAAAGGACAAAAATCCATGTAAAAAAAAAAAAAAACTGTCATACAAATATTATATATTAACACATTCACTGATTTTTTTACCAGCAATATTTCTGATCATAATTACCAAATATTCATTCATTTTCAGAATCATAACCCGTTAAACGTCTGTTTCTTTACCTAATGCAAAAAATCTTCAAAGCTCAGTAACCTTCTTTGTCCAATATACATGGGGAAGGATTTGTGATTTCCAGTACATTATAATTTCTTCCTTTCAAACTGTTCACACACATACATAAAATTTTCAGTACACACATACAAACCACAACTCTGATATCCATACAAACACACACACCCACACAATTATAGCTGCATCATTTATTCAGTTGGTCTGCAGTACTCTATAATACAGCAGGCTTTGTTTGGTTTGCTCGTTGCCTTTACAACAAAATAGTTTTGTCTGTTACTCACACTGTGAGAAAGACAAGGGACAGTAGGGGACAAAATCAGTTAGCAAATTTCAGGTAGAACATATGTCTACCATCACTAGTCTGCACCCATCTACCATCCTGGGTAGAATTATGTGAATAGAAACAGACACAGGTACTTGACCAGCCTATGGATAGTTCTGTGTTCGGATTAGCACTTCAGTCACATTTCAGTCCGTACTGTCCTTGATTTCAAGGATTTTGTTTTGTGATTGTTGTCGCCAAAAAAATGCTTGATTTTGCTTTGATTTTTTCAAGATTTGCGATTCAACTTGCAGACTTGCGATTCAACTTGCGATTCAACTTGCACTACTCAAGTAGTTTGTGAAATTGAATGTGCACAAAATTGTTTTGCCCAGTGATATTTGTTGGTAAATGAGAACTTTTAACTGTAATCGTTCGGCATACGCGAATTAAAGAGGGCTTTGACTGAATGCGTGTTGTGATGACGTCACATGAGGCATCTTCGCCCAAATCTGCAGAAAATCTGTGGATATCTTTAAAAATGGCAACCTCCTCCAAATAATGAGGAGTTCGCTTGATTTTGAGTTCATTTCTGCTATCGGAAAATCGAAAAATTCCTGATGACATTTCTTTGGATTTGGTAATGACCATCGTTAAGGAAATTAAGTAAACAAAACTAAACCATATCATACAGTATAAAGAATGTTTGTCGAAGTGATCAATTTAAAATTGCTGTTCGGTATGCTAGAGTTTTTTTTAAGTTTTGTCAAACTAAGCACATACTGTAGACATTTTAAAGTCTTCTTAGACTCCCACTTGACTGGCTAGCTTAATTAATCTAAATTGTTCATGCTTAACAATCTCTGTACCAGCATCTGATACATATATACCATTGTGCTCCATGGAGATCTGTTAGGCAACACCCCCTTGTCTTTTCAACTCTTCACCTCTAGCTTTGTGTAGCCTTTGTGACAACATCAGAGACACTACTCTGAGGTGTGTGTGTGTGTGTGTGTGTGTGTGTGTGTGTGTGTGTGTGTGTGTGTGTGTGTGTGTGTCTGTAATGAGTATCGATTTGCTGCCTGCCTGGTGTTTGCCGAAACGTAGAATACTGTCAGGAGACAAACAAACTAACACACACACACACACACACACACACAAGCACACACACACAGAGAGAGAGAGAGAGAGAGAGAGAGAGAAACAAGTTTGCTGCAGAGTGCTAATGTGTGCATTATAAGTGGATTGTTTTGTAAAGCAGTTTCTGCTGCTAACTGAATGTCAGAAATTAACCATTGAATATTGGTTAAGTAAGAAATAACACACTTGGCGGTGTGCTGTTATAGGAAAACAATAAAACGCAGTTTAGCGTGATGAGACAAAATTTGAAGCGGAGTTACTGTGAGCACATAAATGAGCCATATTAGAATCATCAAAATAATCAGTAATCCATTTGAATAAGACATCCATATATGTTCAGCACATGTATCAAAATTCGTCTGTAATGCTTATTAAAATATTCATGCTTGATCGTTAATCAAATGTTTAGTCATTTTGTTCTGAATTTGTCCTAAATGTTACAACCAATGATGTGCTCTAAAAGCAAGGAGCTTGTTTAATAATTATGTTATTAGTAAGTATATGTTCATGTGCGTAATGCCATGTTTAACCACATTGATTGCTATATTTTTCATTTTTAACCACATGAAACTATGTTAGTTAATATTATTGTAAGTTTTAGCTTGAAATTTTCATTTCAGCGCGCTACCGCCTAGCTGTTTGTATCCACATCCACTCACATCAGTTTTAAGGGCTCACGTCATAAGTCACAAGAGGAAAACTCCAAAACCACGGCTCAGACACGCCCAGACACACAATCCCAATAATGACAATGACATCACTGTTGTTCCTGGGAGTTAATGTCACTAAAGGATCAGCCGTGGACGTGACACTCCCCCTTGAAAGATTCCATGAATCATTTATAACCAGGGGAATATAACGGGAGGAAAAAAACATCAGCATGTGATGTGCTATAAGACAGAAAAGAGGGAAAGATGGAAGGAGTAGCACACAGGGAGCAAGAGAATAAAAAGATGAGTGTTGCAGAGTGGCATTGTGACAGATGGAGAGATGCAGAAGAGTAAGGGGAATAAATGAGAGAAGACCCAAAAACATGTACAGGGAACTGTATGGTCATGGTCTCAGCAGCACACAGACATTCAGTTGAAAATATTAGGGTATATCATTATGAACTGGGGCATGCAGTAACATGAACTTCATGGCAGCTTTGTTATTATCAGTGGGTATTCATCCTTAATTGAATTAAAAAAGTGAAAGGAAAATTCTTTTCCAGCTCAGGCTTGCTCCCAGTAATTCTGCCAACCAACTTCACATGCAATATTCCGGGCACTGAGACTGTGTTGTATCCTGTTAAAGACAGGGAGGCTATTTTCAAAGCAATTGATTAGACCTGATACTCAAATGAACCTATAGAGTCAAAACACTTTATTACACCTTATTATCATGCAAATGTGAACAATATGACTTGGCTTGGGACTCTGACTGTACAACTTGGTACCCTCAATTCTGACTAGCCTGGTACCCACAACTTAGCTTGGTACCCTTGACTCAGAGTCTACAACTAAGTACATTCGATTCTACAGCTTTGTCCGCTTGACTCTTACTCTACAAATTGGTACCCTTTAATGGGTTTCAAATTATAGACTTGATTTCCACTCTATAGCTTGGCATCTTTAACTCAAAACTCTTCAGCTTGGTACCCACAACTCAGACTCCACAGATGGGTACCCTTGACTCAAACTCTACAGCTTGGAACCATTGGCTCAAAGTCTACAACTAGTCTTCCTACGACTATACAGCTTTGTACCCTTTCTCAACAGACTGGTCCCAGTGGGTTGAAATTATTGGCTTGATTTCCAATCTACAGCTTGGTAACTGTAACTCAGACTCCACAGATTGCTGCACACAACTCAGAATTAGACTTGGAACTCTGGACTGGTACCCTTGACTCAGACTCTACTGGTACGTACCCTTGACTCACACTCTGCAGTTTGGTACCCTTGACTCAGACTCTGCAGTTTGGTAAAAGTAAGAATCCACTATCAAATCAGAATGAGGCTTCAGACTCTTTACTTGAATCGATGGACTCTGAAATTAACTCATTGGTACCCTCAACTTGGATTCAAGTGGCTTGGGGGAAGAGGAATTGTCTGTTGTTAAAGCTTTGATAGAGAGGTTGTGAGTTCAAATCCCAGCACTTGCTTTGGATAAAAAGTTTCTGCCCAGTGAACAAATGTAAACCAGGGAAGGACAAAAAGGACAAATAACCAATTAACTTATTAACCAGAAATGTCAGAGATATGCACTTACAAAGTGTGTGTTCTTGCTTTTCTGCTGTATTTCTTTATAATAGCATCACTTTATCCAAATGATCCTTTCTAGGCTTTGGGAGAGAGATTTTGTATACAGTCCCCAAGCTAGATAACAGTGTTAACTGAAAATTTGGATGCCGAGAATAACGTAGCTAATAACTAAAGGCAATGATTTAATTTGATACCAAATATCCATTCAGTCTTTCAAGTTAACATTATTTATACTTTGTTGAGGTTTACACAGGAAAATCAAATTATTTAATTCAAGTGACGAGTTAACTAGGACTATGACTATATCAGCTTTGACACAGAGACAGAGAAACACCACTCTATGTGTCTCTCTAAAGATGTAGCATTGATGATTCCACCCCAGAATGTTTGTACTTATAGCTGCATTTCTTTCGTGATAATTATTCACACTTGGACATTTCCCATATAGGCAGTCCACCATGCAGGCACCTGTCTACCTATTTGTGGTAGTGACAAACTCAAAAATGCTAAAATAACCTTTAAATACTGTCCTACATACATGATCTAAGAAATAATAGCAAATATCTATGTCTGTGTCCGTCATCATATCCCCAGTGTCTGACTTTTCTTTTATATGACATCATCACTTCACTCTATTATCGTATACATCACCTAATTGAGCTTACAACATGATGTAACATATGCACGTAGTGAGAAATGCTAGCCAGGCGAAGGCAGTGTGAGAAACCACAGAACCATGCTGTGTTTTGCAGGAATGTGTGAAATGATTGAGTGTGTGCATCCAAGTCTCTCACTCAGCATCATATTGGCATGATGGTTTTTTTTTTATAATTTTTTTTATTGAAAATGAAAGTCTGTACCCCATGTTTTTCAGTGGGTGTCTATAGGGGTGTGTTATCTTCTGCCTCACCTGCTCCATGCTTCAGCGGTCCTCCTCCTGTCTCCTGATCCTGTTCATCATCGTCTTCCAGCTCCTGTATTCCCAAAGCTGTGTTCGTAAATCCAAAATGCACGAATACATCCACAGATCTCCAGACACCTTTGAGGTTTTCATCAAGATTTAAGAGACACAGTCTATCCTCAACCCTATTCAGTCACACCCTCCATTCTCCATCTTCATGCCTCTGTTTCTCGGTCTCCTGTTAATTCCTGAGCAAGCAGAAACAATAGGTATATGCGATTGTGTTAATGATATCACCTCTCTCTCTCTCTCTCTGGGTACTCTACAACACCGATAGAGGACTCTCTCTCTCTCTCTCACACACACACAATCACACTAAATACACTCACACTCATTCTCTCCGTCTCTGTTCTCTCTCACACTGGCTCTTTGCCTTTTCTCTCCTCCCTAATTCACCCCTCCCTGTTTTCTTCCCTCCTCTCTGCCCTCCCCCTTTGTGTGTATACATTGTGAGGAGGACAAGAGAGGACAGGAAGAAGGGGGTTGGGCAGAGAGATGCCATGAGACAGCTGCTTGGCTCCATGCTTCAGCTCAAACCTCCGTCGTTATTGACAACCACTGCCATGGTGCACAGGATTCAGGATGAAATGGGGCAAAGCCATCGGTTGGTTGGATGTCCATGATGCATGTAGGGGCCTGTAGTTTAAAGACTATGCTGAGATGAAAAGATCACAGAGTGAGTGAGAGTGTTTGCATGTGTATGTTTCAGGGTTCCCTGGGCCTCTGAGAGGAATGTGAATTTTCCATAGTTAGCCACAGATGAGATAAAGGCCTCCAGCATCCAACAGCAAGTTTATTCTACCCTTCAAATACACCGGCTTTGATTCATTCAAACTGTTAATCATTTTTAAACATATATGGTTTATGTGAAGACAAAAATATGAAAACTGATCAACTTACAACTCTGCTACATATTCCACGCTTATACACACCAGGACAACATACTGTACTTCTGACCTGAGAGTAGAACAGGCGACACCAAAAGTAACCAAATTACTAAAATTTCCCACAGTGCAACATTGCTTTGATGCATACTCATTGTTTTAAAGCTTAAACACTTGTTTACAACATAAACATTGTAATAACCAAGTAGGTTTCTTTGGAAACCATTTCAGACATATCGCCCATCTAAAAAAAACAACTAAAAAAAACACACCCACTCTTGTTTTTGGAATTATCGGCTTGAACTCAATCCACTGCTAGCACACTTTAGTGTGGCCTCCAGTCACTTTTCACAGTTGTTAGTGAATACTATGGAAGATAGTATGTATGCTTTCATACACAATGCCATCACAGCATCTACTGATTGGGTTTATTAATAAACCCAAAGAGTTTTAATAAACCCAATCAGTAGATGCTGTTGTTCATTATAACACCCAAATTTAAATTCAGATTATTAATCTGATGATTATTATCCTGTGGTTGTTAAAACCCAAAATTATGCAGCTGATTGTGTTCATTAATGAATTCAAAATGATCCCGATAATTAATAAACGGGAAAAGCTCTAGCAGCTGTTGATCATTAATACACCAAGGTTATCCAACAGTTGTTGTTCATTTAGGAACTCAAACTTATTCAACAGCTGCTGAAGTTTATTGATAAAGCCAAAATGATCCAGCAACTATTGATATTATTCAATATCACCAATATTATCCAGCAGCTGTTTATGTTAATCAAATGCAAATGAATCAGCAGCTAGTGCTGTTCATTAATACACCCCAAATGATCCAGCAGCTGGTGATGTTATTTAATCAATTAAAATGTATCCAGCTAATGAAAAAACCCCAAATTATCCAGCATCTTGCAATCTTTAATAAACCCCCAAATTATCCCGCTGCTAAGCGCTATTGATGTTCATTAATAAACCCAAGGAATATCCATTAGATATTGATGTTTATGAATAAACCCTAATTATCCAGCAGCTGTTGCTGATCATTAATAAACCTAGGTTACCCATCAGTTGCTGATTCACTGTTTATTAATAAATCCATTCCATTAATAAATTATGCAACAGCTGTTGATGTTCATTAATAAAACCAAAATGATCAAGCCAGTGTCTTAATTAACCAATAAATCATTAATCAATAAAAAAAAACAATATTATCCAGCATCTGGTGATGTTAGTTTGTCAATTATACATCAGCTGCAATTGGTTTTTTATTAAACTAAAATCATTTTTAAACTTAAAATTAAACTTTCAGTAGCTGTTGACATTCATTAATAAACTCAAATTAATTAGCTAATTTTGATGTTCATTAATGAATCTAAATTATTCAGTTGGTGGGAATTAACAAGCCTTAATTATCCAGCAGATGTTGATATTCATTAATCATTATTATAATATTCAACATTATCCAGCGAATTAATAAACCCAAAGTTATCCAGCAACTGCTGATGTTCATTAATTACACCAAAATTATCTAGCAGCTGTTCATTAATGAACTAAAGTTGATCAGCTCCTGTTGATATTCGATGTTGAACACAAATTATCCAGCAGCGATTTATGTTTATTAATTATCCCACAGGGGGGCAGAGTAGCTTAGTGGTAGCCTTGGGGGTTTCCTCCAGGTACACTGGTTTCCTCCCTTGTCCAAAGACATGTGTTGTAGGCTGGTTGGCATTTCCAAAGTATGAAAATGGATGGAGGGATTATACCGCACTTGTTGATGTTCATTAATAACCCGATACGATGCAGCATTAATGATTTCAAAATTATCCAGCAACTGTTGAATAAACAGTGAGACCTAAAATCCTGTGAGTGATTAGACAAACCTTAGTTAGTCTAAATCAAAGCAACAAAGGGGATGGTTGGATCTCACCTTGATTTAAAAAGTTTTTTTTTTTGTTTATTTGTTTCAGTCATCACTCGATTTGCCTTACTGAGGTGAAATATGTCTGCTTGTCAAATGTTGACCACGGAGTTCTCTATAAGTAGCTTAGTACTTTTACCTCACAAGTATAAATGTCCATTAATTGGTTTTCAGGTGCACTTTTGAGAGCGTCCTGATGATGGCAGCAGAATCCAAACATCCAACAACTGACTTTGACTGTATAAAAGAACTGAATTATTATTTTTTTAATAGCATCCCTAGCATAATTTTTTTTAGCTACTAATATTCTGCTTATAATAATATGGAATAATATTATATTATAATATGGAATAATATGGATAATATGGAAAACCTTTACTTTAACTTGAGAATGTTGCATCTATAGTGGCTCAACAATATAATAATAACAGACAGTTTCTTCATAATGGCTCGTTTTCAGGGGACTAGTTAAGGAATTAAACTTAACAAAAGGTCTAAATGTGAAATTAGATGTATCATCTACAAGTGGACACTAATATTGGTTCTACACTTTAACTTCAGCCATTTTACTTTGGGATTTATGAATAGGTAAAAAAGATTCAGATATAAGATATTGATTATCAGTATCAGACTGATGTTGCACTGACTTTACTGACTCTATATCTGATTGGACTTAGCATATTTTATGACCTAAACTATTAACATATTTTAGGCAGTAAAGGCTTAAAGTGTTCAGCGTAAGTAGAACATGAAAAGGAAATTCATGAAAAAACCAAATTCAGTTGTGAACGGTTGTGAGCCAACCATTTTTGCCAAAAGGTTTTGTCAAGAGATGCTAACACCCTCCTTCACCCAAACGTTTTCATATTTTGTAGTGTTCAAATTGTGCTACTTTATTAGGAAACATACACTTTATAAGGAAAACCTGGTGTTAGAATCACCTGACTCGAATCCAACTGAACAAGATTTAAAGACAATATGTTTAGAAGAATGGACCAAAATCACACCTGAATACTGCGGCCCATTAATTTCTTCATACAAGAAGCATCTTGAAAATGTCATTACAAGCAGAGGTTTCTGCACTAAGTACTAAATAAATTTCAGTTAGCGTGTTACTTTTTTTCGCGTGTCATTCCTCTTTATTACATATAACTTCATTTATGGACTTTAATGTTTGGATTTCTTTATATGTGTGGATTTCTTGAGTTAATACCAGAATCTGGTGAAAATGTCATGTGAATAGCCTCATTGGAAATATATTTACTGAAAAAAATGTTGACGCTTTCAACACTTATTTCCCCTACTGTACCTGATGAAATTAAGAAAACTGGTCTGGTTTGTTGTGTATAGAGGTGTCACATGATTTACATGCCAAGACAAGAGCTTATTCATATTGAACCTTTCATACCCCAAGGTAATTCAAAGTGCTTTACAACATGCATAGACACAAAATACAATAAAAAGATTAATAAGAGAATTATAAAAATTACACTTATTAATTTAAAAAAGAGATATACTGTATGAAAAAAATAGAAGAAATGTATTTACTACTCTTTTTTGCTGTAGACTGAAGCCGTTTGAGATCAAAAGAGAAATAATTTTGTATCAGACCACCAAATTTGTAGGTGAGCAAAAATCTGGGAACATGTGACTGACAGTCACATTTTTTTGTTACCCAGTTGTGTCCTGTTATAGTGACTGTTTAAACAATATATAGCTCTGAACATCTACTCTTGGTAGTTTCACCTGTGAAGACCACACTTGTTAAAAAGGATAAGCTAACATGAAGATCAGAGAGCTGACTATGGGAGAAATGCTGTTGTGAGAGTTGTTAAGAAAACCCCAGAAATTACAGTCAGTGACATTGTCAACAACCTCCAAAGGGCAGTGGTGAAGGTATTACAACCAACTGTTTGAAGAAAACTTAGAGAACAGAAATATAGAGGTCATATGCAAAACACTCATTATCAGTAAGAATTAAGATCCAGATTAGAATACAAAGAAAAACAGAAATGAGCCACGAAAGTTCTGAAACCAGGATTAACCTCTACCAAAGTGACAGAAAGGCCAAAGTGTGGAAAGAATGGATTTGCTCATGATCCAAAACACACCAGCTCATCTGTGAAAAATGGTTGAGGTAGTGTCATTGCTTGGGCTTGCATTGCTGCTTCTGGAACAGGTTCATTAATCTTTATTGAAAGTGGAACTGCTGGATGATGGTAGCAGCAGAATGAATTCAGAAGTTCACAGGAAATTTTGTCTACCAATTTACAGAGAAATGCATCCGAATTCATTCAGAGGAACTTTATCATGCAGCAAGACAATGATGCAAAACACACTGAAAAACTTAATAAGGACTTTATCAAGTGGGAAAAGCGGAAGGTTTTAGACTGGCCAAGTCAATCACCAGACCTTAGCCAAATTAAGCAGCATTTCACCTCCAGAAGAGGAGACAGAAGGGAGAAATCCCCCTGACACAAACAATAAATGAGAGAGGCTGAAGTAAAAACCTGGAAAATAATTTTGTGGTATCAGTGAGCCATAGGCTTGATGCAGTTATTGCAAGCAAGGGATATGCAATAAAATACTACAAAATATTTACAAATATTTGTTCCTATACTTTTGCTTACATAAAAACTGGGTGGGCTGATACAGAAGGTTTTATGTTTTATATTGTTTAACATATCTAGATGTAAATACCAGTAAATAAAGGCTGAAACCCTAAACTCTTGTCTCATATCCATCTTTTGAACTCAAACCCAAATGTCTTTGGTGTACAGCAGCACAAACAACTGAATTGGCCTTGCTGTTCAAATAGTTTTAGAGAGGACTGTATAAGGCATGTATGAGTTTCTATAAGACCGATGTTGATGAGATCTAATTTCATTAATATGGCTAATGATGTTAAGCTCATGATCCAAGATAACACCAAGGTTTCTGATTTTATGATTCCAGGAATCTGGAAGTCAAGTCAATTTTGGATGTGACTAAAAATATCTCTGTTTTGTCTTCATTGTCTTCAGATATATCCAGTTGTTAATCTCCTCAGTGCATTTACCAAGGAATTTAGATATTAGATTTGATAGATGATAAAAACAAATATAAAATGTAAAATGCAAAATAATAGCATGTGCTCACTTTTTTCTCATTCATATATCATCATATTGGTGTTTTCTTATTTTTAAATTGTCTATTATGTTACAGTACATATGATAAATGGTAAACATTTACATCACATTACATTTGACAGCAAAAATATATATAGTTCTGCATGTATCTAGTTTCACTTGCATTTTCTATCCTGATTTTTTCAGGTTTAATGGTGAGTGCTTGTGTTTAAAAGCGGTGTTGCAAAACCCTGTCTAAGGCATTTCTATTCAAGAAAAATTGGTCAACATCAGAGACATTTAAATTATACACAGGTAATTTGACAATCTGAATGTTGCACCCAGAAATTCCACTCTCAGCAATCATGCAATCCATAATTGAATATGCTGAAACTTTCCTCGCTTAAAAATGTATGTATTTTTTGGACTTTTGGCAACCTAAATAGGCAGCCCTGTGTTATTTTCTAAAGCAAGGGGTGCAAGAATAGGGTTCTGAGGGGGAATGAGTCACCTGGCTGTTATAACTGCCACATTCATACCTAAATGCTGTAAAACTCCTTCACGTGAATTTCTCAGGGTTATATATGTCTGTAACATGCAGTATGACATTAATCTTAGGTTGTAATTGTTGATTTTATCTGAGTAAAATCAAGTTCTACACTCATATTTTCCATCTAGCACATTAACCCTCTTATTATGTTATGGGTTAATCTAACCAATTTCCACATTTGAGACGTCTGAAATACTGTTTAATAGCTCTTTCTCTCCTTGAAATTCTTTGACTTTTACTCATTTAGGTTCATGAACGTATATGCAAATATATACAGACAAACCATAATAAATTTTTACTGTTTTAAGTTGTTCTTTGGTGTTTTTTGAGTGTATTTAAACAGTGGAAGTCATTTTGACCCATAACATAGTGGATGTAACTTTCTTTTCCAACATAATAGGGTTAAACAGTTCTTCGGTTTGTTCATCTGGGAAAATATAAGGATTGTAAAATTGAGCTGAAAATGTAAGAATTCCTTCCAGAAAATTCCAAGTAAAACTCTTAGGGTTGGCAACTCAGAGTGAAATTAAAGTTAATAAGATAAAAACATCTGGGTTATGCATTAAACCCTGGTCCCTGATAAGGGAACAAGGTGTTGTGTGAGCTCCACGCTGTGACAAATGCCCTCGTGCATGACCGGTATCTGAACATTGTGTAACATCATGGCTATTTATAGGCTTACCATGATAAGGTGGATTTGGCAGTTAAGCACGTTGTGTGATATGAAAACAGCTCCTGTGAACCATGCCGTCAGCCTCTATTATCTGAAGCGAAGATGCAATTCACAGGCATGCCAGAGTATGAAAAACGCTCTGCAACGTCTCGTTCGCTTCTCAGGGAACAGGATTAATCCAGATGTTAACCCAGGCGTAGACCACCCCGCCTCCACACACACATCCTGTAAGGGTACCCCTTTGGACAAAGCCTTTGAGGAGGCAACCCCCCTTAGTGGAATGAGCCCTTATGCCCAGAGGCGTAGCAAGACCGGGTGCCTTATATGCGATAGAGATTGCTTCCACTATTCAATTTGGGATGCACTGCTTCGACACAGCATCATCCCTATTGTCGCTGCCGAAGCAGACCAACAGCTGCTCCGACGAGAGCCCTTACTGGACACAGTAGGTGCAATTTCTTTTGTTCTGGAATGAGTAAAGGAGGAGGGCAGAAACCCTGCAACACTACTGGCTGGGCAGCAGTCATAGGAACTTTAGGAATGTAATCTGGCCTAGGATATAGGAAGGCCTTGGCTAATCCAGGGGCAAAGTCAAGGCAGGAAGGGGCAACGGAGAGAGGTTCTAGATCTCCTACTTGCTTGAGAGATGTCAGGACCAGCAGAAGAGCTACTTTTAGAGCCAGAAGCTTCTCTGAGGTGGACTCTAAGGCCTCAGTTGGGGCATCGGACGACACAAAGGTAGCAGGAAGGTATGCATGGTCTGCAGATGGGCCTCGGCTGCTTGACACCATACATAAACCTCGAAGTTAGAGGATGTTGCCCCACAGAGGCTCCATTAATAGGGGTGTGGCTGGCCAAAATGGTGGCCACATAGACCCTGATTATAGGAGGCGACAACCTTGTTGAGAAATGTGCTTGTAAGAACTTCAGGACTGTTGCTATTGCGCAGTTCACTGGGTCTAGCTGACATTCCTCACACCATGAGACAAAAAGTCACTTCAGTGCATACAATTTCCTTGTGGATGGTGTTCAACATGTTCTCTACAACCTCAGTTGTAAGACCAGAATCTATGAGCTGGTGCCCCTCAGGGGTCAGACCCAGAGTTTCCATAGTTTTGGCCAAGGGTGCCATCTAGCAGGGATATTATCTCTGAGAACCATATTCAAGCTGGCCAATAAGGTGCTACTAGCAGCAGACGTAGACTGTCTTGGCAAACTCTTGCTAGAACTTGTGGGAGCAGAGTGATCGGGGGAAAAGTATAAAGATGTGACCTCGGCCACATATGCGCCATGTCGTCCAGCCCCAATGGTGCGGGAGGAGTGAGGGCAAGCCACAGCAGACAGTGTGTTGTCTCCTCAGAGGCGAACACATCCACTTCCACTTGGCTGAACCTCCACCATACGGACTCCACCACTTGAGGACCCCCCCACACACTCCATCCCCCAGCCTCAGCCCCTGCCTCAACAGAATTTCTGCCCCCACTATCCACTATTGTTAAAACTGCTATTAAAAATAATACATTTGTTTAATTTTTAAAAAATGTACATGTTTCATTATTTGCATTCATTGTATTACATATTACATTAGTTAATATGTGCTTGTTTTTGGTGCTTTTATTAAGGAATTGCCATAATTTTTAAAAAACAAACAAACAAACAAATAAACGTGTTAACATGGTAAACAATTTTCTTGTCTCATCCATCTTCTTCTTCTTCAACCGCTTATTCCTGCTTCAGGGTCGCGGGGAACCTGGAGCCTATCCCAGGAAGCATCGGGCACAAGGCAGGGTACACCCTGGACAGGGTGCATGTCAATTAAATTAACCCTACTGATTACACTTTTTAACCTCACAAAATTCTAAATTATTTTGTATAAATTTAGTTTAACATTTCCACAAGATGCTAAACTGACTTTTCTATATTTTCATTAATATAAATGATTACGCTCACATTTTGGTTAATTTGTGCTTCTTGACTCCAAAAAACCATCATCATTTTGGTGAAAGAACTGAAATTATTTTGGTGGCCTGAGATTCCTTTTCAGAAATGTGATAAAGCCGTGGCCCTGGAACCAATGTGTTCAGTGTGTTTTTTCACAGGGTGAAATAGGGTTATCAGGGACATTGAGTATTGTGGAACACCTAAACTCTGTTGTTGTTGTTGTTGTTTATTTATTTTTCCAATCACAGTTAGGGACAAGTTAATGCTTAAACAGGAAGCACCCCAGCAAACCTGACATAAAGTTGTCACCAGATTGAGGTTAAGGATAGATTTATTTTCATAAAAAAATACAGATATTTGTTATTGAATTTGTTTGTAACATATTCATACAAAAATGTGTATTAAGTTTTTCTTGTCCCACTTTATCAAGTTTTAAAATTGGTCGAACATACTTTGGAACATGTTTGGACCTTCTTGGAAAGTCATATATGGGGGAAGCAAACCTTTAGGAAAAGCTCAGTGTCACTGATTCCATATACCGGTAACCTTTTGTAGGCTAACAAATTCTGATGCACTTATACTATACATAACTTTTAAATATTTTGCAGGGCACAACAGCAACAAAAGAGATGGTGTCAGAGATCGAGGAAGCAATGTAGAGGCCTTGCTTTCATGAGATGTTTTCTTAGTAGAGAGGGTTAATTCTAATATTTATCCTGGCTCTAATGCTCAGCATTTTTTTTATAAAATACATTATTATCATTTTTGCAAACATGAACTAAAATTAAAAGCACCTAACACTCTTATGCTGATTCACAGCGTCTATGTTGAAATTGAAAATAAATTTTGTATATTTGAGTCATCAGAATAGAATTCCAATGAGGATAAAAGTTAAAATATTCATTAGAAATTTACATTTGCTTTTATATATATATATATATAAAGCAAATGTAAATTTCTAATAATTATTTTAACTTTATCCTCATTGGAAAATATATATATATATATATATATATATATATATATATATATATATATATATATATATATATATATATATATATATATATATATATATATATATATATATATATATATATATATATATACACCACTCAAAGCCATTGAGTCATTGCCCTGATCTATGTACTGGTCACTATATGATTTTGGAGATCCACAGGCTCCTTGGCTTGTTTTTTTGTCTTAACAGTGCATTGTAAATTGTGGGCCCTTTTAGGCCCTGTGTGTGCCTTTCCAAACTATGTCTACTATGTTTTCAATTCATCATTATTGCCAATTAAATGTAGATAGATGGGTACAAAGGGCAATTATATTGCAATAGAATTATATATAATAATTCAAAATCAAATCCTCAACACAATAAAGTGTGCAATAAGTGAAAAGTTCAGTAAAATAAAACCCAAAACAAACACTGGACATGATTTGCAAAGTCATAGTGACAAAACCAGCTTAACTTGTAACCTAAACCAGCATGCTTTAACAAATTGTTCAGGTGGAAATGCCCATTGAATCCCTTCAGCTTAGAATGAAATGTGCTTTAAGAACATCTTTGGAAATTCTGTGTGTTTAGTATATTTTTAGGTGCATAAGCTTAGGCAAAACTTGTACGACTGGTTTGTTCGTGTCAAAGACACAAACACGCCTTATATGTGTAAATAAGAATTTACAGTGTAGTTTAAAGGTTAGCTTATGACTTAAGTTGGTTTTAAAAGGTACACTGAACAATTTGATGTGATTTTTTAATTCAAACTTTGAGGTTTGAATAAAATCCCATGCAGCCTGTTTCATTTTTACTGTAACACTGACAGCTCCTGGAGGTTTACACTGATGATGATAATGATGATGATGGTGATGTGTTCCTTGTTTTTACTTGCCACTTAGTCAGTATCAATAAAGAAAAAACAATAAGGATAAAAAGGGATGTGGAAGATATTAAAAATATTAAGAAAAACAATAAATGAAATGAATCATATAAATGTAAATAAAATAAAATAAAATAAAATGTAATTTAATTTAATTTAATTTATTAATAATTGGACTGGATTAGTCATCGCAATGTCATAAATAATTATTTAGTCGTAAATAATTTTGAAAACATTTCCTTGCATTGTTTTGGAGAAATGTTTTAAACGGCTCCCCGCGACCCTGAAAAAGGAGTAAGCGGTAGATAAATAAAAATACAGTAAACAATACCAATGGCACCGCAAAAAGTATGCATAAAATCTTAGAAAGAAATAAAAATCCTAAAACCCTTTTTACAGTAGGTTCCCAGAACCCAGTTCAGAATGGAACTTATTTTCTGTTTGGGGTTTTTAATAAACTAAAATTTAACCTTGTGTTGACAAGTTTTCTTACGGTAAAAGTATTCTAATGATCGAGTCATGAGTTAAGAATGAAGCACAACTTGTTTTAGTGGAATCCTGGCCAAATGGCAAAAGGTCTTCTTAAGAACCAAGTATGTGTTTGCAGTTGTTCTTCCTTCATCATCTGTATTTGCTTTTTATTCTGAAAACCAGATTATCATAGAGCTGTTGATTGAGGCATACAAGACAAAAATATGTAGATGTCTCTGCTTCATATATATAAAGGGCTTTTTTTTTTTTTGCCTTTGTTTATTTATTCATTTTCATATGATTCATTTACATGTGATTCATTTACGTATGATTCATTTTCATGTATTTCATATTCATGCATGTGATTCATTTACATGTAATTAATTTTCATGTGATTCATTTACATTTTCATGTGATTCATATTCATGCATATTCATGTAATTAATTTACATGTACATATATTTATAATGTTGGGTCACAATAGACAGAACGGCATGTGTATGGGTAGGTGAGAGAGAGAGAGAGAGAGAGAGAGAGAGAGAGAGAGAGAAAAAATGAGAGAGAGAGAGAGAGAGAGAGAAAGAGAAAGTGAGAGAGAGAGAGACATGTGAGGCGTGGCTTATGGCCACACAGGTAGAAAAGAAGGTATAAGTATAGATGCAATGATGTTAAAGAGCATGACAGTGTTTGACAATGATGGTGTTCAGGACGTTGTGTTTGGTGTTCCTAGTCCTTGCCAAAGGTAAGTTCCTAACTTTGTGCTATATATATATGTGTGTATATATATATATATATATATATATATATATATATATATATATATATATATATATATATATATATATATATATATATATATATATATATAAAGATATATATCAGAGACAGAGGGTTAGTAGATGTTTAAAAATTCAATGAACTTTATTGAAACAATAAAGTGAGACAGTCTGCAGAAAGTCTGAATTATACATACACAAACATGTCTTTATATACCTTTCTGAAGCAGTAAAATTATCCCTAGGCGGGGTATTCACCTTTTCTTTCAAGTAGCAAACCATTCTCCATTGCCTTAATTAATTATTCATATCTATATGATACCATATACATGTGGTGCATGCGTTGTCAGTTGTATTTTCTTTAAAAGTTTTACCAGACCAAGGTTTTTTACTATGTCCCTTAATTCACCCTGTAGTCTCTCCCTGGTACCCTTCCTCCCGGAAGTCTTATCTTTTCTTTTGACTCTGATTTGCAAGCTTAGAGAGTTCTGGTATGTGTCTAATTGGTATTTTTATTGCCATAGAGTAGAGCTGCTTTAGGCAAAACACAAGGTCCTTAATCTACACACTTATCCCCCTAACTACACACTTATCCCACTAACTACACACTTAGAATGTCACTTGTTAGAAAGTGTTTTACAGTTTTAGATTATGCCTGCTGTCCACAGAGGTACGGGCTGACACAGAAAAACAATTAGGCCTACTGTTCAGTAAGACACTGAACAGTTCAAGAATTCATCTAACTCAATACACACTTAGAATATAACGTGATCGATAAGTGTTCTATGGATTTAGTGCTTGTATGCTTGTAACTAATAATTCTAACTGTTGGTTATACATATTAGATTATACTTTATTAACATATCCAAACATTAGTAAACGTTGTAGTTACACACATTGATTACAGTATATATTCTATAATACAAAGTGCAAATGAGTATATATTATAATACACATACAACCACATAACACAATGGCTATCTAGAGCTATACGTAGGAGCAATACAAGACTCTGTAATTATTGCTTGGTTCATAATTACTCATTACATAATAACTGCAATAACTAAACAATTACATCATTATTAATTATTGAGTAATTACCAGTATATATTAGTAGTTAGTCGTGATTTAGGCAGTAAAACAGTACTGCTCATTCTGTTTGGGATATAATATATTTGTGTATATGGAATAGGATCTGGTGGCTTAGTGGTGTGTGTAGTTTGCATGTTCTCCCAGTGGCACCCTGTCTAGGGTATACCCCAAATTGTGCCCGATGCTCTCTGGGATAGGCTCCAGGTTTCCCCATGAACCTGAAAAGGATAAAGCAGTATGGATGGATGGATGGAATAGGATCTGAGAATAGGATCCAGTGCGTATGGTACTGTAATGAATCATATTTAAGGAACTGTGATAGACCTTTGACGATTAAAATAGGATCAAATACATATTTTTATACTTCAAAAGTCTGATTATATTAAATGTTAAAGGAATTACAGCAGACTCTTTTTTTAGAGAGATGAAATACACTGAATTTATCACTGGTAAATTTTCTATCTACAATCCAAAAAGCATATCCAGGGGTCTGTGATTTTTTTTTCTTGGGGGCGAGCTGGGGGTGTAAATCATAACCCAACATTATAAAAGTTATTATTTTCATTATTGAGTTTTCCTATTTTTACTTTAACCAGTTGCCTATAAATAATGTCAGCTTGTGTTAGTGTAAATATCAGTGTTCAATGGCTCAATGGGTCAATGGCTACAATAAATATTTATATTAACATGTATATTAAATATAAATAAACGTTTATATTTAAAGTCCCTGACTGCTAAATGTTTGAGAAAACGTTAGTGAATTCTCTGCTACTGCGTTTCAGTTCTCTCCTCCCGTTTAAAATCCATGTCAGAATGTGAAAATTTGTTGAGGAATATTATAATTTTTCGATCTATAATATATTTGGACAACTTCACTTCAAATATATTTGATCAAAATGACCTGGAAATGTTGGAGGTGAGTGTAAAGTTTATGGATAGCTATGTACCATAGGAAAATGGGCATAAGCCACAGTCGAAATGGAATCTTTAAATGCAAATTTTCCCCTTTTCACTAGCAGATATAGTAGAAACTGTCAAAATGTCACCATGTGAAATGTTTTCTCAAGCAACCATGTCTCAAAAAAACAGTAACACTTTACTATAAGGTGCACATATAAACAAAATATGAATACTTAATATATTAATACATTAATACATTAATACATGACAAGTATTAACATACTGTTAACTCATTCAGATTAATAGCCCTACTTCTGCAGTATTATTAAAGAAAATGTACATTGTCTAGACACTGTAGGCTGTGTAGGTTACCTAAAACTTTAACTTATGTTGGTTCACAATTCGCAATGTAGACTCACATGTTACTTTGAGATCATGTTGTCACAATTTCCCCTCGCGCTGGAGCACACAGCTGTGAAACCTGAAGCACGAGCTTGAAGCCAAACCACACCCTTTCAGATTTTTCAGTGACATTGACACCTTATACATGCAACGGTTATGGTTTATGTCCTGTCTCCGCCAGTGTATTGTCATAGGTTGTTTATCTTATTTGGCATCCTCAGTCTAAGCTGTTTTGTGTTCACGTTTGATTACGTTTGGTATTGAAACTCCTGGTGGAAAATATTGTGTGAGTTTTCCCGAATACTAAGCCATTGTACTTTGGTTCTGTGCCATAGTGTTGATCCTGTTCTCGTCCTTGTTTTTCGATTCTGTTTTGCGTCGTTCATACCCATTTGCAGAACGCCTGTCATATTGCCTGTTTTTGAACATGACTCTGATTCACGTTTTGGTTTTGTCTGCCTGCCTCTGTGTATGTAAAGCCTTGACCTGCACTTGCGACCGTCCTAACCTCCCATTACGTGAAACACGTGATCCAAATCAAAGCATTTTGCTCTAATGTTATTATAATGGGTGCAATGACAAACTCACACGAGGATGACCCTTGTACATACATTGTAAGGACTGTGGCATATCCTAATTAAAATAGTTGTTAACGCCTAACTTCTAGATGTAATTTTAGAACACTGTATTATACACTGTACATCTTATATACGAAGACCAGTTTTCTCCCCAAATTGGTCATCCAATTCATACCCACTAGCTAGTTCTGCCCTATCTCTCGAGGGTAACCAACTGGGCAGAATAAAATCTTACATTCTTCATGCTTCTTCGAAAACATGTGATGCGGATGTCCGCATTTTTTTTTTAACCACTGCCCATGCTGAGTCACATGGCAGCATGACACACTCTGAGGAAGAGTACATGAGCATACGTGAACGACAATGGGACAGGGGTCAAAAAAGCCCCCAGCATTTTTTTTATATTGAAAAAAAAATTTTAAAAAACTTTTAAAAAAAAAAAACACAACAACGCCGGCCGGCCCTACTCTGTCTCTCCATCCACCCTGAAATATTGTGCTGATTAGCTTTCTCCAGTGTTTACAGACATCTTTAACACTTCACTGGAAATATGCCATGTGCCAGCCTGCTTCAAGACCTCAACTATCATCCCTGTCCTCAAAGATCCCAGGATCATAGGGCTTCTGCGGTAATTAAGTTGTTTGAGTGTCTTGTGCTGTCCCACCTCAAATCCATAACAGACCCTCTCCTGGACCCTCTACCATTTGCCTACAGAGCCAACAAGTCTGTAGATCACTCAGTTAACATGGCCCTTCTCTTTATCGTCCAGCACCTGGATTCCTCAGGAACATACACAATGATCCTGTTTGTGGATTTCAGCTCTGCTTTCAGCACAATCATCCCGGATCTGATACCCTACTTCCTGTCTGACAGGAGGCAGCACGTGAGACTGGGAAAACATGTATCTGACTCCCAGACCATCAGTACTGGTTCCCCACAAGGCTTTGTTCTTTCTCCTCTACTCTTCTCACTCTTCACCAACAGCTGCACCGCCGGTCACCAGTCCTTCAAACTCCAGAAGTTTGCGGACAACACCTCCCTCATTGGGCTCATCTCTGAAGGGGGTGAGTCTGCCTACAGAGATTGACCATCTGGTGACCTGGTCCATTCAGAACAACCTGGAGCTCAACGCTGTGAAAACAGGAGACTTCAGGACGAACCCAGCCACACCTGCCCCCATCATCCTGTGTGACTCCCCAGTCAATACTGTGGACTCCTTCCACTTCCTGGGAACCATCATCACCCAAGGCTGCTCTCTGACTAAAAAAGAGCACCAGAGGATGTACTTCCTGCGGCAGCTAAAGAAGTTCAACCTAATGTACAGTTAATCTTTATTTAAATTTTTTAATATTTAATTTTATTTAATTATTTAATTAATATTTTAATATTTAAACACAGACTGTATATGCGAGCGTGTGTGTGTGTGTGTGGGTGTGTAATCATTTCACATTGCTGGCATGGGTGAAGAAGATAATCACACACAACCACAAGGTAAACACATAGCATTCAAAGAAACAACGATAACAAAGGTAACTAACAACAAAAGATAACTAACAACTAACAAATAGCACAAACTGGAAGCAGTGTACAGAAAACCTGGCACCAACAACAATAATGCAGAGAGAACAGATAAAAATAAACAGATTACACACACTATTATGTTGGACCTGTGATCACACACTATATTTTGATCAGCATAAATGTCACAATCTTAATGTATTTTATGAATAGTAATGCAAGGGGTAAAATATTATATTATGTATATACCGATTATCCAAAAAAAGATTAATATGCCAGGTGTATACAAACTTATGAGCTGATCATATAGCTAATAGATCGCCAGATAAAAATGCAGATATACTAAAAAAAAAAAAATTTAAGCATTCATAAAGGTTCTTTGGTTTGTCCCTCTGAATCAACTTTTGAAGAAACACACAACAGAGCTCCAAGTACAACTGCAGACATCTATCTATCTATCTATCTATCTATCTATCTATCTATCTATCTATCTATCTATCTATCTATCTATCTATCTATCTATCTATCTATCTATCTATCTATCTATCTATCTATCTATCTATCATCCCAACTGTGCTGGAAGTTCTGGGACACATGCAGATTATATACAGTATCCTGGAAATAGATTTTTTTTTTAGAGTGAGCGTGAGAAAGTTCGGCTTTACAGTCAACCTCTCTCTCTCAATTCATCCATCAGTTCAGTTCGGTTTAATGTCTGCAGCACCATGGCAGAGTTTCCAAATAAAAAAAAGTACAAAACACACTTCACCCCAGACTACACTAAAGTATACACATGCATAATAGGAGTAAAAAACAATGACTCTAACTACATTTACATGGACAGCAATAATCTAATTATGGACCTTATTCTGAGTAAGACAGTATTCTGATTAAGGTGTTTACATGAGTTGCTTTTAGAATATTCCTTTCATGTTCATGTTTCACATGTTATAGAACATAGATCGATTAAGGGCACACGTTATTACGTCCCCACGCCACGCCGTCCGATGTTCCCTCCAGAATTTCACGTATCGACATACAGTTTTTGGGCGTTTTGTTTTTCATTTTACGGAAGCTTCAAGCACAGTTGACTATTTGTCATGCGGTATGTGAAAATAGACGACTGCTTGAAGATGTGGGCTGCGTCCCAAACCCACGTACGCACTCCTACTATATAGTAGCCGAGATATGTGTATTTCTCCAACTACATAGCAGGTATGAATGCGTTAACGGCCGCATCCGAAACAGCGTATTTACCTACTATATAGTAGTTGAAATACATGTATTTCACCTAACACATATTGTAATAGGTAAGTATCTGGTTTTGGACGCAGCCGTGCTCTCTTGTTTGCTGTCAAGCCATTGTATACATGTCCTGTCACAAAATGCGGTGAAAATTCCCACACAATGTTAATAGTGTGATTAAGGTGTGTACATGTCTGTAATGCATGTCAATAATGCGACTAAAACAGGAATACTCCACACGCCTTAATTCCATTTGTGTTTACTTCGAGTATGACTTTAATCAGATTAAGGTCATCAATTATTGCTGTTTACATGCTATTTTCTTAATCAGAGTATCGTCTTATTCAGGTTAATATTGGATTATTGTTGTCCATGTAAACGTACTGAATATAGCTTGCTGTACTGTTTGTAGCAGGGATTTCTCAATAGCCCATGGTGGGTTAAATGATTGTAAAAGACATGTTGAGGTGTTTAATAGGTATCAGAGTATAGCTAATGTTACTTACCAAACTTATTTACCAAACTTCCTGTAGACACGTGTAAAGTAGTTATTGAATAAAAAAAATGACTCCATGAGTTGAATGATACAGTAATATAATATAGTATAATATAATATGAAACCTTGTAAGTCCATATTTTAATGTCACATTTACTGCTTATACCAGAAAAGCTATTTGCATTAGTGTGTATAAACAGTGTGTGTAAATAATTGCAATACGTTGTTAAATAAATAGGTCTGTTCTGTCATAATTAAATGACATGGACAAACAAATACCAAAGACATGCATCCATGCTAATTATTCTCTGCAACTCAATAAAAAAAAAAAACAACAGCAAGCTAAGTCCATATTATTTTTAAGCATAATGAACTGCCACTAAGTCAGTCAGATCAGATTAGTTTAGGGCAGTCCTAAGCAAACTCTAGCTACTTTTGAAAAGCTACAGTTAGTAGAATTAACAGTACCTTGCTAGGCAACTAGTTATTAAACCATGAAATCCATGTACATCATAAGATGAATGCAAGGTGCAGTAATAAGCATCAAAGTATTTTAATTAACATTGTTGATAAAAGACAAGGCAGAGTGATAAGAGTCATAAATGATAACATGCTAGTGATGTCAGCAAACCAAACATAATTAAAAATTGTTTGTCTAAGTAATGATTAATGTTTTACTCTTTCCTGTGTTCCAGGATGCCTCGCACAGCTGGATGGTAAGTTCTTCCTTACATCATTTGAAATATAGAAATACAGGAGTACAGAAGTGCCAACACTGCTAATGAGAAAAAGTCAGCAGACAGGATGGGATAAATCTAATAGTCTATGTGGGTTTCCTCTGGGTTCCTCTGGGTTCCTCTGAGTGCTTCAGCTGACTAAAGCTTTCTTCAGAACTAGTGAATGTTCCTACCTTGAGTTATTGCTGGTTGCCATGGTTTCTCATGGATAGAACCCGGTTAGCATAATATAGAGGCTCAGACTACATAGCTTGCCTCATCGTCAGGGCCAATGAAACTGGAGCAAAGTCAGAGTGCATAATGTATTGAGACATGGCCAGAGAAACAGGACATAGTCATCGAATTAACTGAAACATTGTTTTTCTGTTTTTATCAGTCTGTGGCAAGGCTACTCTGAACACCAGGATAGTAGGAGGACAGAATGCTGTTTCAGGGTCCTGGCCTTGGCAAGTCAGCCTGCAAATCAGAGGATCCCATTTCTGTGGTGGCTCCCTCATCAATAATGGCTGGGTTCTCTCGGCAGCTCATTGCTTTGGAAGGTATCATATAGAATAAAAAACTATGCAAACAACTCACAGGACTTTGACATTTAATGTAATCATGCTAAGGTGAAGGTGACAGGAAAGGTTTTCTGCTTTTTCCAGTTACACAGCCTCCCAAGTGACTGTGGTGCTGGGGCTGTATACTCTGAGCGGAACCAACCCTAACAGTGTGTCACGGTCCCTCACTGCAGTCTTCAAACATCCAAACTACAATTCACAAACGAATGACAACGACCTCTCTCTACTGCAACTGTCTTCTGTTGTAACGTTCAATAATTATATCACTCCTGTCTGCCTGGCTGCACCAGGGAGCACTTTTTTCAACAGCACCATGACATGGGTCACTGGCTGGGGAAATACTGGCACTGGAGGTGAGAATAATTATTGTTGGTGTAGCTGTTGGTCTAACTTGAAAGTAAGGTAGTGTAGTTGAAAATTTAGGAAATTTTATATTGTAATATTATCATTATAAAATTTACATTATATTAAATTTATATTGCTCAGAATTTGTTTATTTATTTATTTATTTATTTATTTTAATTCTTAAACTTGTCAGAGAGTCTTGGTTGGGCCATTGAGCAAGCAAGAACTTTTAATGATGTTCAACTTGTCTTTCCTCAGTAAATCTACCTTCTCCTGGGACACTGCAGGAGGTTCAAATCCCAATTGTTGGAAACAGGTTGTGTAACTGTTTGTATGGTTCTGGAACGATCACCAACAACATGCTGTGCGCTGGGTTGTTGCAAGGCGGCAAGGACTCGTGTCAGGTATTGTCATCTTTATCGGTTTACTTCTTGTGTTGTAGCCCTTTTCAGTTGAAGGTTTATTCAATTAGAAGACATAAATGTTTGTCTGCACTGCACAGGGTGACTCTGGAGGTCCACTGGTCATCAAACAGGGCTCTCAGTGGATCCAGGCCGGCATTGTGAGCTTTGGTGAACAATGTGCTCTGGCAAATTTCCCTGGTGTGTATACGAGTGTTTCTCAGTATATGAATTGGATCGATCAAGTAATCACTACAAATCAGCCGGGCTTCATCCAATTTACATCCAGTGGCAATAATGGTGATCTGCAGGTCATCTGCAATGACCTGTCGACTTATACCACACCTGCTCCCACTACTGCAGCACGTAAGCTTATCTGCATTTTCTCTAAACTATTCTTGATGAAGTTAGCAGAAGCATACAGAAAAAGGCACTGTGCTAAAATAGACAAACTTTTCTTTTCCTTTCTCTTCAGCTGTGGTGTGTGGAAACGCAAAGTTCAATACTCTTACAGGAACAGGCAGCTCTTTGGCGTCAGCAGGTACGTGGCCGTGGATAGCCAGCCTGCAGCTTAATGGTACTCATGTTTGTGGTGGAACACTGATAGCCCAGCAGTTTGTCGTAAGCTCAGCTGATTGCTTCTCTAGGTAAAAAAAACCCACCAGAATATCCAAGTGGCAGTTAAACATTAAAACTTTACTCAGATATTAAAACCACATTTTTACCCTTTCATCCAGCTCAAACAAACCTTCTGAGTGGACTGTAAAACTGGGTCGGCTCAGTCAGAACGGCTCCAACCCCAATGAGGTCTCTGTCAATGTGACTAATATCACGTTCAGCGAAGGTGACAGCAATAATATAGCAGTGCTGCAGTTGTCTTCCATGCCTACGCTTTCCAACTTCATCCAGCCCATATGCGTGGACCAAGGGAATAACAACTTCAGCGTTGGTACTCAGTGCTGGGCAGCTGGCTGGGGCACAGGAGGAGGAGGTACAGATTTATTTGTGTGTGGGGAAAAAAAAGTGTCACATTCTGTATCAAACCAATTGATGTCAGCACTTTATAGACTCTTACTGATCTTTTCGACCTAACCTTTGTTATCTGTCTGCTATAGCTCAACAAACACTTCAGCAGTTCAGCACTGTTATAGTGAACTGTGCAAATACGTCTTCATCAAACAGCATCTGCACAGAAGCCATACCCATAGAACAGGTCTCTTTGCATGTCTTTTGCATTTTTTCTATTTTTACATTTTAATTCCACAGTTAGACAAAGCACTATGGAAAACTGACCTGTGGTCATTTTTTGTGTCCATCAGACTATAAAAGGAGGACCTCTAATGTGCAAGATTGGGCAGTCATGGATCCAGGCTGCAGTTTTAACTCTCGCCAGCAACAGCTTGAACAGCACCAACAATTCTACCAACAGCTCGAACAGCACCAATAATTCTACAAACAGCTCGAACAGCAAGAATGGCTCAACCAATGTTGCCAGCTCAAACAGCTCTAACTCCACTAAAAGCTTATCAGATGTGTTCATTCTTAAAACAGACACACAGACATTCACTAAGATAGACACTTTCAAAACTTTCTTGAAGTCTACAGTGGGTTCCTTCCCTCCTGCAGTGGCACCTTCTTCTTCTTCCTCCACTTCACGTTGTGAAACTTTGTCATCCCTTTCAGTTGCCTCAGTCTTTCTCTGTCTTTTTGCCCTCTTCCAATCTTTTGTTTTATAATAAGCACCTCTAATAAGTCAATATAAGGAATCAGGAAAATTACACTATATCTAAGGAAAAGTACACTATATCTTTATTGATTTATCTTTTCACAATAACCTAGACACTTCTAAATATAAGAAACAATGTTGCAGGCTTCCTATTTTGAAGCTAAAATTACACAAAAAAAATTTTTCCATGGTATTTTTTTAATTTTTGCACTTTTTACCTGTATGGTTTGATAGAGAAAGCTCAGTTAAATTCAATTCAATTCAATTTGATTTGTATAGTGCTTTTTACAATGGACATTGTCTCAAAGCAGCTTTACAGAAGCAGATTTTAAATGTGCGAATTTATCCCAAAGATCCATCTCATCCCTAAGATGCTAAGAGGAAGAAACCTTGAGAGGAACCAGACTCAGAGGGGAACCCATCCTCATCTTGGTAACAAAGGATAGTGTGAAATGGGTTTAAACATCTAAATCATCTAAAGACCATGTCATTAGCTAAATATCCCATTCCTCATGACTTTCTTGTTAAAGATGCCTATACATATGAGTTTTGGATATGTAGGCTGACTTCTATATGAATAGATCAGCCATAGTTCCTGCCTCAAGTCACTTTGAATAAAAGCATCAGGCAAATGTAGCACATTATATTTTATATAAAATATCACATATAATACTGGAAACATACAGTGATATACTGTCAAAAATACAGTAAATTTTCTTGTAAAGTTACAGTACTTTATAGTAAATATGTTTCAAAATTATTTACTGTGAAATCAAAGAAATATATTTTGTTACTTCACTATGTCCATATTATGTAATATATTATTACTTTATTAACCCAGCTAAATGACCTGACAGTGATTGTGGACCTTTAAATAAATAAATAAATAAATAAATAAATAAATAAATAAATAAATAACATTAAAAGGAGGCACTTTTGCACTAGACAGCAGACTTTTTAGGGTTAGGAGTTGTTGAACAATAGTAAGGAGTTGAAGAGGAGGTTGTCAGCACAGAAACGTTCTCTAGTGGAGAAAATGATAGAAACTTATCAAACATTAAGAAGATGGGGCTTCAAGCAAGATCTTTCTCCCGAAACTGACTAATGTGAAATATCTGCACTGCAAAACCAATTATGAGCTGTGAAAAAAAAAAATGTATGCTGGGGTTGTTTTTTTCTGGTAATTCCTACTAAATGAACTTTGCTCATATTCTTTTTTTATTTCAAAAAATATTCTTATTTTTGTGGTTACTGGTTTTATTTTTAATAGTGAAATTAAACATTGTACGGACTGAGTACATTTTAAATGTAACTATGAAACTGTACCGTTTTGTATTTCAGTATTTTGCTACAGATCTGTAAATAAATACTATTGCAGAAAAAAAAAATGTTTGGTTGTGTGTCATTTAAATTTACGTTAATGTTTTATATTTTATAGAAGGAAAGTCAGTGCACAAAAATGATTTTCGATTGTAATGTACAGAAATTGGGTGTAAGGATTAATTAACATGTCCAGCAGGTGCTGTTTTTAATTACTTTACATTTTAAATTCTTGTGAGTCATCTTTTCGTGCCACCACTTATAAGTTGAGATACTTTGTGATTCTTTCTCCTTTGTTCGCCTGAGAGACAGGATGGATTAACATGAATCACGTTTGTGCATTTATAAACATACATCATAGACATGTCTTGGAAAGAACGTTAACGGAATAATTGTTCGCTTTTATAAAGTGATCTGTGTCGATATAGCACAACTTTTATCCTAATACAATACTTGTGATTACAACAAACTAACTCTTTAGGAAGTGTGGGTATTATTAGCTAACAAATAATACACTGAATAATAAATTCAGGGTTATGTTGAATGGTTTTTTTGGTAGATGTTTCAGTATGCTTACAAATTGCATATAAACCTTACTGTAGTAACATTTATATAAATAGTTTCATTATTTTCATTAGTATCTATTAAGAATTTTATAAACAGAAATGCACAAAGGTTCATGTTCAAACCAAACTCCTATACATTTTATTTATTAAGAAACTTTCAAGAATATAAGAAGATACAGTCCCCACTGAAACTATTTGAACAGCAAGGCCAATTTGTTTGTTTGTGCTATACTCCAAAGACATTTGGGTTTGAAATCAAAAAATGGATAGACAAGAGTTTAGGATTTCAGGTTTAATTTCCTGGTATTTATTTACAACCCCAATTCCAAAAAAAGCTGGGACAATGTCTCCCAAAAAATCTAAATACAATGATTTGCAAATCTCATAAACCCATATGTTATTCACAATATCCATCCATCCATCTTCTACCGCTTACTCCTTCTTCAGGGTCACGGGGAACCTGGAGCCAATCCCAGGGAGCATCTGGCGCAAGGCGTGGAACACCCTGGACAGGGTTGTTATTCAAAATAGAACATAGAAAACATATAAAATGTTTACACTGAGGTAATTTTGAATTTGATGGACACACGTCTCGAAAAAGTTGAGATGGGGCAACAAAAGGCTGGAAAAGTAAGTGTTACTAAAAAGAAACAGCTGGAGGAACATTTTGCAACTAATTAGGTTAATTGGAAACAGGAGGTCAGTAACATGACTTGGTATAAAAAGAGTATCTTAGAGAGGCGGAGTCTCTCAGAAATAAAGATGGGATGGCATCCAGATGGAAGCATATGTTGCTCTAAAACCTGTAAATACCTTTCAGCATTGATGGTGCCTGTCCAGATGTGCAAGCTGTCCATTCCATAGGCACTAATGCACACCCATACCATCAGAGACGCAGGCTTTTGAACTGAGCGCTGATAAAAAGCCGAATGGTCCATGGTTTCCAAAAAGAATTTCAAATTGTCTGACCACAGAACAGTTTTCCACATTATTTATCATTTACTATTTATCATTATCAATATCAGTCCATTTTAAATGAGCTTTGGCCCAGAGAAGACAACGGTGTTTCTGGATCATGTTCACATATGGCTTCTTTGCATGATAGAGCTTTAACCAGCATTTGTGGATGGTACGGCGAACTGTGTTCACAGACAGTGAGTTCTGGAGGTGTTTCTGAGCCCATGCAGTGATTTCCATTACAGACTCATACCTGTTTTTAATGCAGTGCCAACTGAGGGCCCGAAGATCATGGGCATGCAATAGTGAAATTCACACTTCTCCCTTTTACACAGAGATTTCTCCAGATTCTCTGAATCTTTTGATGATATTATGTACTGTAGATGATGAGATATTTAGAGTCTTTGCAATTTTACATTAAAGAACATTCTGAAATTGTTCCATAAATTGTAGATGCAGTTTTTCACAGATTGGTGAACCTCTGCCCATCTTTACTTCTGAAAGACTCTGCATCTCTAAGATACTCTTTTTTTAAAATACACAATCATGTTAGTAGCCTGTTACTAATTAACCTCCAGCTGTTTCTTTTTAGGAACACTTACTTTTCCAGCCTTTTGTTACCCCATCCCAACTTTATTGAGATTTGTTGCGGCCATCAAATTCAAAATTACCTTATTTATTTCTTAAAACAGTAAATTCCTCAGTTTAAATATTTTATATGTTTTCTATGTTCTATTGGGAATAACATAAGGGTTTATGAGATTTGCAAATTATTGCATTCTGTTTCTATTTACATTTTACACAGCGTTCCAACTTTTTTTGAATGGGGTTGTACATCTACAGTAGATGTGTTAAACAACAGAAAACATAGAGCTTTTTTATAAGTGATGTCACTGACTGCTGTTTCTGGGTTTTACTTTGCAGCTCTCACAATGTTTTTGTCATCAGCTGTTCTTTTGGATTCTTGTGGTTGCTTTTCTGGTTATGGACTTTGTTTACCCTGTTAATCTCGATTCTCTGTTCCGCCTAGTGTAGCCTGTTTGCCTGATCTTTTGACCCTAGCCTGCTTTGGACTTTGTTTTCTGCCTAAACCATTGTACTTCTATTTGTTTGATTAAACTGCCATACCTGCACGTGCTTCTGTGCTGCGCCTACATTATGTGACTGCAGTCTTCACAGGTGAAACTGAAAGGGTCATTCCATCTCAAGTGGCGCAATAATTGCAAAGTTGGTTGCTTGACCATTTGTAATTTTATTTATTTTATTTTTTTGAGTAATTACCTCTATGTATTGCATTGCATCGTGGCGTTTTTATTTTATTTATTTTTTATTCTAAACTTAATTTAACTACTACGGCCATGTGTCATGGGACACAACATATTTTGGTCGTATCTATCAATTTTGGGAAATCTCAATATCTCAGGATGGTCCTAGCTCCTTGGAACAAAAACAGATCTCTAGAGCACATTACAGGGTACAGGAGCATATATAAACATTTTGCACATTCTTGGTCCTTAGACTTAGAACTTAAGTCTAAATGTAATGCTCAAGATTGTGCATAGTTCCACATTTAGAGTCAATTAATAATGGGAAGGGTTCTAGTCTCAGCTTAAAAAAAATGAGTTAGAGGATACCTAGGTAAGTATAGTGTGCATGCAGAACATTTCAGGTTTGAGAATCGTTTTGTTTGTTTGTTTATTTGTTTTTTATGGTGGCGAGAAAGTCCATTTAAAAAATCTCTCTTTGGGGAATATCTCTGGAATGGGAGAAGATGTGAATCTGAAATTTTCAAAGAAATAAGTCCTGTAAAGTATCATTCTGCTATAAAAATTTGTGACTTTGAGATTAAAGGTAAACTCTGCAGCACCCAGATGGCCAGATTTGAAGAACCAGCCTGACCTGTCATGTTAGTATAGGTGTATAGTTGGTATGCGTGAATAGCTTTGATCAGTGTTCAGTTTGGGTGTTTTTACAAATAAACAGTGTCATAAACAGAGCTGTGGAGAAACAACAACACACCAAACCACACAGAAGAGCTTAAACAAATGATCAAAACAGAAAAAAAAATATGTACAATATATATAATTAGGGGACGTGAGAGAAAAACATTGGTGTTGTATTGCACTGTGCTAAAGTAAAGCGAGCAAGTGGCAACAGAAAGTATGTGAAGTGATTCTGGGAATAAAGTGTTTATTATTATTATTATAATTATTATATATATATATAATAATTAATAATAATAATAGGGTTTTAGATAAATGTACGGTGGCCGAGATGTGCAAAACAAAACATGTGTTCTCGGATTTGTTGTTTTGTTTTCATATTTGTGTTTTGTTTTGCACTTCTCGGCCACCGTAGTATTGATCTGACTTCTTACTAAATAAGATTTTTTTTCTCCCCTTTCTATTTTTTATTTCAACATGGCTGTGAGAAGCTTCACCGTTCCTCCAGTAAAGCAGGTGGCGATGTTGCACCCAAAAGCTGGTTCACAAGTCACCATTAAAACCACCAAGAAGAAGCACAATCTAGGCAGCTACCTGGTCGCCAGGACAACGCCGATGAACCGCGTTGTTACCTTTCGTGAGAATTGGTTTTATGGGGGAGGGAATTTTTTTTATGTATAGTCTCATTCACGAAAGTAAAATGCCGAAATGATGAGGTTAACTAGCTAATGCGATGATTGTAAAGACGGTGGAGTACACGAGTGTGATGATGACGGTGTGTATAAACAATTGCATCGTTAGCAACATTAGCTCTTGTAGCTAGTTACATTTGACCTTATAACTATAGCTGTTTTATTAGGAACCTGAATACAGAGGAAAGAGTAATCTCGGGTTTCCTTTCAGTCGATTAGCTAGAGAAGCCAAGCTACAGAATGTAAACAATCTCATGTAGTTGGCGTTAAGGGCCTGCTGTTATAGGACATTAATCAACAATTTGAAGCTGAGTTACAGTCACACCCCTCAAAGTGTTTGTTGACATCCATCCATCCATCTTCTACCGCTTAATCCTTTTCAGGGTCACGGGGAGCCTATCCCAGCATCGGGCATCGGCACAAGGCGGGGTACATCCTGGACAGGGTGCCAGTCACGGCACAATCATACACCCATTCATACACTACGGACACTTTAGACACGCCAATCAGCCTACCATGTATGGAGGAAACCGGAGTACCCGGAGGAAACCCCCGCAGCACGGAGAGAACATGCAAACTCCACACACACAGGGCCCCGGTGGGAATTGAACCCCGGACCCTGGAGGTGTGAGGTGAATGTGCTAACCATTAAGCCATCGGGTGCCCCCCAGCCAGTACATTTTCTAATTTAATAATGAACAAAATGTCATTTTGTTCCTTTTTTTTTTTTTATCTGTTATTAGGTACGTTGAAGGTTAAGGAACGTCCACAAAACAAGTTAGTTCCTGTTTTCGCTTGCGTTATAGCAGCTATTACAGTCGTTCTGTCCAGGTTGTCTGGTAATAGCACAGCGCAAAGTCCTCTGTCCTGAAGAATTTCGGAAAACGTACCAGACCCTGATACGGACTGCGTCTGTAAATATTCAATAAACTCAACAGAAAGCCTTCAGTGTATGGATTGTTCGATTTTTTTTCTCTCTTTTTTTTCTTTAGATAATGTTTTCCATCCATTCAAGTGTTTAGAACGAACGTGTTCATATAAATCTGCGATTTGTAAATGCCGCAAGTACTGTCGGAGCTCCTATGGTAGAAAACGAATCAACACCTTGTGACCAATCAGAACCGAGAACTCAACAGCGTTGTGTTGTGAAATGTTTTATTTCTCAGGTTGTCCCATTGTGGGATCTCTCCCTTCCGCTCCCTGCCATCGTCCTGATCTCCGTTGGACTCTATATGCTGTTTCTTGCAGGTGTCTTATGGTGCCATCATTGTCTCAAGGTGGGCACCGTTCTCCAGAGTCACTTCTGCTTCTGTTAAGGCTAGTACAGGCAAAGTCCTGTTTAATTGAATGGTGTATAACTGTGCTCAAATTAATTATAAAATAATTCTGTTTTACTCTTCAAGTCCCTGTTAAAGGTCCCCATTACTGTTCAAGTCCCCACTTTTACTGTTCAAGTCTTTTACTTTTACAGTCCCGTTTAAAGTGCCTAGAAAACATGCAGCGTTACTTAAATAGCCAAGCGCTCAACTTCAGCAAGGTGATCTTTATAATGCTGGTGGGCGGGACACTTCAAATGCTCAAGAGCATTCGATTGGACTGGAAATCTGATGAGAAGCTGAAGTGCAGAATGATGTCAACTAAATCGTTGGTCCGTATTGGTGGTAGAGGCAGACTTCAAATTTTGAATGCAGATATCTTCAAAATGCGAATGTTGTCATTGTTTTGGCGCAAACAAGCTTATAGATAATTTTTAAATTTGATATATTCATACTAAAAGACACAAAATATCCATTTTGATTTTAAGGGGACTTTAAGCACTGCTGTAATATCATGTTTGTTACACTAACCGTTACTGACTGTTCTGTTACTGAGGTATTGTTGTTGTTGTACAGTTTGTCAGCTCCGCTCTATCCCTTCCACGTTTTTGATTAACGGATCGTTCTTAGCTTAGCAGTGACCCTGATGTTGTACGGGTGTATCAGGTCCGAGCAGTGTTTTAAAGAAAGCTGCTCTACTGTACCTGCATCATACACGCTACCATTTCAGGGTCACTTTTGAGCTCCCAAATCCACTACCCATACAACATCTGGTCAGCGGTGGTCCTACGCTGGTCTCTTACCATTAATAAATGAGGCAGAGCTGGACCGAGAAATTGTGTGTATCTATATGCATATCATGCTTATGTGACTGTATGTGGCTTAATGACTGCAATTCTTTCGCAGACGCAGTGCAATCCTCAGTGTACAAACTGCTGCCCGAGCGTATCTCCTTTTGAGTACTGTCACATGTGCGCTCAGTCATGTGACTGCCACCCACCATCTCTTCACACGTGCCTTGACCACTCCTGCCCCACTCCTAATGTAAGAACTGCCAGATTTCTGTTGAGGTAGTAAATATAAAGAAGTTCGAAAACATCTTGTATTGTAACCCAGTAGGATCAGATGTTACGTAATTAGGGATACTCGTAAAAATGCTCCGATAACACCGCCTGATATGACATGATATATGACGTAAGCCTAGTGTTCACTGCTGCCTTAATAAACAGGCAACTCTTGAATCAGTAACGTGGTTCAAAGTAAGATGAGGTATTCACAGCGCGTGGAGCAGTGAAGGTAAGCAAGCGTGCAGGGAAAGTGTCACGTGTGTGAGCAGTTTACTTCTGCGAGCACTGAGCACCGAGACGTGAACGCTCAGTACGTTTAAATGGACAACAATAATCCGATATTAAGACGATACTCTGATTAAGAAACTAGCATGTAAACAGCGATTATTGATGACCTTAATCCGACTAAAGTCATACTCGAAGTAAACACACATGGAATTAAGAAGTGTGGAGTGTTCCTGTTTTAGTCGCATTATCGACGTGTATTACAGACACGTACACACCTTAATCACACTATTAACGTTGCGTAGGAGTTTTCACCGCATTTTGTGGCAGGACACGATCACACACGGCGGTGCTCAACCATTTAATGGCTAACAATAGAGCTCGGCTGCATCCGAAACTACATACTACATAATTTATTTATTTCTATGATGTTGCATGCTGTGCTGTTCTGATATGATATGACCTTGTGTGCTGCAGTGTGCCATGTGGGACTGCACCTGCAACCCTCAGCCACCTCAGTGTGACTCCATCAACTGCTTATGCTGCGAAATCAAGTTCAAATAGAGACCAAATGGAGGATTTGCACTTCCAAATGTCTAGCCCGAGCTGTGTATGTGGTCACATGTTCGGAAGTGCGTTTGTGCTCATGTTTACAGCGAATATGTGCTCCTTTTCTCCATTGCACATTTACTGAAACGCATCCTGGTAGCACTTTACATTCATTGCGCTAATACCTGAATTAATACTTACTTAAATATGAGCTACGGCACGTGCTAATCACAAACTAGCGAAGAGCGAACCTTAACTAGGAAAAGTGAATCATTTGTATGTGAATAACGTCCATTTTTAAGTACATGTTAATACAGGTTTGTTAGTTCATGTATTAATGAACACATAGGCATAAACTAAATCAAACATGTTCTATAAGAAAGAACATGAAATAAACGTGCATCATTTCAAATTGTTTATATAATTTGCCGTATGCAGCTGCGTACCCAAACGTCATTGGATGGCGCTGGATTACTTTGATAATTGACGTTCCTCATTATCGAACATAGAAAGACGCACTAATGATAAACACCAATCATTTAATCTCAACCTGTTTTGTGTCACTCTCCATCCATTTTCCTTTTTCATTTCAAATACCACTGTAGTACTAGTATACACCCCTATCCCACCCACCCCATAATGTGTGTGTGTGTGTGTGTGTGTGTTGTATATATATATATATATATATATATATATATATATATATATATATAATATATATATATATATATATATATATATATATATATATATATATATATATATATATATATATATATATATATATATATATATATATATATAATGTGTATATATGTATGTATGTATGAATGTCTTATATTAGTCTTCACATGTACTAACGTGCTTACAGAGGTCAATATTCACGCAGGAATTCGTAAGACACGCGATAGCTACCTACCAAGTTTAGCTCTTCATTAGTTTGTGATTAGTACACGCTATAACTCGTCATTAATTAAGTAATTAAGTGTTAGTGTTAGTTTAGGTATTAGTGCACGATTATTCGGTACATTATTCGTGTAAGGTGTTACCCACATCCTTTTTCTACCTTCCTGTTTTATGTTTACTGACCTCACATGCTTTTTCAATGCTAGCGTTCGAGTTCTTGCTTTTTTTTGATGAGCTTTACCCTAGCAAGGCCATTTCTTTTAAGCATTTACTTTTAGCTGACATGATATATTACCTGTGCTAAATTTCCATCCATCCTCAACCGCGTATCCGTAATCGGGTCGCGGGACCTGTGCTAAATTTCCCATCTTTAAACCAGCATTAAAAAAAATGTACAAACAAAATCAAGGCCTTTTCTATATCCAGTCTTTTTCATTTGTTCATGCGATTGAGACTTGTGATGCTTCTCACTTATGATATTTGTAGAACTGGACTGACAAAATCATATTTTTGTGGTTCTGACATTTTTTGTTTTGTTTCTCCATTTGAAATATTAAGCACAAGTCACTTATTGTGTTTACTGTAATTATATTGCACCTGCTGTGTCCTTGTATTTCTGCTATCACGGCACTAACACCAGTTTTCTAATATGTACTTTTGTTAGTATTGATTTTTATAGATTTTTTATTTTTGTCTGTGTAGAAACATGCTGTATTGTCTTTACATTGGAAAATAAACCTTTTCATTTTTAAATATGTGTAGACCGTTTGTGTTCTTGCTTACTGTGACATTTCAGTCGAAAATTGTCTCCCTCACGATGCCATCAGAAGTTACGCAATGTGCACGATGTGTGTTTCATTATTAAGTAGTATTGTTCTAGTACCGAGGTCCGTCTTCAGTAACGGCTTTATCCCGGTCAGGGTCGAGGTGAATCCGGAGCTTATTTCGAGAACACTGTCTACAGAATTAGGTTAAGATGAAACGTGGGTAATTCGTTGAGGTTTGATTGTACAGTGGTGTATTTCATCTTGTTAGCTTTAATAATTAAGGATTGTTTTATCAAATGGCCATTTCATACAGGAAATACATTTCAACAATACTTCTGAATAAAATTATTTAATTATGTTTTGACCAATATATAACATGTACAGTATACAATGGATGTGTGCGTATGTGTGTGTGTGTGTGTGTGTGTGTGTATATATATATGTGTGTGTATGAGTGAGAGAGAGATCTATATATAGATAAGTCTACACACCCCTGTTAAAATGGCAGGTTTTTGTGAAGTAAAAGAATTGAACTTGAAGATAAATCATGTCAGATCTTTTTCCACCCTCGACGTGAAATGACAGTGTATAAAAACGTAAGTGAAAACCAATCAAACATCCATCCATCCATCCATCCATCCATCCATCTTCTACCGCTTTCTCCTTCTTCAGGGTCACGGGGAACCTGGAGCCTATCCCAGGGGGCATCGGGCACAAGGCGGGGTACACCCTGGACAGGGTACCAGTCCATCGCAGGGCACAATCACATACACACTCACACACCCATTCATACACTGGGGGAGGAAACCAGAGTACCCGGAGGAAACCCCCGCTGCACGGGGAGAACATACAAACTCCGCACACACATGGCCCCGGCAGGAATCGAAAAAATTAGCACCCTGGTATAATGATCAAACGCGTACCTTAAAACAGACATCTCGAAAATTAGAACGTAAATGGCGTCAAGCCAAACTGGTGATATTTCAAACATCATGGAAGGAGAGCCTACTGAAATATAGGAAATCTCTTAGAAAAATCTTTCTCCACCTTAATAGGAGATAACAAAAACAATTCTAGATTCCTTTTCAACACAGTAGCAAAATTAACTAGGAATAAAACCACTATAGAGAGAAACACTCAATCATTACATAGCAGTGAAGATTTCATGGAATTTTTCATTGATAAGGTTGAAAATATTAGACGTGAAATACAGGCCATTAAATTTAAACCGGACAGTGCTGAAACAAACCCACTACATGACAATGTAGCAATATCAGATCAATGTTTAGAGTGTTTTGCTCCGCTTAGAGAGACCGAACTAGCTACATTAATCTGTTCAGCCAATTCATCAACTTCCATACTAGATCCCATATGGGGCGGTTGTGGTGCAGTTGGTAGAGCGGGTTGTCCACTAATCGTAGGGTTGGCGGTTTGATTCCCGGGTGACTCCACATGCCGAAGTGTCTTTGGGCAAGACACTGAACCACAAGTTGTTCCCGATGGCAAGCTAGCACCTTGCATGGCAGCTTTGCTACCATTGGTGTGTGAGTGTGAGTGTGTGTGTGAATGGGTGAGAATGAGACACAGTGTAAAGCGCTTTGGATAAAAGCGCTATATAAGTGCACATTTACCATTGTTTACCATTGTTAAACAGATTTGTCCAGGAGTAATTGATCCATATATATATATATATATATATATATATATATATATATATATATATAAGCACTTAGCACCTGATTGAACTTGACCTGTCTCAACTGTCCAGCTATAGACCTATATCAAATCTCCCCTTCATCTCTAAGATTTTAGAAAAGGTTGTAGCAAAGCAGATATGCTCATACTTAGATAGGAGCAACATTCATGAAATGTATCAGTCAGGATTTAGACCTCATCATAGCACAGAGACAGCATAAGTTAAAGTAGTAAATGACCTTCTACTGACCTCTGATCAGGGTTGTGTCTCACTGATTGTGTTGCTCGACCTTAGTGCAGCTTTCGATACTATATATCACACTATTCTCCTTGATAGATTAGAAAATGTTGTTGGCATTAAGGGAACAGTCCTCTCCTGGCTCAGGTCTTATCTGACCGATCGTTATCAGTTCGTAGATGTAAATGGTGATTTCTCCATGCGTACTGAGGTTACTTTTGGAGTTCCACAGGGTTCTGTTTTAGGCCCACTGCTTTTTACTTTATATATGTTACCCCTAGGACAAATTATTCGTAAACATGGAATTAGCTTCCACTGTTATGCTGATGATACACAGTTGTATGTTTCAGCGAAGCCAGAGGACAGACAGAAGCTTAGTAAAGTTGAGGATTGTGTAAAGGACATTAGACGTTGGATGTTAACTAACTTCCTTTTACTTAATTCCGATAAAACAGAAATACTTTTATTAGGCCCACGTGTACCTAGAAGTAATCTTTCTGATCACATGGTTACTCTAAATGGTCTTTTTGTTTCATCATGTACAGCAGTTAAAGACCTCGGAGTGATTATTGACTCCAGTCTATCATTTGATGCTCATGTAGATAATATTACTAGGATAGCCTTCTTTCTTCTCAGAAATATTTCTAAGATAAGAAACATATTGTCACTACATGATGCGGAAATACTGGTTCATGCATTCGTCACCTCTAGATTAGATTACTGTAATACCTTACTGTCTGGATGTTCCAGTAGGAATATAAATAAACTCCAGTTAGTCCAGAATGCAGCTGCTAGAGTCCTAACTAGAACTAGAAGATACGACCATCACCCCGATCTTATCCACACTGCATTGGCTCCCAGTGAAATCTCGCAGTAACTATAAAATACTTTTATTAACCTATAAAGCACTAAATGGTCTCGCGCCACAATATCTAAGCGACCTTCTGGTTTTATATGATCCACCACGCCTACATAGATCAAAAGATGCAGGTTATTTGACGGTACCTCGAATAGTGAAGGCTACAGCAGGGGGAAGAGCTTTCGCTTATAGAGCCCCACAGTTATGGAACAATCTTCCTATTAGTGTTCGGGACTCAGACACAGTCTCAGTGTTTAAGTCTAGGCTTAAAACTTATTTGTTTACTCAAGCCTACCCTGACTAGACTTTCTATTATACTAATTCCCAGTCCTAATAATCTTTTCTCTCCCTCTCTCCTTCTGCCGAGCCACACACGATTTTATGGAGATACTAGAGATCCAGATCCTTTCTGCCTCTGGACGGAGCTCAAATCTTCTCTAATTCCCGACTGCTGGGACTACGGCTGCTCCTAAGGCCAAAAAGACTTCATGTACATCCATAATGAACTTTTTCACACTATCTGTTGTTATCCAGATGATGATGGGTTCCCTTCTGAGTCGGGTTCCTCTCAAGGTTTCTTCCTTTTAAACATCTTAGGGAGTTTTTCCTTGCCATCATCGCCACTCAGTGGCTCGCTCAGTTGGGATAAATTCACACATTTAATATCTGTATACTGTGTTCATATTTCTGTAAAGCTACTTTGAGACTATGTCTATTGTAAAAAGCGCTATAAAAATAAAATTGAATTGAATTGAATCTCATTGGTTTCATCTGACTGCTGCCGCCAGTCCAATTATACCCCACAGAGCTGTCATATCATTTCTTTTCTTTCCTTCTTATCTGATCATTTTTCAAATCTTTCTTGCATTCTTGCTTGTCATTTTCTGAACATTATGTTCCTGTCTATAACAGAAGTAAAGTCTACAGTCAGGTTCTACTGCTGACTCTCGTGTTTTTTCTGTGCAGTGAAACTGATATTCTGACTTCATCAGGATTGTGGGAGAACAGGAACAGAAATTCAGTAAAAGTCATCAATGACAGACTGTAGTTTGTGGTGTCAGGGGCGTTAACTTGACTGTAAATCATCTGGGGCTGAGCCAAGATTCCTGTCCATGAAAAAACTTTTAATTACATGCTTCTAAATAAACAATTTGCAAGTTTTTTTCTTGTATGTGTTCGCTAATTGCTTTAAAAATGTGAAAATTAAACAAAAAGTTATCATAAAACTTGCCTTGGGTGTTATCACTGTTTGCAGGACTACCAGACTGATAAAATATAAAACGTTTTGGCTATCTAACACAAGACTAGTTTAGTTTGGTGTCACTATCCAAGGGCAGGTATATTCCCCCTGCTATGATGGACAAATGAGGATGAAAATCACAGGACTTAGCTGTTGTGGGTAACAACAGCAAGTCAGCAGTATGAATTTGGCACATGTATGAGCTTTCTTTCCTATTGAATAGTATCTGTATAGTACCATTCTCAGCTGTCGGGATGTGTTCCCCCTGCTATGATGGAGGTGGTGTTAATACAAAGATAAAAGCTAAAACTTGTATGATATTTGTTTTTATCTGCTGTTTCTTTTGACTTTTTCCTCAGTAACTTGCAGTGAAAGTGTACTTGTTGGGACAGAAAACCATCAGATTTAGTTTACTCTAAACAGCTGAACTAAAGTGGAGCCCTCTTGTGGTCAAATCACACCGTCGCATTTCTATAAACAAACAAACAAACAATCTTTACTAAGGGGAAAAACGTTAAATATGATCAATATGTCCAGCTATTGTGCCTTTTGAGAACAGTCACATATTTAGCCTAGAAAATCACAGTTATATGTGAGTGAGAACACATTTCTTCCAGAAGTCTACAATATTATTATTGATAGAAATAACAGTAGGTGTTTGTGTGAATAAAGACATTTTAAAAAACGCAACAAACACAAATTATTTTATCCCATTTTCAAAATATAAGTAGACAGTCATGAAAATATGCCTTTGGATAAAGTCTTGATTATGTTCCTGTTTCATGATCTGATGGATAAAGTCTTGATTAAAGATTATTTATGGGATATAATGTATATTGTATATATTATTATATATAATTTACAGCATATTTTATTTATGAGTATATGGCCCATATATTTTCATGGCAACACAAAAAAAAATATCAGCGTATTTCTGACATAGCAATAAAACTGTAATAAAATAACCTCATAAATGTATTAGTTTTATTTACAATGCAGTAATGTAGCATCTTGTATTAAAGTGTGCTTTGACATAATTCAACAATTTAAAATCTGCTTCCGGACTTTAAAAGGCGGAACTGTTTGGCCCCTTTTCCGGATTAGTAGGGAAGCATTTTCTTGTTGTACTTACGTAAAGCGGCAACACTATTGTTTTCCCCAAGTTGAGTCACACCTCCTGCGCTATGATTGGCTAACGGTTCATAAACACCCGATGCGATTGGCGCCGTGTTTGTGAGTACGAGCTGTTAGCCAATCAAAGCGCAGGAGGCGGGAATATCGGCTTGGAATGACATGAAACGCTGGTGCATCATCTGACTACCTGAAACTTTTTCTGGATCATGAAACAGGAACAAAGAATCTTATTTTCGTTAATAGTTCCGTGCAAACACAACACTGTTTAATCTAATCTGAACACAGTGGCATGTTCTGGTTTATGCATTAGTCGTCATAAGTTGGTGTGATTTTTGTCTGCACCATGGATCCCAGAGACAGTGTTAATGCTGATCCTGATGTATTGACTGGCTCTGGAGGTAAGGAGCTAAACAAACTGACGTCTTTTACATTTGTGCAACCTTCACTCGAGTCGTCTCGGAGTGCATTAACTGTGCGTCTGGTCTTTAGGCCGCTGTCGGAGATGGAGGAATCAAAGCGGGTTTTGGTGAGTGACGTTTTACGAAATAAACTGGGTTGAAACATGTACAGTAGAGCACAGTTAAATTGTTTTCTTCGCATACCCCTGCCTGTCAGGCTCCCATACCCCTGCCTGTCAGGCCCCCATACCCCACATACTCCAGCCTGTCAGGAAGTTGGGGCAGGGTCAGCCATGATACAGCGCCCCCTGGAGCAGAGAGGGTTAAGGGCCTTGCTCAAGGGCCCAACAGTTGCAGCTTGGCAGTGCTGGGGTTTGAACCCCTGACCTTCTGATCAGTAATCTAGAGCCGTAACCGCTAAGCCACCACTGCATGTGTAGTACGCCCGCAGGAGCCGTGTAGTACGCCCGCAGGAGCCGTGTAGTAAATTATAATCCCTAACAATTAACAACAAACCCATATAGTACACCCAGGCTTGGGGACCAACAGAATACATGTAACAGTGTTACGTAATCAGGATACAAAAAAACGGATAAATGTAATCTGCTACAGTTACGTTAAAAAATAAACAAAGTATTCAGATTACTGGTACCTTTTGTTAAAAATTTAAAAAAAAAAAAGGAATTGTGTCAGGATTCCATTTTACTCATTTAAAACCAATGAAATGAATCTTTTGACATAACACAATATAGACAGCTGCTTGATTTATAGTTCTGGTTTTCTCTCACCAGTCGTGACTCACATGAATAACCTCCTGGTGCATGCGCAAATATTTTTTGTGCAAAGTTAATTTGGTAGAAATGAATACAAAATGTTCTCTGAAATGGTTTTGTTAGAGTGACATTACGTCCTCTTTTTCCCGGACATGTCCTCTTTTCCGGACCTTAAAATAGCATCCGGCCGGGATTTCTGCATTTGAGAAAATGTCCGGGATTCGTCTTTAGTTTCGACTCAGGACGGCTGTCATTTGCTGCAATTTTCAAGCAACTGTTTGACGCCGTACACAACAGCACTTCACCTTTGCTGAAAGCAGGCTAATGGTTGAGAGGTAGGAGTTTGGCCAGTATTTGTTGGAGGCCTTTTAGAATCGACCGATTGGTGTGCGAGAAGGCGGGAATTACAGGGAGGGGTTAAAGCAATGCACACAATACACAAGCACACATGATGCAGTATTAGACCTTAAGCACATCATAATGAAACAATGCCCGTGGCCATATACGGTCATTTTTTACTTTCATGTTATCACATTGCTTTGCATAATGACCATCATTCACATGTGTAAGGTACACTCGTGGCATCTAATATTTTATTTCATTCCATGGACATTCAAAAGAATGTAGGAAAAATTTCCAAACTGCGGATTGGGTTTGGAGATTTACCTCGCACCTCCATGGTTTGGGGGTTCGACTTTCGACTCCTGCCTCCACCCTGTGTGCACGGAGTTTGCATGTTCTCCCCATGATTTGGAGGTTTTCTCTGGGTACTCTGGTTTCCTCCCCCAGTCCAAAGACATGCATCATAGGCTGATTGGCATTTCCAAATTGTCCATAGTGTTACTGTGCCCTGCAATGGGTTGGCAACCCGTCCAGGGTGTCCCCCCTTGTGCCCCGTGTCCCTTAGGATAGCCTCCAGGCTCATCCATGACCCTGTGTAGGATATGCGGTATGGAAAATAGATGTATGGAAGACACCAAGGCCACTATAATACACTATAAACCCACCTACGGTACATAATCTGAACACTGTGGGATTAAATAATTTCACCAGATATTCTGCAGTACACTTTCAAGCATGGCTGACAAACTGTCGGAACTCCCCACATAATGCACAAATAGTAAACATTGTGCTGGACCTAATGTTTGACTTATGTCCGAGGAGAAGAGCACTAAGTGTCACAGAAAAGGATATATAAATTGTCTGACACACATGTCTACAGATAAAGTTAACTCCAATCATTTTAAACCTTCATCACAGACTAGTGACCTCTTAGTACATAATCGATTACGGCTGTGCGTGTTACACATTTCTGGGCCCAGCGCAAATAAAGTTTCCCATGGTTCCCTTTCCTGTGTCTTACTTTTAACTCCTAGGTCCACAAAGCCTCCCTTCTCATAGATAATCAGTCCACTATTGTTGCTATAGTGATGCCCCATAATCCTAATACGCCCCCTTCTTGGACTATATTGCCAGTGTGACCTCATAGTTCTGCAGAATAAACATGCACATGGCACACCTATACAGTACATGGTGAACTTTCTCGCTCTCTCTCACACAGTCTCTCACTTTGTCTATCCATTTTTATCTAGGTTGCTAGGTCTGTGTAATAACTTTGCCTACGTGGTGATGTTAAGTGCCGCCCGTGACATTTTAAAACAACAGGAGTCTCAGAATGCAACAATGCCGGTATGTTTGTATTTTTTTTTATTTGTTTGTTTATTTATTTATTTTCGTGTTCGTCTTCTATAATGTCAGTGAAGCGAGCAGTCACGAATATCAGTGTGATAACTGAGTGGAATGAACCTGATTGGTAGCACAACGTTTGAGGCAAAATCGAAAAAAAAATGAATGTTGTATTATTGTTTCCTCGGTGTATGTTATGTTCGTTGTGTTTGCAGACCCCAGGCCCCGTACCCTCAGACGGTGGTAACAGCACCAACAGTAGCCGCTACGACTGCAACCCTGTGTCTACTGCAGTAAGTGTTTAATAAACAGACTCCTGCACTGGTGGTGAACTTTAAGCGCAAGCAATTTGATACTATGGTTTCAGATTAGTTTATGGTTCGTTCTGACACTTCTCCCTGTCTGTGATTGGTCCGAATATCACATGCTAGTTTGATTTGCGAATACGCCACCAGCTCTGTCACTTATTAGTGTTTGCTCTGCAAAACAAACCAGTCGATGTCTTTCTCTGCTGCATTTTACCACCAGTGTGTGTGTGTGTGTGTGTGTGTGTGTGTGTGTGTGTGTGTGTGTGTATATATATATATATATCTCCATGACTTTGCTTGTTTTGTGGTATTAATTATTTCCAGGCTGTTCTTCTGGCTGACATCTTGCCCACTCTTCTGATCAAACTGACAGCGCCATTTTTCATACACAAAGTGCCTTATGGGTAATGCCTTCCAACATCTATACTGCGAATGGAGTTAGTTTAAAAATGCAGTTTATCATTTTCTAGGCCTGTGATTATGATGATAAACATTTAATCAGATGTTATTTGTAACATTGGCATGCAATGGTGTGGACTAGTTTCTTTTGTTTCAGGCTTTCGTTTGCTAGATAAGCTCTTCGTTGCAGTTTTAACTGGCTAAAGACTACAAGCTACTCCATGACATTATTAAGAACACGTTATAGATCTGCTTGTACTTTTGATTGACAGTTTCCGTATTCTGGGGTGTGTCGCTACGGCAACGACAAGCTTCTTGCTGGTGTCATTTTCTTCAACTGTGTGGATGAGCATATTAGGTAATGTGTATATCTGTGTGTGTGTGTGTGTGTGTGTGGTGTTTCTTGTACGATCTGATCTGACTGTGTTGAGTGATGTGTTGCTGGTTGTATCTGTAGGTGTGATCTTTGCCAGTGTGAGTTCAGGACTGGGCGAGCTGTCCTTCCTCTCTCTCACGGTCTATTTCAGCAGGTACAGCTCCATTTACGTGGATAACAGTACACTGAACGATGCATCACACAGCGGAAAAAAAAAATATTTACGTCCAATTGTATAGGATTTTGCTCTATGGGCTTTTTGAATTCAGTGAAATGGATCAAGGATTGTTCTTTTGGTAAAACAGTTCAGTCATAATTCTTACGAAGTGAAGAATTCACTTAACGTGCTTAAATACTCCAAGCCTGTCTTCCAGAGCAGTAACTAAACCCCACATAGGAGTCAGCATTATTGAGTTCAGCTTTGAATGGAGTCTGAACCATGAAGGAATCATTCAGAAAATGACTCCTTCATGATTCAGACATGATTCTAAGCTGAACTCACTAATGCTGGCTCTAACGTAGGGCTTAGTTAGGATGAGGTGCCATCCTAGTTCATTATGGCTTAGTTCCTTCATGGATCATGTTTGAATCATGGAGGGATCATTTTCTGAATCAATTCTTGTTATTGGTTTGGTTGAACCAATTCAAATGTCTATATGAATCATTTCCAACCCTTTTTTTTTGCGGAAAACTACTTGAATTGGCGAAATCGCACAAAATTGTTTCGCACCACTTTCGCGGTGATGTTTGTTGGTAAATTAGAACTTTTAGCTGCACTGGTGTTCGGCGCACGTGAATCGAAAGGGGTGTTGGCTAATTGCAAGTCGTGATGACATCACATGACACGTCTTGACCAAAATCTGCGGTAATTTCAAAAAAATCGCAAGCTCCTTGGAATACTGCGGAGTTTCCTTCGTTTTGCATTCATTTCTGCGATCGCAAAATCCTGGAGGGATTTGCGTGTAGGCTGACTGGCATTTCCGAATTGTCCGTAGTGAGTCAATGTGTGTGCGATCATGCCCTGCGATGGGTTGGCACCCCATCTTGTGTGTCCCTCGCCCTGTACCCCAAGTTCCCTCAGATAGGCTCCAGGCTGCCCCACAACACTGTGTCAGATAAGTGGTATGGAAGACTGATGGATGGATGGATGAAAGAAAGAAAGATTTTATAGGATACACATGCATATTTAGTCTAGAATTTTGTGGTGTAGGTCGGAGGTGGGTGAAACTGAATCAGATAAGTGAATCATTGAAACAGACAGTTCAAAAGAATTGACTCAAGTCAATTTGAGGGGCAAGGGTTAAAGGCTCTGGGTTACTGATCAGAAGGTCAAGCGAAGGTCAGAGGCCCCAGCACTGCCAAGTTACCACTGTTGGTCACTTGGGCAAGGCCCTTAACCCTCAACTGCTGAGTTTTATAAATGAGATAAACGAGTCGCTCTGGATAAGGGTGTCTGCCAAATGGCATAAATATCAATTTTATTCAAATTCATATCTAATAAATGTTCCAAGTTGCTTCTTGCTGATAAAATGTGATGCTGCAAGTGTAACTGAGTGCCATTATTTCCTGTTTTGTACCTGTGTATTATTTCCTTATTCTGTGGCCAGTGAAATAGCCAGAAATTGTATGCTAGGTTGCACTTGTGTGGCATCTTGTCATGAGATTATTTGGGTGGGGTTGTTTTTTTAAATAGTCTTCTCTCCATCTCTCCGTAAGTGATGTGCTGAGCGGATGGGGATCAGGTACAGGAGGCGCAGGAGTTGCCGGTGCTGTTCTTTATTCTGCTTTTACACAAGTTGGGCTTTCACCCCGAGCCACGCTGCTGATCATGCTGCTCATCCCTGCTGTTATGATGATCAGGTCAGAGCAAGTCTTTGAACCTTCTGAAGGCGTATTTAGCATCCCATGCTTATCAGGACCCTGCTTCCTTCCTCACTTCCTCCCTCTTTTCCTTCTTTCCAGTTATTTCCGCCTTCTAGACTTCCCGCCATCGTTCCCACAGTGGAGGTCCGGGTCTGGCTTGTCCTCTGGGGAAGACTTTCAGGAACGGCGGCCTTTAATAGTGGACGATAACGATGAAGACGGTGTTCGAGACGAGAACGGGAAAGGTGGGACATAGTACGTTTGTTTAGCGGAATATCGTTTGCGCCGTAAGAGCGTGACGTGTTCGTGTAATGTGATTTTCATGGTAACTTGTTTAGATAACTGTGCTGGAAATGCTTTCTCCTTCCTGACAGAGGACCAATACAAAGAGCCCCTGACCTTCTCAGACAAACTACACATCCTGAAAGTGAGTGTGTGTGAACGTGTATACATATGCCAGTGCTTACTGCTTATGCTTGCCTGTGTGCGTGCATTTGTATTTGGTCTCGTATTAAAGTGTATGAATTTATAATCAATCGAAATGCATCCAGTCTTGCACGAACTTGAGCTTACACTTGTGTGTGTTTGTCATTTAGTTTTTTTTGATTGAGCTTTTTTACTAAAACTAAACTTGCCTTTTTGTTCAACACTTAGAACGTTTGTAACCAGCGTGTGGTTTGTTGGTCACGGGTGAAACCTGTGTGCGGTCTATAAAACCGATGTCTGGTCCGTTTGCTCGACTTATTTTGTCTCGTGTGATCACGTTCACTCGAGACCACTCAGAATTTTGGTACCAGAGATTTCTCTAATTCAAACACGATTGATTCAAATGGATGCTTCACCAAAAAAACCCAAAAACATCCACCAATATTGAAGACAGTAAATGCATTACAGAATTTATGTAAACTTTAATGACGACAAAAAAGCATGTATGTGTGCGCTGCTATTATGAAATGTTTTCACACATAGCAGAATAAAAACACCCATAGACTATTAACATAATGTTGTTCTGTGTGTGTGTGTGTGTGTGTGTGTGTTTGTATTCTATTACCATTCCAGGGTCTTCTAAAGTTTACTGTACCTCTATGCGTGGTCTACTTTGCTGAATATTTCATTAACCAGGGATTGGTAAGCACCTGATTCACTTCCCAGCAAATCATTGAATAAATTATACTATAAGCATCATGTTGTGAGTATAGCAGCACTGATGTGTCTGAATTAAAACTATAGTTTCTTTTTAATCCTATTAAGAACTAATATAGAAGCCTTGATATTAAGAGATTAATATAGATTTTTAATCATTTTTCTTTCTCTCTCTCCAGCTGGAGTTGCTCTACTTCCCTGCTTCCAGTTTGTCTCACGCAGAACAGTACCGTTGGTAGGGTTCAGTTTTTCCACTCTGGTCCAGATGTTTGAATGAGACGCAGAAAACGCCCCCCTCCCCACCTTGTGTATATCTGAATGATCTATAACGGCGTGTTTGTTTCAGGTATCAGACTCTGTACCAGATCGGTGTGTTCATATCCCGCACCTCGCTCTACTGCATTAAGACCAGGAGAATCTGGGTGATGTCTTTGTTGCAGGTGTGTAAGAAAAAAAAAAGTTTGCGAAAAGTATTTTCTCATACAACAAAACAATACAGGGTGACGGACATAGGGTTGGATGGTTTCATTGGAAGTGCATTAAAGAGTTTTTAGCCTGGACCAAAGAGCATCCCAGTATGAATTTTAAAAAGCCTTTACGATTTAAAATGGATTTAAAAAGTCTACACACCCCTGTTAAACCCTTTAAAAATACTGTTCTCTGACATCACTGTGGCGCTCCATTTTCTCTTTCCATGGTTCAACTAATGTTTTGGAAATTCTTTTATACCCCTCACCTGATCAATACAGGGGCTTAGCAGTTAAGGCTCTGAGTTACTGATCGGAAGGTCAGGGCTTCGAGCCCCAGCACTGCCAAGCTGCCACTGTTGGGCCCTTGAGCAAGGCCCTTAACCCTCTCTGCTCCAGGGGCACTGTATCATGGCTGACCCCATGTATCATGCGCCCTAAACGTATATAGGCTGAAAGTGCAGTCTCTTCATCTTTAATGTAAATGGATTCAAATCCACATTGGAGGGTTTAGGAATGACCGCTCTTTAATATGTACCCCCTCTTTGTCAAGCAGTCTGCAAAGGATTCTCGATAAAGTATTAAAAATTTAAATTTTTCCAATTACGTTTGAGATTAAAAAAAAAAAATATATATATATATATATATATATATATATATAAAATATATATATATATATAAATTGAAAACACTTGAAAGGAATTTGAATTAAATAACCTCTTCTTTGTATCTTTCAGTGTGTGAACGCAGTGGTGCTGCTTATTTCGGTGTATTACCGATTCTGGCCAAATGTTTGGGTTGTGTTTGTAATAGTTCTGTATGAAGGTTTGCTCGGAGGAGCCGCCTACGTTAACATCTTCTACTTAATCAGAGTTGAGGTGTGTGCACTTTTTTTTCATTCGTTTATCTTAAATACAGCACCAGTGGAGGGGCGTCGATTGTTTGCGCTATGTGCTTCCTGGCATTAACTTGTCAGGGTTTTTGTGTTCCAGACTGTGGAACGTGAGCGGGAATTTGCAATGGCTGCAGCGAGTGTTGGAGACAGTATAGGCATTGCTCTTTCTGCAGCACCAGCCATCCCAATACACAACTACTTCTGCTCTCTGTGAGGGACAGAGATGTTGGTGGCAGAGGCTTCGCTCGCACAACACGTTGCATACATGGCTGCTGGGAAAAGAACACGCAATACAATTAAGGTTGTGGTTGGTCTAGAAATGCTCAAGCTGATTCATTCCAAGATGGATGACTTTAAGGAACAATCCACAGTGAGCTTTTAAGCTCGCAATAGTGTTTCCGTCTACGCACAACTCTCGCAGATGTCGTCTCCACATTAAGTATGCTGGTGGCATTTAAGCCGGTGGTATACTTCAAACCAAGATTTATGTAGTGTATCTCTAGAATATGCACAGCTAGGCTGAGCAAACCACATAGCATTGCGGTGTTGCCAGGTCACTTTTGCCACAGACAACTCCATTTTGACAATTCCCACCCAGCTACAAACCCCAAAGCCTATAGACTAGCATGTGCTGAGACATGTGAAGCCAGCCAACTGCATCTTTTTTTCCTTTTCACAACTGCTGTTCCTGCTGTATTACATGGCAACGTAACACACACTGAGGAAAGTTCTATCCGTCCACTTCCACGTACATGACTCACATGATAAGCGTAGTGTCAGTGTGATTATCTCCTGATGATAAGGCGAACGATTCAGATATATTACAAAAATTTTCAATTTTGAACTGCAGCCTGTTGAAATATATTGAACATATTATAAATATCGCAGTGCGTTTTCCAATATTTGCCATGACGTCAGGCTTTAAAAGGCAACGAGTTTGGAGGAGGCCTATTTTGAATATTCGGCACTTTTTATGCTGCTTTTTAAAGCGGACCTGGCAACCACATCAAACCGAACAAATGAACATATAAAAAGGCACTGTGGTAATCGAGGCACAAACGCTTCAGACAGAGATGTCAGTTGGTTCATTTTACAAAGCAAAACCTGATATTTTATCAAATGCAATGCAAAGTCATGCTTAAGATTTAATGACAAAACAATCAGGTCAAAATATTGCACAATATTTTCTGGTTTAGAAACAAACTGGCATTGATTTTACATTTGAGAAAGAGAAATGTCACAGCTTATTCACTCAAAATACAAACTTTTTGGTTTAAAGTATACCACTAGCTTTAAGCAGTGAGAGGTTGGCTGGAGCGAAAGACATCATGGAGGCAGGGTACCGACAAACGAACTTTGCTCGTGCATTATTTTCCTTTGGCCTATTTCCTGGCTCAGAAATGCACTTTTGATTTTAACTGTGATTTTAAACATGACTATTATTAACACAGGATTTTTAGTGTGAAATAATGTGCGCTTGTGAGATGAACATTTACACATTAACATGTTTCTGTCTCGGGTAATGCCGAATGTCTGTTAATGATCATAACGACTTCCTGAATGCTGTTATAATGATAGCCTTTGTAATTGATTTCTCCTATAGCTCGAGGACCTGGCACTGCTGACATGCCAAACAAAACATGTATTAAAAAAATTAAGGTCGTTAGAAGCATTATTAAATGTTCTTGTCCAAATAAGCATTTGGAAAGTTTTGACAGAGTGGAAAAAAAACATTTTCTAGTTTTAGCAAGAAGATTTAACATTAATACATTAAAGTAGGGGGCGCTGAACGAGGTTAAACAGTGTTTTCCCCTGAGTGTTATTTTAATTTGGATTGTGCTGCACCATTTACTTGAGCTTAAAAACCATTAAAACATTGACCAGGATTAATTCAGATTTTGCAGCATGATGGAATATCCAATCTAAAATTAAAGTACACAAGGACAGTGTTATTTTTGATTGAAAACTGGCATAACTCTCCACCCCACCCCCACCCCCAAATTGTTGCCATTTTGGAAATTTGAATCTAGGTGTAAAGTAGTGAAGCATCAGGATTAAATTGAACCTAGTTTACAGTAGGACCAAAACCAGAATTAGATGGTTTAATGCAATTCTAATTCAGTTTGGGGCAACTGGATTAATAAAGATCCATTCAATCCAGGTTTATGCTTTTGTTGGTGCAATGTAGTCTAAAGGTCTAAGCTCTAGGTTTCTGTAATTTTCTTATTTTGAAAATAAATTTTATATAAAAAAATTAATTTATTGTTGTTGTTACTATATCATTATTTACGTAATCACTTTTGTTTGCGTCTGAAAGTAAGTGTAAAGAAAAAAAAAAGGTCTGAATGAAAGGTTTTCTGGATACACAGTGAAAATAATCCTATTTAATATAAATATAAACCCATTTTTATAAAATTAAAAATGATCCAATATTACAGATCACTGCATGGCAAAAGTATGTGAATCTCTAGGATTATCAGTTAATTTGAAGGTGGAATTAGAGTACGGTGTTTTCAATCAGGGACGAGAATCAGGTGTGAGTGAGTTTTATTTAAAGAACAGGAATCTATTCAAGTCTAATCTTCACATCATGTTTGTGGAACTGTATCATGGCATGGACAAATTGGATCATTTAAATTGAAAATATAATTTCTCAATAAATAAATGACCAAGTATAATAATATTGCCTCGTTTAAAAAAAAAAAAAAAAGTGGTTCTCTTTATCTACTTTTAGGACTTGTGTGAAAATCTCATGGTGTTTTAGGTCAAGTGTAGAAAATTCTAAAGGGTGCAAAAACTTTCACGCACTGTATTAGAGCACTGGAAATGCAAAAATGTACAGAGCATGGGGCTGCCGTTACCGGAATGAAAAACCTTTGATGAAACCGAGCAAAATTAGTTTAGCTCATTTAGATAAGGCGGGAAAAAATACAAAACGACCATGATTTTAAGTAATAGTCAGACTTCGAGATGTATTTATTATAACAACGACACAATGGTGAGTGATTATTTGTAGTTAAGGAAAAACAGCTTCATTATATTCAGGCTCTTAAAGAATTTACCTTAAGTCTTTAATTAAAGTGCACACATACTATATATATATAATAAATAGTAAATGACCCAGTCTTCAATGTACATGCAAGTGGTCACAGGGGTGTGCTTTGGCTTTGTTTTTCCACAGTGATTAATTAAATTAATTCATATAGATACTGTTGGAGTCATTGCACTGACGTCAGCCTTCAGCGAGGACCATTCATTACCGACTGTGTGTGTCCATCAGGACATGTTTGAAACCATGAAACCGGGCTCCAAACCAATCAGAAATGCCTGAACATTTTTTTTCTACAGTCTAATTACTTAGGATGAAAAGCCAGGCTACAAGCTGGAACTTCTGCACCATTTTAGTAACACACATCTACAATCATTATTGTGTTCATATTTCTTTTTGATCGGATCTTCAAAGGCACACATCATCTCCCTTCTGTTACCAGTGTGCGTGTCTTTCCTCTGCTACTGCCTGGAGGAAATCCGAATGACTGGCATACAGGGGCTGAGACGAATCGACGTCGCACCAGCTCACCTGTCCGGCATCGTCGCCTGCTTGCAGAGGCAGCTCACTTACACTGTCACCTGAGTACCAAAGGTTTAGAAACAGAGTTTAGAAACTATCAGAAGCCATTATATTTCATGTTGTTTTCTTTTAGTGTTTATTTCAGGGCAAGGCCACTTAACAGTTAAGCTTAATGGGTGAAGTCTAATCGCTGGTTTATAGAAAGTTGAAGTTAAAGTAATCCTTCCACACTCGATCTCAGCATATGGACCAAAACGGTTATTCCCAGATCGGACAGCTCGTGAGTTGGGTTAAACTCTGAACCAGATGGTCTAATGTCTCTGGGCCTAACACTAGCTAGCTTATATTTAATATCATAGCTAGCTAATTTCTAAAGTGTTCTAAAGGTGCCTGTGTCGATGCTCTGCTGTTCTACACAATCTGCAACCAGAATACATGTCACATTTTGACTCCTGCGTTAGGGTACGCTGTTCTGAAGAAAAGCAAAGGTAAAGCGAAAGTCCTATCTGAGAAAAAAACGTCATTTTGTTGAAACACGTTTATGGTTTTTCCAAAGCTGAGTGTGATATGTATGTTATCGTAGTGTTATATGTATATAGGAAAGTACTATAAGCAGAAAATCCCATTTATTTTTGCCGAAACCTGATTTTTCATCATTTTTGGCTATTTGCCAGAATCCAGCCATCTATATACAGTATGTACGCACATCACACACCATATACAGTACTGTGTAAAAGTCAGACTTTTTCATTTTCAATCAAATGGCCATTTAACACTTATTGTTAATTATTTGGTGGCCAATAATGTCACTAATGTATTATTAGATCCTCGACTCCGGCTTGCTCGTTAGGAACAAATGTCAGATTTAAACAGTTAGGTCCATAAGTATTTGGACAGTGACTTTTTTTTTTTTTACACATTTGCCTCTGTTGTTTAGGAATTACAGCCATTTTTTAAAATAAAGTCCCTACATCTTCTCCTTTGCAGAGACTCTGCAAAAAATAATAAAAAATAATAATAAAAGGCTGTAATTCCTAAACAGTTAATGCAATATTTTAGCTAAAGCACTTGAATTAAAGCTGAAAGTCTACACTTCAGTCACATCTTGATTGCTTCATTTTAAATCCATTGTGGTGGTATACAGAGGCAAAATTACGAACATTGTCTTGCTGTCCAAATACTTATAGACCTGAATGTATGTGACGTTTTATAGATTTCTGTAAAGCTGCTTTGTGACAATGTCCATTGTTGAAAGTGCTATACAAATAAAATTGAGTAGAATTTTCAACAGCCATTCAATACTAAATTCAATATTACAAAAAAGAATAATCATTTACAGACTTCATACTGTTTTACTGCTGAAGACCTTTGTGTGATTTATGAACAAAAACAATAATAATGGGAAATATATATTTAACAGAAGAAACAGGGGGGGGGGGTCACACAAAGGTTATATCTGTTTTCTAATTATTTAACTTTTATTATTAAATATATTACGTATAATAGGTATATTATTCCAAGCAAATTGTTTATCACCTGTTTCATCATGAAAGTTAACAGCAACTGTTTCCATCCAGGAATTGTCTGTGTTTCTTGGGTCATCTACATAACCTTTATACACCTAACAAAAGAGACGGTACATCTTCAATACAGTGCAAGAAGATTTGATTTATTCTGTTGTCATTCGATTTTCGAAATAGATCATTTCTAACCTGAAAACCAGATGAACTGAACAGATTCGAGATCCGCTCTTGGATCTTTTTGCGCTCTTGTGGAGAAGCCTGGAGAGAGTTCAAAGCTTCCTCTGAGAATTCTCGCTGCAGAGTCAGAGACACCAACTCTCCTGGGTCGACCATACCCTGAGCACATGTTAAAGATGAGCAAACATCAGAATGCATATGTAACTCGTAACTCCAAATATTTCCTACCATCTGTATTGAATTTTATGTAAAGGAGTTCTGAAAATATACTGTCTACGGACCCCTGGGATGGCCCATTCTCCACAGTCTTTCCTCTTAATGGACACAAACTGCAACACGGGTTGTTTCGAGACAGGATGAGAAACCCGCTGGCCTGCAGAGTCCTGCTTCCACCTTGGACAGAGAATAGAGAAATTTAGAGATGAATGGAAAAACTAGAGACTCCTTCCATAAATGCTAACATAATGTCTCCTCACAGAAAACATTAAGATCATATAAATCCTTTATAACACTCACCGTGTTAGTTGTTACTATAGATACAATATATATTTCCAAAACGGTATCCGATGCAATAATTCTAGTATAACAGTCATGTGCGCTTTTTTTGGTGGCTCTTATTAATGGTGTGATTTAAAGTGGTGTCAATGTACCCATGGAATTTATTATTTTTTTTTTTACATATTTGGACAAGCAAACATTACCTCTTTGAAACGGTACCTATTAATAAAGTTGATACGCTCTATCAAATGACATAAAATTTACATTTTGTAATTTTTTTTTTTTTAAACACAAATTTCCACAAATGTGAAAATGACTGGCATGAAAAGGCCAGAAGGAGCAGTTGAGGGTTGTGCCAACAAGTCAAACCAGTTTTTCAACCATTTTTCAAACCAGTTTGACAAACACAGGCTAAACTTTTCTCCACCTCCTCAAATGTCCCCATTCACACCTCCAGTGGCACTTTTCCACTGCACGGTACAGCTCCACACGACTCTGCTCACTTTTTGGGGGCTTTCCACTGTGGATAGTACCTGGCACCTGGTATTTTTTAGTATAGGTTTGAAGCGAGCCGAGCCAGTACTAAATGTGAGCCACGCACTGAGGGAATGGGGAATTCTCCTTAAAGAGTGCTTCTCTATTATGCCTGAATGTGTGTCCTGAAATACATACGTTACATAAGGTAATATTCTATTTGATGAAAATTATGTATCATTTATCTCATTACAGATCAAATTACAACAAAGGTTTGTGTCTTAGCTTTTTATATCTCGCTTGTTAATGATTTCCAAACAGGCATTTATCGAAGTCACTCCTGTCACGGTTGAATCTAACTTGGTCATATCGAGCACTACATAGGTTCTAGAACACCGTTATTTGACATCCTTTATAGGGTCCATGTTCAGTGGACAGGAAAGGTTGGAAAAAGTTTGCAATATGGCCTGACTGTGTATTTGTACAGGGCTTTGGTAATACAACGTTGTTATTATTCCTGCGTGAACGCGAGTGGAAGATGTCACTCATGTTGAGGCAGCAATAAACTGCAGTGAAAAAGCAAGCAAAGTAAAGCGAGCCGAGTCAAGTTGAGTCGAGCCACACCTTGCAGTGGAAAAGTGGCTTAAGACCCGGATTAACAAGGCCAAAGGACCTGACATCATCAGGGTGTGGAGGATGACATCATCTACCTGCAAAAAAGGCCACAAAGCAATGTGACGATCGTGTTCTTTGATTTCTCTAGTGCTTTTATTTCACTATACGGTTCAGTCACTCCGGCTGGTCGAGAAGCTTTCTGTGATGCTACTCATCCTACTTGTGCTGCTGTGTCAATTTGAATTTCCCCTATGGGGGATCAGTAAAGGTACATCTTATCTTAAAATGAACAAACCGGGCTTGATAATTTGCCTAATAGCTCTAGTTTATTGTGCTCTTGATAAAAACTTGACTAAGTGTGTCACCGTGATGAAAGTCTACTTGAAGAATAGAAATTTGTACAGTAAATATGTCTCAGGCAGGGACACTGTACCTGGTAACTATGGGATCTGCGGCATGGTTAGGACCCCACCTGCCAAGTAGGCCCCGTCCATTCAGGCCAGTTCTTCCCCTTGGGTTACTGGAAGAGGGTAAAATGGAAATGGAGTCTGAGATGGCTGTGAGGGAAAGTGAGCTGGTGTAAAAGCACAGGCTAATGATTAAGTGCTCGGCTTACAGTGGACGACCATCCTGTATAATGTAATCTCCTTCATGACTCTGCCTATCCACAGACCCGTCAAGCGCATTAAACCGTGGAGAAAAAGATCTGAAAAAGAAATGGATCCATTAGTGGCTGAAATGCCAATAGCATAAAGCTTCTCCCATTAGCATACATTAGGCTCGGTAATTTCAACACACCTAGTCGAGCTGAAAATGTACAGTGGAGCCACTGACTCACCCGATGTCTGGATCAGCCCAGGCTGTGTTGTTCAGCACAGGCGGTGCGGTGTAGTTCACAGGAGTGTACTCGGGCCAGACAGTCGCCCAGCTGACTTTATCATCTGGAACAGGGAAGCGCTGTTTATCTGAACCAGGGTAAACTGTGCAACGGGCCTTGATATGTGTCGCAGACGACATGGAGACAGAACTTAATGTACAGACACTTGACGCTCTGGTGTTGATGGATTTACTGTGCACAGACAGAGATACAAATCAGTCAAGATTAGCACATGCTAATGAATGAATGAATTAATTAATTTTTGCTAGTAATTATGGCTTATGCATTACTTATATGCGATTATGGCTTATGCATTACTTATACGTGTGCTGTGGAAATCATGACTAATTTCAGGTTCAGATTCTGCGGGAAACGAGTCACAATATTCACATGTTCCAAACACAAATCACTTTGGCTCTAAAATAATGGTCTTTGTACCACAGCTTTGGATTGTTTTTGGTTACGCGTACATACACACCACACACACACACACACACACACACACACACACATTAAGTCTATATATATATATATATATATATATATATATATATATATATATATATATGAGGAGACATTTCTTTATCATTTATAGAATAAGTCTCACAACATTACAAGTTACTGTAAACGGATAAAAATGTAATAATGTGACGTGTTAATTAATTATTATTATTATTTAATCATTTTAATTGTTGGCAAATTACTGAACTGGGCTATAAGATGAAGGAAATAGGTCTGGACCAGCTGTAAAGAATCAGTTCTATTCCTTCCCTATCGCATGCCCACAGACCACATCACAGTGCACTATATATTATAGTAATAATAATAACTAGTATTAGGATTTTTTCCATGATTCGCACGACTACACCAAGCATTTAATTCAATGAACTTACCAGAACGCACTTGCACGGACGGTGAACGGTAATGTCACAAGTGTAAGAGCGATATGCACCGATCCTGCCCAGTTTCCTAACCCTCGTTTCATCACAAAACTCCCAAAACGCTTTCAGTATCCAGGAAGTCAACAGGATCGACCTTCTGACTCCTCCCTCCAGCTGCGGGGACCGACAGTGAGGCTACGATTACTCTCACTGCGCATGCGTGCTACTATGGCGCATGCGCACATTTAACGATGGCTTATCACGCCTCCGGATCTGTACCGCGTATGTGTGTCATTTTACAGCACATTTATAAACAAACCGACTCCAACAGAATAGAATACATGTAACATAGATTACTATGGAAAAGAAACAAACAAACAAAAAACACTTGGGTGTGTCATAGATTTGCAAGAAACAGTGAGGAAAGGGATTGTGACTTAACATTATATATATATATATATATATATATATATATATATATATATATATATATATATATATATATATATATATATATACATACTGATATATTTCAAGTGTTCATTCCTTTTAATTTTGATGATTATAACTGACAACTAATGAAAAACCCAGAATCAGTATCTCAGAAAATTTGAATATTGTGAAAAGGTTCAATATTGAAGACACCTGGTGCCACACTCTAATCAGCTAATTAACTCAAAACACCTGCAAAGGCCTTTAAATGGTCTCTCAGTCTAGTTCTGTAGGCTACACAATCATGGGGAAGACTGCTAACTTGACAGCTGTCCAAAAGACGACCACTGACACCTTGCACAAGGAGGGCAAGAGACAAAAGGTCATTGCTAAAGAGCTGGCTGTTCACAGAGCTCTGTGTCCAAGCACATTAATAGAGAGGCGAAGGGAAGGAAAAGATGTGGTAGAAAAAAGTGTACAAGCAATAGGGATAACCGCACCCTGGAGAGGATTGTGAAACAAAACCCATTCAAAAATGTGGGGGAGATTTACAAAGAGTGGACTGCAGCTGGAATCAGTGCTTCAAGAATCACCACGCACAGACGTATGCAAGACATGGGTTTCAGCTATTGCATTCCTTGTCAAGCCACTCTTGAACAAGACACAGCGTCAAGAGCGTCTCGCCTGGACTAAAGACAAAAAGGACTGGACTGCTGCTGAGGGGTCCAAAGTTATGTTCTCTGATGAAAGTAAATTTTGCATTTCCTTTGGAAATCAAGGTCCCAGAGTCTGGAGGAAGAAAGGAGAGGCACAGAATCCACGTTGCTTGAAGTCCAGTGTAAAGTTTCCACAGTCAGTGATGGTTTGGGGTACCATGTCATCTGCTGGTGTTGGTCCACTGTGTTTTCTGAGGTCCAAGGTCAACACAGCTGTCTACCAGGACGTTTTAGAGCACTTCATGCTTCCTGCTGCTGACCAACTTTATGGAGATGCAGATTTCATTTTCCAACAGGACTTGGCACCTGCACACAGTGCCAAAGCTACCAGTACCTGTAAGGACCATGGTATCCCTGTTCTTAATTGGCCAGCAAACTTGCCTGACCTTAACCCTATAGAAAATCTATGGGGTATTGTGAAGAGGATGCTGGGATACGCCAGACAAAACAATGCAGAAGAGCTGAAGGCCACTATCAGAGCAACCTGTGCTGTCACCTGACACCTGACACCTGTGACACCTGAGCAGTGCCACAGACTGATTGACTCCATGCCATGCCGCATTGCTGCAGTAATTCAGGCAAAAGGAGCCCCAACTAAGTATTGAGTGCTGTACATGCTCATATTTTGCATGTTCATACTTTTCAGTTGGCCAACATTTCTAAAAATCCTTTTTTTGTATTGGTCTTGTGTGATATTCTAATTTTCTGAGATACTGATTTTGGTGTTTTCATTAGTTGTCAGTTATAATCATCAATATTAAAAGGAATGAACACTTGAAATATATCAGTCAGTGTGTAATGAATGTATAAATTATACTAGTTTCACTTTTTGAATGGAATTACTGAAATAAATCAACTTTTTGATGATATTCTAATTATGTGACTGTTCTTTGTCATGAGGTGCCACGTTGAACTTCCGGTGACCAGTATTAGGGAGTGTGAGAGCGATGACACCGAATTTAACACACCTGCTCCCCATTCACACCTTTATGGAAGAGTGGCAAGAAGAAAGCCATTTCTCAAAGATATCCATAAAAAGGCTTGTGGCAAACTTTAGACGAGACTTTTTATGGATATCTTTGAGAAATGGCTTTCCTCTTGCCACTCTTCCATAAAGGCCAGATTTGTGCAGTGTACGACTGATTTTTGTCCTATGGACAGACTCTCCCACCTCAGCTGTAGTTCTCTGCAGTTCATCCAGAGTGATCATGGGCCTCTTGGCTGCATCTCTGATCAGTCTTCTCCTTGTCTAAGCTGAAAGTTTAGAGGGACGGCCAGGTCTTGGTAGATTTGCAGTGGTCTGATACTCCTTCCATTTCAAAATGATCGCTTGCACAGTGCTCCTTGGGATGTTTAAAGCTTGGGAAATCTTTTTGTATCCAAATCCGGCTTTAAACTTCTCCACAACAGTATTACGGACCTGCCTGGTCTTCATGATGCTCTCTGCGCTTTCAACAGAACTCTGAGACTATCACAGAGCAGGTGCATTTATACAGTGACTTGATTACACACAGGTGGATTCTATTTATCACCATCAGTCATTTAGGACAACATTGGATCATTCAGAGATCCTCGCTGAACTTCTGGAGTGAGTTTGCTGCACTGAAAGTAAAGGAGCCGAATAATTTTGCACGCACCACTTTTCAGTTTTTTATTTGCTAAAAAAGTTTAAAATATCCAATAGATTTCGTTCCACTTCACAACTGTGTCCCACTTGTTGGTGATTCTTCACAAAAAAATTTAATTTTATATCTTTATGTTTGAAGCCTGAAATGTGGCAAAAGGTTGAAAAGTTCAAGGGGGCCAAATACTTTCGCAAGGCACTGTATATATATAATCTGGGGGCGACACCTACTGGAGAGATGTAGTGCAGTCAAGAACGAGGCACTAATTTCTTGGACAATTTTTAAATTACTGCACTGAGTGTTTTTCTAAAATGATCTGTAATACTGTTGATGGTGAATGTCAGGTAGTAGCTCTAATACTATAGTGCATGTTTCTACTTAATATGTGAAAAGTTTTAGTAAATATCTGACTGAATTTTGCTGCTAGTTGATGCATTTACATTTACATTTGCTCATTTGGCTGATGCCGTTTGTCATGCTTGGTAAGCTGAAGTGATCATTCATTCAGATCATATAAATAATATTATTGCATTCAGTCATTACAAGTAAATATTTTAAAAATATTTTAAATATTTATATATGAATATAATACACTGCAATGGGACAGTTGTTTTAAAATCAGAACCCAGATAGCTTGTGGTTATTAAGGAAACAATACGTTCAACATTGAATCAAGATATTTTACAGGAAAATGTCAGACTAATGCTCTATCACCTGAACCTAAATAGATGTTGGGTGATGCAACAAAATGACCAAAAATACACAAGAACACTAACAACAGAATACATTCAAAAGAAGAATATTGTTATTTTGGACTAGGCTTGCTACAGTCCAGACCTCAAGCGGATTAATATGACCTGTTTTTGCAAGAAATCCCAAGATAAACCAAAATAGGGAGAAATAGGGAGAAAGGAACAGTCTAAAATTCCTCCTCGCTAGTAGGCAAGTCTGATCAGCAGCTACAGCAAATGTCTTTTGGATGTTATTACTGTTAAAGGACCTTCTACCACTTATTAAATGCAATGGCTCACAAACTTGCCTGGATTGTAAACGATTGATCACATTTGTTCAATAAAGTAAGGAAAAGTACAAATGTCTGTGCATTATTTTAGGCAAAATGCAGAATATCTTTGTTATTATGGCTTGGTTATGATTAACTAATGCAGAAATCCAGACAATTCCAAACTTTTTATTGCAACTGTAAATGGTGAGCACACTGTTGACTCTGACGCACTCATACCTGTGACACAAACACACCAGTGACACACACACCTTACTCTGCAGATATTAGAATTGGAATAACGGTTCTAAAAAAAATTTTTAAAGTTGTTATTTGTTAAGAGCTGGTTTAGACTAACATACCTTTCATTAATTAGTTATTCAATGATAATTAAGTAATAAATCACATGGAGATATGAAAAAGTTATAAGAAAAAGTTGATTGTTCTCTTGTAATACCCCATTCTGAAGTGTTTTTTTCCTCTTATACCAAAGCAATTTGTCACATTACACATTTTTATCCATTTTATACATTTATCCACCCCATAGACAGGTTTCTCCTCCATGTAACTCTCAACTGTCCTCCTTCTCCATGCTCTCAGAGACTAATGTCTTAAAACTGCTCCTCTCTAGCCATCCTACAACCTGACCTCTAGACCCTACCCCTTCTCACCTTCTTCAGTCCATCTCTCCCATGCTACTAACTGCCCTCATACACATCTTTAACCCATCCCTCTCCACTGGCACATTCCCGACCTCATTTAAGCAGGCCTGGGTTACCCCGCTGCTAAAAAACAACAACATTTAACTCTGCTGCTGTTGACAATTACAGATCTCCCTCCTCCATTTTCTGTCCAAACCCCTTGAACTCTCCACTTTTCTCACACAGAACAACCTCCTGGACACCAAGTAGTCTAGCTTCAAAAGCAGTCACGCCACAGAGGTTGCTCTGCTTTCCATCAGCCTTACGATTTGCAAGAGCAACCTCAAGATCATCCGTCCTCATCCTACTCGCCCTCGCTCCAGATCCTCCTGTCAAGTCTCCCCAGCCTAGGCATCACTGGAACGGCTCTGGAACGGGTGAGATCCTAAGGCAGATCCTTCAAGATATTGTGTGTGTTGGGGGGCGGCGTGGGGGGACGACTTGGTATTTGAAACTCAGCAACTCAAAAATGGGGTTCTCCAGGGGTCAGTTCTGGGCCCACTGCACATTTCTATTTATACTACATCTCTGGGTTCTCATATCACCGCTACGCTGATTACCCAGCTCTCTTTGTCCTCCCAGCCTGATGATCTATCCATCCCAGTACACATCTCTTCTTGTCTGTCTGACATCTCAAAGTGGATGAAGGAACATCTCAAAGTGGATGAAGGAACGCCACCTTAAGTTAAACTTGGCAAAAACTGAGCTTCCCGTCATCCCTACATGGGATTCCTACATCATCCTTTGGGGAGACTTTTGATGACAATTTGACCTTTAAAGACCACATTTCAACAACTGTACGTTCCTGTAGGTTCATTCTGTACAACATCAAGAAAATGAAACCCTATCTCACGGATCATGCCACACAGCTACTCTTCCAGGCTCATGCTCTCTCAAAACTGGACAATTGCAACGCACTACTCCTGAGCCTCCCAGCCAGCTCCATCAAACCCCTTCAGATGATTCAGAAAGCAGCAGCACACCTTGTCTTCAACCAGCCCAAAAGGACCCACGTCACACCCCTCTTTGTATTTCTCCACAGGCATCCTGTAACCACCAGCCACAATCTGGACAGCCAAATCTATCACTATCTTCAAAAAATCAGTAAAGATTCACCTTTACCATGAACACTTAACGAATACCTCCTCTGTCCTGTGTGTGCAGAGCTTGCATGTTCTGCTCTCTCTGTGCTTCAGTGGTTTCCTCTGTGTTCTCCGGTGTCCTCCCCCAATCCAAAGACATGTGTTGTAGGCTGATTGGCATTATAATAATATAAAATATAATAATGTAAACCAAATTGTCCATAGTGTGTGAATGTGTGTGCAATTGTGCCTTGCGATAGACTGGCACCCCGTCCAGGGTGTCACCCGCTTCGTGCCCCAAGTTTCCTAGGACACGGCTTCCCCGTGATCCTGTGTAGGATGAGTGGTGTGGAAAATGGATGGATGGATGGGCTAATATTAGTAGTATTAACTGTATTAATATTGTGCAGAACAGGGACTGCTGCAGTTCTCCGGTTTCCTCACACCTCCTTGGTGGACCTGGCTATGCTAAATTGCCCTTAAGTGTGAATAAGGTATGAATGACTGTGGTCATGATGGACTGGCATCGTATCCAGGGTGTATTCTCAGGGTAGGCTGGGTCCAATTAAAAATAACCCATAAGATTTTTGTAACAAGCTTTAATTGCTTTGAGAAACGTTAACTGCACAACTAGACTCACTTTTGTCATTAGACTTATCTGCATTGTGGCTTCAGGCTTTTATTCCAACTAAGCAGGAGTCACACCTGATAATTGGTCTGAATGAAGCCACGCTGGTTCTTTAGGGATAAGACTGATGTTTTCACCTAACAGTAATAACAAGATATCAGGTCATGCTACTGTAATTATTACGTAAACTATTGCGCCTCCAATTTTCAATAAATAATTTGTCTATATTAGGTTTGGGAATCTATGCTATAATCCTTTGCTTTAATGAAGCGTAAAATTCACCCTTTTGCATAGCTTCTATATACATCTAAATACTAATAATAGAAAGAGTGAAAGTTCTTTAAAAAAAAAAAAAGTATTGTAAAATTCGCCTTTTGGCTTATCATTACCTGGAGACTTATTGCTTTTGAGCATGTTAATACAATCTCCTTAATGTCCATTTCTTTATCACACAGATTCTGAAAGTTTTGGTCTATTTTTTTTTATCACTCACAAAGCATTTTAAAAACTACCAGTGTTGGAAGAAGCCAATGTTGAAGAAGATCATTATTTAAAAAAATTAATCAATAAATCAAACACAACAACTGGGCAACAAATTTTGAAATAACTGAAGAGCTATCCACTATTTGGTTGCTAATCATTCATTTTGAAACTGAGGCAAAGTCACTGTTCTGTTTTTTTAGGCCATTTGTTTTTGTATTTATCTCCTAATCAATTAAGTCTGAATCTTATGAATGCTCCTCTTGCGTTATCCTCTTAGATATTGTCAAATACATTTAATTCTTGTACCTCATATTCCGTCCAGGCTTCTCTATTCTTTTTACTTAAAAATACTTAAATTGCTTCAATAATTATTTTTTCTTTAAACTCTTTTGTATATCAGGCCATGCTTGGTTTAGACATCACACAAGGACGCTTATCATAATCATCAACTAGGGTTGCACAGTATACCGTTATTACAGTAGTGTCACGATGATAAACCTTCAAAATACAGCCGATGCCATTGTATTTTTTAAACAGTAGTAACACAGTCAATACAGTACTACAGTAAGTAATGTTGTATGTGGCAGTCACTCGTATTTTCTCCAAAATTACATATCTTACTGCAGAATACACAAAGGTTAGTGTCACAGGCTAGCCATCCATCCATCCATCCATCTTCTACCGCTTACTCCTTTTCAGGGTCACGGGGAACCTGGAGCCTATATCAGGGAGCATCGGGCACAAGGCGAGGTACACCCTGGACAGGGTGCCAGTCCATCGCAAGGCACAATCACACACACTCACACACCCATTCATACACTACGGACACTTTAGACACGCCAATCAGCCTACCATGCATGTCTTTGGACTGGGGGAGGAAACCGGAGTACCCGGAGGAAACCCCCGCAGCACGGGGAGAACATGCGAACTCTGCACACACAGGGCCCCGGCGGCACTCGAACCCCGGTCCCTGGAGGTGTGAGGCAAATGTGCTAACCACAGGCTAGCTGCTGTGTGTAAATACTAAAATGAGCTAAAGTGAGCTAACGTTATGCTAACTGTTGTGTGTAAATAATAAAATTAGCAGTATTTGCTAGTAAGCGAGCTAACGTTATGTTAATCGCTGGTTGTAATACTAAAAATAGCCACGTGTGTTATTAGGCAAGCTAACATTATGCTAACCGCTGTGTGTAAATAATACAATTATGCTGATAGTGTTTGACTCTTCCAGATTTTATGATTTTTTTGGAGTTATTTATTCCTAAGGCTGTGTTCGTTCCTAGGTCTCTGAGGGCAATAACCATTTGCATGATTTCATTGGTCTGGTGAACAAAAAACATGAATTATGTAGCACATTGAATTAGTTGTTTGTCATCAGGATATATATATATATATATATATATATATATATATATATATATATATATATATATATATATATATATATATATATATATATATATATATATATATATATATACATATATATATACATACATATATATATACATATATATATATATATATATATATATATATATATATATATATATATATATATATATATATATATATATATATATATATATATATATATATACCCCCAACATTCATTCCGATTAATAAAATATTCAGAGGAAACTTTGGTTTGTCTGTTTTCATTTAAATATATGTATTCCTGCACATTTGGTTCATTCTGTAGACTTGAATGATGAAAACACACAATATTGAGTGGTATCGTCATACTTCAGCTGGTATCGTACCGTAAGATATGTTGTTGTGGATAAAATCAACCTTTCTAGCCTAAGTCAAAAAACTTCTAAGACAGAGAGTTTAGTAGATGTCAAAAGTAATAAACTTTATTGGAAACCAACAAAGGTGACTGTCTGCAGAGAGTCCAATTTGTACATACATGAACATGTCTTTATATACTTCCCAAAAACAGTAAACATAATTCCTAGGTGTGGCATTCACCGTTTCTTTTTAGAACCGACCAATCTCCCATGCCTTAACTAATTATTCATATCTATATGATACCCCACCATTGTGGCGCATGCGCAGCCAGTTGTATGTTCTTCAAAGTTCTTACCAGAACTGGGTTCACCATCATGTCACATAATTCAACCCATAGCCTCATATTGGTACCCTTCCCTTGAACTCTCATCTCTTTTTATGTTACTGATTTGCAAGCACAAGGGGGGGGGGCCATTTCAGAAACCCAACTCTGGAATGTGTCTAATTTACTGCCACAAAGTGAAGTTGCGTTTAGACAAACACAAGCTCTTAATTTACTTCTACAGCGTGAATCTGCTTTAGACATCCCCATAGCACCTAATTTACACACCTAGAAGTGAAGCTGAGTTTAGACAAACAAAGGCTCTTACTTTACCCACCTAGGAGAACACACATGTTGGAAGTGTTCTATAGCTTTAGATTTGCCACAGAAAGCAATTAGGCCCACTTGTTTAGTAAGGCACAGAATTCTTCTACTCAACCCACACTCAGAATATAACTTGACCAACCATTGTTCAATGAGTTTAGATTATGCTTCCAACTATGGATTATACAGTTATTTGATTATGCTTTAAGTAATACTTCTAAATGTAGGTTACATATTGAATACACTTTTAACATATCCAGAAGTGACTTATACATATTGATTACACGTCATAGCTATTTTCTTAGACATATTTTTGATATATTTTCTATAATGTTTATGGTATCGTCACAACCCTATAACCAACAAATCACTTTCCTGCATTCGACACGAGCGCGCTGCACGGTTTGTGCCAACTCGCTGTGGGGTACTATTTTTTTTTTTCTTCTTCTTTTTTTTTTTCACGACGCGCGTCCCCGCGTTCAAGCTCGCGTGCACGCGCTTCACACTGTAGTACAGAGGTAGGGGGGGTATCCGCGTTCACACTCACACGCACTCGTGTAGACTTCATCGAAGCGAAGGGGTGGTGCTTTATCGACTACTGTTCGACTGTCAGTCCAAGTGCGACGTCTACAAGAAGCAGCGATCGTTCACGGAAATAAACGACGCTGTCGTTAAGCTGAAATCGGTTGAAGGCCCACCACCCCCACCCCTCCACGACCGAGCGGAACGATGGCGGAGTCGGGCAACAGCGCAGCAGCAGCAGCGGTCGCGGCTGCAACAGGAGCCGCGGGCTCGAACAGCAGCGCCGCCGCTGCTGGAGGAACAGCCGCGCCTGGTGGAGCCACTGGAGCCGCGGGATCCAAACCCGGCCTGGAGTCGGTGAAGGGACAAAATTTCGACGTGGGCCCGCGTTACACCGACCTCCAGTATATCGGGGAGGGGGCCTATGGGATGGTCTGGTAAGAGGGGGATTATAAACTTATTTCATTATCTTTAAATCCTACAACAACACTAACAACACCCAGCCGAGCTCGGTATGCGAGCCACTTGTCTAGCTAGCTAGCGCGCTACAATGTATAAAAAACACGCCGGTGTTTATTTGAAGTGAAGAAGAAGAATAAGCGCGACGTCGCGCGTTCAGTTCTCCCGTGTAAACTAACGCAAAGCGGCACTCCATGATCGGGTGGGGGGAATTTTTTTTTAAATAAATAAACTAAAAGTGGTTTATTTTACAATGCAGCAGTATTTGGGCGGCTCAACAAGTCCGCGTTTGCCGATTAGCTGAACTGAAGCCGCTCATTAACGCCAGTTCCAGACCGTTTCACAAATAAAACCACGTGACACGATTGCTGCGTTTTGAAGGATTGGGTTTGTTTTTGTTTGTTTGTTTGTTGCTCGAGATTGCAGATGTCTAGCTAGTTCGCTAACGAAGCGCAGACACAGGAAGCCAGAACTGCATGCTAATACATTAGCATGTTAGCTCGTTGACATGTCATTATGTCGAGGCTGTAGGAGAGCATAGGCGTGGCTCTAATGGTATTGATGCTGTTTTTTGTTTAAAAAAAAAAAGAACAATGAAAACATCCAAGTTGCATATTTTCACCTGGATTTTGAATGGGCTTCTTCTACGAAGCGATTTTGTGCGTGTGCTTTATGTAAATGTCATGGTATTTTGAGCTCTCTGGTTGAGAGTAGTAGTAGTCCCTACTTTTGTAAATAATCTGGATGATCTTGCTTTGGTTTTATTGCTTGTTTTTTAAAAATAAAACCAAAACTCTGTTTTTCTTCCCTCCCCGCCCCGCCCGCCATCGACGCTGCCTTTAGCTCTGCTTTCGACAACGTGAACAAGCTCCGAGTGGCCATTAAGAAGATCAGCCCATTCGAGCACCAGACGTACTGCCAGCGCACGCTGAGAGAGATCAAGATCTTGCTGCGCTTCCGCCACGAGAACATCATCGGCATCAACGACATCCTGAGAGCGCGCCGCATCGACTACATGCGCGATGTGTATCCTTAACCCGAGCCGTCGGCCACGCCTGGAGAGCCAGGCTGCGCTGCGATGGGGAGTCAGGTTTCCAGCCATTGTCCTAAAGAGCATTGAGGCCCGAGGGTTGTGCTCTAGAGAGTTGTGTGGTAGATTCGTGCCGCTCTTCGGCATGGTCCGAAATGAGAAATAATTGCCTTGCGTTTTTTCTCGTTCCGTATCGCTTGCGTTCCCATCCAAATCCCAAATAGCACTTGAACACTCATTTAAAATAGTAATTAGGCGCGCGTGTGTTTGTCTGGCTTCGCTCTGGGATTATCCCCGTGAGCCGCTGTAAAGTCGATTAATTCCTTGACGGCCCGCAGCTACATCGTCCAGGACCTGATGGAGACAGACCTGTACAAGTTGCTGAAGACCCAACAGCTCAGCAACGATCACATCTGCTACTTTCTGTACCAGATCCTGCGTGGGCTGAAGTACATTCACTCTGCCAATGTCCTCCACAGAGACCTAAAGCCCTCCAACCTGCTCATCAACACCACCTGTGACCTCAAGGTCAGAGGCAGTCCATGAAGAGTATTATCTTAGTTTAAAAATATGTATTTGCGTAGATGTCCATGGTGTACATTTCTAGGACAAACTATGGTCTCTGTGGTCTTTGTAAATTGGAGGAGGAAAAACGAAACAAATAATGTATACTAACATAATCTTACCAATCAGGACAAGAAGGCATCTCTACTTGCCCATCAATTCAGAAAGCTCCCTCTTTTGCATGAGCATTCAGGTTTTCGAGCCTGGGCATGTTACATTGCATCTATATTAACCTTATTGATTTATTGCAGTATTAAAATTACAATGGTATTATGTAATATGTTCACAATTATACAGCAGCTCCTCTCATTTCATATTAGAACTTATAAAACGCTGGATAGGCCACGCCCACAAGAGACGAACTGGGAGCTATAATCCGGGAGTGGCTCATTGGTTAAGGCTTTGATCTACTGATGGGAGTTCAAGTCCCATCACAAAATCCCCAATCCCTACATTAAGCAAGACATATCAGGTGTGGGCAAACCATAAATATCAGTCCCTCCAGGATTTTTCGATCGCAGAGATGAACAAAAGATTTACATTTATGCCATTTAAAGATCTGAGCAGTTGAGCGTTGAGGGCCTTGCTCAAGGGTCCAACAGTGGCCGCTTTGCTGTGCTCTGTTGGTTTGAACTCACAATCTTCGGATCAGTGGCCCAACGTATTTAACAACTATCACTGCTCATGCAATCAAGCAAAAATCAAGCATTTTTTGTTTTTCCAAAATTACCACAGATTTGGGCCAACACACATTCAGTGTTCGATTTGTGTGTGTCGAACATGAGTACCGCTAAAAGGTCTCGTTTACCGTCACTGCGAACGACAGCAGATACAATTTCAAGCTTGCCAATTCGAATCGTTTCCCTCAAAAAAAGCACAAAAAACGTCGCAAATTGCATCACAGATTTTGGAGAGAGAAAAAACCGCACCCAAATCAAGCATTTTTGGCCACAACAATTACCAAAAAAAAAAACCTCTGCGGCATCCTGTACAGTCTGAAATGTATTTAGCTAGCCCACTGGGCAAGTAAAAGCTTCAATGTGCTGCCCAGTCCTGTGTTTTGGTTGCTTGGAAACCTTATCTGATAATGCAAAAATTTGGTAGATAACATCATGTAACCTGTGGTGAGTTAAGTGCATTAATGCATTAATAATGTAGCAACAACAACAACAAAAAAACACCCCAGCACATCACTGACCAATGAATCTGTCTAGTTCCTTTATTTTCATTCAATATATTTACCCATGAGGTTAGTGTGTGTAGTAAGCAGAACAGTTATATAACAGCTTGGTTTTGATTAGGTCTCCAAATTATCGCTTGTTCCAGGAACCGGACCTAGTGTTTTCTCCACCCTTCAGTGTTCTGTTACTTGATTCTCCCGCAGTGTTTCACCATAGTTTAGATGCCTTCTTTTATATCGAGACGTTTTTATATTTTGTATTTGGCCACGTTTTTGTATTACAGCCTGAACTTCTTAGGCCAGATTTAGTTCAAGTGAGATTGTATTGTATTATGTCTGTGTTCCCAGATCTGTGACTTTGGGTTGGCACGGATAGCCGACCCAGAGCATGACCACACTGGATTCCTCACAGAGTACGTGGCCACTCGCTGGTACCGTGCTCCAGAGATCATGCTCAATTCCAAGGTAAATATTCCTCTGTGCATATGATTGGACTCCTGCACACATCTCCATGTGTATAGGTAATAAAATGAGTTAGTGTTGGGGGTATTTTGTTTTTGTTTTTTAAATCTTCCTCTCTCTCTCTCATATTTTTCTGTGTGTCAGGGCTACACAAAGTCCATTGATATCTGGTCAGTGGGTTGCATCCTGGCTGAGATGTTGTCCAATCGGCCCATTTTCCCAGGAAAGCACTATCTGGACCAACTCAATCATATACTTGGTAAGGCAGGATGATTGCACGTTTCTGTCCTTGCTGTCTGAACAAAAGTTTGCATCCCCTGTGATTTCTGTGTGTGTGTGTTGAGCAACACAACAATCCAAAACAATTTTATTAAAGACATCAAAACTTGACAGAAACCCAGATGTACGTTTAGGCAGGTATCAAGGTGAGCTATTACGAAGGTATCAAGGTATGATCATCCACTGTAGCAAGAGTAAGACTTGTATATGGGTATAAACGGTTTTGAGGAAGTGCAGATCTTTAGGGTATCCATGTGAGACCATCCAAAACTGCAGAAGGTGAGTGATGCAGAAAGCTTCAAGCTGAAGTAGAGCATCAGGATCGAACCAGGGCGAGAGGAGCCACAGCAGTAGAAGAGTGTCAGGATCAGGGAGAAGGAGCCGAGAGAACGATCATAGTCATCGTCTTGGTCTTCGGACCTGATCTGAAGAAGGGCCGTCACTCAGCTGGACAGAGTTCAGGAACAAGCATGTCAGGAAGAATGTAGAGGCGATTAATATTACAAATGAAAGAATGCAAAAGCTGTATAAGTGTATATTTGAGGCTAAAATCTGTATGTTGTATGTGCAAGTTATTCGCTTAGCATTGCTTTTTCACTATTTATATCATAACATACGTTGCTCTTGAACTGTTCAGTTACTTGTGAAGCTCACACGCTAAATGTCTTATTGCTGTAAATTAAATTTGGCCTATTTTGCATTAAGGGTATGCAAACCTTTTCACCCAACCGTATACGACACCCAAACCCTCGACTGTAAAGCAAGCGCAGCTGCTGTCGGTTTGCGGCTTTTTGCTTTTGAAGACACACGGAAAATTGTTTTCCATTTACCTCAAATATGATCTGCCAGCCAAGACATTTCCAGGTTTTGCTGCGTTAGCTTCGCACTGGGGTTACAAGGCTAACACAGCTAGAGTAATGGCATGTATTGATTGCATGTTAACTTTGTGCAAACTGCATACAAACCACATAGCGTTGTTGGATAACCTCAGACAGGCTTGTGGTTTCCAACACTTTATAAAAAGAGAACAATGTTGTAGTGGCTGGTATTGCAATCTGAGAAATGCTCCATTTAGGGTACATGTTTACAGCGTATGTTCTCAAAGTCTGCATCCTTTTTTGGGGGGTACGCACAAGTGTGCAGCCAGCATTTCTGAATAAGCATATGACAGTGCCCCCCTTGTTTAGATCAGGGGTGCCATGATTTTGTTCTTTATATACAGTGCATGTTAGGTTAGTTCAGAGGCTGGGGTGTGAAAACTTCTTAATTATTTATTTTTTCACGAAAAGGAAGCATGTTCTTTTTAATTAAGTGTTCATGTCTGGAAAAGTGTGTGTAATATAAGGACATTATTTTCCAGACCTGGGGGGGGGATTTATGTTAAAAAATAAATAAATAAAAAGTTTAATTTATGGAAAACTCCAAGACCCCAGTGTAACTGACTTGCACTAACGTCATGCATCTCCTAGTTTAAACACTTCTAGTTTAAATTATGAGCTGTTTGACTTCGACCCCGGTGATGTATAATGACCCTTAAATAAACCAGTTTAAAAATGACATATTGTGAACATGTGCATGTGGTTTTCTAGGTATCCTTGGCTCTCCTTCTCAGGAAGATCTAAACTGTATAATCAACATGAAAGCCAGGAACTACTTGCAGTCTCTCCCGCAGAAGCCCAAAATTCCCTGGAACAAGCTCTTCCCCAAGGCGGACAGCAAAGGTATACACACAAATACACACTCGCATGCTCATACTGAGAATAGTCAAATGGTTTTCTAATCTAAATCCAGACCTGTCACAGTATAATGGAATTTGAATTTTATTTATTTGTTTTTTTTAACACATTGCAAAATCTACATTGTTTTTACGATCATAGAGAGGATTGTGTATGGGTTGAGTTTATAATTTCTGCAAACGGCCCCTAAGCCTTTTCTTATCCTGCAAAAATGCATCAAAAGTACTGTTTTTTACATTTTTTTTAAGTGAGCCTATAAACGTGTAAATCTAGAATGATTGACATTTGCGCAGGTGTTTTGAACCCTTTTCCCCCAGATCACATTAGCAATCATTTTTGTCTGGTACTCTTGTCTAAGCTCTTGCTTGAAAGGTGCGCTGACTCTGCTTTTGCTTTCTGTCAGTAAATGGGGAATGTTTCATGGCCGTTAACGTGATGCGTAATCCATCAGTGTACGTTTGACTTTGCTAAAAGATGGATGAACATTTGACCCCCCCCCCCAACTGGACTGTTGACACAAGGCAGGTGGATGAGGTCTGTGGTTTCATGCTGTTGGCACCAAATGCAGCCTAAATCTTCTGTTCATGGCTGACAGGAGTGGAACCCGACGTGGTCTTCTTCTCCCGTAGCCCATGCGCCTCAAGCTTCGACACATTGTACAATTGTGGTGAAAAGAAAACCATCTCACAATGCACAGAGTGGTTATCGGAGTTACTGTCTGCCTTTCTGAACCAGTCTGGCCATGCTCCATTGCCTTCTCTCATCAACGAGGCGTTTCTGTCCTCAGAACTGCTGCTCTCTGGGTATTTTTTTTTCTTTATTGCACAATTCTGAGTAAATTTTGAGATTAGCTGAGATCAGGAGATCAGCAGTTATCGAAATTCCAGCCTGTCTGGCACCAACAATAATGCCATGGTCAGAATCTCTGAGATCATATTTTTGGTTGAAGTGAACATTACCCGAAGCTGCTGGCCCTCTATCTGCATGATTTTGTGCATTGCATTGAGTCCAGAAGATTTAGATAACGGCACGAATGGGTAGGCATACAAGCGTTCCTAATAAAGCGCTCCGTGAGTGTATATTCGTCTTAGAGTTTGGCAGGTCGATGATTATGATTATTATTGTTAACAGCAATAATAATAATTGTTACTGTTACAACGATTGCCATTTAATAGTTTAAAATTGTTACTTTAAAATGTTCGTATTTTGACGGACAGGGAGATTAAAAACTGAGCCATTTCTCTTCTTACCAGCATGATTTTGTTGCACAAGTTGCATGTTGCAGCATGTACAAACGGGTTTTCTACAACGTATGGCATTCAGTTACGATGGTAGTATCATGGCAACATTCTGCATAGTGCAGAATGCATTCTGCATTATATATAAGTCTTGGGGAATAATGGTATTGTCTTTAAGAGTGCTTACAATATGACTAGCTTTATAGTTACGTCAGCATGGTTCAGCAGTGCTCACACTAATGTAAAAGAGAGCTTTAATATTCGAGGTAGAGCAGTACTGACTGAAAGCTCGTTCCCTCTTCTCCTTTCATGAGTGCTATTTGGACACTTTGCAGAGTGTGTGTTTACTTTTTATATATATATATATATATATATATATATATATATATATATATATATATATATATCCATTTATTATTGTGTGTAAAGGTCTTTGGAGAGTTTGAATGGTGATTAAGATTAACATTCTAGGTCTTAGAGTGGTCTTTTGTTCATTATCTAGTTGGCTTGTATGTGTGGGCGTGCGTAGGAGTGTGAGCTGGATGTGGCTGCAGACGAATGGTGAACGTAGTGTGCAAATGTATTAGCCCTGCATATTGCATAAAGGTTTAATGGTGGATCCCGGTTTATTTATATTTATATCAGAATTGGGAAGTAAGCAAACATTTACACTTAATTTGATGATGCTTATTATTATGATGGTGTGTGTGTGTGTGTGTGTGTGTGTGTGTATGTTTACATCAACAAACACTACAGTCAAAGTGTGTATTTTCATAATATAGACCCCGACTCTGCGTGTTGATGTTAAAAACCTATCTTTGTTGTCTGTCCCCTGTTTAGCTCTGGATTTGTTGGATCGCATGTTGACGTTTAACCCCATCAAGCGTATAACGGTGGAAGAAGCACTGGCGCACACTTACCTGGAGCAGTACTATGACCCCACGGATGAGGTACTCTCGATCTCTCCTCTGCTGCGTGTACCCCAATGGCTTCCTCTCAGCAACTACCTTGCTTGTTGCATTTTCGCTATTAAAGCTATGAGGTGATTGCTGTCGCGAAAAATGAATTAGAAATGTATCCCATCGAGCAGAGTACTTTAAAGGTGTGGTTTTGTAATGTTTAGAGCCCTCTGCTGCCAGAAAGGGTGAATTGCAATTCCCGTGAAAAAATATTAGCAAGCCTCCCTCTCCTAGTCAACACATCCCCAATGTTTTTAGCTCACCCACTGGGCCCAAATTTGCGGAAACTCTGCGGTAATTATGAAAAATTTCAAGCTCCTGCGAATATCTGTTTGCTTGACCTTGCGTTCTTTTCTGCAATCGTCAAATCCTGGTTAAGCAGGCTTCATTATACCATGAACTCTGCGCGTTTGTATAATGTGTGTGATGATTTTCACGTTTTGTGTGTTTGCGTGTAGCCGGTGGCTGAGGAGCCCTTCACCTTTAACATGGAGCTAGATGACCTTCCTAAAGAGAAGCTGAAGGAACTCATCTTTGAGGAGACAGCACGATTCCAGGCCAACTATCAAGGCTCCTGAAGGGCAGCAAGGTAAAGAAGAAATTAAAAACTGCTATAGGAGATGATAAGTCACTGTGCTTCGTTACAGAACCAGTGTAAACACTTTGATTCGGCTGCTGATACCAGCCTGCGGCTGTGTAATTGTTGCCATGGTGATCGCTTCACATGTTGCGCCTATAATATTGCAAGCTGCAAGGAAAAGATTCTAGGCCAACAAACTAGGCCAAAGTGACTGTTTACATGCACACCAAATTAAAGTTACGGTCTATGTTCGGGTCGCAGCCATATTCCGAATGTGAAGTTTATATGCGTACATGCGTTGGAATATTTAAAATTGTGAGCTCCCATTCCTAAATACCTAGCCTACAGCTAAGCATCTCTTCGCACTCTGAATTCCTTGCGGACTGAGCGTGTGCATATAATCTCCTTTCAGTGGATTTTCTGAATAAGGTGTTAACATGCAACGAAATTCCGATTAGAACAGGCGTATTCCGGGGGTGGGAATCAGAATATTGTCTTAATCTGAATCAGGCAATCAGATTGGTGGCGTTTAGAGGACACCGTTCTAATTAGAATATTGACGTGCATGTAAACATAGTCCATGATGTCCTCTTGCTAAACAAATGAGAACCACCTTGAATTATTTCTTATAGTACAATAGGTTAAGGTTTTACTGATCATGAGTCTTTTATTAGTCACATGCTTGAAAATTTTAATTCTTGATAGACCGGTCTGCCGGGCATTATTTTTTTAATTATTCTTATTATTTATTTATTTATTTATTTTTGCCGTTTTCTGGTTTACTGCCATTGTTGCTGGCCCAAATTTGCATAAACATGAATCCTCCAGTTTGCATTGTTCTGTCTTGATGCATAAAAGCCATGATTTATTCTGTGATTTATCTACTTCTTAGAAAGTCGCAAAACCCAGCATAACCACTGTAAACTTGAAATTGCTCAGTCTGTGAACGTGCTCTTACTACTTTTTGTCCTTCATCCCCCATTTAGCACCCCAGGAGAGCGACCAGCCACGCTAAAGCTTAAGAACAAGATAACTCCAAACAAGCTACAAAAGATGTACACACACATGGTATCCAAAAAAAAAAAAAAGGAGTAAAAAAAAAAAAAATGTACATGGAAAACTTGAGCGTTTCTTTTCTTTCTCTCTCGCCTGGAGGCTCTGTTTGGGTTTCTAACCCTGCTTTGTTAATGCCATCGAACGTGGGCAGCTGTATCCACCGTGTCGCTCCATGCCTCATACAGCCCCTACTCTTTCCCCCTTCCTACTTATCTTCTCACACTTTTTCTCTTCTTTGTGCTCTCCCTCTCTCATCTCATTCCTGTTATCGGGCTGTTGTTTTATGCCATTAAATGGAGAAAGAATGGAGAGAGAGAGTATATCATTACTATGGGCTCCGACTGGGAGTGTACGTGTATGTATATGTAATCTGGACGGTTTTTTTTTTGTTTGTTTTTTTGCATTCTCTGAGTATTGTATGTCCGAGATCCGTTTGTACACTGTAATTTGAATGTTATGATCCTTAGCAAAAGTGTGTTTTGTATGTGGAGAGTTTATATTTGAGTGTTTTTTTTTTTTTTTTTTTTTTTTTTTAAATAAACAAAAAACGTGTGAGAAGAAGCCTGGTTAGTTTTCCTGGTGAGCGTTAGTTGCTCACTGTGAAATCCAATGCAGTGATTCCGAAAAAAAAGGAAAATATACAGGATGATGTACAGAACTGAATCTTGCTTTACTTACTGTACCATATCCAAGTCCATTGGTGGATTTTTTTCTTTTTCTTTTTTTTTAATTTTGAAACGCTCTCGTCAGTGCTCTTGGAAAATGAAGCCATCAGTATCATCAAACTCAAATATCACCCCCACATCCCTTTCTTTTTCTCTTTCGGTGTCTATTGCTCTTAATTGGTTAATTTTTTGCCGCTGCAATCACGCTTTACACATCGAGGCTTCATTTCTTCGATGTTCCTTAGTGTGTAGATTTCCTCCCAGTTGTTTTGCAAAAGTGGACGCCTAGGACTTTTTTTTTCTTCTTTTTTCTTTCCTCACTCTCTCTTCGAAGAAGCATATTTTATCCCCGCTTTTTAACCTCTGATTCCCTTGACACCGCTTTCCTCCAACACCTGCAGCATTCCTTCACATTCTTTCTCCTCACACGTTGCCAGTTGAGGAGGCATAGCCAAGCCGAACGCTTTCAGAGCCATAGCACACCTCCTTCCCCCCTGGTGATGTCACGATTTCTTCTTCAAAAAGGGCTTTTTTTTCCCACGGGGCTTGCTGACCTCAAAGCCTCTCTCGCCTGTGATTGGCTGATCTTGTGATAATGTAGTCTGTGACTGGCTGACTTTGCATGCACCAAATCACAGGTAGCGTTTCCTATTTTCCTGCTCGTTTCGAAGAAGTGTTATTGCCTCGTTTGTTTCCTGCAACTGACTAAAACGCCTGTAACCACGCAGATCTACGCTTTTTGTCCAGTCGCCGATGAGGAAAGCTAGCTCTAAATTGTGGGAATGGTGAAGTTTTTAAATAGTGGAGTGTGTTCGTCTTTTGAATAAAAGCCGGGCTTGATTTCTACACCGGTGTTAATGTTGATATTTTTGTGTGTTTGGGGGGGGGGAAACAAAAGTGCACCCTACAGCACGTTTCGTACATCGGTCGAATGACGTTCTTCAAGTTGTGCACCTGCACTTTGTGTCTCACGACCAAATGCTTGTTTTATTTCTTCTTCTTTGTTTGTTTGTTTGTTTGTTTTCTAGTGCAGTTTTGCTCTGTCCTTTTTCCTGTCTTCTCTTTATAGAACCGTTTTGATCGATGGAGACGTTACATAACTCCTGTAGTACTCACTCTATTTGGGTCTCGCTTTCTTTTTCTCCTCTATGGCACTCGATGCGTTTTCTCTTGCTTTGCTGGTGCATTGTGGGACAGGAAGACACAGATGGTCGGGCTGCATCCCCATGTCTGTGTCTGCATGTCTGTCTGTCTGTCCGTCCGTCTTTCAGCTTTGAGCTGCTTTTTCCTCCGCATCCTCTCGCTGCGAGTGACTCCACGTCGCTCACTGAGCCGAGGGGAACAAATCATTACCAAGGAAAAACTTATGCCGCGGTGTTGTCGATGTATCGCTTTATACAAACGGGACCATAAGGACTGAACAATCACACAGCACACATCTACAGATATCCATCACTCACACAAACAGTATATGATTTGAGACCTACAAACGAGGCAGATTTAATAATGTCCTTTTAATGGCTGTTCTTATAATTATTGCTGTTCTATTGAGTCTTTTTTAAGAACTGAAAAAAAGGGATGTAAAACTTTCTTCTTTTTTTTTTTTTTTTCTTTTTCATTTCTCTCTTTTGTGTTTGTGATTTAATTGGGTGTGTCGTCACGCTTTCTTTCGGAAATCTATTTTTTCCCCCCCTGAATCTTTTAAGAATTTATTTTAAAAGATGATGTAAAGCTATGAGTAGATTTGTCAAGAAATATGAACCATGGATGGTTTTAGTGTATGTACATGCTTATGGGTATTATGAATTAAACAATTAACAAAGAAACAGACTTATATACATATATTAAATAAAATTCCTGATACTGTAATTTGGGACGTGTTGTGTTTTTCTTTCTTTCTTCTTTTGAATGTTGTTTCATCGGTATTGCTAAAGACGTCAATCTCTACCTGTTTTTCCGCCGCTCGTATCATGACCCGGTTGATTTTGAAAGCTTTTGAAAGTGTTTTAAATAAAGTTAATGTTCTTAACGTAATGCAAAAATGTATCCCTGTATTAAACAGGAAGCCTTTGTTCACAAGTGTTTTTGCCGTCTTAATGATGACTATTTTATATTAAGTCTTAAGTGTTACATTTTTACCTCTTCAATCTGATATACGGCATAGTGACGACGCTTAAACAGTGTGTTTATAACGTTTAAAACGTTATTTGATATTGGAAAAAGTGTAGAGCTGTTACGAACTGAGGGGGAAAATATCAAGGGCATATAAATACTTCTTGAAATTCATTTGCATGTTCCGTTTTTGTTATACGGTCAGTTACTTGAGTACTTTTTGTTACATGTAATACTACAAAGCAAATCATATTTGTCTTCTCTTGAGCCGGACTTCAGGATTTAAAACTAAAAATAGCATGAGTGTTGTGTAAACTTGTTGTCGATAACACCCCCCAAATCGTTTTGCATATAACTCATACTAAATTGTTTCAGATTTCAAATGAAATCAAACTACGATGAAGCAAAGGCAACCTGAATAAACACAAAATATAGTTTTTAAATTCTAATTATTTATTGAAGCAAAAAATCCATTACTAACTGGGCCTATGTGAAAATGTATTTACCCCCATAGTTACTAATTCCCCAAATCTATGAACGTGCATTCATAATGAGGTCTAGTCCAGGTAGCTGGACTAGATGCTACCTGATTACTGCAAACCCTGTTCAATCAAATCAACGCTTAAATAGAACTTTGTCAACCGCATGAAGTTGGTTAAAAGGTCTTACGCCATAACACACTATACCCAAGTTGAAAGAGATTTCAGAAATGATGTGGAGGAAGGTCTGGGAATATATCAGTCTGGGAAGGGTTATAAAGCTATTTCAAAGGCTCTGGGACTCCGAAGTACCACAGTGGGAGCTATTATCTTCAAATGGAAAAACTCGGCACAGTAGTGAACCTTCCCAGAAGTGGCTGACCTTCCAAAATTTCTACAAAAGCACAGTAACTACTCATCCAGGAAGTCACAAAAGACATCAAAGGAACTACAGGCCTCTCTTGAATCAGTAAAGGTCACTGTTCATGAGTCCACTATCAGAAAGACATTGGACAAAAATCGAAGAGTAATGCTAAATGGTCTGCACTTACATAGCTTTTTTTATTATTATTTTAGCGGTTATACAAAGCGCTTTACACTGTTTCTCATTCTCTCTCTCTCTCTCACACACACACACACACACACACACACATACCCCTTGTCTCAATTTTGCCAAAACACACCTTGATGAACCTCAAATCTTTTGGGAGAATGTTCTGTGGACTGATGAGTTGAAAGTGGAACTCTTTGGAAGACAGGAGTCCCATTACATCTGGTGTAAACCAAACACAGAATTCCACAAAAAGAACATCATACCTTCTGTCAAGCATGGTGGTGGAAGTGTGATGATGTGGGGATGCTTTGCTGCTTCAGGGCCTGGGCAACTTGCAATAATTGAGGGAAACATGAATTCTTCTCTCTACAAGAAAATCCTAAAGGAGAATGTCTGGTCTTCAGTCTGTAAGTTGAAACTCAAGCGCAACTGGATTTATGCAGCAAGACAGTGATCCAAAGCACAGGCGAAATTCCACCTCTGAATGGATCAAAGAAAGCAAAATGAAAGTTTTGGAGTGGCCTAGTCTAAGTCCTGACTTGAATCTATTGAGATGCTGTGGCAGGGCCTTAAATGAGCAGTTCATGCTCAAAAACCCTCCAGTGTGGCTGAACTAGAGTAGTTCTGCAAAGAAGAGTGGGCCAGAATTCCACCACAATGCTGTGAAAGACACATCTCCAGTTATCGGAAGTGTTTGGTTGCAGTTAGTTGGTTCCAGATTTTAAGTTTAAGGGGCAGTTAGTTTTTCACATGGGTGATAGGTGTTGGATAACTATTTTTTGTTTCAATTAAAAAAATAATAATAATAAAAAGTGCATTGTGTGTTTACTCAGGGTGCCTTGGTTTTATGTTGTATTTCGTTTGAAAAGTATTTAGTATGAGATACACACAAGCAGAAGAAATCAGGATGGTGGCAAATACTTTTTCACAGCACAGTAGGTCCCCCTTGTGCTGACAAAACAGCTCTGACTCATCGAGGCATGGATTCCACAAGATCTCTGGAGGTGTTCTGTGGCACCAAGATGTTAGCAGCAGATCCTTGAAGTCGTGTAAGTTGTGAGGAGGGGCCTCCCTGGATCGGACAAGATCTGCAGTTTTGGAGATGCTCTGACCCAGCCGTCTAGCCATCAGAATTTGGTCATGGTCAAAGTTGCTCAGATCCTTACACTTGCCCATTTTTCCTGCTTACAACACATCAACTTTGAGAACTGCCTAATATACCCCACCCCTTGGCAGGTGCTATAGTAACGGCATAATCAATGTTTTTCACTTCACCTGTCAGTGGTTTTAATGTTATGGCTGATATTCTACCTACTTCCGTTTGAACAATTTCCTATAAGGAAAACGTGGCGTTGTAAGATTAAGAGTTCTCCCAGAGAAACATCCTGAAGAAACCTTAAGGGTGCTAGATGACACCAGAAAGATACTTTTCCCAGCGTTTTAGAGACACGTGTGGCGACCTGAGGAGATCTCTGAAAACTACAGAGTTTCCTGAACTGAAATTTGTTTCATGTACAGGTATCTCAACCAGGGGTTCTTGTAAAAAATATTTAATTGAACATTTCCTGTTTTTGTTTTTTTTAGGCCATTCTTAAGACATCCATTGTTTGTCATCTTCACCATGTTGGATTGGGAGTAGAAAACTTAATATAGTAATAAAAGTCAGGATAATGGTGTACATAACACTGGAGTGGTTTTGAAAAGATTTACATCTTATTTATTTCTAAAAACAGTCTTAAGTTTACAGTCTACGAATGAGCACACCATACACGAAAGGGTCAGAGATTTCATTCTGACTACAGTGCAGGAGCATCAAAGACATTTTGATAGTCACTCATCTGCTTACAAACGGAATTGATTAGGCCTGTGTTCATATTGCTACAACATTTAACTAAAGCATGGCTTTCACTGTGTGAGAAAATTACACTTCGCTAGCAAGGCTTTAGACATGTTTAGGCTGCCTGATTGTTTTGTTTTTCCAGAAACCTCCCACACAGCAACACCTGACTGCTTCTCCAAGGACACTGTGCACATTTTCTACCAATATTTTAATCACCTCTAATTCTTGCTTATGCCAAATACACATATGTGTACTAAAATATGAAGTTGAGATATTCGTACCCAGATACCGCAAGCCTGATTTATTCCTGTGCTCGACAAGGAACTACAACTTTGCTTTGTGAGTTTGATGGATATATTTTGAACTGCACTGAGTTTTAGGCTGGGCTATTTGTCCTGTTTTTACTCGAGTGCTTGGCATGTCCCAACAGCTGCTGATAGCTGTGCTGAGGAGCAGGATTACAAAATCAACTACAGAGCTCCACCAGCAATAACTCCTTCAGTAATGACCCGATAAACCTCACCAGTTATTATTTTAGTGCTCTAAACATTTCTAATCAATGATGATTTACTCTTAGCAATGCTTTGAGCTGATGAAGCAGTCTGTCCATGAGGTTCTCTCAGGGATTGTGTCCTCCAGTTGCTCTTGGATAGTTTATCCAGTTCAACCACAAATCAGCTTCCAAGGCATGTTCTGGCAAAGCCGTTCACCATGTAGAAGGGTTTTTAAAGCTGTAGACAAAAGAAGAAGAAAACCCAAATACAACATCCTACAAAATATCTAAAGCATCTACTCCAGCTAAAACCACACTATGAAATATTGCAGAAGAGCACAAACCTGAAACACATTTTAGGTTTACAAGAATATCTCCATCAGCAATGTTGTTCATTTACTCTTTCATTCATCTTCCTGGAAAAACTGGGCACCCTAGATAGAACTCAAGGTGCCTCACACACACACACACACACACCCATACACATACATTGGTACACTCATTCACAGCTAGGGGCAATTTAATGTAGCCAGTCCACCTACTCGCATGTTTTTGGAAGGTGACAAAAACCAGAGAGCCCAGAGTTAACCCATGAAGGCTATGGGTGTAACATAACGCCTGTTTCTGTTTAGTGCTCCAAATACCCATATCTGTATCTGTAATCAGATTTAACCCCAAAGTGGGCATGGCCTAATCTGGAAAGGGGATTTTATTCCTTTCTTTACACACACACACACACACACACACACACACACAGTCCCTTCCAAAAGTATTGGAACAGCAAGGATAATGCTATTGTTTCTGCTATACACTTAAGACATTTGGGTTTGAAGTCAAAAGATGAATATGAGATGGGAGTTTTGATTTTTCAGCTATTATTTCCTGGTATTTGCATGTAGATGTGTAGACGCCATAGAACAGAACATTTTGCATCAGTCCACCCGATGTGTAGGTGAGCAGAAATATTGGAACATGTGACTGACAGGCGTTTCTTGTTACCCAGGTGCGTCCTGTTAGATTGAGTGATTAAAGAATAAACAGCTCTGAACATCTTTTTTTGTTGTTTTTGTTTTTTTTTGCTGTAGACTGAAGACATTTGAGATCAAAAGAGGAATATGAGATGAATTTCAGATTTTATTTCCTGGTATTTATATGTAGACGTGTTAATCGACATAGAACATAGCCCATTTTCTATCAGACCACCCAATTTGTAGGTGAGCAAAGTGGTAGCACGGGGCTTGTGGGAAACATATTGTACACAGAGGTTCACACAGAAGCCACTGGAAGGTTTTTGGATATCTGTGCACGGCAAATATCGAGAACTGAGGGACATGGCGTTGAAAAAAACTCTCCCATTCGCATCGACCGATCTCTGTGAGGCTGTTTTTTCAGCGCTGGTGTACCTGAAGAACAAGTATAGAGCCAGACGAACATAGTTTGCACCTTTCCCTCAGCCCTACTGAACCACGACTGGATCACCTCACGTCCTATCAAAGCCCAACCTTCCCATTGAACGAGTAATCCAGAACATTGGGGTCGCAAAACATTGTCATTCTTCATTTCTTTTGCACTTGCAAAAAAGATATGAACCACTGATATAAACAAACTAGTAACCTAATTTAAATTGTATCTCCTTTACAGACATCTCAATTTTCAACGATTTACAAAAGCACACAAATAATCAATATACCAGACATGTGAAGAAAAAAAAATCATAAATTATTGTAAATCATCCTTATTATGCATAAATCATAGATACATCTGGCTGCTCATTTACCTTCAGTTAGAACTAACAGATTTTTATTATTTTTTAATTAATTTGTTTGTTTGTTTATTTATTTTTTTACTAGAGCTAGAAAACAGGGCGTGGACTTATAAAGGTGACACAGAAACGCATGGTAAGAATTCACAACTAGACAAAAAAAAAACTCAACAGGGTATATATAGACAAATGAATCAAGGGCTGATCTGAAAACAGGTGCATACTTTAGAGAACAGAGCAATGACAGGACATTAAGGGGCCGTCTCTAAAGTTACATACGGTATTGTTAAACACGTTTCTAACTTCAATAGCATTTGAAGGGATTGACTTAAAGTCATATAACCAAGTGTAAAGTGTTCATCTAGGTGTCAGCTATAATGTACACCTCTTAGATTTTTTTTTACATTTAACAAAATAAACTATTCAATCATATGTAAATTTTGCCATGTATTTCATTTCAGAATGGGCCCATACACAAAATATACCATCATTTAAAGCTCACTAGCATTTGAAGGGAATGATGTACAGTCAAACAAACAACTGGAAAATGTTCATCTAGGTGTCAGGTATGACGCACACCTTTTAGATTTTTGATATTTAACAAAATAAGCTATTAAATCATATATAAAATAAAAATTGGCATGTATTTCACTATAGAATGGGCCCGTACACAACATTTGCCAATCTTTAAAGCTCGATAGCATTTGAAGGGAATGACTTACAGTAACACGACCGACTGTAAAGTGTTCAAAAATATCAAAATTCGAAGAGGTGTGCATTATAACTGACACCTAGATGAACACTTTACACTTGGTTATATGACTGTAAGTCATTCCCTTCAAATGCTATTGAAGTTAGATATGTGTTTAACAATGTTGTATGTAACTTTAGAGACGGTCCCTTAATTTCCACATTTCTGCGAATATAGAACATCAAATCAACTTTATTCCAGTGTCTAAACAAACTAGTAGCCTTATTTAAAAAAAACAGGACCCTGACAGGATGAATCAAAGCCAACACTGATAGCTAAGTTAGTTAGTGTCTTATGTTTCCATCAAAAGATATGTTAGTTAGTTAGTTAGTTAGTTAGCTAGATAACATGAATGAATTTGCTTAGGTAACTATGAAAGATAAATAAGTTAGCTGTGTGTGTGTGTGTGTGTGTGTGTGTGTGTGTGTGTGTGTGTGTGTTTCTGTATATGTTGCCTGTCAGCTTTTCTATACAAATCCACACCATAGAAAACATCTGCTGACAGACAGAGGTTTTACTTTAGAAATGGTGTGTGTGTCGTGTGTGCGTGTGTGTGTGTGTGTAGTGTGTGTGCGTGTGTGTGCATGTTTTAGCCAATAGTGAAGAACAAATGTGCCCATAAACAATATGCAGAAGTATTAGAACATGTTGAGAGTTGGACTCTCACATAAATCATCTTCTTTTACGTCTTCTTCTCCTTCAAATTAGAAAGTATTTATTTGAGAAATTAAAAGATCACAAAGGATTTTCTTTTGCGCACGCGCGCATGTGTGTGATACAGTTTACATTCTTCCTGTGCCCAACCTTTGTCAAATATCCATATGCACACACATACACACACACACACACACAGCAAAAAAAATGTTGTGCTCTTTTAGTTTTTCAAATACTTTTTTTATTTGAAGCAGAACAAGAAGTGTGTGTGTGTGTGTATGTGTCTCTTTTTTCTGTTAACCATAACCCAAACCTCGACTTCTGTCATGGATTTATCATGGAGTAGACACCTGTCTATAAAATGAAATTCGGTCAACATCAAGAAGAACTTTGGAACCAAATCAACAGTTCAGAAGAAGAAGAGAGTTCAGTCGTGTCCTTTATTAGCAGTTTTATTTGAACTTCACACATGCAACTCAATTTGGACAAACACTCAGACACGAGCAATGAAACATGAACAATGACAGCATTCTTTCTTTTACAAACCTGCATGTATGCACACACACACACACACACACACACACAATTGCAGGAAAGGAGGGACAACAGAAGGTATGAAAGAGCTGCTGGTCATCATTGGCTAACCACAAACAACGTTCTACTAACCACAGATGCACTTCCAGAGAGAGCATGACTGGAGAGGAGGTGAATTGTTGCGACATATAGGTTTTATGGTCTGTGTAGGAGTGACTGCAGTTTTACCTTTTTTACGTTTTACGTCTTTTGCCTGCTCTGTCAGGTTTGACAAGTTCTGGGCTTAATCACTGCAGGAGGGGAAAGGTGGGGGAAAAGAAAGGTGTACATAAAGATAGCAAACAGGTCAGCAGTGAAATAGCGAGCAAAGTCTGTGTGAACGGTATCAAACTCTCTCTCTCTCTGCATTCTCCTCCCATAAGGATAAAGGAACAAGTGGACACACAAAGGATAAATCAGAATCAGGTAATCTGGAAATACCTTCTTAATGCCAAATACAAATCAGCCTAAGCTGGCTTTGACTGCTGAATTCTTTTCCTGCAGTGACTTGCCACTCTCTGGAATCCTTGGGATTGACAGCCTGTGGAAATTATGTCCAGCTTCATGTATTACCTGCTCCCAGCAGTAGGTGGGTACACCATAGCGTCCCTCTACCTGCTGAAGAATCCACACATACTGCACAAGAAAAAGCAGACAGCCTTCCACTGCACGCATATCTCGCACAGAGGAGGTAAGGTGTCTCACATTCTCGGTCTATTTCTGTGTGTGCAAATCATTAATCCCTGTCCCTGTACACAGGCAATTATTATAAGGAACAGAGTCTGTGATTAAAGTTAATGATCTCACTTGTGCACATGAAGGAAATGATTTACAGTACACTAAATTGCACAAGACATTCTGGCCTGTATAAGACCTCAGAACAGTCATAAAGCAAACATGTGAATTTATAGAAATGACTCCACAAAAATGATTCACCTTCTCTTTGGATTTGTAAGATGTCTGAAGGTATGGTGCTATTTTACTGTGCACATAAATGAAACCAAACACAATGCATAAGAGTTAGGGTTCATCATTTGGATAATACTCGTCACAGAGCATTGTGGAATTTGAATAGTTTCATCAATACAAAATGACAATCCTTGGGGGGGTAAAGTGCAATATATAGTGAATAGGATATATAACATATCAGTTTGTCACGAGAGAACTTCTACGATTTAAAATTTTTATTTTTTTTACCTATGATAGCAGCACAGATTTATTTCACATTTCACATTTAGTCATATTTAATTATAGGTGTCATTAGAGGTTTTTAAAAATAGACATATTCCTGGATAGTCCACACATATACCTGAAACCTTGCAAGATGACTGTATGCTCATGTCGAAAATTGGATTGGATTTTCTATGAGAAACACAATAGTGGTTAAGCGCCTTCAATTTACGTTGACCAACCAACGAAGCTTAAGATATGTACTAACGATAACAACTTCAACTTTAGTGAGCACTTTACATCATTTTTAAAAATCATAATTAATTTGTGAATTTATGAATTTAAGGCCTCCAGACCTTACCAACCCATCTTTGACAGCCGTGGTGCAAGAATAATTACGTTGAACAAAGAGATTTATAAAAAAAAAAAAAAAAAAAAACCAACAACAAAGATCTGATGCATGATAGCTGTTTTCCAATATGACCATACGGCTGTTTCTGGTGAAAGTCCCACTGGTATATGTTTGTTCTCTGAAGCATTTTGTCTGGAGTTTCACCTACTTTTACTTTGTCCTCACCTTATTTCATTTACACAGACAAACGCTACTAGCATGACGGAATGCGATGGATTTGCTCTGCTCAGTAGCAGAAGGAATGCAAACTTCCTTAAACCCTTTATACAGAGACATGCAATTCAATTCACTTTATTCACATTATTTGCATAGTGCTTTTAACAGTAGAAGTTAAGGAATTATCATACACCGATTGTTAGCTGGGTCCAGGGGGTAGAAGCCAGAATGTAATCCACAGGAGTGTTAGAGCTGAGACTGAAAACCGCTCCCCTGTGAAATATGCTTACCCTGTGATCTTATGAAGAACAGGATACTGAGGCTGTGTTTGCACAATCGGGTTATGGATTTTAAGACTGACTGTGCTACTCTCGGAATAAAAGTATGACATGATATAACAGGTGTACAGTTCACTGAATTACCCCTATTGTTCCTTATATCTACACTTACTGCTCCTTTTGCAAGTCAGTTACTCACTGTAGTGAATCTGATGCTATGTACAATATATTACCCCTCACTCTACCAATCCAAAGGGGCCACCATAAGACCACCACTGCCTAGGTATTATCTGTTTGGTTGATTATTTTTGTAAGCACATATGGTGATACTCATATGGTGTTGTGGTATGGGTGTATCAGGCCACTTTATTAGACATCTTGTAGGTGTACTCATCCTCAATTCCATCATCAGTGATTTTGACCAAAGCACCACTGTTCAGTATGTTTCGTTGATTGATGGTTCCTCAACCCCATGGAGATATTGAGTTTTTAAAAAAAAAAAAGAAAACAACAACAACAACAACAACAACAAAAACACTGCTGCTGCACATGATACACTGTACTAGCACCATACACGGACATCATCATGCCAGTGTACCTGCTGTGCTGTGAAGAAACCACCATTAACCCTTTCTCACAGTACACTGCATTCCATTCTGCCAGCGTAATGGAAATTGACTTATCAGACATTTTCAATCAGTATTAACAAATGAATTATTTTATCACCACAAGTCTGTTATAAGATAACCCAGGACACTGTTGGGTTTCTGTGTGTAGAGTATCATGACTCTGTGTTTAGCTGCTGGTGATCAGGGCAATGAGACAGGGGAGACTTGTGAGCTTCCTGCTGGGCGAAAATTCACACCTATCCACAATTACATTGGTACAGAGACAAAATGGACAGCACAACCAAAGGTTATTTGATAATAAAATAACTATACAATTGCCACAACAAAATGATGACATGTAAACCTACTAGGCTATGTAAAAAAGAAATACTGAGAATTCTTAAATCCCTGAGTATCTACTTGTATCTAATACATTAACCACTACTGTGGAGTATGACATCATAAATAAATTTAATGCTGAACACTGAGCACCTCCAAAATACTCTGGTAAAAAGAGTTCATCAGTAGTGATTGGTTGATGTTCCTCTTCCATTGAGAGATATTAATGTGTAGAGAGGGGCTGACACATGGAGTGTAGCACAGATCTGACAACTTTTAAGTATTTCGCATATGAGCTCTGCATTTTAACATTGCTGCTACGACAAAAGAGTCGTCTTCTTTTAATTTCCTCAGTAAAAATGGCACATGACCAATCAATATATGATCCTGGAATGATTGACAATTGCACTCCGATATTACCCGATAGCCCCTTGAATTACTGGAGTAAAATAGACAAAAATAGCACTTATTCAGCTATTCAACTAAGTGTTAATTCTAACAATTTATGAGTAAATGTAATGGTAATGATAATTACACAGAGATTTAAAAAAACGCTGATTTCTTCAACCTTGTCATAGTAGAAACGGGAGTGAGCGTGTGTGTGTGTGTGTGTGTGTGTGTGTATATATATATATATATATATATATATATATATATATCACAGCGTTCATGGCAGATCTGGGTTACAGTCATTAACAGTCAATAATTACAGTCATTATGAATTTACAACATTCATCATGTGGTTAATAATAGGCGCATGCCAAAAACTGGCAAATTAGTTTATATAAACAGTTTCTGAACTGTGAAAAAATGCCCAATTGACAGAATATAATCAATGCATCTTTGCTCACATGAACCTATGCTGTGAATAGTCCCACTGTATAGAATGATGTATTTTGGATGTACTGAGATGTACTGAGGCTTATGAGTTTTTAAATATTTGATTATATGTTCATTTCCACCCTGTACACCCGGCATGTATCTCTGACTCAATGCTTTGTTTCCAGGTTCGGGGGAGAGAATCGAAAGCACCATGGAGGCCTTCACACAGTGAGTGATAACTGATCTCAGATCAGGTCACATAAACTCACTTTGCCTAGCCAAATCTTATAGCGGGACTCTATTATTTATTGTTCTTCTTACACCCCTCGTTATAATCATGCTACATCAATCACCTCTGCCTGTTATTCATTACTGATGTCTCACAAATTCCCTCTTCTCCCTCAGCGCGGTGGAGGTTGGCACTGAGATGCTCGAGCTGGACTGTCACCTTACTCAAGATGGTCACGTGATCGTATCGCATGATGAGAACCTCCTGCGGCAGACTGGGCTAGATGCCAACATCTCAGATCTAAATTTAGAGGTCAGAGGATAAGAGTTCAAATTAAAGTAACTTCTATTATTCTATTAAGTGCTTACTCTTGACTAAGCGTGTACTGTATGTACAGTGCCCTCCGGTAATATTGGCACCCTTGGTAAATATGAGCCAAGAAGGCTGTGAATATTGTCTTTATTGTTTAAGCTTTTGATCTTTTGTTCAAAACCTTCACAATATACTCTGCTCTCATGGATATCAAACTATTTCAAACAAAACACAGGTGTATCCAAAACATATCTTTGTTACGTATAGGGGTGCAACAATTATTGGCACCTATAAATTCATATGAGAAAAATATATTTGAAGTATATATATATATATATATATATATATATATATATATATATATATATATATATATATATATATGTATATATATGTATATATATATATATATATATATATGTATGTTTGTCTGTTTTTGTTTTTTGTTATTATTATTATTATTATTTTTTTTGTATACCTGTGTGACTAGGAACAAGAAATTGTTCAACCAGGGGTATAAATGTGAGGCAACACATAGTCCGTAATTCCTTAGTCATTCATAATAATGGGTAAGACCCAGGAATATAGCTGTGATGTGATGCGCGGCAAAAGGTTGTTGAGCTTCACAAAATGGGAAGTGGCTATAAGAAAATAGCACAAGCATTGAAAATGCCCATTTCCACCATCAGGGCGATATTTAAGAAGTTCCAGTCAACTGGAAATGTTGTGAATCAACTTGGAATTAGACATGTGTCTGTATTGTCTCAACTCACTGTGAAGAGGATGGTTTGAATGGTCATAGCTGGAGAACTGCAGAAGTTAGATGCGTCTTGGGGTCAGAAAGTCTCCAAAAACTACAATCTGAAGTCACCTACATCACCACAAATTGTTTGGAAGAGTTTCAAGAAAAAAGCCTCTACTCTCATCCAAAAACAAACTCCAGCGTCTTCAGTTTTTCAGACACTTCTGGAACTTCAAATGGGATCGGGTTCTATGTTCAGATGAAACCAAAATAGAGCTTTTTGGCAATAAACACCAGAGGTGGTTTTGGTGCACACAGAGAGGTAGCCATATGGAAAAGTACCTCATGTACACGGTTAAGTATGGTGGTGGCTCTTTAATGTTTTTGGATGTTTTTCTGCCAGAGGACCTAGACATTTTGTTAGGATTTCATGGCATCATGGACTCTATCAAATATCAACAGATATTAAATAAAAACCTGACTGCCTCTGCCAGAAAGCTTCAAATTGGCCGTGGTTGTATCTTCCAGCAGAACAATGATCCAAAACATACATCAAAATCAACACAAAAATGTTTTACTCACCAAAAAATCAAGGTCCTGCCATGGCCATCCCAGTGCCCTGACCTGAACCCCATAGAAAACCTGTGGGGTGAACTGAAGAGGAGAGTCCACCAGCATGGACCTCGAAATTTGAAGCATCTGGAGAGATTCTGTATGGAGGAACGGTCTCAGATCCCTTGCCATGTGTTCTCCAACCTCATCAGGTATTACAGGAGAGAGCTGTTATCTTGGCAAAGGGAGGTAGCACAAATGATTGACTAAAAGGGTGCCAATAATTGTTGCACACGTATATTTAACAAAGTTGTTTTTTGATAAACCTGTGTTGTGTTTGCAGTTATTTGATATTCATAAGAGCAAAGTATTTTTGTTAATTTTTTTAACAAAAGATAAAAGGTTAAACAATAAAGACAATTTTTCTTAACCTTCTTTGCTCATATTTACCAAAGGTGCCAGTATTAATGAAGGGCACTGTACATGCTGACTATGTTATGCTTCCTTTGTTCATAAGGAGGACATATAAAGCGCTTTGCATAAGTATTCACCCCCTTTGAACTTTTCCTTTTTTGTAGTGTTACAACCTGGAAATGAAATGGATTTCATTTGGACTCTATAACCAATAATACTGAATAGAATTGAAATGGAGAAGATATTTTAGTTTTTTGTTTTTAAAATTTAATTCTCTTTTACAAATTTTTTATTTTACTCAAATTTAGAATTTTATCATTTGTCTGAATCCAAGCAAACGTGGAGTCATCATATACTTATGTACAGTAAATATTGTATACTTATTTTCATGTTTCTGAGTATTTATTTGCAAACAATACATTTAACTAGAATACCTTTTTTGTGATTAAATAATTTTTTATTCAATTTTTTACTCAACAAAATACGTGAATACTACAAAGAGGTTAAAATAATTATATACAGTATGTTATTATAAACTAGAACTTGTCGTTGTTGCTGTGCAACAACAACAACAAACTCACACTTGCATTTTATGTTATTCTCATTTTCAAAACAATATACCTAATTTTGTTCAACTGTAGTTTAAAAAAATTTCAACTTATTAATTTATTTACTTTTGTACTTTTGGTTATCATTAATTATAAATAGCTATTAGCTTAAATGTTCAGTGCTAGTTCTCAGGATATTTTTCCCCCAAAGCCAATCAAACCACAAATAATCTCATAGACATATAAGACTTACAAATAATGATAATAATAATAATAATAATAATAATAATAATAATAATAATAATAAAATAATTAATAATAATAATACATAAAAACTAAGTAAAATATATTTAACCTTGAGGAATACAGATCATCATTCACCTTAAAAGGTGACTTTGACGAGAAAGATCAAAGAGGCAGATTATCGCCAATAGAATACTGTGTGTATATATAATAAATTAAATAAAATAACAAATATTTTCATGATGGCTAATTCCATTTCTAATTTTTGGTGTTCAGGATCTACCACTATATAAGGAACAACTTGAGGTTACATTTCACACAGGTGTGTATCCAAACACACACTCACACACACACACAATCACAAAATCAGTATGTATTATATATTTATGTCATTTCTAACACACACTGCAGGTCACTACAGCACTGGCTCAGACAGAAGGTTTGCCCTGTTAGAAGACATCTTCCGCAGGTTTCCTAGGATGCCTGTGAACATCGAGGTGAAAGAGCACAACATGGAGCTGATTGAAAAGGTAAGAGCTCATTCTACAGCTGGATTGCAGATTGTCTTAAGGGGCTCATTCCAACTTGAACATAGATGTTCTGCCCAAGTTATCTGGTTTGCTATATATGAAACCCCAATTTTACACCTTCTGTTGTGCAGTTGTATGCCACACAACATCTCACTCTGTCTCATGTTCTCTTGCTCTTCTTGGTTTTTTTCTCTCAGGTATCTTCTCTTGTGAAGAAGTATAACCGAGAGGACATCACAGTTTGGGCATCTGTGGAGTCGTCTATCATGAAGGAATGTCGTAAAGTGGTGTGTGTGTGTGTGTGTGTGTGTGTGTGCATTACTTCCATAACACTGTGGTGCACCACACTCTGTAAATACAGTTTTAGGATAAAACAGATGGTGTGGACCAGCAGCATCCACCCAATCAGGACAAGGTGAAATCTACACCCGAATATCATAACATTCAATTCAGAAAATGCCTTTTGCAAAAGTAATTAAATATTCGAGCTTAGGTGGCGTGTTTTGGAGGTGCGGAAATGTGAAAAGACAAGTGTTTAAAACTGCTAGCTTCAGAAAACTGACCACCCAAATCACTGACAATCACATTACATTGAGTATTGAGACATTGGTTAGAAGATTTCTAAAGATTTTTCCATTTTTTTATTTTCATAAGTTCACTCTTTTTCTGACTGTCTCACCCTTGTCCTCTGTTGTGCTCTCCCTGTCTGTGTTGTGCTAGAATTCCACTATGCCTTACATGTTCACGGAAATGCGTGGCCTACAGCTGCTCCTACTTTACTACACAGGCCTTCTGCCTTTCGTTACATTGGGAGAAAGCTTCCTGCAGTACTACCTGCCCCAAGTCATCAACACGTATGTGTGTTTTATTTCTCAAGTTCATTTTTCTACTCTTATTAACACGCTAGTTGTTAGTTATTAGTTAGTGTTCATAGACACTGATCAGCCATAACATTAAAACCACTCATGGGTAACGTGAATAACATTGATTATCTCGGTATAAAGGCACCTGGCAAGTGGTGGGATATATCAAGCAGTAAGTGGGCAGTTTGTTCTGGAAGAAGGCAAGCCGGAAGACAATGTTCTGCTGGGAAACCTTGGGTCCTGATATTCATGTGAGCATTGCTTTGATGCGTACCACCTACCTAAACATTGTTGCAGACCAAGTACATGTCTTCATGGAAACAATATTCCCTAATGGCAGTGGCCTCTTTCAGCAGGATAATGGTCCATGCCACACTTCAAAATTTGTTCAGGAATGGTTTGAGGAACATGACAAAGAGTTCAAGGTTCAAAGAATTCCCCAGATCTCAATCTGATCAAGCGTCTGTGGGATGTGCTGGACAAAAGGATCTGCTGCAAACGTCTTGATACCAGATATCACAGCACACCTTCAGAGGTCTTGTAGAGTCCATGCCTCGATTGGTCAGACCTGGCTTGTTCTGGCTGATCAGTGTATATGTAAAGTGTTTATTGTGTATTTTTAAATGTATACGTGGTGCCTCTAGACCAGGGGTTCCCAAACTTTTCCAGGGCAAGGCCTCCCAAATGGCATTAACATTTGACTGAGGCTCCCCATTTGCAGGATATCTTTAAAACACATTAAAAATACAGACTTCTGAATTAATCCCCCATTTTTTTTTATTGATAATTACATCTTACATCTTTACATTACATTATATTAGGAATTGATTGTGTGTGTGTGTGGTTGTCTGAGAGTGAGAAAGAGAAAACACACTAGTGTGAGGGATAGGCTTGGTGGCTCCGACCAAAACTGTTGAGGCCCCTGGGCGCCCCCTGGCTGCCCCCAAGGGTGCCGCAGCCCCCAATTTGAAAACCACTGCTCTAGACTGTACAATACCTCTTGCCATGTAATACATTACAGTATTTGTACAATTCAGTAGGCTTTAATCATTTATCAATTTGAATTCTCCTTTAGGACTTACATCCCTGATCCTGGCGTTCTGAGGAACCGATTTGTCATCTCACTAATTCAAAAGTACGTAAAAATTAAACAGTTTTGCACTTTTGAAACAGTGCAAACTATAAAAGTAGAAGATTAAATGTTATAACAAAAATAGCATCAGACTGTTTTGTATTCGTACGAGATTTGTACTACTGAATAATTGTTTGTTTCATTTGTGTTATAGGCTGACCTTGAGGAAAGGCTTGTTTCAGCATCTTAAAGACCGAGGAATTCAGGTAGAAATTCATCCAATTGCATTTTGTGTATTCAATTACAGATGAAATCTAATTTGGAGAACAGTCTACAGCTTACACATGCCAGAGTGCATCTGCCAGGGGGTGACTGTGGCTCAGTTGGTAGAGCGGGTTGTCCACCAATCATAGGGTTGGCGGTTCGATTCCCAGCCCACGTGACTCCACATACCAAAGTGTCCTTGGGCAAGACACTGAACCACAAGTTGCCCCCGACGGCAAGTTAGCAAATTGCATGCCAGCTCTGCTACTGTTGGTGTGTGTGAATGGGTGAATGAGACACAGTGTAAAGCGCTTTGGATAAAAGTGCTATATAAGTGCAGACCTTTTACTATTTAATTTTTTAATGGTCTTTTCTCTTTCGTTGTTTTTGTGTCCTTCAGATCCATCTGTTCGTTTGTAATGAAGAACGGGACATCGAGGCTGCTTTTGCAGCAGGAGCAACGGGAGTCATGACTGATTATCCTACTCTCTTATCAGACTACATCAGGAGGCACAGACAGGCCACTTGAATGACAAGTTGAACGTTACACTGCATAATAATAATTATAATAATAATATAGTAATACACAGCAGGGAAGATTCTTTTAAATGATTGTAAACATTTGTTAAAAAATAATAATGAGTAATATATCATTTTAGATCTACAATATTGTTTTGAATGGCCTACTGACTTCCCTGTTTCTGGATTGTACACAGATTATACTTCTTTTTTTTTTTTTTTTGGTTTTACTCCAGATTACAGATCTCATCATCTCTGTGAGAACATCAGGTTCTGCGGAATATTAGTGTCCAAAGCAATAAAACAAATCATATGATGACTACTTGTTCTCAAGAATAGATTTGTCATTCCTGGACTTTGCAATTCTCTCAGAAATACATAATGTAGATCTTATTTAGTTCTGTTCTGTGTCGTGTCATGTGGTTAGTGTCTTGATTCATGTAGCACCGTGGTCCTGGAGGAACGTTGTTTCGTTTCACTGTGTACTGTACCAGCTGTATATGGTTGAAATGACAACAAAGCCACTTGACCTTGATCCTGAACTTCAAATCAGTGCCACATTTCAAAACAGAGAGAACATTTCTAATCGACTCAGCATACTGTTGTGCAGAGAGGCGCTAATTACGTGGCGCTTTTACAAGAGTAAAGCACGGGCTTGTACCGCAACAAAGCAATATTTTCAACTGTAGTTTATTTTGATCATTTTCTTTAATGAAAATAATTTTATATTTTCACCTGGCATTATATCTGATACATTTGATGTAACAACGTTGAACTGTATGATCACTGTCAAATAAATCGATGTATACCACAACGCTGTTCAATTCTTGAATCTGGAGCTGTTCAGTAATTTTCTATAACAGCAGCTCTAGCTGTAGCTCTGGCTGGAATTCTAATAACAAGTTTACATTAGCACACTCTGTCTAATATGTTATTTTTTCTATAGTAATGATTCATTTATAGATCATTGTATAGCAGATGATGTACATCATTTACGCTGAATAATATACGGAATAAGAAAATGTAGAACTGTTGATACGGTGCCGTTTTCTGTAAGGGGATAGTTATTTAAAATTTATGGAAGGAGTCTCCAGTGTCAGGGTTTTGTAACAGTCAGTATCATTTCAGGAAACAGAGGACGTTGTGCTCTTCTGTTTCTCTAACAAGCTGCATTTTTTTCAAGAGGGAGTTCAACGAACGGGTGTGGCCAAAAGTTTGTGGACACCTGAACGTCACACCCATGTGTGTTCCGTCCCTAAACGGTTGCCACAAAGTTGGAAGCACACAATTGTATAGAATGCATTTGTAAACTTTGGCATTACAATTTCCCTAAAACTAAGGGGTCCAAACCTGCTCCAGCATGACAATGCCCCTGTGCACAAAGAGAGGTTCATGGTTTGCCAAGGTTGGTGCAGAAGAACTCGAGTGGCCTACACAGAGCCCTGACTTCAACCCCAATGAACACCTCTGTGTTGGATGAACTGGAACACCGCCTGCTTCCCAGGTCTCCTTGCCCAACATCACCTGGCCTCTCTAATGCTCCTGTGGGTGAATGAACACATCCCTACAGCCACGCTCCAAATTCTTGGAAAGCTTTCCCAGAAGATCGGGGCTTATTATAACAGCAAAAGATGAACAAACTCTGGAAATGGATGGTCAGGTATCCACATGCTTTTGGCAATATAGTGTAGCTGCTATAATGACTTATACAACTCCACAACATTAAATGTAACTCTAAAAGGTTTAAACAAAAAAAAAACGTCAATCATGAATATTAAAAACAGCAATCGTGACACAATAATCCACATCAGTGTGGTATTTATCATTAATCCTGTGTGGTGATTATCTTCCTATACCAGCACAGCCCCAGCTTGCAGAAAGTGCTTTATTACACGACACGAGAACGTGTTAGCCCACGCAAAGCCGCATGTGATTGGCTGATCCAGTTCCCTTGGATTCGCTTTCGGAATCGTGATTGGCTGATCCGGTTCCTTTGGATTCGCTTTTGGAATCGTGATTGGCTGATCCCGGTACCCTTGGATTCTCTCTCTGAAATCGTGATTGGTCAGCGGTGGGTCACTTTTACCCCACGTGAAGCGGTGAAATTATTTAAGGCGACGCGGTAAACAAACGTCAACAGCAAATATTTTGGTTGCGCAGCTGCGCGCGGAACCTGTGTATTCACGTTTCGTTGTGCGTTCACCGTGCTTGGGTTCTTTTACGTTTTATTTTCAGTCCAGACTCAGTGTTTTGGAGGTCTGAAGGCGGACAGTGAAGAAGAGAAGAGAAGAAGAGAAGAGAGGAAGAGAAGAGAGATCAGTAGTAGTGGCGCACGTTTGTTTACTTGTTTTGGGGAAAAGCCGAGTGACGTTCGGATTTTCATAAACGGCGTCAACTTCTGATGTCTTTCACCTGACTGCGATTTTTTTTAATTAAAAAATTTTATATGTAATTATACGCATTATACCTCAACCATCGCAAATTATTCCTATTTAGGTGAGTCTGCTTTGATGTGTAGCTAGTAACTGTCGGTCGCCGCCTCGTGGACGCTTTGTTTGTTTGTTTGTTTGTTTGTAGCTTATTTCCAGATGCGTGCTTTTGCAATGCACAACTATTCAGATATGTATCAATGTGTGATATAAATGTCCGCCATGCTAGTCAGTTGTTGTTGTTGTTGTTGTTGTTGTGTTTGCATTGCAGTCTGTCTTGTGTGTTTTTGAGGCCCGCGACGTTGCGCAATTTTGCAGCATGTTCTATTTAATAAAAATGAAGGCATATTAATACTAAATTCTGTTGATTTCGGCATGGCTCGGACATTCTATATTGCTTAGCACAGCTACACTGGAAGAAGGCTGGACCAGGCCAAGTAGGTCAGACGGATAGTGTGTGTGTGTGTGTGGTTGTTGATGATTAAACCCGGAAGTAGCTCGAATGATTTCGACACGCTGCTGATGTATACACCAAGGCAGGTTTCACTGATTACACGTCTAGCAGTCTTCTAGACTGTAAATCAGTTCATTTTTCATTTAATTTATTTTTTTAATTTGTACCATTCTACAGACTCAACATTTTCCCTGCCCGACTATTCACATGTCCGACTCCTCTTTTTGTTTGAATGTACACAATAATAATCTGTGTTCATTAGAGCCATTAAAAAAAACATTCGGTACAGGCTGCAGTCATGATGTGACGTGAAGGTGTTTCTGGAGCAAACCGACGGAGCGTTTGACCGTGGAATCTGGAGTTGGGCGATATATATTGGTTATAATAGGGATATCGTGATCAACGATTAGACACGATACACTTTTCGGAGATATCGTTGGTATGATTTTGTTTGTTTTAAGTAATCGCGCGTTAAATGGTACTGAACAGATGCTGTTGATTTTCCATCCATCCAACTGTCTTCAATCGCTTACTCCTTCTTCAGGGTCGCGGGGGAACCTGGAGCCTATCCCAGGGAGTATCGGGTACAAGGCGGGGTACACCCTGGACAGTCCATCGCAGGGCACAATCACATACACACTCACACACCCGTTCATACACTACGGACACTTTAGACGCTGTTGATTTGACGTAATTTATTATTTTTGTAGAAACGACAACTAGAAAGATGACCATCGAAGTCAGTTTAAGGTTTTTGTTTATTTTTATTCATGTTGAAATGTCCTCCAGTATCGTGATAGGATATTTTGATCATCTCACCCAGCCCTGGAAAATAGTCTCGCTTGTGTATCAGTCAGTTTTGACGTCAGAGTTTCAAACGGACGCACGGTGGCTTAGTGGTTAGCACGTTCGCCTCACACCTCCAGGGTCCGGGGTTGCATGTTCTCCCCGTGCTGCGGGGGTTTCCTCCCCCAGTCCAAAGACATGCATGGTAGGCTGATTGGCATGTCTAAAGTGTCCGTAGTGTACGAATGGGTGTGTATGTGATTGTGCCCTGCGATGGACTGGCACCCTGTCTAGGGTGTACCCTGCCTTGTGCCCGATGCCTCCTGGGATAGGCTCCAGGTTCCCCGTGACCCTGAAGGAATAAACGGTTGAAGATGGATGGAGTTTCAAATGTGTTTTGTTCTTTTTTCCTCTTTCCCCCACAAACGCAACAGTCGCACCTTCTCAAATTCTTCCTTGCAGGTGCACATCCTATTGTACGAGTCGCACGTGAGGAAGACGTTTTGTTACAATTTGCTGCAGTGAATATGGCGCAAAACACATTCACACACATATTCACACCATATTCACCGTAGCTTGAGGGAGGTCTCCCTCATGTGTGATTCGTAGAGTAGGAATTGTGCACCTGCAGTGAAGAATTTGAGAAGGTTGAACTGTTGTGTTTGTGGGAAGAAAAAAAAAACCTTCAAGTTTGCAACTCCAAGCATTTTTCTATGCGACTTCACATTTACTTATATATACGTGAGACTATTTTCTACAACTACAAATTCCACTGTCACAGGTGCTCGGTTGCTCCAGTAATACTTTCATAGTTAATTCCTATAAGAACTCAGTAATGTGTTGTCCACCACTATGACCATGCTTTGAGAACCTTTGCATTTCATGTAAATGTTGCTCTGCCGGTCTGGATGGGTCTCTCGTCCTTCTGGAATTTGATCTGTTGACGGTTTTTCTTTTCTTTCTTTTTTCTTCTCTCCCTTTTCTCTTCAGCCATGGTGAAAGAGACTAAAGCCAAAACTTTCCAGGCGTACCTCGATTCCTGTCACCGCCGTTACAGCTGCGTCCACTGCCGCGCTCACCTAGCCAACCACGACGAGCTCATCTCAAAGGTGAGCTGTAAAGATCTAAAGGTTGTGATTATCATCATATAGAAATTCACATCATTTGTGAGCACAGGCCTGAGAGACCTTTTCATTTTCAGTCTTTCCAAGGCAGCCAGGGGCGTGCCTATCTGTTCAACTCAGTGTGAGTATCTGGACCCGTTCATAAAGTAGTAAGTCTAGTATTATGTATCTTTTTGTCATTATTTTGGTGCTTGACGATTTCAGGGTGAATGTGGGCTGTGGACCAGCTGAGGAGAGGCTACTGCTGACTGGACTTCATGCTGTGGCTGATATTTACTGCGAGAATTGTCACACCACTTTGGGCTGGAAATATGTAAGCACATCCTTAAACACACTCTGACGCACTTACTCGGTGTGTTTGCATGTCTTGTACCACAGCGCTGTTGAATGGTTGATTCTGGTTGTTCAGAAGGTGATGAGCTTTCTAGAACAGCAGCTTTGGCACTACAGGTTGTCCCAAAAGCTCTCCATGCAGTACTGGGGTCTATGGTGCTGTTTACACTAGGGCGTTTTTGTTTTAAGACTCTTTTGCTATGGTTAGGCCTGTCGTCTACACTTCTCCGGTGTGTTCGACCCTTGAAAACCGAGACTTTTGGAAACGCAGAAGACCCCGTTTTAATTTGAAAACTCCGGGCTCGTGTTTCAGTGTAAACGGACCAAAATGAAGGCGTGGCTGCCCACATTTGCTCCCTGATTGGGTCTTCAGGATCATTGCATATCCTTCCCTGATTCGTCAAGCCCCTAGTATGTGACCATTACGCTACCTTGATCATATAAACAACAACATGGAGACTGAACCACAAGCTTTACTGGCTTTGTTGCCATTCTTTGGCAGCCGTAGTACAGTTCGATTCTGTATTTTATAATACTGCAGCCTACATGTGCAAGAAGCAAGCTATGATTAAAGCAATCGGCAACAAATTTCATTTCAAACGACATAAGCCCTACATGGAATTCCAGTTTGGGCTAACAATCAACTTCCTGTTTACACTTGTATGCGCATGCCAAGTGTTTTCGGGCGTGAAGTGTGGCCGGAGATCGTTTCTGAAACGCAGCGGAAATGCCAGGGTGGACGAGGATCGTTTTCATTTAAGAACAGTTTTAGAACTAAAAAACTCACCAGTGTAAACGGGGTCTCAGTTTGCCACAAGACGTTTGTTGTTCCCTCGTCAGTGGATGTTAGCAGACCTCCAGTTCTCGTCTGGTCCGCAACACTTCCTGTCTGTTTGAATTTCTTAACTTTTGTTAGAACTACAATGTTTTGTGTGTGATGTGCTTGCCATGTTTTCAGTTAAAGTCCATCGCAACCTAACGCCAGCTTCCTGATCCAGCTTAAAGTCTATCTGGAGAAAAATAAAAGTATAATATAAACTAAGTATGAAACATTGGGAGTCATTTTGCTTAAAAATAAGTGTTAATTTCCCATATATACGGAGACTTTTTGAGACGCCCTGTGGTTCTGGATGTAAGGCAAGTTGCAGGTTTATAGGAATGCACATGAAGTATGGTGTACACACCACAAAATATAAAAGTAATAAAAACGTGACTCTTATTTAACAAAAAACGTTTCCAGTGTCTGCTCTTTTTAATAGTAAGTTTTATACCACAGGAGAGTTTTCAGGGATTTGCAGATTGATTGATTGATTTATTTATTTTTGTCCTATTAAATAAGAGCTGGTGAAAGAAGGATTGTTTATTGCCACACTGTTGAATGTAACTATAAATAGTTCAATCATTAATACATTCAAACTAGTATTCGTTAGGAAGTAGTTGTACAAGGAATTAAACACTTTGGGATGAGCTGCTATTGGAGAAACGTTTTTGGGATGATGTTGGTTTTTCTTATTACAGCATGCTCCAAGCATCTTATTCCTTACATGTCTGATTTTGGCAGTCGCCAGTGTTCCTCTAAGCATATTGCATACTGCAATACCTGTTATTGGATTTCAGGAAAGCTTAATAACTTTAGCCCACAAATCGAGTTATTCTACATCTGTGCAGTGCGTGAAGAAAAAGAGGGTGTGTGTGTGTGTGTGTGTGTGTGTGTGTGTGTGTTTGGATATAAATAGAGACGGATCAAAGAAGCACAGTATTGCATGCAACGTGCAAGAATTCCAACTCCCAAATACTTACCATTGAAGCAAATTGTTAGCAGCCATTAACCTAACGTTAGTTGTGTCCTCCGAATGATGATTGATTTCGATGTCTATTGTAACATGCGAAAACGTGGTGTTAATGTGCGTATTGTAAGCGTAGAGATGTGGATTCTTGATCGTGTCATGTGATTTAAAAACGAATCATTACAATTTTACTAGAAATATAGATGATATGAAAGGCTAAATATCAAATGTTCTGAAATTTACAAAGTAATATTGCATGGTCCGGCTATCGGTTGGATAAAATGTGACCTACAAGCTGCTTGCTTTTAGGAAGTAGCAACACTTCCACCTTGCTACAGGAACAAGCATTTAAATATTTAAATTATATAGCATTACTAAAATAATTCAGATGATTGACAGATTTGTCTACACGTAAAAACGTATTGTCTTGATCTGACATTCAGTACGTTTACATGGACAACAATAATCCAATATTAACCCGATTAAGACAAAATTCAGATTAAGAAACTACCATGTAAATAGCAATTATTGATGACCTTAATTTGACTAAAGTCATACTCTGAGTCAATTTTTGCATTACAGACATATACACACCTTAATCACACTAACGTCATTTGGGAGTTTTCACTGCATTGTGCGACAGGATGTGTACACACACGGCAGTGCTCAACCGCTCGTTTGACTGCAAACGAGAGCACGGCTGCGTCCGAAACCACGTAGGTGAAATACATGCATCACAGCTGCTATATAGTAGGTAAATTTACCATTTAAATACGTGGTTTGGGTTTCAAGCAGTCGTCTATTTGCACGTACAGCATAACAAAAAAATTAACTGCACTTGAAACACTCAAAATTGTATACGGTAACATAGCGAAGACTAACTGTATGTCGATAAGTGAAATTCTGGAGGGACGGTGTGGCGTGGGGACGTAATGACCTGTGCTGTTAATCGATCTATGTTCTATAACGTGTAAAACAGGAACATGAAAGGAATATACTAAAAGTGACTCATGTAAACATCTTAATCAGAATATTGTCTTATTCAGAATAAGGTCAATAATTAGGTTACTGCTGTCCGTGTAAATGTAGTCACTGTAGGAGCTGCTGTCTGTGCTTTTAACCATGTGAAGAGCTGTACCTCAGACTTGATTCTTTCTGTCTCTCCACAGGAGCAGGCATTTGAGTTGAGTCAGAAGTATAAGGAGGGAAAGTACATTATTGAACTTTCCCACATGATTAAGGACAACGGCTGGGACTGAAGCTCTCGGTGCCTACCATAAGCATGATGCGCTTTTTTTTTTTTTTTTTTTTTTTTTTTTAATATATATACATTTTTGCATTACTATTGAGCACTTTTTTTCATCCTTGATAACCCAGTTTATCAGTTTTACATTTAAATGTGGTTGAAAATCAGTAAAATCATGCGTTACACTCTTGTGTATCTGAGAGATGTACAAAAAAAAAAACGTAGGAGCTTAAATTAATCTCCAAAACTTTGCTGGACATTAAATAAACAGCTTTTCTGACCCAGTCCATTAAGTGTCGGCTGGGCAAACTTTACCTTTATTGAAAGATCCAGTGACTTTTTTTTTTTTTTTTTTTTTCTTTTTCCATTTTTAGGTTCAGGTTTAAAAGCACGAGGTAGCAAATGATTGTTTTGGAGAAATGTTTTACTCTGCATAATTTTGTGGTATCTACCACTTGAGGTATCATTTTTATTTCAGTGTGAAATGCATTGAGAGACTGAAGGCGATGTGCAATATGTTTGTTTTGTTTGTTTGTTTGTGTGCGTGCATGTGTGCATGTGTTTTGAACTAGTGAAAGTGTTTCTCTTAATGTTGTCACTTTTCTTTTAAATGTTTCAAGGTATAAAGGAATCCTGTGAATGTTAATGGCTTGTATCATGTAGGCCAGATGGTGTACATTGTTTCCTGAGACAGATCAGTTACAGCTTAATTTAGAACGTAATTGTGACTTTTTGCTTAAGGAACTATAAATAAAGACCGTCATTTGATCATGTTAGAAGCTTAAAAAGTTAGTCAGTGACAAATGTCTGTAAATGCAAAATCATTTGGGTTTGTTTTATCAATTCGTGTGTTATTAAGTTGTGATGAATGAATGTTTACTTTAGTGTATGTAAATACAGAATATATAAATAAAAAAGGATTGTTACATGCTGTGGTGATGAGAATGTGTTATGAAACTATTAATTAATGAATTAATTTTAATAAGTTGTGTGTGTATATATAATTTGGGTGGTACTGGTTGTGTGTCCATGTACGTTTCGCCATGGGTTCTCCGGTTCCTTCCCACAGACATGCTGGTAGGTGGATTGGCTAAGTTAAATTTCCCGTGTGTGTGTGTGCTTGTGTACATGTGGTGCACTGAAATGGACTTGTGACTCAGGGTCTATTCCTGCGTTATGCCCAGTGTTCCTGGGATAGGCTCTGGATCCACCATGACCTTGACCAGGATAAAATGGTTATTTAAAGGGAATGAGTACATGAAATTTGGCAGTTGGTTTTTATCCAAATCAACTTGCGCTTGAAGCCAACCTGTATCGCAAGCGGAAATGTTTCTGCCAAATTTTCTCAGTTGAACAACCATATAAATGGGTTCAAATCCACAAATAAGAGGTTTGGCGCATGCACAACCTTTGATTCCACAAGTATTACTTGTTAAATGTGTCTTAATGTCCGCTATAAATGAGTTGCACTATTGATCGACTCAATTAACGGTTCTTTGAAATCTGTTTCAAAGGATCAACTGATCGATTCAGTTTTGCGTTCAAAGTATGTAATATTTTGGCTTATGGAAGCCTGTGCACAAAGAGAAACTTGATGAAAATGTTTTCTGCATGCTAGCCAGCTGATTTGTGATCGACATTTTCGGAAGCCTTTTTCCAGGCTGTTTGGTGATGGGCCACGTTGCACTAGTCCAATATCAAGATGGCCTAACAAATAAAATCAGTTTAGTGACCAATAACGCAACAACCCGTCTTAACTGTATTCATAAATTGTAATTTATCTGAATGATGCACTATATGCCCAAAAATAAGCGGACACCTGACCATGACACCCATATGTGCTTGTTGAACAAGCTATTCCAATTGCATGGAATTCAATATTCATTTAATTTCCCCCCTTTGCTGTTTATAATAACCTTCATTCTTCTGGGAAGGCTTTCCACTAGATTCTGGAGCATGGTTGTGGGGATTTGTGTGAGCCTTAGTGAGGTCAGACACTGATGATGTGTGAGGGGGGCCTGAGGCATAGGTAGTATTCCAGTTCCTCCCAGAGTGTTCAGTGGGGTTGAGGTCAGGACTCTGTGAAGGCCATTCGAGTTCTTCTACTCCAAGCTTCACAAGCCATGTCTTCACGGATCTCGCTTTGTGCACACTGGCACTGCCATGCTGGAACAGGTTTGGGCTGCTTAGTTCCAGTGAAGGGAAACTAATGCTACAGCACACACAGACATTCTATACCAGCATTGTCCAATCTTATCTAGCAAAAGGGGTGGTGTGGGTGCAGGTTTTCATTCCAACCAAGCCATACAGAAGCCACACCTGAGTCTATTGAAAGCCAAGATCAACTGATTAAACAGGTGGAATCAGTTGTGGTTCCTGCTCGGTTGGAATGAAAACCCGCACCCACACCAGCACTTTGCGGATAAGATCGGACACCCCTACTCTATACAGTCATATTTGTCCATCTTTCTTGCAACAGTTTTGGCGGGAAAGCTCATGTATGCGGATCATGATCAGGCTTCCACATACTTTTGGCCACGTAGTGTTCATTTTGAATGTACAAACATAAATCGCCTACAAAAACATGACTATCCATCAAGCCGTCTATTTTCTCTACAGCTTATCCTACACAGGGTCGTGCCTGTCGAGTCAAAGCAACTCGGACAGTTCTAGCTCAGTGGATAATGCATTTAGACTTCTGATCACAAGGACATGAGTTCAAGTCCCAGCACCACCATGCTCTCACGGCTGGGCCCTTAAACCTCAACTGCTCAGTTGTACATATTTTACAATTTCCAATAAGCCTACAGTGCATGTCTTTGGACAGGGGGAGGAAACTGGAAAACAGTTTAATATACTGAAGGTATATTTTTTAAATCCAAAATATCCACATATTGTACTGTTACAACACTGAAGCTAAACAGACTTAATTGGGGTCCTATTAAGGGGGGGGGGGTATAGTTGTGAAATACCTGCGTGAAGTTGGCCCCCCCACCAACGCAAAACGTCAGCAAAAGTCTCAATCGTTTGTGCTTCGTTTGTGCCGTTAAAATTTTCGTTTGTGCTGCTTCGGTTCCAGAGATATTAAAGGAATATTCAAAGGTCATTCTGGGGTCACCCCCCCACATGCTCCGAATTAACCCAAAATATTCTCAATCGTTTGTGCTTCGTTTGTGCTGGTTTGTGCCGTTAAAATTTTTCGTTTTTACTGCTTTCGTTTTTAAAATATTAGACATTAGACAGGTTTGTGAAATTATTTACAAAGAAAACAGTACTTATTGTGATTGCAATACGTATTCAACACGTTGCTGGGAAACCCCTAAATGAGATATTTTGGAAGGAGACATGGCTTCACAATCAGTTTTTGTTTATCTCGATAATGAAGCATTGTTGTACATATTACCATATGCCTGTAGTCAGTAACCGTGTATACAGCCCTGAGTTTATTGCTCTATTTTGCCCCCTAGTGGAATAACAGCGACTAGCTCTTTTATTGACTCTTTAATTCCTTTACGGTCCAAAAAAACCCAGAACGTTTTTAATACTAAAACACGGGTTCTAAATTAAATTTGTGCTCTTTTATCTGGACCTGTGCAGGACGTCCGACACCCCGGCTTTAACAGAAACAGACAAATGGTAGCTTTTATTTTCCCCAAGCCCCCAGGGTGGTGACCGCACAACCCCGTATATACGCGCAGTCCAGAATTTACCGTAAATACAAGAACCTGCCGCAAACCAAATCTGAAGATAACTACAAATCCCAGACGACTTTACGACATGTCGGTTGACGTGGCCGGCGGTCTTCAGCATACCGGGCCGATTTAAATTCACTGCAGCCCTTAACCGCTTCGTCCTCTTCCGGTTTGCTGGTTTAAAACAAAACAAAACAAAACAAAGCCGGTTCTCGTCCGTTGTTCATCTTGAAGTTCTACCGCCTAGCTCTTTGTAGCTGCGTCAGAAGATGTCGGGGAAAATGAAGAGCAGGAACGCGGCGAACGCGGACTCGGTGTCCGGCAGCGTGTCGTGTGATGAGCGCATCCTGAAGGACTGCCACCAGCTCTACACCGACACAGACAGTGGTAATGATCGTAGCTTTAATCATAAATCACGAGAACTCCAGTCTTCAGTGTGTTTTTTCACTCTGATCTTCCGTGCTAACGGTGTGGCTCTAAGCTAATCGCAGTGAGCCGGCTCGCGCTGTGAGAACTCGTGTTGTTAAGGCGAGTTTGAGCTCATTATGTTCTTCTTTATTCCTTATGTTGACGTGTATTAATGCTGTCTGTAGTACTCGTCGAAAAAGAAGAAGAAGAAGAAAATCAACTTTTGGTAGCACTATTGTATTTTAAGGTTCTCATCTTGACATGTCTAGCTTTTGAGTTTTTAAACAATAGCAAAACTATCCGACTTTGGGGCACTTCGGATAGAAATGAATTACCTTGATATAAAAAGAAAAAAAAAACCTGTGAATATATACTGCTGTTGCTCAATTTGTTTTTATTTTTGGGAAAGGGTGGGGAGGACCGAACAGAAAAGGCGATTTAGATTAGCAGAGATGTTCAACAGAAACATGTTTATTAGAAATGTTAGCAGAAATGGTTCATCAGAAGGTCAGCAAAAATATTCAATAAAAATGAATCGTAGAAATGTTCTGTATAAATGTTCTGCAGAAATGTTCAATACAAATGAAACTATATTTTAAAAAAAAAAGAAAAGAAACGAATTACCTTGGGGCACTTCAGTTAGAAATGAATGACCTCGGGACACCTCAGATAGAAATGAATGACCTCGGGACACTTTCAGATAGAAATGAATGACCTCGGGACACTTTCAGATAGAAATGAATGACCTCGGGACACTTTCAGATAGAAATGAATGACCTCGGGACACTTTCAGATAGAAATGAATGACCTCGGGACACTTTCAGATAGAAATGAATGACCTCGGGACACCTTCAGATAGAAATGAATGACCTCGGGACACCTTCAGATAGAAATGAATGACCTCGGGACACCTTCAGATAGAAATGAATGACCTCGGGACACAAGGAAGAAATTCGTCATGATTTGAACTTTCTTTCACAGTTTTTTTTATTTTTTAAACAGTTCATTCTGAAGTAATTTCATTTGCATTAGATGGACTTTTACCCCTATTAATATTTAATACTAATACCCTCCTAAACCCATCTGAACATCCAGAACAAGTGTGTATCTGACACAAGAGCATTTTCTTCTCTCTTTATAACTTGTATACGTCAGGCCAAAATATCGTTTCTTCTGGACCACGCTGCAACCCGGAGTCGTACGCAAGACTACGTAAGGTGCAAATACACAACAGTGGAGGTGTGCAATGGTACTGAGTCATACTGGGTTAGGTGTTTGACTAGCCCAGGTGAGCGTTGCTTTGAGTAATCTGACAGCCTCCGGGAAGGAACACCTGTAAAACTAAACACCCAAAATGTCTTCATTCATTCATTCATGTCATCCATTCATCCAGCTATCCTTCGATAGTTCCTACCTTTTTTCGGTGCGTTTGTATGTTTGCTTGACCGTACTGCCTGTGGAAGTCTGTCCATACACCCATAAGTGTTTTATCCTGATCAGGTTTGTGGGAGTACATCCTGACTGGGACCACGCACACACACACACACACACACACACACACACACACACCCATGGGGGTAATTTAGTGTAGCCACCCCACCTACCGGTATGTTTTTGAGACATGGGAGGAAGCCTGAGAACCTGGAGGAAAGCCACTATTTTGTGAATCAGTATGTTTGGTGTACATGAGTTGGGGCGCTGGTAAGGACCCTGGCGGTCACTACTGATGACTCTTACAACACGAGTACGTTGTCGTGTTGCCAAACGTCACCACAGGCATTTATCAACAACAAGCAGGACCGACATTTTTTGACACACACATATATACCACACACACATTCATGCATCTCTCATAGAAATGTGTTCGCTTAATCATCCGTGTTTCTGTCATGGTACTTCAGCAGGATTGTAGGGGATTTTAAAAATGTAGTGATTTGAGAGCTACAATAACGAGGTACTTAACGTTTGTAGACGAAGTTCCCTGGGAGTTCGTCTGCCATTTGTTTCAGAAAATATGACCTCGATTCCTGTAAGGGAACGTGGTGAGCATCGATGCTCCCTGGTTTTTGCGGTGCATTGAGGTATTTTTTTTTGGGGGGGGGGGGGTAGCGAGGGTTCCAGTGCACTGGAAGGATTTTGGGATCGAGACAGCTCTTAATATGGCCGACTCCCTGATCAGCACCCCTGAATACTGAACTACGGAGCCGATTGAGCCGTATCCTTAATATTGACTTGAGGGTGTGAAAACTTCTACATGTGGCTTGGCACCATTTATAGCATTGAACCATACAGCCTGCTGGGCTTTAGTTAGCAAATACAATGTAGCCTTAAGAGCAGCTGTGGTTTGATAGAGATAACTGATGAAATCTTATTTTCTGTGTTTGTAGGATTAATAGCAATAGCTCAGTCTGTTGGCGTGACTTTGCTGCCTCCCAGGAAGAAGATCACTGTGGTGCTGATGGGAAACCACTCGGCTGGAAAAAGCTCCTTCATCAACTGGTATATATGCACATTCTTACATGTTTTAATGACGTGTGCAGTTTAGGAGGTCTTTTCAAACATTTCTTCTCAAACCTTTTGTTTTAGGTACATAGAGGAGCACATCCAAAGGACAGGAGTTGCGATTGAGACCCAGGGCTTCACTTTTGTTACTAGCGGGCGTAAGAGGGAGTCGCTCACGGTAAAGAAACAATTGTAGCATGAAATCATGAAAGCTTTTCAGAGTAGCTGAAATGAGTTAGCTCCGTTTTGTTTCTGGTTCGACCTTTCACCTCTTCTACTTTAGGGAAATGCAACTCTCCACCTGTACCCTCACTTTAAAGCACTTCAGGAGTTTAAAGGTGAGTAACCAAAAGCAGTTATTCAAAAAAATATCTTGTGCTTGCCATGCATGTTTTCTAACTCTCTTCTCTCTGTGTTTTTCAGGTGTGTCTGAATACGTCGGCACCGAGATCTGCACTTCTCGGCAGAAGCGTTTCAGTTTGGTGACTTTTGTGGACACTCCTGGACTGGTGGACGGGGATATGAAGTATCCATTTGACGTGGACCAGGCAATCCTTTGGCTAGGTAGGATTTGTTTGATGTCTGAGTATCAGACCCTTGTCTCAGAGGTGCCAGCATCTACGGTTCACATTTACAGTTTTGAGTCTGAACAGCGACGATGCAGGAGACGCCTGAAAACGATTTTAACGCTTTTCTGCTTTCTTCGCTACACCTGCAAGCTGTGCATGAAATTCACATGGCGTTAAAACCAGTTCACTGAAAGGGTGTGCAAGTTGTGCACTTGCTTCTCGTCACGGTTCCTTCCGCTACAACCCTGACTTTATAAACGTGAATTCATGAGTTGTGAACCAATAGAAAAGAAGAGGGTGGGGCTATGTTGACATAGAGATGACGAAATGATCTTATTCCTCTCTGCCTTAGTGGTGTTGGGACTCTTGTCTAATCGTCTTCTTTGACTTCTTAATCCAAATGATGTTAGCTACGTGTGTTACAGTGAAGTTTCCCCTCTTCAGGTGACGTATGTGACTTGATCCTGGTCTTCTTCGACCCGATGGGACAGGCTCTGTGCAAACGCACGCTCAACATCGTGGAGCAACTCAATGAAAGGCAAGGAGATCGGCTCCGCTTTTACCTCAGCAAAGCTGATGAGGCTGGATCAGAGTCAGACAGACAGGTGTGAGGGTGGTGGTCTCGGTGCTAGTCCTTGTTTTTCTTGAATCGTTTGTGACTCTGCACTGTCAGACCTAATGGCAGGCTGTGATTTGCTTTGTTACAGAGAGTGATGATGCAGATTGTGCAGGAGTTGTGTAAACGTCCAGGACTCAACAAGTGTGGCTTTGACATGCCGACCATCTATATCCCCAATCCCAACAAGGTACCATTAACACACTCTTATTCTTACTCAAAACAGGCCCGTAAGTATGATGTACCAATAATAAACTATGCTATTGTTCACTACTAGTCTCAGTGTGTTCCTAAACATTAAGTCAGACCAGACCAGTGACTGTGGGTGGACGTTGCAACAGGGGTTTAAAAGTAAAGCCAAAATGTCTGAGTGGCTGGCTGCATTACACTTTAAACCTTTCCCATTTCCATGTTCGTGAATGGGCCAAATTTACCATCAGTACGTTTACATGGACAACGATAATCCGATATGAACCCGATTAAGACAATACTCTGATTAAGAAACTAGCATGTAAACAGCGATTATTGATGACCTTAATCCGACTTAAGTCATACTCGATGTAAACACAAATGGAATTAAGACATGTGGAGGATTCCTGTTTTAGTCGCATTATTGACATGCATTACCGACATGTACACATCTTAATCCCACTATTAATGCCGTGTGAGTTTTCGCCCCATTTTGTGATGGGACACGATCACACACTGCGGCACTCAACCGTTTTACGACAAACAATAGCACGGAAACCATGTACTTACCTGCTATATAGTAGGTAAATGCACAGTTTGGGACACAGCCCACGGCTTCAAGCAGTCGTCTATGTGCACGTATAGCATGACAAATAATTAACTTCATAATAAAAAATAAATAAATAAACATTGTTTTTGCTCGATTTTGTCCACAGCCCAGTCGATGTGTGAATCAGATCGAGGAGGTGTGTCGCACCATAGAGAAGACCATAAACCAGACGGTGCAGAACACCCTCAACACGCTGGAGAAGGACTGCGAGATCATCTGCACGGCTGTTACTGATACGCTCAACGACGACCGGTACTGAGTTAAACCGTCGGTTGTTCTGTGGATGTAATGTGAACCCACACCCAAACGATAAAGATGTAACACACTAGTAAGCCATGGGGTTTTTTTGTTTGTTTTTCTTGGTGCACTAAAACCCACAGGCAGTGCAGTGTGGAGAACAGGCGTGCCCGCTGTAAGAGTTGTTTTTTGGGCCTGCTGGGCTTCAGCGTACCTTTACTGCTGCTCTTCACTCTGGTGCTCGGCAGTCTGTCCAGGGAAATGCTGGAGCTAGCGCTGGGTTCTGAAGGCACTGATACACTCTCACTCTATCTGGTGAGTGTGTACCTAAGGACATGTTTTTTCATTTGAAGAGAACCAGTGGTGTGTGTGGCTCCTCTTTATTTACTTGCTTGTTGTTTGTTTGTCATTTGTTGTCGTCTCCCCCCCAGGCTCCGGTACTGAAGACGTTTGAATCTCTGTCTGGGGAAACCCAGCTGTATTTTTGTGGTGGCCTTGTGCTGCTCTCCTTTATCCTCCTTATCCTCGCTCGATTCTCTTCCCGGTTAGTACATCTGTGTGCCTTAATGCTGTCTCAACAGATATCACGATTTGAGTGCTATTTGAAGAGCCCATGTTCTTCTTTTAGTCCCTGACAAGAGTTAAGGCAAAAACGGACCTAAAAATCAGCTTGTTACTAATAAACAGCAAAAAGGCGACATCTTCCATTCTTAAGACTTTCCCGTGACAGAAAACTTGTGTATATAGAGGTTATTGCTTTACCTCAATCTTAACAAAGTGCTGACACTGGTGCCTTATGTTTACAATTTATACTACTGGTCAAAAGTTTAGATGCACTCATTTTTTTTATTTACAGTGAGGGAAAAAAAGTATTTGATCCCCTGTTGATTTTGTACGTTTGCTCACTGACAAAGAAATGATCAGTCTATAATTTTAATGGTAGATTTATTTGAACAGTGAGAGACAGAATAGCAACAAAAAAATCCAGAAAAACGCATGTCACAAATGTTATAAATTGATTTGCATTTTAATGAGGGAAATAAGTATTTGACCCCCTCTCAATCAGAAAGATTTCTGGCTCCCAGGTATCTTTTATACAGGTAACGAGCTGAGATTAGGAGCACACTCTTAAAGGGAGAGCTCCTAATCTCAGCTTGTTACCTGTATAAAAGACACCTGTCCACAGAAGCAATCAATCAATCAGATTCCAAACTCTCCACCATGGCCAAGACCAAAGAGCTCTCCAAGGATGTCAGGGACAAGATTGTAGACCTACACAAGTCTGGGATGGGCTACAAGACCATGGGCTACAAGACCAACAGTTGCTGCGATTATTCACAAATGGAAGAAACACAAAAGAACTGTCAATCTCCCTCAGCCTGGGGCTCCATGCAAGATCTCACCTCGTGGAGTTGCAATGATCATGAGAACAGTAAGGAATCAGCCCAGAACTACACGGGAGGATCTTGTCAATGATCTCAAGGCAGCTGGGACCATAGTCACCAAGAAAACAATTGGTAACACACTACGCCGTGAAGGAATGAAATCCTGCAGCGCCTACAAGGTCCCCCTGCTCAAGAAAGCACATATACATGCTCGTCAGAAGTTTGCCAATGAACATCTGAATGATTTAGAGGACAACTGGGTGAAAGTGTTGTGGTCAGATGAGACCAAAAGGAGCTCTTTGGCATCAACTCAACTCGCCGTGTTTGGAGCAGGAGGAATGCTGCCTATGACCCCAAGAACACCATCAACACCGTCAAACATGGGGGCGGAAACATTATGCTTTGGGGGTGTTTTTCTGCTAAGGGGACAGGACAACTTCACCGCAACAAAGGGACGATGGATGGGGCCATGTACCGTCAAATCTTGGGTGAGAACCTCCTTCCCTCAGCCAGGGCATTGAAAATGGGTCGTGGATGGGTATTCCAGCATGACAATAACCCAAAACACACGGCCAAGGCAACAAAGGAGTGGCTCAAGAAGAAGCACATTAAGGTCCTGGGGTGCGTGGCGCCAGTCTCCAGACCTTAATCCCATAGAAAATCTGTGGAGTGAGCTGAAGGTTCGAGTTGCAAAACGTCAGCCTCGAAACCTTAATGACTTGGAGAAGATCTGCAAAGAGGAGTGGGACAAAATCCCTCCTGAGATGTGTGCAAACCTGGTGGCCAACTACAAGAAACGTCTGACCTCTGTGATTGCCAACAAGGGTTTTGCCACCAAGTATTAAGATATGTTTTGCAGAGGGGGTCAAATACTTATTTCCCTCATTACAATACAAATCAATTTATAATATTTTTGACATGCGTTTTTCTGGATTTTTTTGTTGTTATTCTGTCTCTCACTGTTCAAATAAACCTACCATTAAAATTATAGCCTGATCATTTCTTTGTCAGTCGGCAAACGTACAAAACTCAGCAGGGGATCAAATACTTTTTTCCCTCTCTGTAGTTAATTTTTTTCCCCCCACATTTTATCAACAACGATTTCAAACATTTAATCACACACCTTCAGATCAAAAGCTTTTAAAGATGATGAGAAACATTTCAGTCGAATGCCTCCAAGTTTTGACCGGTAGAGTGTGTTTTCTAAAACAAAATTCATGTACTTTTTAATATTTGATATTTTGACATACAAAATTCATATACAATGCAATTTTTAGTAAAATAAAAAGAGAGAGAAAATCTGGATGTGTAAGGACATGAAAGGGTTAGCAAAAACATTTTAATCCGTTTTATTAGGCTTTAATCTGTTTATTAGTACAGATAACGTATTAGAACTAGTGCATTAATATAAACCTGCATATATCAACTGCATCAACAACATAAAATATAACTGTTTAAAAATGATTTTACAACATTAAAGTGCTTGTTACAATTCTTGCCTCTTCCTTTTTTTTCTGGTTTAGAAACGGGATTTTCACTTTCCGTTTGCTTGAGACGAACAAATGGTTACGAATTCAACTGGAACTTCCTTTTAAAATGAAATGTGTGTGTGTGTGTGTGTGTGTGTGTGTGTGTGTGGTGTGTGCGCCTCTGATCATCTAGCTTATCTGTTTCTTTCTGCCTACAGCACGAGGCCGACTCTGTCCGGAAAACAAAAGAGGCAGTTGCAGGAAAAACTGGAGTATGTGCAGGAGGTGGTGAAAACAAAAAAGGTAGTTTGAGGAGGTTTTTAAAAATGTCTTTATTTTATTTCGTTTTTTTTTAAATGACAATATACAAAGGGGGATGAATATGCAGTATATTAAAGACTGTGTGTGTGTGTGTGTGTGTGTGTGTGACTCCACAGAAGAAGCTGTATGAGGAGTACCTCCGGCAGAGCGTTGGGGATCAGGATATGAACTAAGGGTATCAGTTGACGATCTATTGGATTGATGAATGGAAACGGCAGTGAACAAATAGTAATAATAAATCAATGACCACAAAACATTCCTGTACTGTCGAAGAGCAGTGATCGTGCACCCTTCAGAAGTTACACACCAGCATTTTTCAACTCTGATGGGGAGGGGTGTAAATTTATCAAATGTTTATCAATGTTTTTCTTTCCTCGTAATGTCCGCACAATATGTCAAAGGATGCTGTTATAGCACGCACTTAGATCATGTCCAAACCATTGTATTGTTCAATATTTTTTTAACCATCTTATTAACATATATATATATATATATGTATGTATGTGTTACATGCCACACTTTCTCCACTACAACCTTACAGCTTTGCATGATCCGTTTTTGAAGCAAATGCCTTGCACTGCCTTTGTCATGCATTCGTTGTGCTTTTTTTTGGATTCAACGTCAAGCTTAAAACGTATACCTCACTGTGTGATTTGAACACAATGAAAAGAAATGATTATTTGTCGTTTACAATACAACTTCCAAATGAAGCTTGGACAAAACTGTGCCAGGACAGGAATTTTACTAAACAAGAATAGTGTTTGTGTGCCTTGTCATTTTTACTGTTTTCTTATTGTAGCAGTCATAATAAAGTAAAATATACAATCTGATCAAGCGTACTGACTCTTTAGTGAGTTCCTTGAACTCCTCGCTAGCATTAAAGGTGAAATATCTCCGGCTTCTCCATAATTACCTAAGGGGCTGTTGGCAGAATCTTAAATTGCTCCATGTACATACAGTAGTAGTGCATGAGGTCACTGTAGGGTCCGAGTTGTTTGCCTTATTGGAAATGTCCTGCCTTAATATTTCCTGTCAGATTTTCACTTCTGTGCTCGTCCTGACCGTGTAGCCACATTTCTAAGTTGTATTCTCTATTTATAAGAATGCTTGTTTACAGTTAAGCAGATCCTCCCTGTCATGCTGCCTCTTACACACCTGAGATTCAAATACATCTCACTATTCATTCAATACACAGTTCGGAGGTTTATGTGGAAACTTTTGGGTTTTTTAAACTGCGATAGTTATGACATTTCATACATCTACAAATAAAGGGCAAAGACCAAGAGAGAGAGAGGGGGGGGGGCGCACCTAAAACTCAGTGACCCCTAATCATATTGTTTCAAACCCCTGAAATACAAAGATTCACTCAAGGTAAACCATCCTCTCTCTCTCTCAGCTGGTCTGATGCTTTAATCCTGAAGGATCGCCAACACCTACTAACCCCCACCAAGCTGATGCTTTAGACCAGAACAACAGTGTCAAACATCAGATTAGACCAAATTTACAAATCACCTATTGGGAAACCCAAACGCAACAGCGAAGTAAAATGTTATGTTATTTGTCCATAAAAAGACAGTACTCCATGGCCGACTATCTGTACACAGTGACACGGTACAGACTCGGTGGACACAACCGAGCAATAGAGAAAGGCCGAGACACGAAAACATGGCTCCCACAGGAAGAAAGGTTGTGTCTACATTGCAACAAAAGCACAATTGAGACCGCACTTCCTAACGGAATGCACAAAATACATAGACATCCGCGAAAAATTCTAATCCAAAATGAAATGCACACCAAACTCCCCGTCCTACTTGTAGAACATGAAGACTGCTGTTTAATAGTAACACAATGTGTCTCAACCTGCCAAAATATGAGGGACAGTGAGCGATCTGCCTTACCCTTCTAATTGTTATAATTGCTTTCCTTTATTATTACTGTTTTATATCTTTTTCTTCCCTTTATTAGTAAATTCATTGTTATTCTGTGATTTTACTCATCCTTCTTGAAAAAAAAATTCTGTATACAGTAGCTTTATTTTGTTCTTAATTTATGTAGATCCATCCATATTCTGTACTGCTTTCCCTACACAGGGTCACAGGTAACCTGGAGCCTATCACAGGGGAATGGGGGCACAAGGTGGGGGACACCCTGGACAGTGTGCCAACCCATCTCAGGGCATAATCTCACTCTCTCCTCACACACACACACACACACACACAAAATCACCTACCTAAATGAGAAATGCCAGTCAGCCTACAATGCATGTCTTTGGACTGAGGGAGGAAATCGGAGTACCCAGAGTATAGTGTTTTGTTGTATTTTTCATTTTATTTCTCCTGCTTTTGCAATGTGCTTCCTTTGTACTTGCTTTGGAAATACAAATGTACAATTATTTGTCATGCCAGTGAAGCACATTGAGAGAAACTGAGAGAGAGTGAGTGAGTGAGTGAGTGAGTGAGTGAGTGAGTGAAATTGAGAAAGTGAGTGAGAGAAAGTGAGAGTGAGTGAAAGAGAGAGTGAGTGAAAGAGAGAGTGAGTGAGTGAAATTGAGTAAGTGAGTGAGAGTGAGTGAAAGAGAGAGTGAGTGAGTGAAATTGAGTAAGTGAGTGAGAGTGAGTGAAAGAGAGAGTGAGTGAGTGAAATTGAGAGAGTGAGAGTGAGTGAAAGAGAGAGTGAGTGAAATTGAGAAAGTGAGTGAGTGAGAGAGAGTGAGAGTGAAATTGAGAAAATGAGAGAGTGGGTGAGAGAAAGTGAGAGTGAGTGAAAGAGAGAGTGAGTGAAAGAGAGAGTGAGTGAGTGAAATTGAGAAAGTGAGTGAGAGAAAGGGAGAGTGAGTGAAAGAGAGAGTGAGTGAGTGAAATTGAGAAAGTGAGTGAGAGTGAGTGAAAGAGAGAGTGAGTGAGTGAGAGAGAGAGTGAGTGAGTGAAATTGAGAAAGTGAGTGAGTGAGAGAGAGTGAGAGTGAAATTGAGAAAGTGAGAGAGTGGGTGAGAGAGAGTGAGAGAGTGGGTGAGAGAGAGTGAGAGTGACATTGAGAGAGTGAGAGAGTGAAAGAGAGTGAGAGAGTGAGAGTGAGTGAGTGAGTGAAAGAGAGAGTTAGAGTGAGTGAGTGAGTGAGTGAGTGAGTGAGAGTGAAATTGAGAAAGTGAGAGAGAGAAGAGTGAGTGAGGGAGGGAGATGAGTGGAAGAGAGAGTGGGAGTGAGTGAGAGAGAGTGAGAGAGAGAGAGTGAGGGAGAGGGTGAGTGATGAGTGAGAGAGAGAGAGAGAGAGAGAGCAAGAGAGAGAGTGGGAGGGAGGGAGAGAGAGAGTGAGTGAGGTGAGTGAGTGAGTGAGTAGAGTGAGTGAGTGAAAGAGTGAGTGAGAGTGAGTGAGTGAAAGAGAGAGAGTGGAGTGAGTGAGTGAGAGAGAGTGAAAGAGAGAGAGAGAGTGAGTGTCGACTCACTCGTGAGACTCAGCTTTGAATGTTCACCAAAAAGAGCCGATTCATAGAGCCGACTCGTTGGCGAACGACACGTCACTACTTCAGTTGGAGGTTTAAAGCAACTCAGCATCTATCTATCTATCTTTCTCTCTTTCTCTCTCTCTCTCTCTCTCTCTCTCTCTCTCTCTCTCTCTCTCTCTCTATATATATATATATATATATATATATATATATATATATATATATATATATATATATATATATATATATATGAGAGAGAAAGATATTGATATATCCACATAGATAGATAGATCGATAAACAGATGGAATTGATGCTTTTTCGGGAATAATATGGAGGGATGACACACAGTCAAACCAGTAACATAACATCTTAAGCATTGTTTGTGAGTGTTTAGATGTTTAGATCTAGTATTGAGCTAATTCAACCCTTTCTTTCTTTCCAACTTGCTTAACTGGTTGAAGTGTAAAATAAAGTATAGTCACTATGCCATACATATATATACAGATAGATAGATATTCACTGCAAAGCAAATGTAACCTGATCCATCCATCAGCGCCAGAACAAGTGAAAGTGTGCGCTTTTGGTGTGTTCGGTCACGTGACTGTGAGAAGGCGACACTGCTTTAGGGACATTTCACAGTGTGTAAGGCTTCAGTGTCTTTACTTTGCATCATTGCTTGGACATAGCTAGAGGTTTCAGAATGTCAAAGATAATGAAGAGCAGGAACGTGGAGAAAGCGGACTCGGGGTCCTGTGATGAGCGCATCCTGACCGACTGCCACCAGATGTACACGGATACAGACTGCGGTAATAAACCATCAGCTCATTCTATTCCACTGCTCTTTAGCCTTATGAGGTTCGTCTCGTGCACTTTATTTCATCCTTACCAAGTGTGCTAAACAAAGGTAAGAAGTTTATTCAGTACACCACTCTTCACTAAAGAGCTTAGAGTTAGTGCAGGGCTCTCAAACTTTTTGTAGCCAGGAATCCAATTCAGATTCAAATTGTATTGGTCACTTACACAACCACACACACTGCGACGTGCAGGGGAGTGATTTCTTTTTTGGCCAGGAAGCAGAGTTTACTTCTACACAGGTAGGAATGGAAAAATCAATCAATCAATCAATCAATCAATCATCTATCTATCTATCTATCTATCTATCTATCTATCTATCTATCTATCTATCTATCTATCTATCTATCTATCTATCTATCTGTCTGTCTATCTATCTATCTATCTATCTATCTATCTATCTATCTATTATCTATCTATCTATCTATCTGTCTCTCTGTCTATCTGTCTGTCTGTCCGTTTATCTATCTATCTATCTATCTATCTATCTATCTATCTATCTATCTATCTAATATCTATCATCTATCTATATATATATATATGTGTGTATATATATATATATATATATATATATATATATATATATATATATATATATATATATATATATATATATATAATGTGTGCCTATAATTTTTTCCGTTTCCTTTTGACTGTAAAACAAAAACCCCAACTTGGACCCCTTCAGTACATATTTATTTAATAAACATAACATCTATTGTCTTATATTATTATACAACTATTGTATTGGACTCATTATTTAAACAAGTACAAGCATATTGTGGTTTAATTATTAAGCCAGAGAGCTTCTATTAAAGTTCACATTAGATATAAGTTGACTTTCATTGATTTGTTTCTGAGTGGGTTTGGATTATGCAGCACGCTGCCACAGCTCAGGTCTAGGACCCCGGTCAATCCTGAGCTCAGCACTCTTCATGCAAGGTTTTGCATGTTCTTTCCATGTCTGAGTGAGCTTCCCATCCAGGGTGCATTCTCATGTTTCGGTTCTGAACTCACCACAGCCCTGACCAGGATAAAGCGGTTAATGAAGATAAATAAACGAATGAGAGTTTGGATTTGACCACACAATGAATAAATGAATGAATGAGGGTTTGGTTTAAAGCTGTTCAATTCAAATACCACGTAGTAGTAAATAACTATAATAACTCGGTTCTAAACGTAATATAATGGTGAGCTCGATTTCCTCAACAAAAAAGAAAAAACACTTCATGAACCTGCGAGTTACGCTTTATGGACCCCGGAAGGTCCTCATACCCCACTTTGAGAATATTGGGGTTAGTTATTCAGATTTACATTGACTACAACTCCTTGACACAATAACACGTGAGAAAATAAACTGCAGCAAGCTAGTTTCTGGTTTTCAAATGTAGATTTGTAAACATCTATAGGCCATTTTCTAATGTATATAAGGTATAACTTTAAACGTTTCCCACACAGAGGGATAGAATCCGCTTCAAACTGTGTTACAGTCTGATCTGTAACATTGTTCACAGTCCTGTCAGTGACTGGTAAGGCCTTCTGTCGCGCTTCTGGTTTTCAAAGTGGGGGCCGACAGGGGGCGCCCGGGGGGCCTCAACAATTTGGTGTGAAAAATAAATAAATAATATATTTTTTTTTACATGATTTTTTTTTCAGATAACCACACACACACATACACAATCAATTCCTAATGTAATGTAATGTAAATATGTAATTATTAATATAAAAAAGGGGGAATATATTCAGAAGTCTGTATTTTTAATGTGTTGTAAGACATCTTGCAAAAGGGCGGCCTTGGTCAAATGTTAATGCCATTTGGGGGGCCTTGCCCTGGAGAAGTTTGGGAACCCCTGGTTTAACTGACATCACTCTAAGTGTCCAACAGGAATATAGCTAGGAATTCTGGGCCTTCTGAAAGAATATCGTTCTGGGCCTTACACATTTATTTCGTATTTATTTCGTATACACATATATTTCGTAAGTTCGTATTCATATGTATACACAATTGTCATCACTTACAATACTACACAGCCCTCTAATCAAGAAAATAATCTCATTCAGCTGTAGTATCCTGCCTAACGATGCTAGTCTAAATGCAGATTTGTGGTCATGATTTTCAGAATTTAGATACAGTATTTTTGCATTTAATAATGATAATGAGTCTTTATTGATCACATATACATATGCACAGTGCAATTCTTTTCTTCGCAAACCCTAGCATGTCAGGAAAACTGGGAACAAAGTAATGAAGTAGAAGCTACTAAAATACAACTGGACTTAGGTCATATGATTTTCTTTGTAGGATTAATAGATATAGCTCAGTCTGTTGGCGTGACTTTGCTGCCTCCCAGGAAGAAGATCACTGTGATGCTCATTGGGAACCACTCGGCTGGAAAAAGCTCCTTCATCAACTGGTAGATATGCGCATTTTGACACATTGTGTTTAGAAGTGCATGATTAAGATGTAATTGAAAGTAAATATGCTTCTCATTCAGACATTTCTTTGTAGGTATGTAGAGGAGCACATCCAAAAGACTGGAGTTGCGATCGGGACACCGGGCTTCACTTTTGTTACTAGTGGGCGTAAGAGAGAGTCTCTGAGGGTAAAATAGGTTCATTATTTTCTTTCAGAGACTGTACGTGTGTGAAATCTGGCCTCGTGTATTACAGATTTGTCTCTCATTTGACCTTTCACCTCTACTCTTTTAGGGCAATGCAACCTTCCAAATGTATCCACACTTCAAGACCCTTCAGGAGGTTAAAGGTTAGTGATCAAAAAGCAGACGTTAAAATAAGTTTACTGTGTGTGAAATGCAATGCAAACCCTTTCTTCACTGTAATAAAGTTTCCCTGAATATACAGTACATATTTATAGACATATTTATCTGGAGCATAAATACATTACAACTTTGCATGCCTCACTTTGCTTTCGAAAACTAGATGTACTTGTATTTAAGAAACATGATCCTAAAATTGCCACATTTGAAATGACCTTTTGATAAATAAATCGTCTAATTAAGGACGTGTGTCTGTATCTTTGTTAAAGGCGTGTCTGAATATGTCGGCGCCGAGATCTGCACTTCTCGACAGAAGCGTTTCAGTTTGGTGACTTTTGTGGACACTCCTGGACTGGTGGACGGGGATATGGAGTATCCCTTTGATGTGGACCAGGCAATCCTTTGGCTAGGTGTGTGTGTGTGTGTGTGTGTGTGTGTTCTACCGACAAGGCTTTAAGCTGTTGTCTAATTGTCTTGTGTCTTGTCCACCTTCTTTGACTTTTTAATCCATACGATGTTAGCTACATGTGTTGTGATGTTTGTCTTCTTCAGGTGAAGTGTGTGACTTGATCCTGGTCTTCTTCGCCCGATGGGACAGGCTCTGTGTGAACGCACGCTGAACATCGTGGAGCAACTCAGCAAATGGCAGGAAGATCGACTCCACTTTTACCTCAGCAAAGCTGATGAGGCTGGAGGAGATTCAGACAGACAGGTGTGAGGTGCTATTTTCTTTATGATATAGTCACACTTTGTCAGACCTAATGGCAGGCTGTGATTTCCTTTGTTACAGAGAGTGATGATGCAGATTATGCAAGAGTTTTGTAAACGTCCAGGACTCAACAAGCGTGGCTTTGACATGCCGACCATCTATATCCCCAATCCCAACAAGGTACCATTAACACACTCTTATTCTTACTCAAAACAGACCCGTAAGTATAATGTACCAATAATAAACTTATGCTATTGTTCACTACTAGTCATCAGTGTGTTCCTAAACATTAAGTCAGACCAGACCAGTGACTGTGGGTGGACGTTGCAACAGGGGTTTAAAAGTAAAGCCAAAATGTCTGAGTGGCTGGCTGCATTACACTTTAAACCTTTCCCAGTTCCATGTTCGTGAATGGGCCGAATTTACCATCAGTACGTTTACATGGACAACGATAATCCGATATGAACCCGATTAAGACAATAACTCTGATTAAGAAACTAGCATGTAAACAGCGATTATTGATGACCTTAATCCGACTTAAGTCATACTCGATGTAAACACAAATGGAATTAATACATGTGGAGGATTCCTGTTTTAGTCGCATTATTGACATGCATTGCCGACGTATTACACCTTAATCCCACTATTAATGCCGTGTGAGCTTTCACCCCATTTTGTGACGGGACACGATCACACACTGCGGCGCTCGGGATTCTACAGCAAAAATAGCACGGCTGCGTCCGAAACCATGTACTTACCTGCTATATAGTAGGTAAAGGCACAGTTTGGGACACAGCCCTTGGCTTCAAGCAGTCGTCTATGTGCACGGTAGCAGCAACAATTAAATGCATAACAATAAATAAATAAATAAACCAACATTGTTTTTGTTCGATTTTGTCCACAGCCCAGTCGACGTGTGAATCAGATCGAGGAGGTGTGTCGCACCAAGAGAAGATCATAAACCAGACGGTGCAGAACACCCTCAACACGCTGGAGAAGGACTGCGAGATCATCTGCACGGCTGTTACTGATACGCTCAACGACGACCGGTACTGAGTTAAACCGTCGGTTGTTCTGTGGATGTAATGTGAACCCACACCCAAACGATAAAGATGTAACACACTAGTAAGCCATGGGTTTTTTTGTTTGTTTTTCTTGGTGCACTAAAACCCACAGGCAGTGCAGTGTGGAGAACAGGCGTGCCCGCTGTAAGAGTTGTTTTTTGGGCCTGCTGGGCTTCAGCGTACCTTTACTGCTGCTCTTCACTCTGGTGCTCGGCAGTCTGTCCAGGGAAATGCTGGAGCTAGCGCTGGGTTCTGAAGGCACTGATACACTCTCACTCTATCTGGTGAGTGTGTACCTAAGGACATGTTTTTTCATTTGAAGAGAACCAGTGGTGTGTGTGGCTCCTCTTTATTTACTTGCTTGTTGTTTGTTTGTCATTTGTTGTCGTCTCCCCCCCAGACTCCGGTACTGAAGACGTTTGAATCTCTATCTGGGGAAACCCAGCTGTATTTTTGTGGTGGCCTTGTGCTGCTCTCCTTCATCCTCCTTATCCTCGCTCGATTCTCTTCCCGGTTAGTACATCTGTGTGCCTTAATGCTGTCTCAACAGATATCACGATTTGAGTGCTATTTGAAGAGCCCATCTTCTCCCATCTTCAAATCTTCTTTTGAAGAGCCCGTTCTTCTTTTAGTCCCTGACAAGAGTTAAGGCAAAAAGCGGACCTAAAAATCAGCTTGTTACTAATAAACAGCAAAAAGGCGACATCTTCCATTCTTAAGACTTTCCCGTGACAGAAAACTTGTGTATATAGAGGTTATTGCTTTACCTCAATCTTAACAAAGTGCTGACACTGGTGCCTTATGTTTACAATTTATACTACTGGTCAAAAGTTTAGACGCACTCATTCTTTTTATTTACAGTGAGGGGAAAAAAGTATTTAATCCCCTGCTGATTTTGTACGTTTGCCCACTGACAAAGAAATGATCAGTCTATAATTTTAATGGTAGATTTATTTGAACAGTGAGAGACAAAAAAATCCAGAAAAACGCATGTCAAAAATGTTATAAATTGATTTGCATTTTAATGAGGGAAATAAGTATTTGACCCCCTCTCAATCAGAAAGATTTCTGGCTCCCAGGTGTCTTTTAAACAGGTAACAAGCTGAGATTAGGAGCACACTCTTAAAGGGAGTGCTCCTAATCTCAGCTTGTTACCTGTATAAAAGACACCTGTCCACAGAAGCAATCAATCAATCAGATTCCAAACACTCCACCATGGCCAAGACCAAAGAGCTCTCCAAGGATGTCAGGGACAAGATTGTAGACCTACACAAGTCTGGGATGGGCTACAAGACCATGGGCTACAAGACCAACAGTTGCTGCGATTATTCACAAATGGAAGAAACACAAAAGAACTGTCAATCTCCCTCGGCCTGGGGCTCCATGCAAGATCTCACCTCGTGGAGTTGCAATGATCATGAGAACAGTGAGGAATCGGCCCAGAACTACACGGGAGGATCTTGTCAATGATCTCAAGGCAGCTGGAACCATAGTCACCAAGAAAACAATTGGTAACACACTACGCCGTGAAGGAATGAAATCCTGCAGCGCCTACAAGGTCCCCCTGCTCAAGAAAGCACATATACATGCTCGTCAGAAGTTTGCCAATGAACATCTGAATGATTCAGAGGACAACTGGGTGAAAGTTTGTGGTCAGGTGAGACCAAAATGGAGCTCTTTGGCATCAACTCAACTCGCCGTGTTTGGAGGAACAGGAATGCTGCCTGTGACCCCAAGAACACCATCCCCACCTTCAAACATGGGTGCGGAAACATTATGCTTTGGGGGTGTTTTTCTGCTAAGGGGACAGGACAAATTCACCGCAACTAAGGGACGATGGATGGGGCCATGTGCCGTCAAATCTTGGGTGAGCACCTCCTTCCCTCAGCCAGGGCATTGAAAATGGGTCGTGGATGGGTATTCCAGCATGACAATAACCCAAAACACACGGCCAAGGCAACAAAGGAGTGGCTCAAGAAGAAGCACATTAAGGTCCTGGTTTGCTAGCCAGTCTCCACACCTTAATCCCATAGAAAATCTGTGGAGGGAGCTGAAGGTCCGAGGTGCCAAACGTCAGCCGACGAAACCTTAAGACTTTGAGAAGATCTGCAAAGAGGAGTGGGACAAAATCCCTCCTGAGATGTGTGCAAACCTGGTGGCCAACTACAAGAAACTTCTGACCTCTGTGATTGCCAACAAGGGTTTTGTCACCAAGTACTAAGATATGTTTTGCAGAGGGGGTCAAATACTTATTTCCCTCATTAAAATGCAAATCAATTTATAACATTTTTGACATGCGTTTTTTTGTTGTTGTTATTCTGTCTCTCACTGTTCAAATAAATCTACCATTCAAATTATAGCCTGATCATTTCTTTGTCAGTGAGCAAATGTACAAAACCAGCAGGGGATCAAATACTTTTTTCCCTCACTGTAGTAAATTGTTTTCCCCCCACATTTTATCAACACTGATTTCAAACATTTAATCACACACCTTCGGATCAAAAGCTTTTAAAGATGATGAGAAACATTTCAGTCGAGTGCCTCCAAGTTTTGACCGGTAGAGTGTGTAGAGTGTTTTCTAAAACAAAATTCTTTTACTTTTTAATATTTGATATTTTGACAGACAAAATTCATGCCTCTGATCATCTAGCTTATCTGTTTCTTTCTGCCTACAGCACGAGGCCGACTCTGTCCGGAAAACAAAAGAGGCAGTTGCAGGAAAAACTGGAGTATGTGCAGGAGGTGGTGAAAACAAAAATGGTAGTTTGAGGTTTTTAAAAATGTCTTTATTTTATTTAATTTTTTTTAATGACAATATACAAAGGGGGATGAATATGCAGTATATTAAAGACTGTGTGTGTGTGTGACTCCACAGAAGAAGCTGTATGAGGAGTACCTCCGGCAGAGCGTTGGGGATCAGGATATGAACTAAGGGTTTCAGTTGACGATCTATTGGATTGATGAATGGAAACGGCAGTGAACAAATAGTAATAATGAAATCAATGACCACAAAACATTCCTGTACTGTCGAAGAGCAGTGATCGTGTAGACTCGAGCTTTTCCGGATCACCCTCCAGAAGTTACACACCAGCATTTTTCAACTCTGATGGGGAGGGGTGTAAATTTATCAAATGTTTATCAATGTTTTTCTTTCCTCGTAATGTCCGCACAATATGTCAAAGGATGCTGTTATAGCACGCACTTAGATCATGTCCAAACCATTGTATTGTTCAATATTTTTTTAACCATCTTATTAACATATATATATATATAATGTATGTGTTACATGCCACACTTTCTCCACTACAACCTTACAGCTTTGAATGATCCGTTTTTGAAGCAAATGCCTTGCACTGCCTTTGTCATGCATTCGTTGTGCTTTTTTTGGATTCAACGTCAAGCTTAAAACGTATACCTCACTGTGTGATTTGAACACAATGAAAAGAAATGATTATTTGGTGAAATATCTTCGGCTTCTCCATAATTACCTAAGGGGCTGTTGGCAGAATCTTAAATTGCTCCATGTACATACAGTAGTAGTGCATAAAGTCACTGTAGGGTCCGAGTTGTTTGCCTTATTGGAAATGTCCTGCCTTAATATTTCCTGTCAGATTTTCACTTCTGTGCTCGTCCTGACCGTGTAGCCACATTTCTAAGTTGTATTCTCTATTTATAAGAATGCTTGTTTACAGTTAAGCAGATCCTCCCTGTCATGCTGCCTCTTACACACCTGAGATTCAAATACATCTCACTATTCATTCAATACACAGTTCGGAGGTTTATGTGGAAACTTTTTGGGTTTTTTAAACTGCGATAGTTATGACATTTCATACATCTACAAATAAAGGGCAAAAGACCAAGAGAGAGAGGGGGGCGAACCTAAAACTCAGTGACCCCTAATCATATTGTTTCAAACCCCTGAAATACAAAGATTACTCAAGGTAAACCATCCTCTCTCTCTCTCAGCTGGTCTGATGCTTTAATCCTGAAGGATCGCCAACACCTACTAACCCCCACCAAGCTGATGCTTTAGACCAGAACAACAGTGTCAAACATCAGATTAGACCAAATTTACAAATCACCTATTGGGAAACCCAAACGCAACAGCGAAGTAAAATGTTATGTTATTTGTCCATAAAAAGACAGTACTCCATGGCCGACTATCTGTACACAGTGACACGGTACAGACTCGTGGACACAACCGAGCAATAGAGAAAGCCGAGACACCGAAAACATGGCTCCCACAGGAAGAAAGGTTGTGTCTACATTGCAACAAAAGCACAATTGAGACCGCACTTCCTAACGGAATGCACAAAATACATAGACATCCGCGAAAAATTCTAATCCAAAGTGAAATGCACACCAAACTCCCCGTCCTACTTGTAGAACATGAAGACTGCTGTTTAATAGTAACACAATGTGTCTCAACCTGCCAAAATATGAGGGACAGTGAGCGATCTGCCTTACCCTTCTAATTGTTATAATTGCTTTCCTTTATTATTACTGTTTTATATCTTTTTCTTCCCTTTATTAGTAAATTCATTGTTATTCTGTGATTTTACTCATCCTTCTTGAAAAAAAAATTCTGTATACAGTAGCTTTATTTTGTTCTTAATTTATGTAGATCCATCCATATTCTGTACTGCTTTCCCTACACAGGGTCACAGGTAACCTGGAGCCTATCACAGGGGAATGGGGGCACAAGGTGGGGGACACCCTGGACAGTGTGCCAACCCATCTCAGGGCATAATCTCACTCTCTCTCACACACACACACACACACACACACACACACACAAAATCACCTACCTAAATGAGAAATGCCAGTCAGCCTACAATGCATGTCTTTGGACTGAGGGAGGAAATCGGAGTACCCAGAGTATAGTGTTTTGTTGTATTTTTCATTTTATTTCTCCTGCTTTTGCAATGTGCTTCCTTTGTACTTGCTTTGGAAACACAAATGTACAATTATTTGTCATGCCAGTGAAGCACATTAGAGAGAAACTGAGAGAGAGTGAGTGAGTGAGTGAGTGAGTGAGTGAAATTGAGAAAGTGAGTGAGAGAAAGTGAGAGTGAGTGAAAGAGAGAGTGAGTGAGTGAAATTGAGTAAGGAGTGAGAGTGAGTAAGAGAGAGAGAGAGTGAGTGAAATTGAGTAAGTGAGTGAGAGTGAGTGAAAGAGAGAGTGAGTGAGTGAAATTGAGAGAGTGAGAGTGAGTGAAAGAGAGAGTGAGTGAAATTGAGAAAGTGAGTGAGTGAGAGAGTAGTGAAGGAAATTGAGAAAATGAGAGGTGGGTGAGAGAAAGTGAGAGTGAAAGAGAGAGTGAGTGAAAGAGAGAGTGAGTGAGTGAAATTGAGAAAGTGAGTGAGGTGGAGTGAAAGAGAGTGTGAGTGAGTGAAATTGAGAAAGTGAGTGAGTGAGAGAGAGTGAGAGTGAAATTGAGAAAGTGAGAGTGTGGTGAGAGAGAGTGAGAGTGACATTGAGAGAGTGAGAGAGTGAAAGAGAGTGAGAGAGTGAATAGTGATATAGAGAGAGTTAGGAGTGGAGTGAGTGAGTGAGTGAGCGAGAGTGAGGAGAGTGTGAGTGAGTGAGAGTGAAATTGAGAAAGTGAGAGAGAGAGGTGAGGAGGGGAGGGAGAGTGAGTGGAAGAGAGAGGAGTGAGTGAGTGAAGAGAGAGTAAAAAGAGAGAGAGAGGGAGGGAGAGGGTAGGAGTGAGAGAGAGAGAGAGAGAGAGAGAGAGAGAGAGAGAGAGAGAGCAAGAGAGAGAGATGAGTGGGGGAGAGAGAGAGTGAGTGAGTGAGTGAGTGAAAGAGTGAGTGAGAGGAGTGAGTGAAAGAGAGAGAGTGAGTGAGTGAGTGAGAGAGTGAAAGAGAGAGAGAGAGTGAGTGTCGACTCACTCGTGAGTTCAACTTTGAATGTTCACCAAAAGAGCCGATTCATAGAGCCGACTTGTTGGCGAACGACACGTCACTACTTCAGTTGGAGGTTTAAAGCAACTCAGCATCTATCTATCTATCTTTCTTTTTTTTCTCTCTCTCTCTCTCTCTCTCTCTCTCTCTCTCTCTCTCTTTTTTTTTTCTTTATATATATATATATATATATATATATATATATATATATATATATATATATATGAGAGAGAAAGATATTGATATATCCACATAGATAGATAGATCGATAAACAGATGGAATTGATGCTTTTTCGGGAATAATATGGAGGGATGACACACAGTCAAACCAGTAACATAACATCTTAAGCATTGTTTGTGAGTGTTTAGATGTTTAGATCTAGTATTGACCTAATTCAACCCTTTCTTTCTTTCCAACTTGCTTAACTGGTTGAAGTGTAAAATAAAGTATAGTCACTATGCCATACATATATATACAGATAGATAGATATTCACTGCAAAGCAAATGTAACCTGATCCATCCATCAGCGCCAGAACAAGTGAAAGTGTGCGCTTTTGGTGTGTTCGGTCACGTGACTGTGAGAAGGCGACACTGCTTTAGGGACATTTCACAGTGTGTAAGGCTTCAGTGTCTTTACTTTGCATCATTGCTTGGACATAGCTAGAGGTTTCAGAATGTCAAAGATAATGAAGAGCAGGAACGTGGAGAAAGCGGACTCGGGGTCCTGTGATGAGCGCATCCTGACCGACTGCCACCAGATGTACACGGATACAGACTGCGGTAATAAACCATCAGCTCATTCTATTCCACTGCTCTTTAGCCTTATGAGGTTCGTCTCGTGCACTTTATTTCATCCTTACCAAGTGTGCTAAACAAAGGTAAGAAGTTTATTCAGTACACCACTCTTCACTAAAGAGCTTAGAGTTAGTGCAGGGCTCTCAAACTTTTTGTAGCCAGGAATCCAATTCAGATTCAAATTGTATTGGTCACTTACACAACCACACACACTGCGACGTGCAGGGGAGTGATTTCTTTTTTGGCCAGGAAGCAGAGTTTACTTCTACACAGGTAGGAATGGAAAAATCAATCAATCAATCAATCAATCTATCAATCAATCAATCAATCAATCAATACAATCTATCTATCTATCTATCTATCTATCTATCTATCTATCTATCTATCTATCTATCTATCTATCTATCTATCTATCTATCTATCTATCTATCTGTCTGTCTGTCTGTCTGTCTATCTATCTATCTATCTATCTATCTATCTATCTATCTATCTATCTATCTATCTATCTATCTGTCTCTCTGTCTATCTGTCTGTCTGTCCGTTTATCTATCTATCTATCTATCTATCTATCTATCTATCTATCTATCTATCTATCTATCTATCTATCTATCTATCTATCTATCTATCTATCTATCTATCTATCTATCTGTCTGTCTGTCTGTCTGTCTGTCTATCTATCTATCTATCTATCTATCTATCTATTATCTATCTATCTATCTATCTATCTATCTGTCTCTCTGTTTATCTGTCTGTCTGTCCGTACATCTATCTATCTATCTATCTATATATCTATCTATCTATCTATCTATCTATCTATCTATCTATTATCTATCTATCTATCTATCTATCTATCTATCTATCTATCTATACATATATATATATGTGTATGTATATATATATATATATATATATATATATATATATATATATATATATATATATATATATATATAATGTGTGCCTATAATTTTTTCCGTTTCCTTTTGACTGTAAAACAAAAACCCCAACTTGGACCCCTTCAGTACATATTTATTTAATAAACATAACATCTATTGTCTTATATTATTATACAACTATTGTATTGGACTCATTATTTAAACAAGTACAAACATATTGTGGTTTAATTATTAAGCCAGAGAGCTTCTATTAAAGTTCACATTAGATATAAGTTGACTTTCATTGATTTGTTTCTGAGTGGGTTTGGATTATGCAGCACGCTGCCACAGCTCAGGTCTAGGACCCCCGGGTCAATCCTGAGCTCAGCACTCTTCATGCAAGGTTTTGCATTTTCTTTCCATGTCTGAGTGAGCTTCCCATCCAGGGTGCATTCTCATGTTTCGGTTCTGAACTCACCACAGCCCTGACCAGGATAAAGCGGTTAATGAAGATAAATAAACGAATGAGAGTTTGGATTTGACCACACAATGAATAAATGAATGAATGAGGGTTTGATTTAAAGCTGTTCAATTCAAATTGAACAGTGTAGGTGAATAACTATAATAACTCGGTTCTAAACGTAATATAATGGTGAGCTTCGATTTCCTCAACAAAAAAGAAAAAACACTTCATGAACCTGCGAGTTATGCTTTATGGACCCCGGAAGGTCCTCATACCCCACTTTGAGAATATTGGGGTTAGTTATTCAGATTTACATTGACTACAACTCCTTGACACAATAACACGTGAGAAAATAAACTGCAGCAAGCTAGTTTCTGGTTTTCAAATGCAGATTTGTAAACATCTATAGGCCATTTTCTAATGTATATAAGGTATAACTTTAAACGTTCCCACACAGAGGGATAGAATCCGCTTCAAACTGTGTTACAGTCTGATCTGTAACATTGTTCACAGTCCTGTCAGTGACTGGTAAGGCCTTCTGTCGCGCTTCTGGTTTTCAAAGTGGGGGCCGACAGGGGGCGCCCGGGGGGCCTCAACAATTTGGTGTGAAAAATAAATAAATAATATATTTTTTTACATGATTTTTTTCAGATAACCACGCACACACATACACAATCAATTCCTAATGTAATGTAATGTAAATATGTAATTATTAATATAAAAAAAGGGGGGGAATATATTCAGAAGTCTGTATTTTTAATGTGTTGTAAGACATCTTGCAAAAGGGCGGCCTTGGTCAAATTTTAATGCCATTTGGGGGCCTTGCCCTGGAGAAGTTTGGGAACCCCTGGTTTAACTGACATCACTGTAAGTGTCCAACAGGAATATAGCTAGGAATTCTGGGCCTTCTGAAAGAATATCGTTCTGGGCCTTACACATTTATTTCGTATTTATTTCATATACACATATATTTCGTAAGTTCGTATTCATATGTATACACAATTGTCATCACTTACAATACTACACAGCCCTCTAATCAAGAAAATAATCTCATTCAGCTGTAGTATCCTGCCTAACGATGCTAGTCTAAATGCAGATTTGTGGTCATGATTTTCAGAATTTAGATACAGTATTTTTGCATTTAATAATGATAATGAGTCTTTATTGATCACATATACATATGCACAGTGCAATTCTTTTCTTCGCAAACCCTAGCATGTCAGGAAAACTGGGAACAAAGTAATGAAGTAGAAGCTACTAAAATACAACTGGACTTAGGTCATATGATTTTCTTTGTAGGATTAATAGATATAGCTCAGTCTGTTGGCGTGACTTTGCTGCCTCCCAGGAAGAAGATCACTGTGATGCTCATTGGGAACCACTCGGCTGGAAAAAGCTCCTTCATCAACTGGTAGATATGCGCATTTTGACACATTGTGTTTAGAAGTGCATGATTAAGATGTAATTGAAAGTAAATATGCTTCTCATTCAGACATTTCTTTGTAGGTATGTAGAGGAGCACATCCAAAAGACTGGAGTTGCGATCGGGACACCGGGCTTCACTTTTGTTACTAGTGGGCGTAAGAGAGAGTCTCTGAGGGTAAAATAGGTTCATTATTTTCTTTCAGAGACTGTACGTGTGTGAAATCTGGCCTCGTGTATTACAGATTTGTCTCTCATTTGACCTTTCACCTCTACTCTTTTAGGGCAATGCAACCTTCCAAATGTATCCACACTTCAAGACCCTTCAGGAAGTTAAAGGTTAGTGATCAAAAAGCAGACGTTAAAATAAGTTTACTGTGTGTGAAATGAAATGCAAACCCTTTCTTCACTGTAATAAAGTTTCCCTGAATATACAGTGCATATTTATAGACATATTTATCTGGAACATAAATACATTACAACTTTGCATGCCTCACTTTGCTTTCGAAAACTAGATGTACTTGTATTTAAGAAACATGATCCTAAAATTGCAACATTTGAAATGACCTTTTGATAAATAAATCGTCTAATTAAGGGCATGTGTCTGTATCTTTGTTAAAGGCGTGTCTGAATATGTCGGCGCCGAGATCTGCACTTCTCGACAGAAGCGTTTCAGTTTGGTGACTTTTGTGGACACTCCTGGACTGGTGGACGGGGATATGAAGTATCCCTTTGATGTGGACCAGGCAATCCTTTGGCTAGGTGTGTGTGTGTGTGTGTGTGTGTGTTCTACCGACAAGGCTTTAAGCTGTTGTCTAATTGTCTTGTGTCTTGTCCACCTTCTTTGACTTTTTAATCCATACGATGTTAGCTACATGTGTTGTGATGTTTGTCTTCTTCAGGTGAAGTGTGTGACTTGATCCTGGTCTTCTTCGACCCGATGGGACAGGCTCTGTGTGAACGCACGCTGAACATCGTGGAGCAACTCAGCAAACGGCAGGAAGATCGACTCCACTTTTACCTCAGCAAAGCTGATGAGGCTGGAGGAGATTCAGACAGACAGGTGTGAGGTGCTATTTTCTTTATGATATAGTCACACTTTGTCAGACCTAATGGCAGGCTGTGATTTCCTTTGTTACAGAGAGTGATGATGCAGATTATGCAAGAGTTTTGTAAACGTCCAGGACTCAACAAGCGTGGCTTTGACATGCCGACCATCTATATCCCCAATCCCAACAAGGTACCATTAACACACTCTTATTCTTACTCAAAACAGACCCGTAAGTATGATGTACCAATAATAAACTATGCTATTGTTCACTACTAGTCTCAGTGTGTTCCTAAACATTAAGTCAGACCAGACCAGTGACTGTGGGTGGACGTTGCAACAGGGGTTTAAAAGTAAAGCCAAAATGTCTGAGTGGCTGGCTGCATTACACTTTAAACCTTTCCCAGTTCCATGTTCGTGAATGGGCCGAATTTACCATCAGTACGTTTACATGGACAACGATAATCCGATATGAACCCGATTAAGACAATACTCTGATTAAGAAACTAGCATGTAAACAGCGATTATTGATGACCTTAATCCGACTTAAGTCATACTCGATGTAAACACAAATGGAATTAATACATGTGGAGGATTCCTGTTTTAGTCGCATTATTGACATGCATTGCCGACATGTACACACCTTAATCCCACTATTAATGCCGTGTGAGTTTTCACCCCATTTTGTGACGGGACACGATCACACACTGCGGCGCTCAGACGTTTTACAGCAAACAATAGCACGGCTGCGTCCGAAACCATGTACTTACCTGCTATATAGTAGGTAAAGGCACAGTTTGGGACACAGCCCATGGCTTCAAGCAGTCGTCTATGTGCACGTATAGCATGACAAATAATTAAATGCATAATAATAAATAAATAAATAAACAAATATTGTTTTTGCTCGATTTTGTCCACAGCCCAGTCGACGTGTGAATCAGATCGAGGAGGTGTGTCGCACCATAGAGAAGACCATAAACCAGACGGTGCAGAACACCCTCAACACGCTGGAGAAGGACTGCGAGATCATCTGCACGGCTGTTACTGATACGCTCAACGACGACCGGTACTGAGTTAAACCGTCGGTTGTTCTGTGGATGTAATGTGAACCCACACCCAAACGATAAAGATGTAACACACTAGTAAGCCATGGGGTTTTTTTGTTTGTTTTTCTTGGTGCACTAAAACCCACAGGCAGTGCAGTGTGGAGAACAGGCGTGCCCGCTGTAAGAGTTGTTTTTTGGGCCTGCTGGGCTTCAGCGTACCTTTACTGCTGCTCTTCACTCTGGTGCTCGGCAGTCTGTCCAGGGAAATGCTGGAGCTAGCGCTGGGTTCTGAAGGCACTGATACACTCTCACTCTATCTGGTGAGTGTGTACCTAAGGACATGTTTTTTCATTTGAAGAGAACCAGTGGTGTGTGTGGCTCCTCTTTATTTACTTGCTTGTTGTTTGTTTGTCATTTGTTGTCGTCTCCCCCCCAGGCTCCGGTACTGAAGACGTTTGAATCTCTATCTGGGGAAACCCAGCTGTATTTTTGTGGTGGCCTTGTGCTGCTCTCCTTCATCCTCCTTATCCTCGCTCGATTCTCTTCCCGGTTAGTACATCTGTGTGCCTTAATGCTGTCTCAACAGATATCACGATTTGAGTGCTATTTGAAGAGCCCATCTTCTCCCATCTTCAAATCTTCTTTTGAAGAGCCCGTTCTTCTTTTAGTCCCTGACAAGAGTTAAGGCAAAAACGGACCTAAAAATCAGCTTGTTACTAATAAACAGCAAAAAGGCGACATCTTCCATTCTTAAGACTTTCCCGTGACAGAAAACTTGTGTATATAGAGGTTATTGCTTTACCTCAATCTTAACAAAGTGCTGACACTGGTGCCTTATGTTTACAATTTATACTACTGGTCAAAAGTTTAGACGCACTCATTCTTTTTATTTACAGTGAGGGGAAAAAAGTATTTAATCCCCTGCTGATTTTGTACGTTTGCCCACTGACAAAGAAATGATCAGTCTATAATTTTAATGGTAGATTTATTTGAACAGTGAGAGACAAAAAAATCCAGAAAAACGCATGTCAAAAATGTTATAAATTGATTTGCATTTTAATGAGGGAAATAAGTATTTGACCCCCTCTCAATCAGAAAGATTTCTGGCTCCCAGGTGTCTTTTAAACAGGTAACAAGCTGAGATTAGGAGCACACTCTTAAAGGGAGTGCTCCTAATCTCAGCTTGTTACCTTTATAAAAGACACCTGTCCACAGAAGCAATCAATCAATCAGATTCCAAACACTCCACCATGGCCAAGACCAAAGAGCTCTCCAAGGATGTCAGGGACAAGATTGTAGACCTACACAAGTCTGGGATGGGCTACAAGACCATGGGCTACAAGACCAACAGTTGCTGCGATTATTCACAAATGGAAGAAACACAAAAGAACTGTCGATCTCCCTCGGCCTGGGGCTCCATGCAAGATCTCACCTCGTGGAGTTGCAATGATCATGAGAACAGTGAGGAATCGGCCCAGAACTACACGGGAGGATCTTGTCAATGATCTCAAGGCAGCTGGGACCATAGTCACCAAGAAAACAATTGGTAACACACTACGCCGTGAAGGAATGAAATCCTGCAGCGCCTACAAGGTCCCCCTGCTCAAGAAAGCACATATACATGCTCGTCAGAAGTTTGCCAATGAACATCTGAATGATTCAGAGGACAACTGGGTGAAAGTTTGTGGTCAGGTGAGACCAAAATGGAGCTCTTTGGCATCAACTCAACTCGCCGTGTTTGGAGGAACAGGAATGCTGCCTGTGACCCCAAGAACACCATCCCCACCTTCAAACATGGGGGCGGAAACATTATGCTTTGGGGGTGTTTTTCTGCTAAGGGGACAGGACAAATTCACCGCAACAAAGGGACGATGGATGGGGCCATGTGCCGTCAAATCTTGGGTGAGCACCTCCTTCCCTCAGCCAGGGCATTGAAAATGGGTCGTGGATGGGTATTCCAGCATGACAATAACCCAAAACACACGGCCAAGGCAACAAAGGAGTGGCTCAAGAAGAAGCACATTAAGGTCCTGGTGTGGCCTAGCCAGTCTCCACACCTTAATCCCATAGAAAATCTGTGGAGGGAGCTGAAGGTTCGAGTTGCCAAACGTCAGCCTCGAAACCTTAAGACTTTGAGAAGATCTGCAAAGAGGAGTGGGACAAAATCCCTCCTGAGATGTGTGCAAACCTGGTGGCCAACTACAAGAAACTTCTGACCTCTGTGATTGCCAACAAGGGTTTTGTCACCAAGTACTAAGATATGTTTTGCAGAGGGGGTCAAATACTTATTTCCCTCATTAAAATGCAAATCAATTTATAACATTTGACATGAATGCTTTTTTGTTGTTGTTATTCTGTCTCTCACTGTTCAAATAAATCTACCATTCAAATTATAGCCTGATCATTTCTTTGTCAGTGAGCAAATGTACAAAACCGCAAGGGGATCAAATACTTTTTCCCTCACTGTAGTAAATTGTTTTTTCCCCACATTTTATCAACACTGATTTCAAACATTTAATCACACACCTTCGGATCAAAAAGCTTTTAAAGATGATGAGAAACATTTCAGTCGAAGTGCCTCCAAGTTTTGACCGGTAGAGTGTGTAGAGTGTTTTCTAAAACAAAATTCTTTTACTTTTTAATATTTGATATTTTGACAGACAAAATTCATGCCTCTGATCATCTAGCTTATCTGTTTCTTTCTGCCTCGCACGACGGGCCGACTCTGTCCGGAAAACAAAAGAGGCAGTTGCAGGAAAAACTGGAGTATGTGCAGGAGGTGGTGAAAACAAAAATGGTAGTTTGAGGTTTTTAAAAATGTCTTTATTTTATTTAATTTTTTTAATGACAATATACAAAGGGGGATGAATATGCAGTATATTAAAGACTGTGTGTGTGTGTGACTCCACAGAAGAAGCTGTATGAGGAGTACCTCCGGCAGAGCGTTGGGGATCAGGATATGAACTAAGGGTTTCAGTTGACGATCTATTGGATTGATGAATGGAAACGGCAGTGAACAAATAGTAATAATGAAATCAATGACCACAAAACATTCCTGTACTGTCTAAGAGCAGTGATCGTGTAGACTCGAGCTTTTCCGGATCACCCTCCAGAAGTTACACACCAGCATTTTTCAACTCTGATGGGGGAGGGGTGTAAATTTATCAAATGTTTATCAATGTTTTTCTTTCCTCGTAATGTCCGCACAATATGTCAAAGGATGCTGTTATAGCACGCACTTAGATCATGTCCAAACCATTGTATTGTTCAATATTTTTTTAACCATCTTATTAACATATATATATATATATATGTATGTATGTGTTACATGCCACACTTTCTCCACTACAACCTTACAGCTTTGAATGATCCGTTTTTGAAGCAAATGCCTTGCACTGCCTTTGTCATGCATTCGTTGTGCTTTTTTTGGATTCAACGTCAAGCTTAAAACGTATACCTCACTGTGTGATTTGAACACAATGAAAAGAAATGATTATTTGGTGAAATATCTTCGGCTTCTCCATAATTACCTAAGGGGCTGTTGGCAGAATCTTAAATTGCTCCATGTACATACAGTAGTAGTGCATAAAGTCACTGTAGGGTCCGAGTTGTTTGCCTTATTGGAAATGTCCTGCCTTAATATTTCCTGTCAGATTTTCACTTCTGTGCTCGTCCTGACCGTGTAGCCACATTTCTAAGTTGTATTCTCTATTTATAAGAATGCTTGTTTACAGTTAAGCAGATCCTCCCTGTCATGCTGCCTCTTACACACCTGAGATTCAAATACATCTCACTATTCATTCAATACACAGTTCGGAGGTTTATGTGGAAACTTTTGGGTTTTTTAAACTGCGATAGTTATGACATTTCATACATCTACAAATAAAGGGCAAAGACCAAGAGAGGGGGGGGCCACCTAAAACTCAGTGACCCCTAATCATATTGTTTCAAACCCCTGAAATACAAAGATTCACTCAAGGTAAACCATCCTCTCTCTCTCTCAGCTGGTATGATGCTTTAATCCTGAAGGATCACCAACACCTACTAACCCCCACCAAGCTGATGCTTTAGACCAGAACAACAGTGTCAAACATCAGATTAGACCAAATTTACAAATCACCTATTGGGAAACCCAAACGCAACAGCGAAGTAAAATGTTATGTTATTTGTCCATAAAAAGACAGTACTCCATGGCCGACTATCTGTACACAGTGACACGGTACAGACTCGGTGGACACAACCGAGCAATAGAGAAAGGCCGAGACACGAAAACATGGCTCCCACAGGAAGAAAGGTTGTGTCTACATTGCAACAAAAGCACAATTGAGACCGCACTTCCTAACGGAATGCACAAAATACGTAGACATCCGCAAAAAATTCTAATCCAAAATGAAATGCACACCAAACTCCCCGTCCTACTTGTAGAACATGAAGACTGCTGTTTAATAGTAACACAATGTGTCTCAGCCTGCCAAAATATGAGGGACAGTGAGCGATCTGCCTTACCCTTCTAATTGTTATAATTGCTTTCCTTTATTATTACTGATTTATATATTTTTCTTCCCTTTATTAGTAAATTCATTGTTATTCTGTGATTTTACTCATCCTTCTTGAAAAAAAAATTCTGTATACAGTAGCTTTATTTTGTTCTTAATTTATGTAGATCCATCCATATTCTGTACTGCTTTCCCTACACAGGGTCACAGGTAACCTGGAGCCTATCACAGGGGAATGGGGGCACAAGGTGGGGGACACCCTGGACAGTGTACCAACCCAGCTCCTTTGTACTTGCTTTGGAAATACAAATGTACAATTATTTGTCATGCCAGTGAAGCACATGTAAACTGAAACTGAGAGAGAGTGAGTGATTGAAATTGAGAAAGTGAGTGAGAGAAAGTGAGAGTGAGTGAAAGAGAGAGTGAGTGAGTGAAATTGAGAAAGTGAGTGAGAGTGAGTGAAAGAGAGTGTGAGTGAGTGAAATTGAGAAAGTGAGTGAGAGAAAGTGAGAGTGAGTGAAAGAGAGAGTGAGTGAGTGAAATTGAGAAAGTGAGTGAGTGAGAGAGAGTGAGAGTGAAATTGAGAAAGTGAGAGAGTGGGTGAGAGAAAGTGAGAGTGAGTGAAAGAGAGAGTGAGTGAGTGAAATTGAGAAAGTGAGTGAGAGTGAGTGAAAGAGAGTGAGTGAGTGAAATGGAGAAAGTGAGTGAGTGAGTGAGAGAGAGTGAGAGTGAAATTGAGAAAGTGAGAGAGTGAAAGAGTGAGAGTGTGAGAGTGAGTGAGTGAGTGAGTGAAAGAGAGAGTGAGAGTGAGTGAGTGAGCGAGAGTGAGTGAGAGAGTGAGTGAGTGAGAGTGAAGTTGAGAAAGTGAGAGAGAGAGAGGTGAGGGAGAGAGTGAGGTGGAAGAGAGAGTGAGTGAGTGAGTGGAGAGAGAGAGAGAGAGAGAGAGAGAGAGAGTGAAGAGAGAGTGAGGGAGTGGGTGAGTGAGTGGGTGAGTGGGAGAGAGAGAGAGTGAGGGGGAGAGAGAGTGAGTGAGTGAGTGAGTGAAAGAGGTGAGTGAGTGAGAGTGAGTGAGTGAGAGAGAGAGTGAAAGAGAGTGAGTGAGTGAGTGAGGTGAGTGGTGTGAGTGGTGAGAGAGTGAGTGAGAGAGTGAGTGAGCAAGAGTGAGTGAGAGTGGTGAGTGAGTGAGGAAATTGAGAAAGTGAGAGAGAGGTAAGGTGAGGGAGAAAGTGAGTGGAAGAGAGCGTGGTGGTGAGAGAGAGTGAAAGAGAGAGAGAGTGAGGGAGAGGGTGAGTGAGTGAGAGAGAGAGAGATGAAGGAGAGAGAAAAGAGAGAGAGAGAGAGAGAGAGAGAGTGTTCAGTTGGAGGTTTAAAGCAACTCAGCATCTCTCTCTCTCTCTCTCTCTCTCTCTCTCTCTCTCTCTCTCTCTATATATATATATATATATGAGAGAGAAAGATATTGATATATCCACATAGATAGATAGATCGATAAACAGATGGAATTGATGCTTTTTCGGGAATAATATGGAGGGATGACACACAGTCAAACCAGTAACATAACATCTTAAGCATTGTTTGTGAGTGTTTAGATGTTTAGATCTAGTATTGACCTAATTCAACCCTTTCTTTCTTTCCAACTTGCTTAACTGGTTGAAGTGTAAAATAAAGTATAGTCACTATGCCATACATATATATATATACAGATAGATAGATATTCACTGCAAAGCAAATGTAACCTGATCCATCCATCAGCGCCAGAACAAGTGAAAGTGTGCGCTTTTGGTGTGTTCGGTCACGTGACTGTGAGAAGGCGACACTGCTTTGTGGACATTTCACAGTGTGTAAGGCTTCAGTGTCTTTACTTTGCATCATTGCTTGGACATAGCTAGAGGTTTCAGAATGTCAAAGATAATGAAGAGCAGGAACGTGGAGAAAGCGGACTCGGGGTCCTGTGATGAGCGCATCCTGACCGACTGCCACCAGATGTACACGGATACAGACTGCGGTAATAAACCATCAGCTCATTCTATTCCACTGCTCTTTAGCCTTATGAGGTTCGTCTCGTGCACTTTATTTCATCCTTACCAAGTGTGCTAAACAAAGGTAAGAAGTTTATTCAGTACACCACTCTTCACTAAAGAGCTTAGAGTTAGTGCAGGGCTCTCAAACTTTTTGTAGCCAGGAATCCAATTCAGATTCAAATTGTATTGGCCACTTACACAACCACACACACTGCGACGTGCAGGGGAGTGATTTCTTTTTTGGCCAGGAAGCAGAGTTTACTTCTACACAGGTAGGAATGGAAAAATCAATCTATCTATCTATCTATCTATCTATCTATCTATCTATCTATCTATCTATCTATCTATCTATCTATCTATCTATCTATCTATCTATCTATCCGTCTATCCGTCTGCTCTGCTCTGTCACATCTGTCTATCTGTCTATCTCTCTATCTATCTGTCTGTCTATCTATATATGTATATATATATATATATATATTATATATATATATATATATATATATATATATATATATATATATATATATATATATATTATATATATATATATATATATATATATATATATATAAATATATATATATATATATATATATATATATATATATATATATATAGTGTGTGTGCCTATAATTTTTTCCGTTTCCTTTTGACTGTAAAACAAGAACCCCAACTTGGACCCCTTCAGTACATATTTATTTAATAAACATAACATCTATTGTCTTATATTATTATACAACTATTGTATTGGACTCATTATTTAAACAAGTACAAGCATATTGTGGTTTAATTATTAAGCCAGAGAGCTTCTATTAAAGTTCACATTAGATATAAGTTGACTTTCATTGATTTGTTTCTGAGTGGGTTTGGATTATGCAGCACGCTGCCACAGCTCAGGTCTAGGACCCCCGGGTCAATCCTGAGCTCAGCACTCTTCATGCAAGGTTTTGCATGTTCTTTCCATGTCTGAGTGAGCTTCCCATCCAGGGTGCATTCTCATGTTTCGGTTCTGAACTCACCACAGCCCTGACCAGGATAAAGCGGTTAATGAAGATAAATAATCGAATGAGAGTTTGGATTTGACCACACAATGAATAAATGAATGAATGAGGGTTTGGTTTAAAGCTGTTCAATTCAAATACCACGTGTAGGTGAATAACTATAATAACTCGGTTCTAAACGTAATATAATGGTGAGCTTCGATTTCCTCAACAAAAAGAAAAAACACTTCATGAACCTGCGAGTTACGCTTTATGGACCCCGGAAGGTCCTCATACCCCACTTTGAGAATATTGGGGTTAGTTATTCAGATTTACATTGACTACAACTCCTTGACACAATAACACGTGAGAAAATAAACTGCAGCAAGCTAGTTTCTGGTTTTCAAATGTAGATTTGTAAACATCTATAGGCCATTTTCTAATGTATATAAGGTATAACTTTAAACGTTTCCCACACAGAGGGATAGAATCCGCTTCAAACTGTGTTACAGTCTGATCTGTAACATTGTTCACAGTCCTGTCAGTGACTGGTAAGGCCTTCTGTCGCGCTAGGCAGGTTTGACTTTGAAAGGCTATTTCCAATGCAAATTTCAGTAGTCTATACATGCAAATCTGTGATTTAGGCAGGGCTTGATTTTTTTATTATTCAAACAAATTGCTGATTGTATCGCTTTATACAACTCTTGAGATTGTGGAACGATAAGGCATAATTAAGTTATGTCAGTGACTGATGCCCAGGAACAACGATGAGAACGAAAAAAGGAAAAGAATCCCAGTCATGAATCACTTCCTGGACATAGGAGTGCACTTATATGGCTCCAAAATACCAGTATGGGACTCAGCCTTCTGTTTTATTGATGCACTGCTCTCTATGTCCTCTGTTTCTACTTTGTGAATCCATTTCGTGAACATGTTGGCTTTGTTGTTTCAGAAAATCTTGCATTATAACTTCCCTCTGTATAAAAAACATTGAGTAGTATTATTACCACTAACCACTAATGAATTTAAATTGTCGTACTTAAGCAAAAATGTCAAGTTTGATCATCAGATTTAAACCCAATCACTCAAATCACTTCAAGAGACACATTTTCCAGATGTTAGCTTCAGTCTCAGATGCTCTGCCCACAGTTCATGCAGCTTCTCATATCTTTTTTTACACTTAGCTTCGAAATCTTAAAGGCTGCAAGGTTTGGAAGTGAGAAAATGCACCAGTCTCTCTAGTGAAAGCTAGAAAGTCTGGCTCACAACACTACAAGTCTGAATATATTTGTGTCTCCGAGCCACATTTGACAACCAAATCAATTCTTTACTTCGCAGCACGCATGGTTTAACCCAGTGGTTTTCAAAGTGCGGCCGACAGGGGGCGCCCGGGGGGCCTCAACAATTTGGTGTGAAAAATAAATAAATAATAATTTTTTTTTTTTACATGATTTTTTTTTTCAGATAACCACACACACACACACATACACAATCAATTCCTAATGTAATGTAATGTAAATATGCAATTATTAATATAAAAAAAGGTGGAATATATTCAGAAGTCTGTATTTTTAATGTGTTGTAAGACATCTTGCAAAAGGGCGGCCTTGGTCAAATGTTAATGCCATTTGGGGGGCCTTGCCCTGGAGAAGTTTGGGAACCCCTGGTTTAACTGACATCACTGTAAGTGTCCAAGAGGAATATAGCTAGGAATTCTGGGCCTTCTGAAAGAATATCGTTCTGGGCCTTACACATTTATTTTGTATTTATTTCGTATACACATATATTTCGTAAGTTCATATTCATATGTATACACAATTGTCATCACTTACAATACTACACAGCCCTCTAATCAAGAAAATAATCTCATTCAGCTCTAGTATCCTGCCTAACGATGCTAGTCTAAAAGATTTGTGGTCATGATTTTCAGAATTTAGATACAGTATTTTTGCATTTAATAATGATAATGAGTCTTTATTGATCACATATACATATGCACAGTGCAATTCTTTTCTTCGCAAACCCTAGCATGTCAGGAAAACTGGGAACAAAGTAATGAAGTAGAAGCTACTAAAATACAACTGGACTTAGGTCATATGATTTTCTTTGTAGGATTAATAGATATAGCTCAGTCTGTTGGCGTGACTTTGCTGCCTCCCAGGAAGAAGATCACTGTGATGCTCATTGGGAACCACTCGGCTGGAAAAAGCTCCTTCATCAACTGGTAGATATGCGCATTTTGACACATTGTGTTTAGAAGTGCATGATTAAGATGTAATTGAAAGTAAATATGCTTCTCATTCAGACATTTCTTTGTAGGTATGTAGAGGAGCACATCCAAAAGACTGGAGTTGCGATCGGGACACAGGGCTTCACTTTTGTTACTAGTGGGCGTAAGAGAGAGTCTCTGAGGGTAAAATAGGTTCATTATTTTCTTTCAGAGACTGTACGTGTGTGAAATCTGGCCTCGTGTATTACAGATTTGTCTCTCATTTGACCTTTCACCTCTACTCTTTTAGGGCAATGCAACCTTCCACATGTATCCACACTTCAAGACCCTTCAGGAAGTTAAAGGTTAGTGATCAAAAAGCAGACGTTAAAATAAGTTTACTGTGTGTGAAATGCAATGCAAACCCTTTCTTCACTGTAATAAAGTTTCCCTGAATATACAGTACATATTTATAGACATATTTATCTGGAACATAAATACATTACAACTTTGCATGCCTCACTTTGCTTTCGAAAACTAGATGTACTTGTATTTAAGAAACATGATCCTAAAATTGCCACATTTGAAATGACCTTTTGATAAATAAATTGTCTAATTAAGGACGTGTGCTGTATCTTTGTTAAAAAAGGTGTGTCTGAATATGTCGGCGCGGAGATCTGCACTCTCGACAGAAGCGTTTCAGTTTGGTGACTTTTGTGGACACTCCTGGACTGGTGGACGGGGGTTATGAAGTATCCCTTTGATGTGGACCAGGCAATCCTTTGGCTAGGTGTGTTTGTGTGTGTCTGTGTGTGTGTTCTACCGACAAGGCTTTAAGCTGTTGTCTAATTGTCTTGTGTCTTGTCCACCTTCTTTGACTTTTTAATCCATACATGTGTTGTGATGTTTGTCTTCTTCAGGTGAAGTGTGTGACTTGATCCTGGTCTTCTTCGACCCGATGGGACAGGCTCTGTGTGAACGCACGCTGAACATCGTGGAGCAACTCAGCAAACGGCAGGAAGATCGACTCCACTTTTACCTCAGCAAAGCTGATGAGGCTGGAGGAGATTCAGACAGACAGGTGTGGCGCAGTTGGTAGAGTGGGTTGTCCACTAATCGTAGGGTTGGCGGTTTGATTCCCGGCCCGGGTGACTGCACATGCCGACGTGTCCTTGGGCAAGACACTGAACCCCAAGTTGCTCCCGATGGCAAGCTAGCGCCTTGCATGGCAGCTCTGCTACCATTGGTGTGTGAATGGGTGAACGAGACACAGTGAAAAGCGTTTTGGATAAAAGCGCAGTATAAGTGCACATTTAAATTTAGGTGTGAGGTGCTATAATTGCTAGTCTTTGTTTTTCTTTATGACATAGTCACACTTTGTCAGACCTAATGGCAGGCTGTGATTTGCTTGTTACAGAGAGTGATGATGCAGATTATGCAAGAGTTTTGTAAACGTCCAGGACTCAACAAGCATGGCTTTGACATGCCTACCATCTATATCCCCAATCCCAACAAGGTATTACCAAGGTGCTAAAGTTGCCTCTGTTTTAATGACTAAAAATATATGTCTATAGGTGTACCAAAGTCTACCAATGCGAAAAGATTCAATGGTGGGAAATGAAGACTGATGGTATTCATATTTTTCTTAATATTTTGTTTGTTTCTCTGAATATTTTAAGCCCAGTCGATGTGTGAATCAGATCGAGGAGGTGTGTCACACCATAGAGAAGACCATCAACTGCACAGTGCAGAACACCCTCAACACGATGGAGAAGGACTGCGTGTTCCTCTTGGAGGCTGTTACTGATACGCCCAACAACGAGCGGTAGCACAGATTTACACATTTACATAATCTGTATCATACTTAATGCTCATGCTATGTTCTATACTTTGTCAATGGGTGCCCCATTAAGCTAGTTTGTTAGCAATAAAAGCAGAATTGATGGAAATATATAAGTAATCCACACCATCCTGGTGGTCTGGATGCACACATCTTAATTTTTAACAGTTTATTCCTACTTGTTTTTCTGGGGTTGGAATGAGCTAAATATAGAATTAAGCTGATTCTAGGGAAGAATAAAAACAATTCATAGATATAGTAAACACCTAAAGTTTCCAGTTGTTGTAGATTGACGTTCATGTTACATCATCACAAACACCCATGGAGAACTCAACTCGACTCACCATATATTTTTATTATTATTATTATTATTACTTTGGTGCTATTATGCGCAGGGGATATTATGTGCAGCAGTGGACTTCTTCTGTGTCCCACAGCGTTGGAAACAGGCTGAAACTCATGCGCAGGTTACTTTACTTCCTGAACACATGCAGAGTACAGAGTACGAGTTGCGTTCACATTCATGGGAATCGCAGCACAGTTCCAGTGCAACTGAAGTCAGACCACAGACTACAGGTAGTCTCGGGATGGGTACCGTAGTGCACTTCCCGGTCCGCATGACAGCTTTCACATTGTAAATTTTTCATGCAAACCATGCTCTGTTTCAGACTAAACTGCCAGGGTGAAAGCTCCATTAGTGTAAATTTAAAGTAGGACCTTTTAACCCAAAGGGAACATAAGAGTTAACCACTGTTGCCATACAGACAGTAATAATAGCAGGTAAACCTGATTAAAACCCAACAAGAAGAATTTGTCACATATACATTACAGCGCAGTGAAAATTCTTTTTTGGCATACTTCAGTGTGTTAGGAAGCTGGGGTCAGAGCACAGAGAGGGTTAAGGGCGTTGCTCAAGGGCCCGCAGTGGCAACTTGAACCCCTGACCTGCTGATCATTAACTCGGAGCCTTAAATGTTGAACTAATACTGCCTTAACAAGCACTTGTATTGCTGATTTAGACAGTCTTACAAGGACAACCAGCGTGCCTGCAGTAGGAGTTATGTCCTGGCCCTGCTGAGCTTCGGTGTGCTGCTGCTCTTTACCGTGATGCTGGGTAGCCTCTACAGGGAAGTGCTGGAGCTGGCACTGGGTGTTTATGGTACTGAGATACTATTGCTCTGTCTGGTGAGTGTCATTGTCTAGGCAACATGAATACATTATTTGGAATCAATACTATCAATACTGTGCTCTAAACGGATACAAATACAGATATACAAATACGAGAAGCACTTACGGAATGCAACCAAAAACACACATGCAAAACACACCTAGTACACATGCACATGTCTATTTTATTTTAGGACCAATGAGGTTATCTAGTAGAACATTACAGTGTGTCTAGCTTGGTGGTATACTGGATGTTTGATTTCCACGAGCTGTAAGAGATTAAAACAAACAAACAAACAAACAAAAAAGGCTTGAAATGTTTCACCTTATGTGTAATAAATGTAGAATATATGAACGTTCGACTTTTTCAATTTATTTACTTAAAGATATGACATTTTCCATGACACTCAATTTTTTTTAGATGTTCCTGTATGTATGTATTTGAATTAAGTGTGTGAAAAATGTACTACATGCTTTACAGATTTTACCCATGCATGTCTTTTTAATATTAATTATGTGTGTTTGCTCTCTCTTTGTAGGCTCCAGTCATAAGGGCGCTTGATTATCTGCCAGTGCAAATTCAGCTCATTATTTCTGGTTTCTTAATGCAACTCTCGATAATTCTGCTCATCCTGGCTGGTCTCCTTTTTCAGTCAGTAAACCTGTGTTTGTTGGGTGTATGTGTACACATCCTTGGTATTTTCATGCTTATCTGCTGCTTTGTTTTTGCAGCTCTAACACGACTCTGTCTGGAAAACAAAAGATACAGCTGCAAGAAAAACTGGAGTACGTGCAAGAGGTGGTGAAAACTAAAAAGGTAGTGTGTGTGTGTGTGTGTGTGTGAGTGTTGTAATGGGATAATACACTGAATATGATGAGTGCTTAAGAGAATATATACGTCATAGCTGAGTGCATCTGTTTTTGCTTTAATCAGGGACTGCCTTGAGAGAAATTAGCTGGCGTAGTGGTACAGTTACCACCTTACAGCTCCAAGCTCCTTGAACTTCCAGTGCCGTGTGAGTGGCAGCCGGTTGCACCAGCTCGAGTCTTCTTCTACTTGGTTTTTTGTGTATTTTTTGAGATTTTGTTTCCTTTGTTTTTGTTCCATGTGCTGTCGCGACACCAAATTTCCCCTTGGGGATTAATAAAGTACTCTTTATCTCTCTCTCTCTCTCTCTCTCCTGGATTCGATCCTGAGCTTGGGTGACACATGGAGTTAGATTATATTTTCCACAAATTTCCTCTTCAGGATCAATAAAGTACATCTGTCTATCCATCCTCATGGTTGTCCATGCTAGACACTTTCAAAATTAGTATCTGTCACTGCAGAAATCTGCATCTATACCATCGAGGACACTACAGTGATCCTGAATGAGAGTTCAGCCAGCCAATTTTAGTGACCACGACGTCTCCATGGCTACAACATGAAGTTTGAGAGATGCCATCTACAATGGTGCTTGAATGTTTGTGAACCATTTGGAATTGTCTATATTTCTGCAAGTAGATAAAGAGAACACAATTAATCCAATAAGACAAAAATATTATACTTTGTCATTAATTTTTTGAGGAAAATGATTCAATATTACATATCTGTGAGTGGCAAAAGTATGTGAACATCTTGGATTAGCAGTTAATTTCAAGAGTTGGGCATTTTCAATCAATGGGATGACAATCAGGTGTAAGTGCTTATCCTGTTTTATTTAAAGAACAGGGATCTATTAAAGTCTGAAAGAGTTGTTGATGCTCATCACGCTGGAAAAACACTGGTAATAAATCCATCTCACAAGAGTTTGGATTCCACCAATCCACTGTCAGACAGATTGTTTACAAATGGAGGAAATTGAAGACCATTATTACTCTCTCCAGGAGTGGTCAACCAACAAAGATCAGTTCAAGAGAAAGACTACTGTAATAGTCCGTGAGGTCACAAAGGAGTCCAGAGTAATTCATAAGCAACTAAAGGCCTCTCTCACATTTGCTAATGTTAGTGTTCGTGAGTCCACTATCAGGAGAATACTGAACAACAATGGTGTGCATGGCGGGGAAAGCCAATGCTCTCCAAATAGAACATTTCTGCTTATCTGCAGTTTGCTAAAGATGATGTAGACAAGCCAGATGGCTAATTCCAAGAATGTTTTGAGGATAGATGAGACCAAAATAGAAGATTTTGATTTAAATTAGAAGTATTATGTTTAGAAAAAGCAAAACACTGTATTCCAGCACAAGAACCTTATACCATCTGTGAAACATGATGGTGGTAGTATTATGGTTTGGGACTGTTCTGCTGCATCTGGGCCAGGGTGACTTGCCATCATTGATGGAACAATGAATTATGAATTATACCAGCAAATTCTAAAGGAACATGTCAGGACATCTGTCCGTGAACTGAATCTCAAGAGAAAGTGCAGCAAAACAACAACCCTAAGGACACAAGTCGTTCTACCAAAGAATGGTTAAAGTAGACTACTGTCACTGTTGGCCTCTTCACACCAGTAACCTGTGAAGAAGCATGCTACAATGACTGCTTTCAGACTGTGCAGAGTGTGTGCGTGTCCCCTGGAAGGTAGATCTCAAAGAAGATGGTTGCTGACCACTAGTCTAGTGTATACCAGTAAGGACCAATAATAGTAATGGTAATGGTTTTAATTGTTAACAGCTGGTGGTTTGTAATGGAAACCATTAGAATTTCTCTTACGGTTTCTTTTGGGGGGTTTTCCAGCACGGATATGAAGCTGTCAGAATAAATAAGAGGTGTATATTGTTTGTTATAATTAACATAAAATAAAAATCCTATCATTCACTCATCCCAATGTTTATGCCCATCTGCCACCCGTAATCTTCGGCAGGTCTCTCAGAGCTGCTTGGCGAATGCAAATGGGTGGCCATGCTCACTGAGAGTCAGTGAGCGGAAATGCTGATGGTGCTGTTCAGGGTGCAGCCAACCCATTGCAACATTGCCTGCTTCAGGTCCTCATCATAGCACAGAGACAGTGCTGGTTAAAGTAGTAAATGACCTACTACTGGCCTCTGATCAGGATTGTGTCTCCTTGCTTGTGTTGCTTGATCTTAGTGCAGCTTTTGATACTATTGATCATACTATTCTCCTTGATAGACTAGAAAATATTGTTGGCATTAAGGAAACAGCCCTCTCCTGCGTGAGGTCTTATTTGACCAATCGCTATCAGTTCGTAGATATAAATGGTGACTTCTCTATGCATACTGAGGTTAAATTTGGTGTTCCACAAGAATCTGATTTAGGCCCACTGCTTTTTACTTTACATATGCTACCTCTGGGTCAAATTATTCATAAACATGGAATTAGCTTCCACTGTTATACTGATGATACACAGTTGTATGTTTCAGCAAAGCCAAAGGACAGACAGCAGCTTAATAAAGTTGAGGAATGTGTAAAGGACATTAGACATCGGATGCTTATTAACTTCCTTTTACATGCCGCATGTGATTTTATGGAGATGCCAGTGATCCTGACTCTTTCTGCACTCCGGACGTTCCTGTTGCTGGATCTGGGGAAGGCTGGCAAGGGATTTGATGATCTCGGCCAGTGGTGAGGATTCCATGACGGCCCTCTTCCTCAATGCCTGGATTTCAGCACCAGTGTAACACTTCTCCTGGTTTGGGTCGGAAATGAGGAAGCAGATGGCAGGCTGAGGACAATTCAAAAGGGCTCTTTATTTTTACTTTTGCTTTTCAGTACACCGAACACATACACGCACACAACGGCTCTTTGCTGGTCTCCCCTCTCTCTCTTGCTCTCTTTCTCAGTGCTCGTCTCTCCCCTTTTTATCATCACCATTTCACTGAAACACAGAACTCCCCTTTTCCATCTCCATTCGTCATTCACAAATCTTCCATTTTACCACGTCCCTGCTTCCACAGTGTTATTAAACTGGCAATTTTCTCATAGGAAGAGAGCATTTACTGGGAAAATACACACTGACATATTATTTTTTAATCATTATATAAATTCATTCATTTAAACATGCACTAATTCTAAACGTAGTTCAAAAGTCTGCGTTGTGCACCAATAACTATTTAATTAATCAAAAATGTTTTATAAAGTTGTATTTTTTTATAGGTTTTTTATTTGTATATTAGTGAAGAATTGTGTAATTTTGTTCAGGAAGCATTATTGCACAAATTGGTATAAATCTGTTTATTAATTATACAGAATAAAATTGACTGAGGTGAAACTTCTTCCTACTGGACTCAGACTTTTAAACTGTATCGTACTCAGTCCATGACAGCAAATGAAGCAGGAAAATAAGCAGGAGATGCCGGCTGAAAAGCTGACCATGCCCTTGCTGAAGAAGAAAGACACCACGCTGCAGAAGGTCAGATTAACATCTTCATCTTTTCCTCTGTTTCTATTTGAAAATTTCCATGGAATAGGTTTCATTGAAGTGCTGGTCGTGTTTTGATGATCTGGTGTTACCTTTTGTCATTGGTCAGGGTCCCATGATGTCTGAAATGCCTCAGATTGGTCTGATAGTGGAGCTGAAGAAGAGGCAGGTGAAGTTGCAGGTCACTGATGGTGCCATCAAGGACATTAAAGGTAATGTTGAGCTACAGGTTCATGCCTTACATTTATACATTTTGAGTGAATTTTTAGTCAGGTTATGACTATTAAATAACACTTGTATTGAACTATGTACTGTACATCCTGTATATGTGTGTGTGTGTGTGTGTGTGTGTGTGTGGGTGGGTGGCCAATTTTGTTTCATCAGACAATTTTGCATACCAACAAATAGACAGCCGAAGTGTGGCTGAAGAGCAGACCACACCCTCGCTGAAGATGAAAGACACCATGCCGCAGAAGGTCAGACTCACATCTCCACCTTTTCCTTTTTTTCCCCATTTTCAATTTTCCATTGAATTAGTCTAATTGGAGTGCTGGTCATGTTTTGCTGATCTGGTGTTACCTTTTGAAATTGGTCAGTGTCCCATGGTGCTCAAGATACCTCAGATGGATCTGATAGCAGAGCATGTAAAGCCACAGTTCAACAATGGAGCCATCAAGGACAACACAGGTACTATTGAGCTACAGGAACATTTCCTACATACTACATTTATACATTTTTAATTGAATTTTCTGTTGGTTTATGACTATTAAGCAACATTTGTATTGCAAATTTACATTGTGTGTGTGTGTGTGTGTGTGTGTGTGTGTGTGTGTGTGTGTGTGTGTGTGTGTGTGTGTTGTGTGTGTGTGATTTCGTCTTATCAGACTTGAGAAATTCTCCGTACCGGTGAACAGACAGCCGAAGACCAGCACATCCGCAAGAAAATTAACCTGCCTATTAAAACACATGAAAACTAGAACTTCATCTAAACAATTTGTAATAGGCTTTGATACTGAATACACAGGCAGACAACAAATCTTCAAATACACCCACACAACTGATATGCCTGTACACTCTAACTGTATGTCCCAGGGTGTAATTATTATCTTTTACAAGTTGTGTGGATTTTTTTTTTACCAGGACGTCAGCAGTTAATAACATAATAACATAACCAGGAAATAACAGCTGAAATTCTAAACTCTCTTTATCTTTTGCTCTCAAACTCAAATACTTTCAGGAAGTCTACTTTGGGGAAGTCAGTACTTTCAGAGAAGACTGTACATAGTATATTTTTTGAATAAAAAAAGTTAAATAAATAAATCTGTGTGCGAATCCACAGAAGAAGCTGTATGTGGAGTACCTCCGCTTGAGTGTTCAGGATATAGACTAAAGCATTTGGGTTGAAATCTACTGGAGTGATAAATGGAAAGAACAATGAACAAGTGTTAGGAAGGAAATCAGTAAAGCACCACTAAACTTCCCTGCATTATAGAGGAGGAGAAATATTTTTATCAACTGTTTTTTCTCTCCTTATAATGCCAGAACACTGTGTTGCTGAAGGTTACTATTAGTTTACACACAACCAAGGCATGCATTGTTCAATATTTTACATGTACAGGCTTTCTAACAAATATAGAGTACTTCACTACAACCTTAAAACATTACACCATGTGTTAAACCAAAGATTTTGTTTTTGCATTTAAAAGGATTGTCATTCATACTGAAACAGCTTAAAATATACACCTCATTGTATCACTGTATGTTTTTAATTCAATAACAATAGATACGCAGACAACTGTTTAGTTATGCAAGTTTTACTAGGCATAAATTTGTATACCTTTACCATTTTACTTTTCCCTTATTATAATAATAAACCAACAATTTGATTGGATATTTTACGAATCATTTGTCCAGTTAACAATCTGAGAGTTTTGGACCAAATTCCTGGATACAGTCATGCACTCCGGTACTATAGAGGAGAGAGAACCAGGGGATGGTTCCATCCAAAAATTGTCTGGCATTAGTCCTCTAGATAGTAAGTGCTGGTACAAAGTAAAAGGTTTCTGAATTAATGCTATATCACAGACAAATACAGTTTTAGAATGAGATCATGGTAAATATTTATTGCTCAGTTTAGACAGGTAATAAGAAAGCTGGAAAATAACACCCCAGCTGGTAAAGGTTCAAGGTCACAGCAAATTCAAACGTCTGAAATAGTTTTTCTTCAATAGCTTCCTTCATGTTTTTCATAGAGATATTACATATTATGTAGGAAGCCAAGGCCAATGTTCTGTCTTCTACAGTTTTTGGTCCATCTGTCCGTCCGTACTCGCATGTGTTTATCTAAGAGATCTCAAGAACGAGTTTTTGAATGTTTGTAGGACTTCTATGAAATGGTCACTGTAACCCGCAGATCAACTGATTAGGTTTTGGAATGAATCCAAATAGGGTCAATGTCACCGCTAAGTCAAATGCCTGAAATAGTTTTTCTTTAAGAGCTTCCTTCCTGTTTGTAATATTTTAAGTGTATTTCAGGAATGCATTATATATATATATATATATATATATATATATATATATATATATATATATATATATATATATATATATATATATATATATATATATATATATTAATTACCCAGACAGCAAGTCTCTCTCTGTTGTGTGTGTGTGTGTGTGTACACTATACACACGGTCTGAATGACCCTGTTGTTAACATTTGAACAGATTAGATTAGTCTGTCGACGCTAGTGCAGTTTGTCCTGGTCTAAGTTCTGAGATAACAAGCTGAGAAATAAACTCAGACACCCTCCATGTTGGTCGATTCCCTTCCTACTCTTCCATGAGCGCGCTAGCCTACAGGAAGGATGGTGACGTCACTTCCGCAGGGTTAAACCGGGGGAAAGTTGTTTCCTGAACACTTGCTGCAGTTGTGGACGTTTCTTCTCGGTTGCTGCATTCTGGGCTGAACTCTTCAGCAGGAGTGAATTCATGCAGGCAGATAATAATAATAATAATATTAATAATGCTGAAACGGACAGGAAGTGTCGTGTTTGAAGAATTTTAGAGCATGGAGGTGACGAGCAAAGAGGACAGCGGGTCTGCTGGTATGTACACTAACCTTAGACGTTCGCTAACTCGGAAACAAGGCGCGTATTGTTGCGAACAAAGTTACAACAAGACGCGAAAGTAGCATCTGGGAAAATTGTTGTTTTCTTCCTGTGATCAACAGGTGTTTCCGGCGAGCTTGGAAAACATCTAAACACTCTGCTTCCATCCCAATGATGTTAATGCTTTAGAAGTGTAGATCAAAGACAAAGGCAGAGATACTCTGTGTCATTCTAGAATCCCTTCAGATCTGCCGACACTATTTCACCCCACGTGTTCACACACGGGTTTAAAAGGCATGTGAGGGGTGTCAGGGAGCTACACCTTGTCTCTGTAACCTTGGGTCTTATTTTTCTCGTGTTCGTTTCGTCTCCAGCATTGGAAGAAGATGAAATGAACATCCAGTTGCAGCTGCTCGAGTGCCGAGCGCAGTTGGAGCACTGGCAAGGAGTGGCGAAGATCTGCGAGATGAGCAAGCAGGAGGAGCTACAGGACCTGCAGAGACAATGTGACCAGGAGATACAGTCACTGCACGAGGCCCTGAGAGGTGTGGAGCCCAAGAGAAAGTGAAAGGGAACTTGCAGCAGATGGTTATGGTTTCAGTAGGACCGAATAGCACAGAAATAGCTTTATTTTTGTTCTCTCTCTGTTTTCTGCCTTCCTTTCTCAGAAACAGCCTCTCAGTATGAAGCAAGACTATCTGCCCTGCAATCCGAGCGCGCTCAGTGGAGGAGAGCAGGGTTCAGTCCTGAAAACAGGGTGTGTGTGTGTCTGTGCGTGCGTGTGTGTTTATGTGAGGGTGTGAGTGTTTGTTTATGTGAGCAAGGCATTACGTGAGAGGGAAATTGTTAAAAGTACAGTCTCACTTTAAAGGGATAGTCCAGCGTTTTTCGCCATGGTCTGGTTCTGTAGTGTATGTGCAATTTCCAAGAGCATTAATCTCAATCTAGTTAGCTGTACTCCTTGAAAAGAATAAAATCCTCTTTTATTTATATATATATATATATATATATATATATATATATTGTTATTGCTGTTTTTGAATCCCATCGATAGACGTTTTCAAATTCTGTGCAACAGGAATTAAACGTTAGAACCAGTGCACGTAAACATGAAACATTTCCAAAAAACGAAGCAGTACAGTGAAGAGCAATTTAGTGGCTTACACTTTCTTAAAATCCGTCCCGTTTCTAAAGAGGACGAAATGTACATGGTTAGAACTTTATTTGGTCATAAATGTAAATACCTCTTGCAGAATCTGCAACATGTTAATAATTAAAAAAAAAAAAAACAAAACCAAAAGGTTGATCGTAAAAATAGCATCTGGTTGTTTTAGTCCTGCCCTGAACCTGAAGAAGCTGTTTCGCATAACAGGTGTTTACAAATAGTCCACAAGACACAATAATAACCTGAATTTGCACACATGAACCAGTGCAAAAGTTTACACACGCTTGATTCTTAATACTGTTACCTGCATGATCTGCGTTTATGTTTTTGTGAGAGTTGTTCATGAGTCCCTTGTTTGTCTTGAGCAGTTAAACTGCCCACTGTTCTCCAGAAAAGTCCTTTTCCTGCATATTTGACTCCTTTCCAACAGCAGTTATACAGTGTTGAGATCCATCTTTTCAAACTTAGGACATTTGAGCTGTGGACTCTTACACAACTGTTATAAAAGGTGCAAACGTTCACTGATGCAACATGATGCATTAAGAGCCAGGAGGGTGTAAACTTTTGAACAGGATTATCTTTGTAAATTGTTATTTTGTCTTTTGGAACATGTTAAATATCGTTGTGTAGCTTCTGAAGGGTAGTACTAACTGGTAAAAAATACTAACAGTGGCATCTATTATGTGAAATAGCTTCTTCAGGACAGTACTAAATAAAATAAAAAAGCAATTTTTAAAAAAACAATTATTAACATGTTGCATCATCTTCCAGGGGTGTGTAAATTTATGAGCACCGCTGTGCCTTTTCACTCAAGAATCCGTAAAAATTTTTTTTTTGCATATGTATTTCTCAACAGCTGCCATTAGATTTCAGTATAAAGTGTGAGTCACGTAGTTATCTATTCACTCCTCGGTACATGTTGAACGTCTGGTTTGTGGCAATTCATGCGGTGTTCATCACACGCATGCAGCAGATCAAGACATAATATAGATTGTGTATTTATTTAATGCGAAACATACAAGACCATTATTATTCTCTTCAGTTCATACTGTCACTTTTGGTTCCAAAACAACTTTGCAGCTGCCAGCACTTTGTATAACTATGGTCTCTGTTTTTTTTGTTGTTGTTGGTTTTTTTTTTAAACTCGAACCCTCTTGAACTGTAGGACAGCATAAAGAAAGGAAGGCTAGAGAGGGCCTCTCCACCTAGTGAGAGGCTGAAGAATGAGTCCGCTGAGGGTGTGGCGAGAGATGGCGGGGCTCAGGAGCTGCTGACCGAGCCCTCTGACGATGAGAGGACAGGGCTCCATATGGAGGGATGCTACATACAGCAATGTGACTCCTTCTCTCTGTCCTCCTTCTCTCTGGATACCCCGTCCCTGTCGCGGCGCACGCCCCCTCAGGATGACACTGCTTCCCTGGTTTCTACAGGAACGCTGGTGCCTGAAGCTATCTACCTGCCCCCACCAGGACACCAGCTGGTCACACATGCAGACTGGGATGGACTCCAAGCACAAGTCAGTACAACGGCTTTTTTCAAGAGTTAGTTGTTTAATGGGAAATAGTGTTAATAGAATAGTGTTCGATACTTTAAAGCATTCTCCAGTACAGCTTGTATGTAGCAGTATTTGTATATCAGCTATAATCAGGTGTTGATTCAGATAACATACATGGGCTTATAGGAGGGGTCTCTCATTTAACCTATAGTCTGATGCTAGTTTTGAGGTTGGAAAAATATCAGACTTTAACCTTACGTGACAAGCTGCATGTTTTTTTGCCTTATTAACTATGATGGCGTGAAAAAAAGAGAAGCTGGTGTATGACCGACTGCTTGCGTTTGTTATAACGTAAATGGTAACAGGAACTTTGTGGATGTTCTGCAACGTTAAATGTAGCTGCAAATCGGTTAAACAGTATGATGTCATTATTTAGTTAATAAGTGTAATCATTGGCAGATTGTTGTGTAAGAGGAGTAAAACTCTTCAGGACATGCTGTTTTGTAAAATAATGTGGCTGTATTAATGTCAAATTAGGTCTGATGGCATTCTAGTTTTCTCAGGCCATCGTCAGTCTGATACTAGGTCAACAGTGCTGTGGGTGAATTTCACCACACCTGCATGCTCAGCAGCAAATACAGGGAAGTGCTGGGTTTTTCTTTCTCAAAATGAGTTTATGTAAACCGGAATTAAGTCTATACTGTTTACTCAACATTTATAGCTGTTGCAGTTTTAGTAAATACAGGAAGTGTTGAGTAAATAGGAGGATTATTATTGGTTATTACTGAGACATTATTGTCCGCTTCTGCTGCTTCATTTCAGTATGGAGGTTGAATCCTTGGGAGATTCGTTGTGACTAATATCTGGTACTTATACCGATCAGCCATAACATTAAACCACCTACCTAATATTGTGTAGCCGCTCCCCCCCCCCCCACCCCACCTTGTGCTGCCAAAACAGCTCTGACTTGTCAAGACCTCTGACGGTGTGCTGTGGTATCTGGAACCAAGATGTTAGCAGTAGATCCTTTAGGTCCTGCAAGTTGTAAGGTGGGGACTCCATGGACCGGACTTGTTTGTCCAGCACATCCTGCAGATATTCGATCAGATCGAGATCTGGGGAATTTGGAGGTCGAGTCAACTTGACAACTCTTTATGTTCCTCAAACCTTTCCTGAACAATTTTTGATGTGTCCAGGGTGCATTATCCTGCTTAAAGAGGATGCCATTAGGGAATACCTTTGCCTTGAAGAGGTGTACTCGGTCTGCAACAATGTTGAGGTAGGGGGTATGTGTCAAAGTTACATCCACATGAATGCCAGGACCCAAGGTTTCCCAGCAGAACATTTTCCCAAGCCATTACTTTCCCAGCTACATCTTGATGCAGAGATATTCACTTGAACACGTCAGAGTGGTTAAGGAAACCAAATTCCTTGGAATAACTCTGGACAGTAAACTGAGTTTTATCCCTTACATAAAGTTTTAAAAAGATAAAGCCATGAACATTAGAAAGGTTTTAGCTAAAACAAAATGGGCTGCAGAAAGTTCAGTTCTTTTAAATCTCTACAGAACGCTAAATTGGATCAAATATGGATCAGCTTGGAAATCGTACCTCCGACTCTTGGACACGGTACATCATCAAGACATATGACTGGCTTTAGGGGCCTTTAGAACGTCACAAAATCCGTTTGTGTGTAGAAGCAAATGAACCTTCTCTGGAGAACAGATGCCGCAGACTAGCCCTACAATAACCAACAATGAAAACCCAGCTTACCATCCTGTTTTCTCAAGCCCTTATTCAAGCCTATACGAACAAAAACCAAGACATACCTGACCTTTTGGACTATGGATCAAACCACATTTACAAAATCTCAAAGTATATCTGAGCATACTGGAACTGATACACTTCTGTATCACCCCCTTCCTGGAACTTAAAAAATTAATAATAATAATAATTTCAGACCTCACAAGAAACAAAAAATCTGAAACTCGCCCAAATGACTTTCAACAACAATTCCTCTAGATTAGAGAAATATAATCCATCACATACCTCTATATATACAGATGGATCAAAATCAAAAAAGACCATGTGTCATCTGCATTCATGATCAATCACCAAAAAAAGGAATATCCATCTTCAACCACAGTTAATTTTTACACCGGAGGCAAACCCTATCGTCTTAGCACTGGACTTCATAAAGATTATGCAACAGAAAAACTTTCTGATAATTACAGATTCAAAATCATGTCTTCAAGCAAGGTCATCCTTAAAACATGATCACCCAACCATTGTAAAGATTCTTTGCAAATTTCTGGATCTGGAGGCTCAAAATTTTAATATCTACTTCTGCTGTATCCCGGGACACTGCGGCATCCTGGGAAATGAAGAAGCAGACACTGCTGCAAAAGAAGCACTATCAGCAGATTTCAAAAAGTGTCCAATACCTCCTACTGAAAAGCCTAAAACCCATAATAAACCCGTAATAAAACGTTAGCAATAAATGGCAAACTGAGTGGGACCAATGCACCATGAACAAACTCCATGTAATCAGCCCCATTGTTGGCAAAAGAAACGTTTCTCGGTTTTCAAATCGCTGGGACCAGATCGTCTACTCACGCTGTCGAATAGGTCACTCCAGGACGACGCACAAGTTTTTAATATTGGGAGACGACTCGCCAACATGTACCTTTTGTCAGAATCCATTATCCTTGAAACATGTTTAATTAGACTGTACTGTAACCTCTTGAGAAACCTTTTTTATTCAGTCAACACTCTGGAAGAATTTTTTCTTAACAAAGTCAAATCTAATGCAATTTTTTTTTTTGAGTTTTTAAGGAAAATGGATTTTAAAAACCTTATATAGAGTCCATCAGGCATTTCTCGCCATGAAAATAGCCATTGAAGCTGGCATGGTGTTAAAACACCAACCCACAAACAAACCCAGAGCATCGCACAGAACACACTGTGTGTTTTGACACCTTTCTGTCATGGCCATCATTAACTTTTTCAGCAATTTGTGCTACAGTACAGTACAGTTCTGTGGAATCGGACCAGACAGGCTAGCCTTCGCTCCCTACATGCATCAATGAGCCTTGGGTGCCCATGACCCTGTTTCCATTTCACTGGTTATCCTTCCTTGGACCGCTTTTGGTAGGTACTAACCACTGCATACCGGGAACACATCACAAGACCTGCTGTTTTGGAGATGCTCTGACCCAGTCGTCTAGCCATCACAAATTGGCCCATGTCAAAATCGCTCAGATCCTTACGCATGCCCATTTTTCCTGCTTCCAACACATCAATTTTGAGAACTGACTGTACACTTGCTGCCTAATATAATCCCACCCCTTGACAGGTGCCATTGAAATGAGATAACAACGGTCAATGTTATTCACCTCACCTGTCTGTGGTTTTAATGTTCTGGCTGATCAGTCTATGTAATATCTGGTCACTCGGTGTGTTACTGTGATTATCAGGTGGTAGAACTTCAGGAGGAGTTGTCCCAATTGAGAGATCAGAAGGCACAACTTGAGAAGGAGCTGGACACTCAGACGACAGAAACCCAGAAACAGGTAGAGACACGCTTGTGGATTAAAAGTCATATGAAGAACTATGAAAGAAGTGACAGCCATATTGAAAAGCTGAAAACGTATGTATAGATTTAATATTTATTAGATTTATGCTATATAAAGATAAGTCCTTAAAATGATATTTTCAGCTGTGGCTTAAATTCAAGCTCCCATGCAGAATCAAGGAGGAGTAGTTATACTTTGTAAATAAGATGTGTGTATGTGAAACATAGGTGGCAGTGCTCCAGTCCCAGGTGCAGACTTCGGAGACTCTCCTCCAAGACCTGCAGAAATCTTTCAGCCAATCACAGAGCGCTGTACAGAGCAGATTGGTGAGTAAGGACGGATGAAACCGTGAGCAAAATGATCCTTTTGGATAAATTGGTGGCGACGGATTTTGTCATTTGGAAGACTGTCTTATCCATAGTGGCTTACAGATCTACAAGTCTAGCATGTTTGTGTGTTTATGCATATGTGGCTGGGGGTATTGTACGGTAAACCTGCTTCTCTTGTGTGCAGAAAGATCTATCTCTGTCTCAGAGGAGAGTATGTAGTGAGTTGTCCAGGTTGAAAGGGGGAGAGGTGGAACAGAACACAGTCGGAGATGAACACGCAGAGCTGTTTACTCTACAGGTAGCACGCTTCTTTTGTGTGTGTGTGTGTGTGTGTGTGTGTGTGTGCGTAAGATGAATTTACTCAGCCTGTGTCTGTGTAGGGAGTACACACGGAAGAGAGGCTGCGTATTGAAATTGTGAACTTGAGGGAACAGCTGGAGATGCGAACGGAAGAAAGCGGTTAGTATGTTTGTTGGTTCCCGATGCCTTCTGCTCATCGAGTGCTTTTTTTTGTTTTCTCCTGTGGTATGTTTAACTAGTGCTTATAATAACTTGTTGCTCTTTCTCTGCTCCTTCAGAGGTCCTGGAGGGTGAGTCGAACACATCTTTCACTTTTTGCAGCACGTGTACAGAATAAACAGTGGCTGTCTCACAAAGAACATCATGAGGTGGTGTGTATACATGATGTGTATGTTTGTTTTCCTCAGTCCAGCTGTCCAGCCTTAAAACAGAGACCGACCGCATCCAAAGTGAAAAGGAAAAGGTGTGTGTGTGTGTGTGTGTGTGGATGTGGATGTATTACAACATGGTTGGCCTGCATCAGATGGACAAAAATAGGACATTCAGTTTGACTGTTTCACATGATCATTTCACGATATGTCTTGCAGGAACTTGTGATGTGTCCTGTTTAGAGATTGAGATCAGTTTAACCAAAATGCTAATTTTATGCTTAGTATGCATTTTGATTTATTCCAAATGCTTCCCTGTATTCCAGTGTATTTAAGTAAGGACAAGGAGACGAAGAGGTTTATGTTTGTTGTGTGTGTGTGTGTGTGTATGGACACGCGTGCGGATCTCTGCGATTTTGTAGGTGGAGGGTGAGCTGCAGGAAAGTCTCGCTGAGCTTCAAGGCCTCCGGGTGGCACTGTCGCATCTCCAGAGAGATTGCAAGACCCAGACCCATGAGAAGGTAATAGGAGCTGGCTTTTGTGTGTGTATTTGCATGTGGAACATATGATTGTATCTGAACTACCTCACCACTCAACTGCTCTCTCTCAGAACATGCACTCAAATGCAGAAGTTTGGAATCACGGCTTAAAAGCACAATATTATTTATTTGAAATTATATCCTAAATATTTGGATTATGTACGTGTGTATTCCAGTAACTAAACCACTTGCTGCCATTGTTGCACTTAACAAAGGCTCTTGATTTGGCTCTCACAAATTGTCTTTGTCTTTTCTCTCTCTCAGAAGGTGCTGCATGATCAGTGTTTAGAGCTACGCAGTCAGGTGATCAGTCTGCGCAGTCAGCTGGACACCAGCCAGGCTGTGCAGAAGGACTTTGTGCAGCTCTCGCAGTCACTACAGGTACACAGACCTAACATCTGCTCATTTGGCCAGGTGTTCACATGCAGGTTCTTTTTAATATCAATGCTTTTATTTAAAGCTGAAACCTGCTGAATCCTGTTCTATCAAAACAAACATTCAAGTTATAAAGAAAGTGTGTAGCTAACATTAACTAGCCAGCGAATTCCCTAGCTAGCTAACAAGCTAATATAAGGCCCGGTCCAAAATAGCACCCTATACTCTGCGCTCCTATTCCAAGTTCATACCTTTAGTGCGTGAGTGATGGAGATAACAGGAAGCACTCCATGGATTGTCACTAGTGAAGGGCTTTACCCATTGTTTTTTTTAAACCGGTGAATATTCTGCCATCAAATATTTGGCAGTTTTTCACGTAAGCATGTACGCTGCTGTAATCTTTTCAGGTGAAGATGGAGCAGATTCGTCAGGCCGAAACTCTGGACCAAGTCAAGCACATCCTTGGAGAACAACTTGAAAGTGAAAGTGACCAGCTCAGCAGTGCCACGTGAGCCAGTAGGACATTCTCACCCTTTCTCTGGACCAAAGTGAAAAGGACCGCATTATGTTATGGCCACCGAAATGAACCAGGATCAAACTCCGATTCTAGCAAATTAAGAGTGTAGCAAACTACCAGTTATTATGAACTGTGGAAAATTTAGGAGACCAGCTTATTTGACACTTTCAGTGGATGTTGTTCTCTAACATGACTTATTAACTGAAACATTTTACAATACAAGTTGAAGCTCCGCGAGTTAGAGCTAACAGATGATGAAGTAAACAAGTCTTTGACACTGTGTCCACTAATCAGACATCAACTCACTTATAGTAACCGTATTTTAAAGTGGATGGTGAGTACCACTTAGCCATTATCCGTGATAACTCCTTCTAAATCTTGCATACACTCCTTTTAAAAAAATAAATATATATATACAGTACTGTGCAGTAGTCTTGGGTAGATGCAAAAGAAATGCTGTAGAGCAAAGATGACTTCAAAAATACTGAAATTTTAATGTTTCTTCATTAAAAAAATACTACTAGGAGCAGTAAACAGTAATAAACGAAACAAAGGCAATATTTGGTGTGACGACCCTTTGCTTTAAAACAAATAATAACTGTCGTCTCGGGTACAATAAGTGCAGTTTTATAAGGAAATGAGCTGTAAATTTTATTGAGCATCTTGCAGAACCAGTCACGGTTCATCTGGAGATTTTACCTGTCACACTCGCTTCTTATTTTTGCAGCAAAACCCATCAGCCTTCATAATATATATATTTTTTTTGTCTGAAAAGTGGTCTCTTACATAATACTCTGCTTTCTTTACTGACATGCAAACAATTTTGTCCTGGAAAACTAATATTTGGAAATCTCAAATGTTTTTGCACTGACTCGATAATGTAGAAGTCATAAAATAATAATCTATAACAAAGTTTGTGATAAAAATTTAGGGTGCCTAAGACATTTCCACAGTACTGTATGTATGTGTATACACAGTACTGTGCAAACGTTTTAGGCACATGCAAAGAAATGCTGTAGAGCAAAGTTGCCTTATAGTAGCAAATGAAAAAGTCAATATTTGGTGGGACCAAAAAATAAACATAGTAGTCTCGTCCTTTTGCACAGTACTGTATGTATGTATGATGTATATCATTTCCATGATAGTCACCAGCCAAATGATCAGAGACGTTTTAATCTTCCTAAAAGTGGCAACGTTATTTGATTCTGCAAAAAAAAGAGCAATAATGCAATAAGCAGATTTCATAAGGAGATCTGTATTGAAGTCATGTCAGTAATGGTGCACAAGATTCCAACATATTCAAATCTGTAATTATGGAATAGAAAATAGGCAATGACATGTCTACTTATCCTACAATACAGTAAGTTTTACCGCTGTGTGCTGTAGGGGAAAGACTAAATCTGATACAACTTTTGTGTTGTACACTGTGTAGAACTGCCTCCTCAGACATGTGTTATTGCAGGCAACAAATAATATCTTTACATATGAACTTTCCTAGACTGTGACCCTGTTTTATCTTATGACTCCATGTAAACACTAGGCTTAATCTGGGTCCAAGACACCAGTCTTATGAGTGATCATGTGCTCTGTACCATGATAATATTTATCATGTTGTGTGCCATTATTGGCTTTGTACATCTTACAACTGTAAATTAACATTTGGCTTCACAGCGAGCATTTTCTGTTTAGTTTTGTGTTCCACTTGGACATGTTTGATTAAAAACCCATCGTTTTGCCCAAAAGAGGAATGCTGGCTTTGTCTACATTTATCTTTCACACTCTCTTATCATTAATTTCAGCATGTGTGTCTTCTTTATACAATATATAAATAACAACATGCTGGAAATATACAGTTAAGTCCAAATTTTTGTGCCCCGCTAGTAGAGCACCGATGCATTTAATTAATATCTGTAACATATTTAGTGTGTTCGATCTCACAGATGTTCCTTCAAAATGATCAAATGGTGTATTTTAAGAAATAAGTAGCTTAAATGTTTGCACCCTCTCTTTTTAAATAGGATATAAATATTTTGTAAGAATTTGTTTACCCACAATTTGCATTTTGCTCCGTTAGCATTTCTTCCTGACATTTCTTGGCCTGTTTTTCCCATTTTTTATTTTTATTTTTTATATGTATTACATTATATTACATTATATTATACGATATGATGTGATGGCTCTGCCAGGGGCCACAGGCAGCTTTTATTTAAGACTGGGATGAGAGACTTATGGCAAAATTTGGACACTCTACTTTTTTCAAACAATTTTTTCCCAAATTTTATTTTTAACTACTTGAGTTTTTAGTTAAATTTTTAATTAAATATATAAACTGTGAGATAGAATGCATTTTTCTATTTTGCACCCAAAAGCCTCTGCACACAGTTGTATATCCTGTGTTTATACAATGTGAGCATTCAGCCTGTAGCACACCAAAATCCCCTGCATTGGATTTACACATACAATATTTATGTAAATATGATTGGACGCAAATGAACCCTGTAGGATTTAATTAAACCGTAGCATTTTTGATGCTCTCGTGTAATAGAATTTATCCACTTTAAGAGACAGAACAGAGCCAGATATATTTTTTAAAATATATATCTTTATTAAGAAATACATTTTTTATATTTTTTAGGAATAGAATCCTTTTAAATATTAGGTAGCTCCTTATAATGTTAATTTATTTAAATACATAAACTTAGATCACATTCATATTCACAGAACATTGTGTGTTTTATATATTTTCTTTAATTTTTTTTCTTCCTTTTTTTAAAATTTTTTATTTTATTTTCACGTTTGTTGACTTGTTCACTGTTAGTTGCTTGAGTGTTTTGTTGTAATTCCTTTCATGACGCATAATTGTGCTCATTCTTTAAAGCCAGTTCTTTCTCATTTCATCTACTTGTCACCTTTCTGTCTCTTAGTCCCATCTCTTAGACACCAGGTTCTCTTCTTTCTCTAGAGGGACAAAAGATCTGCATGTAAGAAACCAAGTATACAGGAAGGAGGTTTAGCTCCAAGCCAGTGATCATTACCATCTACTTTAGTCAGCCATGTTCATGGAAGACAGAGTAATTTAATTGTATTTTGATACCCCATGCAAATGGAAATAACCCATAACTCTAAATGAAATCTAATATTAGGAGCCTTAGACATTCATTATACACTCAAACACACTCTCGTATCCTTTTCGTACGCTGGATATTATTTGCCATTTCCAAAGTCCACATCAACCAGACTACATGATGACAGTGCAACATCAGTCAGTGCATTTACATGGACAATGATAATCCAGTATTAACCCGATTAAGAAACTAGCATGTAAACACGCAATTTTTAATTACCTTAATCCGATTAAGGTCATACTCGAAGTAAACACAAATCGAATTAAGACGCGTGGAGTATTCCTGTTTTAGTCACATTTTATCGAGGTGTAGTACAGACATGTACACACCTTAATCACGTTATTAACGCCGTGTGGGACTTTTCACTGCAATTTGCGACAGGACACGTACACATGGCAGTGTTCAACCATTTTACGGCAAACGAGAGCACGGCTGCGTCCCAAACCACGTACTTGCCTACTATAGGCCTATAGCAGGCGAAATACATGTATCTCAGCTACTATATAGTAGGTAAGTACGCGGTTTGGGACGCAGCACGTGAATTCAAGCAGTCGTCTATTAACAAGTATGGCATGAGAAATAATTAACCGCACTGGAAGCGTCCGTAAAAATGAAAAATACGTGAAAAAATGATACGTGAAATTCTGGAGGGACGTCGGATGGCGCGGTGACGTAATGACGTGTGCTGTTAATCTAATTATGTTCTATTACATGTAAAACGGGTACATGAAAGTAGTATTCTAAAAGCGACTCATGTAAACACCTTAATCACAATATTATCTCACTCTGTCCATGTAAACGTAGTCAGTGACACCACGATGCTGAATATTTGATGTGCCAATGTGAAATAATGCATCCATAAAAAACACACAACACTAACATACATACTCACTTAGCAGCCTTTTTTGGCACACAGGAACACACAGACAGATCTTAAGCTTACGAAAAGGACAGGGTGGATTGTGGGATACCTTTCATTCATTGTTACAGCAATTGTGAAGGGAACAGGATTAGGCTGGAATAAAATCATGAAGGTGATGAGAGGAGAAGGTAAGGAATGAAAGTGAGGTAGTTGAGGTGAAGGAGGTTCAGGAAAGGGAAGAGGAAAAGACTTATTCAAGGCAATACAGCTGTAAAGGTGGGAAGGGAGCATCCTAGTAAATTAACATTTAGTCTGATTAGGATAAGATTCTTACTTAAACTCTTTGGTATAATATGAATGTTTCGTATAATCCGTTTTTATTGATTTATATTGACTGTTAAGGAGTTCACTTACGTTCCAAGTAGGTGCGAGAGATGTACTTGAGCACCTCATCGATGAGGATGACTGGAAGAGAGAGCTTCAGCACCACCATCCACTGTTCCACATTCAGATGAGTCAACTTGAAAATCATCTGTAGTGCAAAAGAAATCAGGATGGGGGCAAATACTATATGGCAATGTAGGTGTGTCTATGAATGCATTTATTTATATGCGCACACATGGGTATATCTATGTATGTATATGGAAATGTAGGTGTCTCTATGAATACTTATATGGTAATGTAGGTGTGTCTATGAGTATATATATTGTATATGAGTATGTACATTTCTTTTGCAATCAAGAAAATGTAGAAGTAGAAATGTAGATGTAGATTTGTTAAATTGTGTCTTTAGGGGAATGAATTGGCAGTGGCACTCACAGGCAGAGGATCGACATAGATGATCATAAAGTGTAGGGACATCGACAGGGACATGGCAGCCACCAGCCAGAGGTTGCTCCAAGGAGGCATACGTATCAGGGACTGGTTCTCCGACAAGCTACACACACACACACACACACACACACAGGTTATGCGGGATACTTGTACTGAAAAAAAGTGTGAGATGATTTCCTTCTAAGTGTATAAGACTGTTGAGCAGTTTTATTGAGGGGGCATAAAATGAAGCATTGAAAGTTTGTTTCAGTCTGACCTGTTGAGGGCGTTGCACATCTCGATGGTGACCAGCACAGACAGGGCCATGGTCATCGGGGGAGCAGACTCAAACACCTCACATTCAATGTCAGCGAAGTCCTCATTCTCTTCAGTGCACTGCATGAAGTGGGACTGAGGAACACAGGGCCATGCAGTGAGTACTATTGGAGTTGGCCATCTGATTAAAAAGCCAGGTAAAATTGACCAATCTTTGTCAATCTTTTAAGATGTAAACTTGCTCAGCTCATTAATATGCCATTTATAGATCTTAGAACATGCTTGGAGCAAAGGAAGCAACTCTTATTTGCAGTAAAGGATTAGGGAACACCGTTTAAGGCTATGTGGTAGTAATTTGAAGGCTGGACTCACCAGTTGGTAGAAGGTCACCATTGGGCCTTCGTCACAGTAAAGGAACCACCATACAGCAGCAGCCACAGTAGCAGCTCCAACATAACCTGAAGGAGAACAAAAAGGGAAGTACAGACACCCAAAGATAAGTTAATGAAGTATATCATTCCTTGTAGATAGCAGGTGGTTCAGTGGTTAGGGTTCTGCACTATATGCAGTTTATGTTGCTGAGATCAAGAAAACGGCGAGATGCATGTCAGATCTGTTTTTAAAATTTTCTAATTTGATTGTACAGTCCAAGCTGGAGACATTATCTGTCATTATCATATTTTGGAACTATTATCTGTCTGTAAAGTAATGGTAACTGCATTAAGGTACCTCCAATGGCCAGGTATCTGAAGAAGAGCCAGCCAGAAATGAGTGGTTCTTTGGGAGATCGAGGAGCCTTTCCCATGATATCCAAGTCAGGGGGGTTAAAACCCAGAGCAGTAGCAGGTAGACCATCAGTGACCAGATTCACCCACAACAACTGCACTGGGATCAGGGCCTCAGGCAGACCAAGAGCAGCAGTCAGGAAGATACTGATAGGGAAAGGGAAGTTTATAATAGTTTCTGTAGTAAAAATTAGATTTGAATGTATTCGGATGCCTTGATGTCATCTTGAGGAAAGTGGGATAACACAGGAACAGTTCCGAGTGAGAACTGAGATTGCAGTGTTACTCACCAGACAACCTCTCCCACGTTGGAAGAGATAAGGTAGCGGATGAACTGCTTCATGTTGTTGTAGATGGCTCTGCCTTCCTCAACAGCAGACACAATAGAAGAGAAATTGTCATCGGCCAGGACCATCTCAGAGGCTGACTTGGCAACGGCTGTACCAGAGCCCATGGCAATACCAATCTCCGCCTTCTTCAGGGCAGGAGCGTCATTCACACCATCACCAGTCTGTTGAAGGACATTACGTTTTTATTTTTAAAAGCTGAACATACTGACTTATTGTTGGAATAGGAAATGTGCTGGAAACACCATCGGAACAGCAATGACAAGAACTCCATAGGAACAGCTGATTAAAATGTGTTAAATTCTATTTAAGCAGCATGAAGATATCTATAAATTAATATATTGTAATTGTAAACTAGTAAATGTCTACTTTTGAGGATGCTCAGAGTTTTGTAGCCCTCTCACCATGGCTGTGATCTCATCATAACTCTGCAGGAATTCTACAATCTTGCTCTTGTGAGAAGGCTCGACACGGGCATAGCAGCAGGCCTTTCGCACCGCCTCTCTCTGTTGTGTCAGGGGTAGGTCATCAAACTCTCGACCTGTGAAAGCACGCCCAGTGACATCTTCATCCTCTCCGAAGATGCCAATACGACGGCAGATAGCCACAGCAGTGCCCTTGTTATCACCTGGGAGAGATGGAGATGTTGTAGTTATACAGGGCTGATAATGGGATAAGGAAGGAGGAGAAACAGGACATGTCAAAGAAATGGTGGAAGAAGATCTGGTGCAAGATCTAGTATAGATTAAAAAGTAGTAGAAAGTTGATATGTAGGAAGCGATGCCTCTCACCAGTGATCATAATGACTCGGATGCCAGCAGCCTTGCATAGCTTGATGGAGCCCATGACCTCTTTGCGTGGGGGATCCAACATGCCAACACATCCCACAAAGGTGAGATCAGTCTGAGGAGCATAGAAAAGCATGGTGAGGTCGGAGGAGATTAGATCTTAACAGCATCCAAGAATACACTCTTAAAAATGTCATAACATACATAGATGTTCTACCAGTGGCATTCATCAGGTTCTACCCCCTTTTTTTTTTTTTTTTTTTTTTATAGAGCCTTTCATCTTTCTATCTACTCACCTCATAGTCAACAAACTTAGTAGCATCCTCAAGCTTCATCTCCTCCTTCCTCAGAGGGGAGTCTCGAGTGGCCAGAGCCAGGCAGCGCAAGGTGTCGCGACCAGTTCCCCATTCCTTAATCACAGCCATGATCTTTTCTTTCACAGGGCCAGTCAGGGGTATGCGGGTAGATCCCACACGCACATACGCACATCTGTCAACCACACCCTCAGGAGCACCCTGCATGAAGATTTGTTAAGAGAAGGTTCAGTAAGTGCATATTTTGACTTTAAATGTTTGTCAAAAGGTTCACCAACCTTGACAAACATCTTATTGCCAAGAGACGCCTTGGATGGCTTGGATGGAGAGCAGTAGACGGACATGGACTTCCTGTCACGGGAGAATTCCAGTGTGAACTCCTTCTTCATCAGCTGCTTAATTACCTAGTGAAGAAGCCAGAGGAAACACAATTAGACAAAGTAGACTCCTTTTAGAACGCTAGAACTCTCTGAAGACCCACCGAGTAACCCTTTTCAAAGAGTGCAATGTTGAGGGTTTTATACAGTTCACATCTTTTAAAAATCATTTTGTAGAATTTTGAAACGTGATTAAGGAATTTTTACAGGTGTACAAGAAAAACTGGTGTACAACGAGAAATTTCGAGGATTAAGGCGTAGTGGATTATTTGGCATTGTTATAAGCCATGAAATGCTGACGTAATATAATAAAATGGCACAGTAATCATACTTACAGTGCAACAGGCATTGGCTCGCTCCACCTTGGACAGGCCACGGACTTCAGTGTTGAACACATTCATCTTTTCCACCAGGCAGCAGAGTGCAGTCTCAGTGGCTTCACCCACCTTCTCATAGATTCCCTTAGACTATCAGACAGAAAGAATACATTTTCATACAACCCCAATTCCAAAAAATTTGGGACAGTATGGAAAATGCTAATAAAAACAAAGAGGAGTGATTTGTAAATGAACTTTGACTTGTATTTAACAAAAAAAAAGGATAAAGACAAGGTATTTGATGTTTTACCTAATCAACTGCATAGTTTTTTGAAGGTAAATATTTATTTTGAAATTGTTATATGCAAAATGTTCGAAAAAAGTCGGGACGGGAAGTTTAGGACTAATAGTGATGTGAAAAGTTGACATAAGAAGGTGATGTGAAACAGGTGAGGCAATCGTCTAATCATAGTATATAAGGAGCCTCCAAAAAAGACCTAGTCCTTCAAGAGCAAGGATGGGTCGAGGCTCACCAATCTGCCAACAAATACATCAGCGAATAATCCAACACTTGGAGAACAACATTCCCCATAAACAAATCGGTAGGATTTCGGGGCATTTCACCTTCTACAGTGCACAATATAATGATGAGATTCAAGGAATCTGGTCAAATCTCTGAGCGTAAAGGGCAAGGCCGAAAACCACTTCTGAATGCACGTGATCTTCGATCCCTCACTGTCACATCACTGTCTTAAAACCGTCATGAGTCTGTAATGGATATCCTGACATGGGTTCGGGAATACTTTGGTAAACCTTTGTCGGTTGACACCATTCGCCGCTGCATCCACAGTTGCAAGTTAAGGTTTTTCTATGCAAAGCAGAAGCCATACATCAACACTTATCTGAGATAGACAGTAGTACAGTGGAATCGTGTTTTGTGGTCTGATGAGTCAACATTTCAAATAGTTTTTGGACAAAACAGCCGTTGTGTTCTTAGCCGTTGTGCAAAGGACCATCCAAGCTGTTATCAGTGTCAGGTCCAAAAGCCAGCGTCTGTCATGGTATGGGGGTGTGTCAGTGCACATGGCATGGGTAACCTGCACATCTGTGAGGGCAGCGTTAATGCAGAAAGATATATACACATTTTGGAGCAACATATGCTGCCATCCAGAGCAGGACAACGCCAAACCACATTCTGCCTGGATTACAAGTGCATGGTTGCATAAGCAGAGAGTGCAGGTGCTAGCATGGCCTGCTTGCAGTCCTGACCTGTCTCCGATTGAGAATCAGCACATTATGAAGAGCAAAATAAGGCAACGAAGGCCCCATACAGTTACGCAGCTGAAGAAATGCATAATGGATGAATGGGATTATAATGTGTTTTCAATTTAGCATAGGGTGAACTGAATTTTCAAATGACTTTTTGTTTGTTTGTTGCATTTTCCATACTGTCCCAACTTGGGGTTGTAGTAGAGACAACTGGAGCAGAATAGAGACCAAAAATAAAGACAAAACTTTACCATTACAAGCACTTCATATGAACGTTAGCATGGAATTGAAGAAAAGGTATGCAGGAAAGTGAGTATGTGTGGGAGAAAATGCTGACCTCATTAAAATCCAGAGAGGAGTCATTACACAGGGCACAGATGGTAGCCAGCTCAACCAGCCCATCATACTGGCCACATTTCACTGGAAGACCATTTTTAGTTCTGTAGAAAGTGAGTGTGTCTCCATAATCAATATGCGTATATATATATTTTTATTTTGTTCATATTTGCCCAGTAATTTGTTGTCTACTTACACTTCTCCTTCAGGTGTGTATTTTGAGCCAGATATATCATATTGATCAAGAGTCACATTGTCCCCTTCCACCTTCTCAATGATGAACATCTAAACAGACAATTTAGACACTTTTATTAGGATTACATTTTTATAGTAACAAATTTGAAGAACACACTTTGCTCACAGTGTATCTGCAAATACAAAAGAACTGACCCAAGTCTAATTTTTCTGCTCTGAACCTTATTCCAGTTACAGAAAATACTGTCTGTGGTGGATCCTCACATATCTTGGACAATCACATCAGTTTCAATCAGCATACAGTTTAACTAATAAAACTGAATTGAAATGAAATATAATTGATTTGATATCTATAAACACTGTTTGTAATCTAGAACTTGGAGGTTTAAAGGTTCTATGCAAGTCCATACATCTGTGTAGAAAGATTTTCCTTTCAGAAAAGCAACCTTGAACTATCCAAAGAACCACAGAGGTTCCTTTTTCTAAGAGTATAACTTAATAAAATAGAACCCAGCAGATCTTTGTTAGAAACCATGAACCATTCACTATACAAAGAATTTGCGAACCCATTTCTTTTAGATTCCAGCAGTATGTAACAGAATCTTACCTAACTGAAAGTAACCCAGAGGAACCTGAACTGAACCTAAGATAATCTAACACAACCTAGCCAAACCTAATAAAACAGACATTTATTTCATTTAGCACCCTAAAAAAAATCTTTGGTTTGTCCAAACCATGTAGGAACCCTTAGAAATTCTTACACGAACCTGGCACCAAAGTGTTGCGCTTTCAGAAACTGTTTCAAGTAGAACTCCTTTGGGAGAACTCTTGAGTTGTGTGATCTAACTCAGTGGAACCTAACCTACCTGAGGCTACTCTATACTTTTAGAGAAGTATCTTTAGCACCCCAAAGGATTCTATGGTTTGTCCCTAAAAACCCTTACAACAAAGCATTTCTATTTCAGGAACATCTCAACTAGAACCCCTTTAGATAGCTACAACTATTAACAGTCCAATTAATGCTTACCAAACACTTTTTTTTAATGAAACCTAATCAAACTTAGCTAAATTTAACCAGGCCTAGTTTAACTAAACCTAACCTTACCAAACCTAACCTGTGTGTGTTACCCACCTTGGTCACACACATCTGGTTGGTGGTCAGGGTGCCAGTCTTGTCAGAGCAGATGACTGAGGTACAGCCCAGTGTCTCCACAGATGGCAGAGAGCGCACAATGGCATTCTTCTTCGCCATACGGCGTGTGCCCAGAGCCAAGCATGTAGTAATCACAGCAGGAAGACCTACCAACAACCAGTCAGATACAGAAAAGAATCCATTAAACAAGACTACATGCAACCCTATGTAAAGCACAGCTACTGTTATGTCCCTGAAGTTGATTTTTTTTTTAACAGCACGTCCCAATGCGTTTTATTGCTCTTAAACTATAGCAAATTTTCAGCATTTATATTTAGCATGCCATCATTTCTTAGCAGGTTATAGTTGCATTTAATGTGGGGAACATCTGTGAAACAAGTTCCTGTTATCTTTTACAATATAGGTTAAAAGTAGCTTGTTTCTGAGAAACCTAAAAGAGTAAGCTCTTCTGTCCTGAAGACTATTACAAAGCACTGACACCTTTTTTTTATAAATGTTAAATAAATGTCTCCCAACTTCATCATTTCATATGTTGTTCTTATTAAATAACATTTTTAATCCATTTATTATTAGGCTTAGGTTATGTGGAGCATCCACCATACAAGTAATTAGATGTTTCTATAGAAACAATAATGTATTAGAAAATTTGCATTAATTAAAACCTGTGATTTGTCTTGTAGCCTCCACTTTTGGGCAGACAGTTCACTTTGGGAACTGTCTGACCAATCAGAATGAAGAATTCTAAAGAGATGTGGTATAATAGTCATTAGTATCTCACCCTCAGGGATGGCGGCTACAGCCAGGGCCACAGCGATTTTAAAATAATAAATGGCGCCACGGATCCAGGAGCCACCATGCACGGGGTCATTGAAGTGGCCAATGTTGATGAGCCACACGGCCACACAGATGAGCGAGATGACCTTTGAGAGCTGCTCTCCAAACTCATCCAACTTCTGCTGCAGTGGCGTCTTCTCCTGTTCAGTGGCTGCCATCTGGTCACGGATCTTTCCAATCTCGGTGGAGACGCCGGTGGCCACAGCTACACCAATGGCTTTTCCTGCAGCGATGTTAGTGCCCTGTACCGGATTGACATAAACGGGTGAGTTAATATACAATTGATGATGATGGTAGGCCATAGAATGGAGTTGGTGTGGATAGATGATGAAAACTGCTAATATTTTGTAAGGAAGACTGATAGAAGATTGAAGATTGCTGATGTGAGATCAAATGAATGAATATTGAATGGTAATGAAAGAGAGACTCACAGAGAAGAGCATGTTCTTCTTGTCCTGATTGACGGCTCTTGGGTCAGGTACAGCCTCTGTGTGCTTAATCACACTCACAGACTCACCTATAAGAAACAGACAGTTACGGGTGTTTATTGGTGGTTAACAATATTATTTGACTTCATTGTATGTATAAATGTCTGACTAAATGTCAGACTGCAACCTTTTATAGTCTTTAATGTTATATGTCTAGGAGCCTGTACCAGTAAGGATGGACTGATCAACACGCAGAGTTGTGGATTTGATTGAAGTTAATCTGATATCAGCAGGGACTTTATCACCAACTGCAGGGAGAACACACACACATTACTACTAATACTTCTACTACTTCTACTATTATTACTATTACTACTACTACTCTACTGTTATTACTATTACTACTACTACTTCTACTATTATTACTACTAATACTACTACTACTATTACTAATAGTACTATTACTACTACTACTTCTACTATTATCACTATTTCTACTACTACTTCTACTATTATTACTACTAATACTACTACTACTACTACTACTACTACTACTATTACTAATAGTACTATTACTACTACTACTTCTACTATTATTACTATTACTACTACTGTTATTACTATTAATACTACTACTCTACTGTTATTACTATTACTACTACTACTCTACTATTATTACTATTACTACTACCACTCTACTGTTATTACTATTAATACTACTACTCTACTGTTATTACTATTAATACTACTACTACTACTATTACTATTAATACTACTACTCTACTGTTATTACTATTAATACTACTACTACTACTACTATTACTACTACTACTCTACTGTTATTACTATTACTATTATTACTACTACTATTATTACTATTACTACTACTACTCTACTGTCATTACTATTACTACTACTACTCTACTATTACCATTACTACTACTACTATTACTATTACTTATTACTACTACTACTACTACTATTACTAATAGTACTATTACTACTACTTTTACTTCTTCTACTACTACTATGAATAATAATAATAATAATAATAATGATGATGATAATAATAGGATGTTTTCACTGTCTTGGTTTTACCTAGATATAATAGGAGATAATTATATAAAAAAAAAAATATATATATATATATACACATTTTTGTGGATGTATTAGGAAAATTTGAGCTTGAAGAGAGGTATAGACAGAGAAAAAGAACACATTGAGTCTGCAAAAAGCCATGAACCAGCTGACAACAGAGAGAAAAGAGTGATGAGGAGTGAACAGGTGGGGGAATGAAAAAGAAGGAGGGAGGGATAAAGGGAGAGAGGGAGAGAGAGAGGGAGAGAGAGAGAAAGAAAGAAAGGGATTGAGAAGGGGCAAGTGGAAGGCAGGTGCTGGGCCATATTTATACACCAGCTTTATACACCATGCTCTTGATGAGATCTCTTATCCTTCTCTGATCCCTTTATTCCCCCTCTCTCTCCCTCTCTCTATCTCTCTTTCTTTTAATTCCCTTTTACACACACACTTATTCTGATTACCATAAAAGAGTAGTTTAACTCCCTCAAGGACATGAGTATCATAGGTGGCCATGTTGGTCATCTGTGTCGGTCTTTCCCATTTTAGGTTTGAGGAAGCCAGTGATTTGGGTGTGTGTGTGTGTGTGTGTGTACCTGACACTTCCACAATGTCTCCAGGAACAATCTCCCTGGCCTTGATCCTCTGCACACTCTTCCTGTCAGCTCGGTACACCTTGCCCATCTCTGGCTCATACTCTTTCAGAGCCTCAATGGCGCTCTCAGCGTTGCGCTCCTGGGAAGGAAGGAAGTATTCATCCAAAGTCAGTCCTTATTTCCCACCCCCTCCCGTTACTGCACAGAGCCCTTCTTCTTCCCCTGGCATGCATAGTTTCCAGATGAGCACTGTTATGTCCATATGGACCTTACTGAAATCTGATCAGCCTTCTATACCATGACAATAAGGCTACTTTTATTACAAGCCTTCAAGAGCCTAAGGATCTGCTGGGATCTTAACATTTCATCATTGCAGCAGAAAAAGATACCATATTCCCTTTCCAATCTCTGCACAAGTATTGTCAAAAAGTTTCAAAAGCCTTGGCCCTATTGTGAAAATGAATCTTCATGCAGAACGTATTAAGGTCCTTCAGTATAGGACTGACAGAGTGTCAAGTTTTTGTTTTATTTAGGGATGCTAATATTTGTGCCACATGTTTTTTTCGTGAAAATTATGAGAACGTTAAATTTCTCCAGTTTTTTAAAATGGAAATTTGGAATTATTTGGAGTTTCTGTTTAAAAAAAAATAAAAATTATACATCCATTTATGTTTATTCTTTTTTTAAAAGTAGAGAGAGAGAGAGAGAGAGAGAGACCTCACCTGCCAAACACCGACCACAGCATTGGCAATAAGGATGAGCAGAATAACGAAAGGCTCAACGAAGGCAGTTACAGTTTCCTCGCCCTCCTCAAACCATGCCAGAACCTGAGGTGCAATGAGAAGAACTCCTCAAAATAACGTCATAACAGCAATAATCTGTGTGTTTGTTTGTGTCACAGTGAAGCTGTTATTTCTCCACCCTAGTAAAGCACCAAGAAAGAGAGAAGAGAATCGGTCCTGAATACTCTATTGTATCACAATCATTATTCATATATCTTTCTTATCTTCTTGGCTCCATCTTCTCTTCGCACCGTGAACATATCCAGCATCGCATACTCCCTTCTAATTCCTCTCCCTCCTTCTCTGTCTGTTTCTCTGTGATGGAGAGATGGTGTGAGAACAGCTGCCCCGGCTCATTGTGTCTTCCTCCTGAATCTCTCACACACAGCACTTATTTTATGGCACATTAACACCAGCTCTCTGAAATACCTTCTCTCCTTTGCTCTATTCTTTGTTTCTATCTCTGTCCCTCTACCAAGTAATCCTCATATCTTGCATCCCTGACCTTTTGTACGTGGGTCCTGTTCCTCAGCCTGGCTTTAAATAATGATCTCCTTTTTTCTTTGCCCGCTCCACCGTCCTGTCTTTCTTTCTCAAGCCGTTTATGGCCACAATGTCAGCTGTTCTGGCACAGAGGAGAATTAGTGCTGCATAGTCACCCCCATGATCACACGTCAAAACAAAAAATGGCAGAGCAAATGTGTGAGAGAATGATGGTCTCTGATTTTGTAAAACCACAGATGTGACTTATGGGTAAAGTAGTTTTTCAGCAAATCAAAGTTGTACCAGATTTATACCAATACTGTCATTACGCGGCATCATAAAGGACCTTTATTATTTAAGATTGTAGTTATGCCAATAATTGTTACAAGACATACAGTGTATACAAATTGCGAAAATCACCAGTACACCAATAGCAAGAAACAATAAAAAGCCGCCCTTTAGAAGTAGATACAAAATCCTACACTCACTTCTAGAGACTTGTACAATGAAAAAATGTTGTATTTGATAAATCATTAACATACTGTATAAAAAGCATATATATATATTCTAAAATTCTCAAATCTGTTAAAAATAGTATGTAGCATGTGTGAAACTATATCCCTGTGATGTCTAACACTTCTGCCATACATCACGCTTCTGAATTTGCTGTTTACCCACAATGCATTGCTCAGGGCTAAAGGGTGAAGAGGTCACTTTTTGATGGACAGGAGGGCTTGGGCATGCAACAAATGTGTCCCTGCCATTCACATCAGTGTTAACAATGCCTATCTGTGTCTGAGTATGAAGTCCTGCTTCCTTTTAAGTGCACTACACACCCACAATTGGCACCTCACTTTCAACAATAGTCTCTTTCTTTACATCCTGTAACGGATGAGTAAAAGCAGTTTGTATATTATTTAAGGGGGGAAATTATTGGGAGAAAACTAAAGGTTGCTTATGAATTCAGATACAGCCCACTCAGTACATCAGTTTTTTTGTTTATTTTTTACATAAATGAAAGAGGTGATTTTGATTTACTTACAAAAGAGATGCAGGCAGCTAGCAGCAGGATCCTGACCAACAAATCCTCAAACTGCTCCGCCACCAGCTCCCAGATCGATTTACCTACCAGAAATTGATACATGTTTGTATTTATGAATGCTGGAACTACTGAATAGTGCATTTAAACTACTGAAAGCTACAGTTAAATCCCAATGTAGTTGAGTTTGTAAAGCGTTGACGATTCCCATTCCATTTTTTATGAGACTGATACTGATAAGTTCTGGTAGCATATCTGGTAGCATGTTTATTTGGTGTTTATTGTATTTTGCTATACCACAGCATATTAAATTCTTGATTCTGATTGGTCAAATAGTATCAATTATTTTCTATAGCAGCTCAGACAGTAGTTCGGGCTGCAATTCAAAACACAGATTTATTTAATGCACTTGTAATATATTAATAATGTCTCGTTTCTATAGTAACAGGTCGTTCACTGGAATTTACACTGGCAGATGCTTCACATGATATAACCTAACAATAAACGGATGTAAAAAATGTTGCTATTTTCTTGCTTATTAACCTCTAGAAAAAAAGTGAAAAATATAGTATTATAGTATGTATCATAGTATAGCTATTTCAGAAGTAATAATGTTACCTATCTTGTTTCGCAGACGTTCCACAGCATTAAACATAAGTATAAATGGACAAATGTATGATGTATTGTTCTACATTAAATAAAAAATTCACTGGTAAATCATTGGTAAATTATTGTGGTATAAGAAGATTAAAACACTGTTGATAGAATATAATTGACTGACCCTTCTCTCCGTATCTCATTGATTATTTTCCCATAACGCTGTGTCTCATCAGATTTCATTCCTTACTCAGTGTATGTATCAGCTAATAATGTTAAAAAATTGCATGCAAGAAGGAGCAGAGTAAGCACACACACACACACACACACACAAACACACAAAAATCATTCACCTTCCTCAGCAGGCAGCTCTGTGATTCGTCCGTTCAGTCCAAGAGGCGGGATAAAGGAAATAATACACAATAAAGATTATTAATGTGTACATTGTTATAGTCATATACATTATTGTCTTGAGTAATTATTATGGTTAATGATTTCTAGTCAATACAGGATTTATATGATCTTAATATGAGGCTTTGCCCTTTAGTGTCCGGCATTTGTCATGCACATGGTTAAAGACTGCCCCTGATTTCTCTAGATGCCTTATTGATGTCTTAGTTGCCTTATATATGTCTTATTTTTAATGAATCACTGCTTAATATCTCACCCTTTCTTTTTCTTTTACTATCTTTCATCATCAAGGCTTATTTTCCACAAAATATCTACAATTATTTGGACATCCAGACTCCCAGGCCTAAAGATTTGTGGATAAAATAAATGATAGCTTGGAAAACAGATGTTAGCTTGGATGTGTACTACAAAGATAATAATGTAAGATATAATTACGCGAAGATCATTCTATGTTTTTTTTTGTTTTTTGGCCATTATTCCATATTTTCTGTGCATTTCGAGTTTGATCTTTTATCTACTTAGCCGACAAGTCTGAGAGGACAACCTAAAAGACAATCTAAAGAGAAGTCTATCTCAAAAGAATGTTCTTCTTGGTCTTTATCTATGCATCCATCCATCCGTCCAGCCATACATCCAGGTATTCACGTGCCCCTCACCGTTATAGCCGAACTTGTCCAGGTTCCGCTTGACCTGGTCCGGTGAGAGGCCCGTGTTCTCACTGACACTAAAGTAGGACAGGCATGTAGCTGGCTCCTGGATGTGAGCATTCTCCATCCTCTCAGCTCAAGGGGAGGCTTTGCAAAAAAAAAAAAAAATCAAAAAAAAAAAAAAAACAACAACCAAAGTTCAGATCCCAAACCAGAGCTCAGAAAAGTCCACCATGAAGTGGAAAAAGTAGGTCTAATTCCGTTAGAGACAGAGTTTACCCACCAACACTTTCTAAAAGTATGGAAATTGGGACAAAATCAACAGCCCCAGTCGTTCGCTCTCTCTCTCCCCTCGCTCGCTCTTGCCTCCTCTCCTCCCTGGGCTGACAGAAAGTGCTAACTGTTGCTCATCTCCATATGGTTTTATAAAGATATCGTAAAGCCACTTGCCTAGAGGCAGACTCTTGCAAGACCCCCTATTGGCTGAGGTGGCACGCATATGGAGAAGGGGCAGGGCCTGGGATGAAGAGAGGTGACTGGAGTAATTTGGCAGCAACTGTGGGCGTGAGTGTATTTGTGTGTGTGAGGGGGTTAGCCTTGAAACAGGGGTCTGAAAATGGTGTCTGTTTTTGGAACATACATGGTCAGTATAGGATGGAAGGCATGGAGTCAGGGATTGTGGTATTGAGTGGTGAGGGATAGGAGGCATAGTGAGTGATGGCTCAAGTGTCTTATTGGTCTTACAGCAGCAGGAAGAGGTCACCTTGGCTCACCATCACGGCGCTAGTATGTAACAAGTGTAACTCCTATGTGAGAGAAAGAGACATAGCTATGGGTCTGAGAATAAGTAAGGACATTCTGTTCAGGGGATTAACAGCCCAAATGACTAGGCATGGAAAAGTGTGTGTGTCTGCTATAGTACACTATTACAGTAAGTCATTGTGAACCTGCAGGACCACTGCCTCAACATGCCGCCAATCGCAGGAGGAATCCAATGCTACAGCTCATCCCGATTCTCTATTTATTAAATATGAATTATTATAAGTATAGTCTATAATGTTACAGAAATGAGAAAGGCACAAAGTGGGATTTTTCAAGTAGACCCTTCAAGTGGAAAAGAACCATCACAAGTGTCTCAGGATGGTTTTCATTTATACGTTAATAGAGCTTATTTAAATAATACACCTTCATGATAATCATCTCAAGATGGCTCACATGGTGTCATGACAACAAAAAAAAATGACCCAACTGTACTAAAACAAAATGCACAAACATGGATAGAAACCATCAAAGGAGTATATGTGTGGAAATCTTTCTTTCTTCCATTCTTTCTTCTATTCTTTCTTCCAGACATGTTCAGCTGCTGTTCTGTACTTTAACCTTTGACCTTAACACAGCCTGATCTGTCATCGTGTACCTCACGGAGGCTCAATGACATTTAACTCAATATCCCTCAAGATCAACTTACAGACCCACAACACACGTACGTACACAAACTGATCAACGTTAATGCGCCCTACACACTCCATAGAAGCATTTCGCTACTGAACACACTCCTACACCACACACGTGCAGTGATCCCAGAGCAGACTTTCCTCAATACTTTCTTTTCTTACAAACTTAATTTGTACACTATTGCGGGAAAAAAGTTATCTGTACAACCTTTAAAGGTTTCTTCAGCTTGTCCATCAGTCCCTCTGACAATGTTCCATGTAGAACCCTAGTCTACATAGTTTCATACTTACATTTTACACTTTGTAACTTCTTTGTTATATGTATATATGTAATATGTCACTACATCACTCTCATGTTCTATACATATTACATGTCATGCTATTTCTGTCTGTGCGTCTTTACATTTTCTGCCTCCCACCTACATCTTCGATCTTGGGGAATGAGCATAGGTTATTGTCCTTGACTAATGAATCAATCCCAGTCCCGGTGTAGCTGTGTGAATGACAGTGTGTATTAGAAGCAGGAGTGATATTAGGAGTGTATTACCTCAGCCTGGAACCCGTGTCACTATTTGTTGAGCAGCAGTTGTGTCTGTTCAGTATAAATAGATTTTATGTGACATAGGCCAACAACAGCTCAGCCCAATTGTCTTTGTGTGTGTGTGTGTGTGTGTGTGTGTGTGTTTACATTAAGGGGTGGCAAATGTATATGACCAACCCCATGCCATACAACATTCATGAAAATCATACATGAGTGAGCAATATTACTGAATCATTTGAGATAAACAACACTCCTTTTTTTTAAACTATCTACTGATTTTATTATTACAGTGCTACCAAGTCCACCTGCTATCACACTTACATACATTTATAGAAACAAAAAATGAATTGATCATTAAATGCATGAACTTTCTCTATGTCACGTTGTCCTCGTAATAGAGGTAGGATGGATGCAAATGCAGGTAAGAGTTTAATGAGAGCTAGACAGACAGACAAATCCAAAACATGAGACAGTAGCGAGGGCAAAGGGTCAGGAGATTGGCAAACAGGCATAGACGGGGCAAGGCTAGAATCGAGAACGAGAAACGAGAAGAAGATCAAGAACCACGAAAAAATTTGAGGAACAGAGTAATATCGCTTGGTACAGAGATAACACTAATACTTCGCAAAGACATTGTAGAAAACAGTCTCTTTATACTGTGGAGTGAGTGTGTGAAATTGGATGCAGGTGTACAATTAGAATTAATGAGTGCTCTGGGAATTGCAGTCCATGGCGGCAATGTTTGTAGGCCGCAGTGCAGGATGGGAAATGTAGTCACTGGTTTGATGTGATATGGCACTTTACAATAAAGCTTCCATTTTTACTTTTACTGATAATTTTTTCAGGCACAATATCAATCTTTTTTCATTGTCACCTAGTTATCACTTTTAACCTGTGAACCTTTTCACTTTTGCCCTGCTATGGACTGGCACCCTGTCCAGAGTGTACCCCGCCTTGTGCCGGATGCTTCCTGGGATAGGCTCCAGGTTCCCCGTGACCCTGAAGAAGGAGTAAGCGGTAGAAGATAGATGGATGGATGGACCTTTTCACTTTTTTGAATGCTGAGACCACAGATTCACCCCAAGTATCCTTGCTTTCACACTGATGTTATCCAACACTGTGCTTCAAAGAACTAGATTGAGGCTTTACCCCTCAAGGTCTTCACTCATTTTCAACTATTTGATTTGAGAAATTGGAGCAACTTGTAGAAATATATATATATATATATATATATATATATATATATATATATATATATATATATATATATAATATAAATTTTTATGTATTTGTACACAGCATTCTGTAATATGCAGCTAAGTTTAATGTGTTTAATATAGCCCTGTGTCTAACAATATCTTTGTACAAGTTATTATTAACCACATTTTGTAATCTGTAGTTAGATAATGGATAAACAGACTATTAAAATAAAACAGTATATGTTTTGTTCTAGGGTGTTGGCACCTCACAGCTACAGGGTCCCTGTTTCAAATTGGCCTTTTATATGTGTGGAGTTTTGCATGTTCTACCTATGTCCACTTCCTACGGGTTCTCCGGGTTCCTCCAATCAAGGTATGTTGGAGATATGGCAACCCTGTTTGTGTGTGTGTGTGTGTGTGTATGTGTGTGTGTTTGTCTGTGAGTGTGTATGTGTGAGTCTGTGCACATGGTGCCCTGCCATGGGCTTCAGTCCCATCCAGGGTGTATTCCCAACTGATGCCAAGTGTTCCTGGGATAGACTTCGGATTCAATGCAATCCTGACCATGATAGACTGGTTATTGAAAATGAACGAATGAATGAATGAACAAATGAATGTTTTATAGTTTTACATTGTTATGGAAGTTTGCATAGCAATTTGAGCTAGATACTAAGTGCTGGCTCAGCAATCCATTGCCTGTATGACTAGTTGATGAACCGACTATGCAGGAGTATCTGTACCACTGTGAAGTGAGTTTGAGCCCTAGTTGTGCTCCATCTGTCTTTCAGATGAGACGTTAAACCGAGGTCCTGACTCTCTGTGGCCATTATAAATCCTAGAACACTTATCATAAAAGAGTAGGAGTATACTCTGTTGTCCTGGTGAAATTCCCCCATTGGCCCTTATCTATCATGGCCACCCACTAATCCCCATCTCTGAATTGGCTCCCTCACTCTCTCCTCTCCACTAATAGCTGGTGTGTGGTGGGCGTTCTGGCGCACTATGGCTGTTGCCGCATCATCCAGGTGGATGCAACACACTAGCGGTGGTTGAGGAGACCACTCCCCCAAACTATGTATAGTGTTTTGAGTGTCTAGAAAAGCGCTATATAAATGCAACTGTAACTAATTACCTAAATAACATGTCATACATGGCTGAGTCCAATAACAGGAGTCTCTCCAAATTAAGGTTAATGGTATACCAACAAGCCTGCCATTGTGTTGAGACTCTTTATAATTTTAATATATTAGTCATGTCATGTGGAGTGGTTTTTATTGTCATTCCTCTACAGGTGCACCTCAAAAAATTTGTATATCGGGGGAAAAGTTATTTTTTTCCCGTAATTTCATTCAAAGGTGGAACTCTCATATATTCTAGATTCTTTACACATCAAGTGAAATATTTCAAGCCTTTTTTTGTTTTGTTTTAATCTCGATGATTACGGCTTACAGCTCATGGAAATCAAAACTCCAGTATCTCAAAATATTAGATTAAAGAATGTATCATAGAGAAATGTTGACCTGAGAAGAGCTCTAATCAGTGAATTAATTCAAAACACCTGCAAAGGTTTCCTGAAGCTTTAATCTCTCAGTCTGGTTCAGTACACACAACCATGATGAATGGAAGATGAAGGGAAATGTTGTATTTCATTTGGAAATCAAGGTCCCAGAGTCTGGAAGAAGAGTGGAGAGGAACAGAATCCAAGTTGCTTGAAGTCCAGTGTGACGTTTCCACAGTCAGTGATGATTTGGCATGCCTTATCATCTGCTGGTGTTGGTCCACTGTCTTTTCTCAAGTCAAGACTCAATGCAGCGTGTTTATGTGTAATGAATATAGAATATATGAAAGTTACACTTTTTTAAATTAAATTACAGAAAAAAAGATAACTTTTCCACAATATTCAAATTTTTTGAGATGCACCTGTATATAACTCATATACATTGAAACATAATATAATTTCTCCTGCACAATGGTGCAACACATACAATAGACTATAACACAGGACACAGGACTACATAACGAGCAAATAATTTTTAGGGACAATAATTAGACAGGACAACAGAACAATGATGTATGGGAGAAAGCAGTGCAAGCAGCTGTCTAAACAGTTGCTGGCCTCAATTGTCTTTGAACGTGTGTGTATTTAGCACAGGGTAAGAGTGATCCTCATTGAGTAGCACTCTGCTGAAAAAGTGAAATGAATGAATAGAAAAATTGAGAGAGAGCATTGACACCAAAGCAGAAGAATAATGTAGAGGATAATATCAGAGTGGGAATGAGAAAGCTGGGGTCATGAAAGAATGTTATACCACAGAACTACTGAATTCTCGTTTCTGATTGGTCAGAAACTGTTGATTAATGTTCCATAACAGCAGCTTTGAAGTTATAACTGTCTGTAACTCAAATCACAGATTTAAATGAAAGTGCTCATTTAATACATTATTTCATAAATAGTAACAACTCCTTCACAGGGACCGGAGATGTTTATTTGACTTTTTGATATAAGTTTCCACAGGACAGATGAGTTTCTGGTTTCTCGGTAACATTTTTGCCTTATTAACTTAATAACCTGTTTTGTAGACATTGCACATGAATAAATATAACTATAAACTGATTAAAAATTGACTTCATGCTTAAATTGTTTTTTACATTGTCAGCAATAGCAAGCTTTTACTCTTTACATAATCAACAAGTAAGTTCTCAATGAAAGAAATGGAAAATTATTACAATTGTTTATCTTTATAAGGGCACTCTCCCCATGCTTCTGGGTTTAATCTGGGTATTCGTGTTTCCTCCATCAGTCCAAAGACCTGTTTTGTAGGCTGATTGACATTTCCAAATTGTCCGTAGTGTGTGAATGTGTGTGCGATTGTGCCCTGCAATGGGCTGGCACCACGTCCAGGGTGTTCCCTGCCTCGTACCCCGAGTTCCCTGGGCCCCACAACCCTGTGTAGGATAAGCAATATGGAAGTGGGATTAATGGATGTTAACAAGCTCCTAAAAATGTTAGAAAAGTGTAAGAAAGTGGTACTGGAAAATCAAAACACAACTCTAACCTGCGAAGAGTGAACGACATAATCAGGGGTAATTAACTTAACTAAAACAAACTAAAGGAAACGGAGCTGAAATAAACTGAAATCAAATTTAAAAAAATGAAACAAAACAAAAACAAAAAAAAAATAAATTGAGTGCAAACATAAATGTCAGCATGCGGGAAGAAAATGAATACCCATTTCAAAGATGTTAAACAATGTGCAGTGTGTATTTGAAGAGTATTCTTCTAAGAAGAGTAAATAAGATGCAAACGTGTTCAATCTGCTCTGAGAAATATGTAACAAAAACAAATAAATAAACAAATGATCAAAAGTAATTTAATGAAATTGTAATACAAGTACAAACTGTATTAACGCTGGACATAACAGACTTTATTACATGAACATTGGCGTGAGAGACTGGACATTATATTACCATTCATACATCATTGAGAGTATAGACATTTCATAATTCCACTGCCGCTGAAAGACAGAGGAGGATCAGATGGCACTGTGGAACGCAGCAGGGTTTAGAAGCATGTGTGAGTGAGCTGATCAGGTGCTTTGAGGAGGGAGGGAATGGACTGTTAGGAACAGACTGAGAGAGTCTTTCTGATGGGACAGATAGTGAGGGATGTCCTTGGGTATACTTAAAAGAGGAGAGGGCGGAGGATATCCCAAAGAAAGCACCTCTCTCTCTCTCTCTCTCTCTTTCCCTCCCTGTCTTTCATTTTGTGGATTATTTTTAGTCAGGCTTGCTTTTCGACCCCTTGCTTTGCTAGAGTATCAGGCCTTACAAGGCCCCCTGTCTCTGTTGCCTGGCAACTCTGTGTGTTTTCACTGAAGCAGAGAGGGTTTGTTAATCAACCTCGCTGCGATAATTATTGTCTCCTCACCATCCTGACAGCATCATCACCACTCCGTGTCAAAAAATCGTTCTTTTGGCACTGCACTATTCCAGCTCATTGGTTATCCTCTCTATTAGTTCGGTTCATGATAGTTTGTATTGTTTTAATTGCTTTGTACACATGAAAGGGAGAGAGAGTAACAGGAGGAAGACAATGTGTGACAGAGGTCATAAAGAGACTCAGTAAGAAGTAACAGCTGCAGAACTGTGGGGTGGGAGGTGGGGGTGGGGGGGGCGTTGTTCATTGCCACCTCACTGAATATTAAATAACAGGAAACACAAACACAAACACAAACACATCAATCACTGACAAAAAAAAATGCAGAACATCTGATTTGATTAATGATTATCGTCATCAGCAGCTGTAGTACTATGCAAACTGTGCAGTCGAGTGCAAAGGTTTCATCCCCCATGGTTGCTGAACAGAAAAAATTACTAAAACGTCTCTGATTTAGAAGATTTTTGAATGTTAATAATAAAATGTGGGTGTCTCACAACACTATAAAAAATATTCTGATTTTTTTGTTAATCTTTTTTTTTTTTTTTTTTTTTTTTAAATCTGTTAGCTTATACAACCCCATTCTGAAAAAGTTGGGACAGTATGTAAAATGCTAATAAAAACAGAGGTGTGATTTTAATTGTACTTTGACTTGTATTTAAGCAAAAAATGTATAAAGACAAGGTATTTGATGTGGTACTTAATCAACTGCGTAGTTTTTGAAGATAAATCTTTATTATGAAATTGATGCATACAACACATTCCAAAAAAAGTTGGGACTGGGGCAGTTTAGGACTAATAGTGATGTGAAAAGTTGACATAAGAAGGTGATGTGAAACAGGTGAGGCAAAAGTCTATAGTATATAAGGAGCCTCCAAAAAAGGCCCAGTCCTTCAAGAGCAAGGATGGGTAGAGGCTCACCAATCTGCCAACAGATACATTAGTGAATAATCCAACAGTTTGAGAACAACATTCTCCATAAACAAATCAGTAGGATTTTGGGGCATTTCACCTTCTACAGTGCACAGTATAATTAAACGGTTCAAAGAATCCGGTCAAATCTCGGTGCGTAAAGGGCAAGGCAGAAACCTCTTCTGAATTTGCGCATGTTCTCCGATCCCTCAGATGTCACTGTCTTAAAAATCGTCATGAGTCTATAATCGATATCCTGACATGGGTTCGGGAATTCTTTGGTAAGCCTTTTTCAGTCGACACCATTCGCCGCTGCATCCACAGGTCCAAGTTAAGGTTTTACTCTGCAAAGCAGAAGCCATACATCAACACTGTCCAGAAGCGCCGCCGACTTCTCTGGGCTCGGTCTCATCTGACTGATTTCGTCTGTCATGGTACAGGAGTGTGTCAGTGTCCATGGCATGGGTAACCTGCACATCTGTGAGGGCAGCATTAATGCAGAAAGATTTGTACACATTTTGGTGTAACATATGCTGCCACCCAGAGCAGGACAACGCCAAACCACATTCTGCCTGGATTACAAGCGCATGGTTGCGTAAGCAGAGAGTGCGGGTGCGAGCATGTCCTGTCTGCAGTCCTGACCTGTCTCCAATTGAGAATTGACTGCTCAGGTGTTCTTTGAGTGAAAAGTTCAAGAATAAACCTTTAAATAATGGCCTTAATATGAAAATTGTTGGATTATGTCCATGAAACAAATCTGTACTTATGGGGTCTTTGAAATTTATTTCATAGTTATAGTTCCTGCATGCAAAACAACTGAGAACTGCTTCATTAGAGTATACACATATTGTGATATCATGTCATGTTCTCGCAAGTCCAGCTACAGTGTTCTGTTTGGACGTGTCAAGTAAAAGCCAAACTAGGCTATCGTTTATGCTGATGTACTAAGGATGAATATACACCTGTGCTCCACTTTGCAGTACATTGTTAAGATATCAGTGGATAAGATCCACAGCCCGAAGGGAACCTTATGTTTGGATATGCGTATACAATTACACCATGTATATATACAGCCTAACTAATTTTCTAATAATAATTAGAGGCCAAAGCTTATGTACGCATGTGTTTTTAGATATAGGACCACCTGTTCAGGATGGATCAGTTGTCATGCATGGATGAATACACTTTACTCCAGTCCTCAAGCTGGGAGGAGGTCCTAGCCACTTTTATTGTTCTGTGCCTAAGCCAGAGTTTTGTTTTCACACACGTGTCTTTTTTTTTTTTTTTTTGGGGGCTCTTATTTCAGGGTTGGTGTTCCAGGAAGAGAAGGCCACTCGTGTTAAAACAACTTTAGACACAGGGAGAAATTTCTTAAGGGGGAAAATGAAGAGAGGACAAAGAAGATATACTTTACATTTCATACCTCACATACTTGCACAGAGCCAAGAACTTCTTGTTGCAGCATGCAAAGTGCCCTCCACTAATATCGGCACCCTTGGTAAATATGAGCAAAGAAGGCTGTGAAAAATTGTCTTTATTGTTGAACCTTTTGATCTTTTGCTCAGAAAATTCACAGAAATACTCTGCTCTCATGAATATCAAACAATTGCAAACAAAACACAGGTTTATATATATATAAAAAAAATGTATAAAGCCTCCTATAATGCCTGATAAGGTGGGGTTACATGGCAAGGGATCTGAGACCATTCCTCCATACAGAATCTCTCCAGATCCTTCAAATTTTGGAGTCCATGCTAGTGGACTCTCCTCTTACTGCTCTCCTAAACTGCTCAGGGATTTGCTTTATCTATTCTCATAACAATCATTTATTTAGGACAATATGCTGTATATAATAAATAATAATAATAAATAATAAATAATAATAATAATAATAATAATAATAATAATAATAATAATAATAATAATAATAAGACCTTGCTGAAAGAAATGAACATCCAGATTGTTGTAACTGTGTTTTTACGCATCCCGCTATTACTGTTTATTGTTGCTTAGCAGCTGTGACGTCACAGAAGAGCTTCGAATCTCTCAGACATCCGCTGAAGTTTGTGCGAGTAAGGTGATTACTGAGGTTGCTCTGATCAGGAGAGAAAATGAAGACGCTTCTGAATGCACTCCGCGCTGATGTAGTGGATTTTCCACTGCGCCCCCTGTTGTACACGGGCATAGCTGCAACCACGGCAGCCGGCATTTACTATTATGTTAAACGACGCGATCGAGAGAAAACAACAGCGGCCCCCGAGGACACAACTGAAGGTGCAACTATTTCTCCAGTCGTGCTGCTGTAACCATACAGTGCTAAGTTTACTTCTGTCCTTTAAAAGAAATGAATGTAGTAGATTTGTTCAGTCCTTCATAAGCTAAGAGGCTTTAGATGCACTGGTGGGTGAAAGCACTCACTCTTTCTGTCCAGGTTCATGGAGGAGTTTAGCTTCATGAATGTGTAATAAAATCTGTCAGCGTGTTCTTAGCCTTAGCTCACATTAGACATGTGCAATAGACATTAACATTAGACATGAACATCAGTAAAGTGTATTTATTACGGGGAACAGTAAGAAATTGGGAATCAGGGGCCGGACTTACCATTAGGCAAAGATCGGCAATGGCATTGAGCTCTGAGCTACCAAGGCCCCCAAAACGCTGCATAAACTTATGATTAAAAAAGTTTTGTTTATACTTTTCGCTAATGAATTATGCTTAGACATATGTGTAGACAAGGCTCTAACATTACAGCCAAAGAACAGCGAGGCTGAGACAGGCAACAGGGTTCATTCTCTCTCAAATGAAACTGAACTCAGACATGAACATATGAGTTTAATGTCTCATAATGATGGTGTGCAATTCAGGTGTGGATTCACGTTCAGTGCTACTTCAAATAAATGTGTTTAAATATTACCATAATTTAGAAAAAATACAAATATTTTAATAAGCTGCTGTCCTACTGTACCATACTCTGTCTTATTGTTTGCCCTTGGTTAGTGGTCATAGTGAAATAGACTTATATATTAATATAGGCCTAATATCAAGATTAATTTCATAATATTAATATTAGAAAATAAAATCCATTATTATAATTTTTTTTATTATTATGGTAGTTAAAGTAGTAGTAGTCATAGTTTTTGGTGGTAAAATGATTAGATGTGGATTCATGTTAATGTTAAAATATAAACTTTCAGTACTAATTCAGGAGTTGTACAGCTGAGTGGTGCACAGGTATCTGCACTGCTGGTTTGGAATTCAAAGCATTAATAAAAGATGATGATGTCTGATGGCTTTTATTTATTTATTTATTTAGATTCATTGTTTGACCAGGCCACGGAACCGGCTGTGGTCCAACCCACAGAGGACCAGGTCACGATAAGTTTTTTCTGCTCCTAACTTTCGTTGTGGGAAAATCCAAAAATCCAATTTTCCATTATATGAGCATTTTAAATATCTGGATTGAAGTTTGGCCCTTATGGAGGAGTAAATGAAGTTTGTACTCCAGCACAAAGCTAAGGACAGAAATCCAGACCTGATGTTCATTAATTGCATTAAAATTTGATCAGACGTCTGATGAATATAAGGATTCTGTGTCAGACTTTGTACTGTAGGCTCTATGGCTCTTTATATAGATCAGAGAGTTGCAACTAAACATGATATTTGGAATTGAATGCTAGTGCTCAGGAGTGCTACAAACACCTAATGCCAACAATATTTGCCTGGCGGATTTCAGGATACTGTGATGATTCTGAACCTTGTGGTGTCCAATACTCAGCTGCAGAACAGAGTGACGGAGCTGGAGGAACTGCTCTGTGAGGCAAGCAAAGATTGTGACATGAAAACCAAGGTGCGTGAGATAAGTGTCTGATTAAAAAAGTACTTTTCAAAATGTTATGAGAACCATCTGATGGGAATGATTGTGAATAGGGAATATCGGCACACTGGAGTTTGATGCAGTGATGATGATGAGATTAGATTAGATGGGAGGCTAAAATCTCCTCTCTATCACAAGCTCAGCAATGAACTTATTAGGGATAAAAGTTATGTAATGTAGTATATCATGCGGTTTATTATTTATTATCAGGTTTATTATTATTGCTATCATAATGGTGTAGTAACAGTGATGTTGGGACAACTTCATGTGATAATTAAGTACTAGATTTTTAAACTTTTTTGCCCAATGGCTGTGTTTTAGGTGTGCAAGCTTGTGTGTGTGTGTGTGTGTGTGTGTGTGTGTTTGTCATGAGTAATGAATCAGTTTTTCAATGTGTCTGAATGTATGTGTAGAAGTAAATGATGTTTTTTATTGTACTTTTTTAGGTCTCCCTGGCTGAAGCAGATTTGAAACTCAGGAAGGCTGTGGAGAACATTGCTCAGCTGGAGGTGGTGAAGTCTGACCTGAAAAACCAGGTGGAGACACTGCGAGGAACAGTGCATAACATGGAGCACCTGCTAACTAAGATCCGCTTGGTGTTTGATGAGCTAGCGGATGTATGCAAAAATCCTTGCCTTAAGCAGCTACTTTAGAACTAATATGAGGACTTTTCATGTTTATGCTGCATGATGAGGTTCATTTAACCAAAATTGTATTTTCAAGTTGTTGTTCTTTTTTTTTTCTTTTTTTTACTGAATAGAAGTGCTCCATTAAGCATTCATATGTGAAAATGTTTTCAACCATGTGTGTGTTTTAGGAGTGTGAGAAAGTGGAGGAGGAAAACAAAGAGATGAAGGAGAAGTTAAAATTCTGTGAAGACTTACTGATGGTAAGATTTTCGTCTCATGAAACTACAACTATCTATTGTGAGCTCTGTGTGTGTGTGTGTGTGTGTGTGTGTGTGTGTGTGTGTGTGTAATGTTGTACAGTCACTGAAAACTTTTCCTTTTGTCACCAGAACATAAACGTGTCTGAATGTGTGCACTTGAGTCTTAGGAGTGTGAGCATCCTAAATCCTTGCATTAAGCAGCTACTTTAGAAATAATATGAGGACTTTTCATGTTTATGCACCATGATATTCATTTAACCAAAATTGCAATTGTATTTTCAAGATATTAGGGGTTTTTTTTACTGAAAATATGTGCCTCATTGCATATATGAACATTAAGTATTCAAAGTTGAACATCTTTTCAACCGTGTGTGCTTTAGGTGTATGAGAATGTGAAGGAGGAGAACAAAGAGATAAAGGAGAAGTTAAAACTCTGTGAAGACTGTCTGATGGTGAGCTTTTCTTCTTATAAATATACGTCTGCTATTGTAAGCTGTGTGTGTGTGTGTGTGTGTGTGTGTGTGTGTGTGTGTGTGTGTGTGTGTGTAATGTACAGTCACAGAAAATTTTTCCTTTTGTCACCAGAACACTTCTGAATCTGTGCACTTGAGTTTTAGGAGTGTGTGCATCATAAAGCCTTGCATTAAACAACTCTTTCATAATGATATGAGGACTTTTCATGTTTATGCTGCATGATGAGATTAATTTTGCCAAAATTTAAATTATATTTTCAAGTTTCTAGTTGTTGTTTTTTTTATTGTAAATAATAGTGGCCAACTGCAAATGTGTACATTAAGAACTCAAGTTTGAACATCTTTTGCTCCATGTGTGTTTTAGGTGTGTGAGCAAGAGCAGGAGGCTGAGAAAAATGAGAGGAAGGAGACTCTGATTCACAAGGAGGAGCTACTGAAAGTAAACTTCCTTTTCATGAAACTATGACTGCTATTGTAAGCGCTGTGGTCTTCTGCTCCTTCGAGCCAGTGCCGCCACTCCACCAGTGTCGCCACTCCTCCAGTGTTGGTTTGATTGCCAGTAGCTCCCGATTACTAGTGTCGTAATTGTGCATGGCCAGGGAGAGCTTTATGGAGAAGAAAGCGACAGGATGGTGCTTGGGCTTCTCCCAGAACAACTGCTAAAGGACTATCTCCCATCTTGGAGGAGTCTAGGTTTACCACAAAGGGTTTTGAAGGGTCAGGATTTTTGAGAATGGGAGCCGTGGTAAAAGCAGTCTTGACCTGGGTCAGAGCCTGTTCGCCTCAGTGCAAGGCTGTGAGAGGGTGTATGATGGGAGCTGAAGCCTCGGATGAAGCACCAGTAAAAGTTTCAAAGCTGAGAAATGCTTGCTTGAATCTTTAGTGAGTGTGACAGAGGCTGAGTGGGGATGTTGGGATGTTGACATGGTCCACTATGTCCTGGTCACTGAAATTCCCCGCTGACCATGTCAATCAGTCGATCAGCACTGTCAACACAGAAAATATAGCTGAGTGCTGTATTGTAATGGGCTTGGAGAAGGACTAAAGAAGGACTGGAGCAAAGGCTGGTGCTTCCGCTCGTGACTGGGCTGTTTCTGGCACTGAGGGGGCATTTCTCAGTGGGATGGTCCTGGTGGCCGCAGTAAAAGCAGCAGTGTTCTCTGCAATGCCTCTCCCTCTCTGCCTGTGTGTACACACACAGACATTTGTCACCAAAATGTAAAAACATCTGACCATGTGTGTAGAAGTAAATAAAGCCAATAAGCTTTAATTGTTGTACCTTTTTAGGTCTCACTGGCTGAAGCTGAGGAGAAACACCAGAAGGCTGTGGAGACCATTGCTCAGCTAGAGGTGGAGAAGTCTGATTTGAAAAGCCAGGTGGAGACACTGCATGGAATAGTGAAGGACATGGGGAACCTGCTAGCTAAGAGTGAAAAGGAGTGTGACGAGCTAACAACAGTAAGCAAGAAAAGAAAATCCTTGCATTTAGCAGCTCCTTCAGTAATATTATGAGGACATTTCATGTTTAAGCATTAAGCACTCAAATAAAAATAATAATAATTTGCCCCATGTGTGTGTTTTAGGCGCGTGCGGAAGAGCAGGAGGCTCACAGCTTCCTCCAGTCTGAGTATGATGAGATGAAGAAGACCCTGATGCACTTGGAGGAATTACCAAAGGTAATCCTTCCTTTTCATGAAACTATAACTGCTATTGTAAGCTGTATGTGTGTGTATGTGTGTGTGTGTGTGTGTGTGTGCGTGTGCGTGTTTCCCACATTTTGGGGTGCAGAAGTCTGACCTGCTGCGAGGAACAGTGCAGGACATGGGCAACCTGATAGCTGACACTCAAAGCGAGAGTGATGAGCTAACAAACGTAAGCATGACGATCCCTGCATTTAGCAGCTCCTTTAGTAATATTATGAGGACTTTTCACGTTTATGCTGCATGATGAGGTTCATTTAACTAAAATAAAAAAAAAGTATTTTCAAGTTGCTAGCTTTTTACTGAATTGAAGTGACCCATCGCATATATAAACATTAAGCAGTCGATTTTGAAAAAAAAAATTCAATCAAGTATGTGTCTTCATACATTAAATCTGTCTCTATTTTTATTTATTTATTTTTTTTTTTTTTTTTTTTATAGAAACATTGCATACCTCTTGGATTCAAGGAGACAACAAGTATTGAGACAGAAAGCTGTGAGAACAGAAATGCATCCCCAGCAGAAACAACATGATGGGGGTATGAGGGGTGAAAATAAGAAGAAAGTAACACATAATTTAATGTGAAGTAAAAAGTCAAGCTGGTCTTAATTTTAAAAAGGGGTTGCCTGAGGAGTTTCCTCCACAAGTCCAAAGACATGCTTTGTAGGCAAATTGTCCACAGTATATGAATATTTGTGCAATTGTGCCCTCCGATGGGTTGGCATCCCATCCAGAGTGTTCCCCGCCTTGTGCCCGAGTCCCCTGGGATAGTCTCCAGACTCCACGTAACCCTCTGTAGTAAAAGCGGTACAGAAATCGGATGGATAGCCTGGGAACAGTGGCCCAGCAGAGTGAGTCAGAGCATTGGTGAGGCTCCTGTGTGAATACGTTAGAAATCTTTATTAATCCCCTTGAGGGGAAACTCATTACACATCACAAACAATTAAACATTACAGCACAATCAATCCATACAATAATTACACGGTTTCATTAAAAAACCTCACTACAGCAGGAATAAAAGACCTTCTAAATCACTCAGTACTACACTGAGGCATCGCTAATCTCTTACTAAATTAACTTTTAAGTCCACTAAAAATACTATATACTGTAGTGGGTGACTTTCATAAGACAAAATTTTAATTTTGCCCCTTTTCTCTTTTCCACCGTGACCACAAGTCGATCTGGAGTAAAACCTATAACCAGATGTTTCCAGATGACTATAAATATTGTGTAATATAAAAAGTAAGGCATCATCTACTCCCACGTCTTTTCTATGTGCAAATTGTAAGGGGTTTTGGAAAACTGATACCTGTCTACTCAGGTGACGATGGATAATCCTTTCAAAACATTTCATTACATGTGACGTTAAAGCTATGGGTCTCAAATTATTCAAACTACCGCCCACATTAACATTTTTAGGAGTAGGAACAAGGCACAATGTTTTCCACATTACAGGTATTTTTTTTATAAAGACAAAGACATAGGAAAGATTTAATGAAAGACAGCACAATTGATCGGCACAAACTTTCAGAGTACGTGGATGGATACCATCAGTACCTGCTGCTTTGCTAGTCTTAAGACGCCTTAACTGCAGCCGAACCTCATTTAAATTAATGACAGTTGCTGGACTATGGTCCACTTTACTATTCTGTACAAGTGATGCTAAAATACTGTCATGGGAGGCAGAGAAATCATACACATTCACGTTCAGCCCAGTCCCACAAAAACTGGTATTTCTAATCCCATAACCAGTGAGAGATTTCATACCACTCCAAAGACCCTGTGTGCTACAATTAGACATCTGACCGTCAACCTTTCTTTTCTATTAAAACTTACTCTGTTTAATAATTTTATCAGCTCCTTTGAAGCAATTTTATTCTCATCCGTCACACCACTAAAAAGTATCTTTTTTTCTATTACTAGCCACTTTAACCTCCCTTGTTACCCATGGTTTATTATTAGGAAAAAATTTTATTTGTGTACATGTGATAACATGTTCCACACAGTAATTAATGTAACACGTGACTTTGTCAGAAATACTGTCCAAATCATTGTCATCAAAGAACACTGACCAGTCTGTAGATTCAAAACATCCTCTTAGCTTCTCACAGGTGTCCTCTGACCACACCCACACAGTCTTCGAGGCAATCGGTTCATTTAGAATCACAGGAGAATATCTAGATATTAAATTGTGGTCCGATTGCCCCAGCGAGGGAAGCAGCTTTACAACATAACTTCTTTAATATTCGTATAGAACAGATCAATAGGTTTATCCCCCCTCGTAGTGCCAACCCAGTTTAAACTCTCTAAGAACGTTTTTATCAGATCTGGTCTGTACCGTTGAATTTATTAGGCTCCCACGCATTTTTTTTCCAGCTTGATTTTAACTTTGCAATTTTCACCCTTCATACGTCATAAGCTACAAGGAAAAATATAAACAAGAAATCAACACAAAGAATTTGACGATCCCAGAGAAAGAAATCTAAGTGTATTTAAGAAAAAAACATGATATATGTAAGAAATAAATCATAAGTAAATCAATTTCTTTCTCTGGAACAGTTCATTTCATCTCTCTCCATAGAGCATTTTAATCAGTCAGTCAGTCAGCTAGTCAGGAAAAGTGTATTTCAATCTCCTTCTGGAGCCAGGAGTTATTTTCTTTCTTCACTACATGTTCTTCCATGAGTACTTTTTAATCACTCCTTGCTGCATTACGTAATGACGTGTCTTTTGAAATGTCTGCAGAAAAGGTGTGTGTGTGTGTGTGTGGGGGGGTTCCAGTAAAACTGTTCCATGTTTTGTTTTGATTTTTACACATTTGTTAAAGTATCACTCGTTGCATGTGATATCGCTTTTTACATTATCATTATAGGTGCCAATAATTATGGCGTTGACTGTATGTGACAACATGAGATGTTTCAACACAGTTGCTTTCTGAATTTTAATAAATTACATATCTAACTAAGAAATCACACAACTAAGACAACCAGACTACTCAGACGCATGAATCTACAAAAAACAAAAAAGAAACAAAAGAATTTGTTTTGTAAAATTTTGGACTTTTGGATTTTTACCCAATTTTGTTCACAACACATGAAAAAGCAATTTTAATTTGCACGTAAAATGCTTATCTAGCCTCTATGTCTTCTCATCAGAGTATGTATCGTTTTCATTTGATTTAGTGTTTGTCCCGTTAGTGTAGACGTAATTAGTAACAGACAATTAGGGCCAATGTCCAAGGTGTGTTTAAATGATGTGATTTAAGCTCTTAATTAAACTCAATTTTAATTGTGGATGAAATTATATGGCCTTAATTCTATTTAGAGGTTATGTGTAAACCTAAGAAGGATTTTCACAGTCATGAATCCTGGCCATGTGCAAAATTATTAACTGCAGACAGTTGCATTAACGAACTCTAGAGATGTAAATGTTATTATAACCAAAACATACACTCACATTTCAGTTATTAGAGTCCATTTCCCTCACTAAAAAGAGGAAATGTTAAAGTAAAAGTCAATATGAGGCAGAAATTGTGATGTGAAGTTCACTGTGATTTTGCTGAGTGTGTGTGTGTGGGTGAGAGAGAGAGAATGTCCTTCCTCTCTCTACCCGTGAACCCTGACACCGAGCCAAAGGCATCTCAGCTTCTATAGTACAGCATGTAACTGATGTAAACGTTTAAAAATACACCATTAAATGGTGGTTCAGCAGGAACACAGATATGACTACCCCTGTACCACTTGTTCCTCAGGAGAGCTGAAGAAATGTAGTTTTTTTAACGTAAAAGCACTTTATGATTTATTTTTTAAAGTCACAAATGTTTTATTATAATTAGCCCAAGAGGAGCATATGCAACATGTAGGCTATACCAATCAGCCATAACATTAAACCACCTGCCTAAAATTGTGTAGGTCCCCCTTGTGCCACGGAAACAGCTCTGACCCATCGAGGCATGAACCTCTGAAGGTGTACTGTGGGATCTGGCGCCAAGGTTTTAGCAGCAGATCCTTTAAATCCTCTAAGTTGTGAGGTGGGGCCTCCATGAATCTGACTTTTTTGTCCAGGACATCTCATAGATGCTTTATCAGATTGAGATCTGGGGAATTTGGGGGCTCAAGGAGTCAACACCTTGAACTCCTTGTCATGTTAATCAAACCATTCCTGAACAGTTTTTTGGGGTGGAGAGTGACATCACTGCCCTGAATTATGTTTGATATTTCTAGGGAAGGGAAACAGATACAATGTTCATTTGGCACATATCGGCAAAACAAACAGCACCGGTTTGGAGCAATATGCGGTGGAGAGTGATGTGTCACGGCCAATAAATAATGTCCAATATCTCAAACACCAAAGCAGAACAAATGTTTGGTTTTGCCGCAGAAATCAGCACAAACGAATGGCATAGTTTGAGTGATTATTTAATTTCATGGGGTGCCAACTTCACTTTGTTGAATTCTGACGGAATGTGAGTTTAAATAAAACATGATTCATTTACACCCTGTGTGTGTGTGTGTACAAGAGGCCTGCACTCTTTCACAGTTTTACGGCTAGGTATAAAAGAGGACACTCAGCCTGGTGAGATTTGGAGAAACCAAGCTCCTGTCATCCACCACCAGGTCTCTCACACTCACTCTCACACACACTCTCACACTCACGCAAAAACAGACTGGGACTGAAGGAAATGCCTGAAGACCTACAAGAAAAAAATTAAATTTGAGTGGAAAATATTGCACATGCGTGTTACAGATGAACTCAGTAGTGCATGTGTAACATTAACATGGAGTTCACTTTTATCAACAACAACAAAAGTCGGTTTTTATTTAAAGAAATCTCACCATTGTGAGTTTTTGAGCTGTAATACACTTTCTTTTGAAGAGCTAAGCATATAATTTTTAATAATACACCTGCACAAACCTTAAAAGGCATACCTGAATTATAAGATGTAAATTAAATGATGAGGTTCTTCCAGATTAAGAGAAAAGCATTTGCTGTTCTGGAGCTTGCCTTTATAATCAGCATTGTACATAATATCTTTCCCCGGGCTTTTAACAGCATTTGCAGTGCTTTCATGAACACCACATTGAAAGAAAGGGCCAGAAATAGTCAGAATGGATTCTTTCCTTTATCTCCCACAGCACTGCACAGCCTTGTGTTTAGTTTTCCCTAATCTAACAAGCCTGATTTAAAATCTGATCACATGTACAATACATGATGTGGGAATAAGTAAAGACACTAAACTGTGCTAGAAACTGTAGGAAAGCACTGACCTCTGCTGTCCAAATCAACCGACATACTGTCACTGCTACATGTATGTGTTCATCACTGAGCATCACATAAACATATAGTGACTTGAGCAGAAACATCGGTTCCCCTTCTGTTATTTTAATGAACACAAATTAAATCAAATTTTTTAAAAATGCTCTTTCTAGCTTATGTGTTTGTCTCGTTTTCATTACACTGTAACAAATACATCATGTAAATTCACAGATCTGAACATTTACAATTTTTTCCTAGTTTATTAAATACTATTTATTGATTATTACAAAATTCTATCTGAATTACTCCTCATGAAAATCTAAAGTGAGAGAAATAGCTGAATGTGTTTTAACTTGTACTAGCGTAACAATTTAACAAAATTATATTGAACTACATACTATATAAAAAAGCTTTTATTAAAGAAAAAAGAGAAGCTGTCTTTTCACATGTAATATAAAATTTTATTAACAAGAAGTACATAAATAAAAGTATCTATATACACACACCAATATTTACAGCATACATTTTTGCAGCTCCAGGTTTAACTGGCTCAAAATCTGGTACAGTATTAAATCTAATATGAGGATACTAGCTGGAAATATCACGCAAACATTTTCCAGTGAATAGCTTAACCTCTACTCATACATTCACAGCATGAAGATAGCATAAATCTTTGTATTACAATGTATATTCAGCTCAAACTTTGATACAGTACTTAACCTAAATCTCATTTGGATCATATTAACAACACTTATTTCCTGAACATTTCCGGTAAATATTTGTGGCATTTGGCAGACGCGCTCTTGGCATAACCTTTACTCATAAGTCCACATATTAAGTCCATATAAGTTTTTTTTTTAATCCACTTCTTCAATAGTTGGTCCCTGGGTGTTTGCTCCTGAAGCGGATCGTGCCTGAGCTCCACAGCTTCCAGCTGGCATCCCTCCCTGGTACAGCTTAGTGATGATGGGGTTGCAGACTTTCTCCAGTTCCTTCAGCTCATGTTCGAACTCCTCTTTTTCGGCCAGCTGGTTGTTCTCCAGCCAGGTAATGGCCTGGTTACACCTCTCGATTACCGTCTTCTTGTCCTCTTCACTGATTTTGCCTTTCAGGCTTTCATCTTCCGCACTGTTTTTCATGTTAAAGGCATACGACTCCAGGGAGTTCTTGGCTGCAACCTTCTCTCTCTGATGGTCATCCTCTGCTTTGTACTTATCTGCTTCCTGCACCATCCTCTCAATATCCTCCTTGCTCAGCCTGCCCTTGTCATTGGTGATGGTGATCTTGTTCTCTTTGCCAGTGCTTTTGTCCACAGCAGACACGTTCAGAATGCCGTTGGCGTCAATGTCAAAGGTCACTTCGATCTGAGGAACTCCGCGTGGTGCAGGCGGGATGCCCGTCAGATCAAACTTCCCGAGCAGGTTGTTGTCTTTGGTCATGGCTCTCTCACCTTCATACACCTGGATCAGAACCCCCGGGGGTTTGGCGTGCTGTGTCGTGCTGAAGATTTGTGTCTGCTTGGTGGGGATGGTGGTGTTGCGTTTGATGAGAGGGGTCATGACCCTCCCGCTGTCTCAATGCCCAGGGACAGCGGAGCCACATCCAGCAGCAGCAAGTCCTGGACGTTTCCAGAGGTGCGCGCCCATGAGGATGGCGGCCTGGACTGCGGCACCGTAAGCTACCGCCTGTTCTGGGTTGATGCTTTTGTTCAGTTCCCGTCCATTAAAGAAGTCCTGCAGAAGTTTCTGGATCTTGGGGATTCTCGTAGAACCTCCGACCAGGACAATTTCATGGATCTGGGATTTGTCCATCTTGGCATCTCTCAGGGCTTTCTCCACGGGCTCTAACGTTCCTCTGAACAGGTCCGAACACATCTCTTCAAAGCGTGCTCTGGTGATGGAAGTGTAAAAGTCAGTGCCCTCATACAGGGAGTCGATTTCAATGCTGGCTTGAGAGCTGGAGGACAGGGTTCTCTTGGCTCTCTCACAGGCTGTACGCAGCCTCCTCAGCGATCTCTTGTTCTGGCTGATGTCCTTCTTGTGCTTTCTCTTGAATTCCTCCACAAAGTGGTTGACCAGGCGGTTGTCAAAGTCCTCTCCGCCCAGGTGAGTGTCTCCGGCTGTGGCTTTCACTTCAAAGATGCCATCTTCGGTGGTCAGGATGGACACATCGAAGGTACCGCCTCCCAGGTCAAAGATCAGGACATTGCGCTCTCCTTTCTTGCTTTGTCCAGGCCGTAGGCGATCGCTGCAGCTGTGGGCTCGTTGGATGATCCTCAGGACGTTCAGTCCAGCACCACCCCAGCGTCTTTAGTGGCTTGTCTCTGAGAGTCATTGAAGTAGGCAGGGACAGTAATAACAGCATTGGTTACTTGCTGTCCAAGATAGGCCTCCGCGATTTCCTTCATTTTCACCAGAACCATGGAGGAGATCTCCTCGGGTAAAAGGATTTCTTCTCCCCTTTGTATCCGACCTTGAACCTTCCGGCCTTGCCTCCATCGCTGGTCACTTGGAAAGGCCAATGCTTCATGCGGACTGTACGAACCGGATCGTCAAATTTCCTGCCGATCAGCCTCTTGGCATCGAACACGGTGTTGTTGGGGTTCAGGGGGCCCTTTTTTTTTGCAGCATCTCCAATCAGCCTCTCAGTGTCTGTGAAGGCCACGTAGCTGGGTGTTGTTCTGTTTCCCTGGTCGTTAGCAATGATCTCCACTTTTCCATGCTGAAACACCCCACACAGGAGTAGGTGGTGCCCAGGTCAATGCCAACAGCAATTCCTTTAGCAGAGGACATCTTGATCGTTTTGTCAGATGTCTATAAATGACACACGCAAAACAAAAGCACAAGTCGGTTCAGGTGCATTTTAAAAGTTTGCATCTGTATGATCAATTTACACCAACAGACTATTCATTAAATAAGTAACGACAATAAAAAAAATACAGAAATACAAAAATACGTGTTTCAAAGTTATTATTCGAGCACCACAATTTAATTCCAGTTATCACACATGTAATGATTTCTTCTTCTACCAGTAGTAAAATGAACAAAAGGTCGTTTTGTAAAGTTATAATGAGGACTCAGAATGCATTTTAATATTATTCTCCTGTCCAGTTCCCTTTATAACAACATGTGTCCTTAATAGAGATGATAAATCCTGTCATATAACCACAGTCATAGAGGAGTTCAATGGTCGTACTTACATTTATTATACTCCTGAAATGTATGAAGATTATGTTTTATCTCTTATTCAATCTGCCGCTTTGATCCTCTTCGTTGCTGCAACTCTCACTGCTCGTAGACGGCTGTTTGTTACACACGCTTTGACTCTCGCTTTTATAATCACCAGCGGACTCCGTCTCTCTCTTCTCCATCTTTCTAGACACTTCCAGCTCCAAAGCCGTGCGAAACCGACCAATCAGAAGTTATCCAGCTGACTAAGCCACGCCCACCGGCGGTTCAGGAACATACCATTCTGCCCGGAACAGACGACTGACTTCTAGTGTGTTCTGGTTCATTCCTCTCTTCCTCCAATACTTGATCCGCTGCTCTGATACAAAACTATAATTTAGCGTTATTAAGCTTTCTTAAAATGGACAACAAATAGGAAATCAAACAGAAATAGAATAGAAACAAACTGATCTGTAGAGCTGAGAGTGAATTAGGATGTTTTGGTGATATAAGGCTGTAGTTGTTCCTATAAATATAATCACTTTTAATTAAGCACCAGTGTCTGTATTCAGTGCATACAATATCATGATGATGAAATTCATATTTTTGAGGAAATGTCTGTATCTTATCCACCTTTCTGTAGAATATGAAGAGATGATGTGAAAGTAGCTATCACTAACAATCTGCCCTCAACACATGTACATGAGTAACAGTGTAAAATAACTGCATTTGGTGATGAAAGAATCTGTGTAGGTTAATCATTACTGTGCTAAAGTCCTCCTGAGAGTTTGACAATAAATGGTATTGGCTGTTATCTTCCACAGTTGAATTTAGTTATTTGTTTGTTTCTTTCTCTGTTATGATCTTCCTCCAAATTAAGATCACAGCCACTAATCTTAATAATCATTCAAGCCGTCAATTCCTTCATTTCAGATCAGTTAACTGACAACTGAAGACCAATAGTTTATACATTACTTTTTTTTAAATTTCATTGGATTTCAACCAAAAAAAAAAAACATTTTGGAAAGTGGCAATCTGGCGATAATGAATAAAACCCTGAAGGAATCACTTCCATTATGACGTCTCTGTAAAGTATGTTAAAAACTGAACTCCTTTTAACACAAAACAAACAAAGGAACGAACGAACAAACAAATAAACAAAAAGATAAAGACTGGATTATAGAGTGAACAAGTGACGAGCAAAAAGACTGTCATTCTGATACAAATGAAGAAAACAGGGATGTTTCTTCATTATTTTTTGTTTTTTTCATTGTTTGCGTTCTGTAATTCTGAGTTTAATACAAAGATGGAAATGATGGGGGACTGAGGAAAATTAAATGATGAGGTTCTTCCAGATGAAGAGAAAAGCATTTGCTGTTCTGGAGCTTGCCTTTATAATCAGCATTGTACATAATATCTTTCCCCGGGCTTTAACAGCATTTGCAGTGCTTTCATGAACACCACATTGAATGAAAGGGCCAGAAATAGTCAGAATGGATTCTTTCCTTTATCTCCCACAGCACTGCACAGCCTTGTGTTTAGTTTTCCCTAATCTAACAAGCCTGATTTAAAATCTGATCACATGTACAATACATGATGTGGGAATAAGTAAAGACACTAAACTGTGCTAGAAACTGTAGGAAAGCACTGACCTCTGCTGTCCAAATCAACTGACATACTGTCACTGCTACATGTATGTGTTCATCACTGAGCATCACATAAACATATAGTGACTTGAGCAGAAACATCGGTTCCCCTTCTGTTATTTTAATGAACACAAATTAAATAAAATTTTTAAAAAATGCTCTTTCTAGCTTATGTGTTTGTCTCGTTTTCATTACACTGTAACAAATACATCATGTAAATTCACAGATCTGAACATTTAAAACATTTTCCTAGTTTATTAAATACTATTTATCGATTATTACAAAATTCTATCTAAATTTTTTCTCATGAAAATCCAAAGTGAGAGAAATAGCTGAATGTGTTTTAACTTGTACTAATGTAACAATTTAACAAAATTATATTGAACTACATACTATATAAAAAATCTTTTCTCATTAAAGAAAAAAGAGAAGCTGTCTTTTCACATGTAATATAAAATTTTATTAACAAGAAGTACATAAATAAAAGTATCTATATACACACACACACACACACACACACACCAATATTTACAGCATACATTTTTGCAGCTCCAGGTTTAACTGGCTCAAAATCTGGTACAGTATTAAATCTAATATGAGGATACTAGCTGGAAATATCACGCAAACATTTTCCAGTGAATAGCTTAACCTCTACTCATACATTCACAGCATGAAGATAGCATAAATCTTTGTATTACAATGTATATTCAGCTCAAACTTTGATACAGTACTTAACCTAAATCTCATTTGGATCATATTAACAACACTTATTTCCTGAACATTTCCCGGTAAATATTTGTGGCATTTGGCAGACGCTCTTCGGCATAACCTTTACTCATAAGTCCACATATTAAGTCCATATAAGTTTTTTTTTAATCCACTTCTTCAATAGTTGGTCCCTGGGTGTTTGCTCCTGAAGCGGATCGTGCCTGAGCTCCACAGCTTCCAGCTGGCATCCCTCCCTGGTACAGCTTAGTGATGATGGGGTTGCAGACTTTCTCCAGTTCCTTCAGCTCATGTTCGAACTCCTCTTTTTCGGCCAGCTGGTTGTTCTCCAGCCAAGTAGTGGGCGTGTTACACCTCTCGATTACCGTCTTCTTGTCCTCTTCACTGATTTTGCCTTTCAGGCTTTCATCTTCCGCACTGTTTTTCATGTTAAAGGCATACGACTCCAGGGAGTTCTTGGTTGCAACCTTCTCTCTCTGATGGTCATCCTCTGCTTTGTACTTATCTGCTTCCTGCACCATCCTCTCAATATCCTCCTTGCTCAGCCTGCCCTTGTCATTGGTGATGGTGATCTTGTTCTCTTTGCCAGTGCTTTTGTCCACAGCAGACACGTTCAGAATGCCGTTGGCGTCAATGTCAAAGGTCACTTCGATCTGAGGAACTGCGTGGTTGCAGGCGGGATGCCCGTCAGATCAAACTTCCCGAGCAGGTTGTTGTTTTTGGTCATGGCTCTCTCACCTTCATACACCTGGATCAGAACCCCAGGCGGGTTGTCTGCGCACGTGCTGAAGATTTGTGTCTGCTTGGTGGGGATGGTGGTGTTGCGCTTGATGAGAGGGGTCATGACCTCCCGCTGTCTCAATGCCCAGGAAAGCGAGCCACATCCAGCAGCAGCAAGTCCTGGACGTTTCCAGAGGTGTCGCCCATGAGGATGGCGGCCTGGACTGCGGCACCGTAAGCTACCGCCTCGCCTGGTTGATGCTTTTGTTCAGTTCCCGTCCATTAAAGAAGTCCTGCAGAAGTTTCTGGATCTTGGGGATTCTCGTAGAACCTCCGACCAGGACAATTTCATGGATCTGGCGATTTGTCCATCTTGGCATCTCTCAGGGCTTTCTCCACCGGCTCTAACGTTCCTCTGAACAGGTCCGGAACACAACTCTTCGAGCGTGCTCTGGTGATGGAAGTGTATAAAGTCAGTGCCCTCATACAGGGAGTCGATTTCAATGCTGGCTTGAGAGCTGGAGGACAGGGTTCTCTTGGCTCTCTCACAGGCTGTACGCAGCCTCTCAGCGCTCTTTTGTTCTGGCTGATGTCCTTCTTGTGCTTTCTCTTGAATTCCTCCACAAAGTGGTTGACCAGGCGGTTGTCAAAGTCCTCTCCGCCCAGGTGAGTGTCTCCGGCTGTGGCTTTCACTTCAAAGATGCCATCTTCGGTGTGTCAGGATGGACACATCGAACGGTACCGCCCCGTCAGGTCAAAGATCAGGACATTGCGCTCTCCTTTCTTGCCTTTGTCCAGGCCGTGAGCACTGCGCAGCTGTGGGCTCGTTGATGATCCTCAGGACGTTCAGTCCAGCAATCACTCCAGCGTCTTTAGTGGCTTGTCTCTGAGAGTCATTGAAGTAGGCAGGGACAGTAATAACAGCATTGGTTACTTGCTGTCCAAGATAGGCCTCTGCGATTTCCTTCATTTTCACCAGAACCATGGAGGAGATCTCCTCGGGTAAAAGGATTTCTTCTCCCCTTTGTACTCGACTTGAACCTTCGGTTGCCTCCATCGCTGGTCACTTGAAAGGCCAATGCTTCATGTCGGACTGTAAGACCGGATCGTCAAATTTCCTGCCGATCAGCCTCTTGGCATCGAACACGGTGTTGTTGGGGTTCAAGGCCACTTGGTTTTTTGCAGCATCTCCAATCAGCCTCTCGGTATCTGTGAAGGCCACGTAGCTGGGTGTTGTTCTGTTTCCCTGGTCGTTAGCAATGATCTCCACTTTTCCATGCTGAAACACCCCCACACAGGAGTAGGTGGTGCCCAGGTCAATGCCAACAGCAATTCCTTTAGCAGAGGACATCTTGATCGTTTTGTCAGATGTCTATAAATGACACACGAAAACAAAAGCACAAGTCGGTTCAGGTGCATTTTAAAAGTTTGCATCTGTATGATCAATTTACACCAACAGACTATTCATTAAATAAGTAACGACAATAAAAAAAATCAAATACAGAAATACACGTGTTTCAAAGTTATTATTCGAGCACCACAATTTAATTCCAGTTATCACACATGTAATGATTTCTTCTTCTACCAGTAGTAAAATGAACAAAAGGTCGTTTTGTAAAGTTATAATGAGGACTCAGAATGCATTTTAATATTATTCTCCTGTCCAGTTCCCTTATAACAACATGTGTCCTTAATAGAGATGATAAATCCTGTCATATAACCACAGTCATAGAGGAGTTCAATGATCGTACTTACATTTATTATACTCCTGAAATGTATGAAGATTTTGTGTTATCTCTTATTCAATCTGCCGCTTTGATCCTCTTCGTTGCTGCAACTCTCACTGCTCGTAGACGGCTGTTTGTTACACACGCTTTGACTCTCGCTTTTATAATCACCAGCGGACTCCGTCTCTCTCTTCTCCATCTTTCTAGACACTTCTCCAAAGCTCGTGCGAAACCGACCAATCAGAAGTTATCCAGCTGACTAAGCCACGCCCACCGGCGGTTCAGGAACATACCATTCTGCCCGGAACAGACGACTGACTTCTAGTGTGTTCTGGTTCATTCCTCTCTTCCTCCAATACTTGATCCGCTGCTCTGATACAAAACTATAATTTAGCGTTATTAAGCTTTCTTAAAATGGACAACAAATAGGAAATCAAACAGAAATAGAATAGAAACAAACTGATCTGTAGAGCTGAGAGTGAATTAGGATGTTTTGGTGATATAAGGCTGTAGTTGTTCCTATAAATATAATCACTTTTAATTAAGCACCAGTGTCTGTATTCAGTGCATACAATATCATGATGATGAAATTCATATTTTTGAGGAAATGTCTGTATCTTATCCACCTTTCTGTAGAATATGAAGAGATGATGTGAAAGTAGCTATCACTAACAATCTGCCCTCAACACATGTACATGAGTAACAGTGTAAAATAACTGCATTTGGTGATGAAAGAATCTGTGTAGGTTAATCATTACTGTGCTAAAGTCCTCCTGAGAGTTTGACAATAAATGGTATTGGCTGTTATCTTCCACAGTTGAATTTAGTTATTTGTTTGTTTCTTTCTCTGTTATGATCTTCCTCCAAATTAAGATCACAGCCACTGATCTTAATAATCATTCAAGCCGTCAATTCCTTCATTTCAGATCAGTTAACTGACAACTGAAGACCAATAGTTTATACATTACTTTTTTTTAAATTTCATTGGATTTCAACCAAAAAAAAAAAAAATTTTGGAAAGTGGCAATCTGGCTATTGAATGAAAAACCCTGAAGGAATCACTTCCATTATGACGTCTCTGTAAAGTATGTTAAAAACTGAACTCCTTTTAACACAAAACAAACAAAGGAACGAACGAACACAAACAAATAAACAAAAAGATAAAGACTGGATTATAGAGTGAACAAGTGACGAGCAAAAAGACTGTCATTCTGATACAAATGAAGAAAACAGGGATGTTTCTTCATTATTTTTTGTTTTTTTCTATTGTTTGCTTCTGTAATTCTGAGTTTAATACAAAGATGGAAATGATGGGGGACTGAGGAAAATTAAATGATGAGGTTCTTCCAGATGAAGAGAAAAGCATTTGCTGTTCTGGAGCTTGCCTTTATAATCAGCATTGTACATAATATCTTTCCCCGGGCTTTAACAGCATTTGCAGTGCTTTCATGAACACCACATTGAATGAAAGGGCCAGAAATAGTCAGAATGGATTCTTTCCTTTATCTCCCACAGCACTGCACAGCCTTGTGTTTAGTTTTCCCTAATCTAACAAGCCTGATTTAAAATCTGATCACATGTACAATACATGATGTGGGAATAAGTAAAGACACTAAACTGTGCTAGAAACTGTAGGAAAGCACTGACCTCTGCTGTCCAAATCAACTGACATACTGTCACTGCTACATGTATGTGTTCATCACTGAGCATCACATAAACATATAGTGACTTGAGCAGAAACATCGTTCCCCCTTCTGTTATTTTAATGAACACAAATTAAATAAAATTTTTAAAATGCTCTTTCTAGCTTATGTGTTTGTTCTGTTTTCATTACACTGTAACAAATACATCCTGTAAATTCCCAGATCTGAACATTTAAAACATTTTCCTAGTTTATTAAATACTATTTATCGATTATTACAAAATTCTATCTAAATTTTTTCTCATGAAAATCCAAAGTGAGAGAAATAGCTGAATGTGTTTTAACTTGTACTAGCGTAACAATTTAACAAAATTATATTGAACTACATACTATATAAAAAAGCTTTTATTAAAGAAAAAAGAGAAGCTGTCTTTTCACATGTAATATAAAATTTTATTAACAAGAAGTACATAAATAAAAGTATCTATATACACACACACACACACACCAATATTTACAGCATACATTTTTGCAGCTCCAGGTTTAACTGGCTCAAAATCTGGTACAGTATTAAATCTAATATGAGGATACTAGCTGGAAATATCACGCAAACATTTTCCAGTGAATAGCTTAACCTCTACTCATACATTCACAGCATGAAGATAGCATAAATCTTTGTATTACAATGTATATTCAGCTCAAACTTTGATACAGTACTTAACCTAAATCTCATTTGGATCATATTAACAACACTTATTTCCTGAACATTTCCCGGTAAATATTTGTGGCATTTGGCAGACGCTCTTCGGCATAACCTTTACTCATAAGTCCACATATTAAGTCCATATAAGTTTTTTTTTAATCCACTTCTTCAATAGTTGGTCCCTGGGTGTTTGCTCCTGAAGCGGATCGTGCCTGAGCTCCACAGCTTCCAGCTGGCATCCCTCCCTGGTACAGCTTAGTGATGATGGGGTTGCAGACTTTCTCCAGTTCCTTCAGCTCATGTTCGAACTCCTTTTTTCGCCAGCTGGTTGTTCTCCAGCCAGGTAATGGCGCGGTTACACCTCTCGATTACCGTCTTCTTGTCCTCTTCACTGATTTTGCCTTTCAGGCTTTCATCTTCCGCACTGTTTTTCATGTTAAAGGCATACGACTCCAGGGAGTTCTTGGCTGCAACCTTCTCTTCTGATGGTCATCCTCTGCTTTGTACTTATCTGCTTCCGCACCATCCTCTCAATATCCTCCTTGCTCAGCCTGCCCTTGTCATTGGTGATGGTGATCTTGTTCTCTTTGCCAGTGCTTTTGTCCACAGCAGACACGTTCAGAATGCCGTTAGCGTCAATGTCAAAGGTCACTTCGATCTGAGGAACTCCGCGTGGTGCAGGCGGGATGCCCGTGTAGATCAAACTTCCCGAGCAGGTTGTTGTCTTTGGTCATGGCTCTCTCACCATACACCTGGATCAGAACCCCAGGCTGGTTGTCTGCGACGCGTGCTGAAGATTTGTGTCTGCTTGGTGGGGATGGTGGTGGCGTTTGATGAGAGGGGCCATGACTCCCGCTGTCTCAATGCCCAGGGACAGCGGAGCCACATCCAGCAGCAGCAAGTCCTGGACGTTTCCAGAGGTGTCGCCCCATGAGGATGGCGGCCTGACCGGCAACTGCAAGCTACCGCCTCGTCTGGGTTGATGCTTTTGTTCAGTTCCCGTCCATTAAAGAAGGTCCTGCAGAAGTTTCTGGATCTTGGGGATTCTCGTAGAACCTCCACCAGGACAATTTCATGGATCTGGGATTTGTCCATCTTGGCATCTCTCAGGGCTTCTCCACCGCCTAACGCCTTCTGAACAGGTCCGAACACAACTGCGGCGTGCTCTGGTGATGGAAGTGTAAAGTCAGTGCCCTCATACAGGAGTCGATTTCAATGCTGGCTTGAGAGCTGGAGGACAGGGTTCTCTTGGCTCTCTCACAGGCTGTACGCAGCCTCCTCAGCGCCTCTTGTTCTGGCTGATGTCCTTCTTGTGCTTTCTCCTGAATTCCTCCACAAAGTGGTTAACCAGGCGGTTGTCAAAGTCCTCTCCGCCCAGGTGAGTGTCTCCGGCTGTGGCTTTCACTTCAAAGATGCCATCTTCGGTGGTCAGGATGGACACATCGAAGGTACCGCCTCCCAGGTCAAAGATCAGGACATTGCGCTCTTTTTTTGCCTTTGTCCAGCCGTCGGCGATCGCTGCAGCTGTGGGCTCGTTGATGATCCTCGGACGTTCAGTCCAGCGATCACCCAGCGTCTTTAGTGGCTTGTCTCTGAGAGTCGTTGAAGTAGGCAGGACAGTAATAACTGGTTACTTGCGTCAAGATTGCGCCGCGATTTCCTTCATCTTTCCACCAGAACCATGGAGGAGCTCTTCCGGCGTAAAGGATTTCTTCTCCCCTTTGGTACTCGACTTGAACCTCGGCTTGCCTCTCGCTGGGTCACTTGAAAGGCACAATGCTTCATGTCGATCAGAACTATCGGATCGTTTCCTGCCGATCAGCCTCTTGGCATCGAACACTGGTGTTTGTGCGGTTCCCGCCACTTGGTTTTGCAGCATCTCCAATCAGCCTCATGCGTGAAGGTGCACCCAGCTGGTGTTGTTCTGTTTTCCTGTAGTCGTTAGCGAATGATCTCCACTTTTCCATGCTGAAACACCCCACACAGGATTAGTGCTGGTGCCCAGGTCAACCAGCGGTTTCCTTTAGCAGAGCACATCTTGATCGTTTTGTCAGATGTCTATAAATGACACCCAAAACAAAAGCACAAGTCGGTTCAGGTGCATTTTAAAGTTTGCATCTGTATGATCAATTTACACCGCCAGACTATTCCTAAACAGTAAACAAAAAATCAATAAAAAAACAGAAAATACAGAAATACACGTGTTCAAAGTTATTATTCGAGCACCACAATTTAATTCCAGTTATCACATGTAATGATTTCTTCTTCTACCAGTAGTAAAATGAACAAAAGGTCGTTTTGTAAAATTATAATGAGGACTCAGAATGCATTTTATATTATCTCCCGTACCAGTTCCCTTATAACAACATGTGCCCTTAATAGAGATGATAAATCCTGTCATATAACGTCCACAGTCATAGGAGTTCAATGACTGTACTTCCATTTATTATTATACTCCTGAATGGGCTGTATGAAGATTTTGTGTTATCTCTTATTCAATCTGCCGGTTTGATCCTCTGCGGCTGCAACTCTCACTGCTCGTAGCCGGCTGTTTGTTACACTGTTTTTTACGCTTTTGACTCTCGCTTTTATAATCACCAGCGGACTCCGTCTCTCTCTTCTCCATCTTTCTAGACACCTCCAAAGCTCGTGCGAAACCGACCAATCAGAAGTTATCCAGCTGACTGCTACGCCCACCGGCGGTTCAGGAACATACCATTCTGCCCGAAACAGACGACTGACTTCTAGTGTGTTCTGGCTCTTCCTCTCTTCCTCCAATACTTGATCCGCTGCTCTGATACAAATATATATAATTTAGCGTATCTTAGTACAACTTTTTTTTAAATGCGTAAAAATAAAAAGTAAGCCAAATAACTATAATATTATTGTTGTTTGTTTTTGTTGTTGTTATAAATCTAATCACAGACACATTTTTAAAACGTGTTGATGGTTCATTTCAAAGAGGAAATATGACACCAAAATAATAACAGTGTACTTCGTCTTAATGCTGAAGTAAATCGGACATTTAAAATTGGTAGACAATCAAGAAAACTCTCCTACAGCGCCAACGCTTATTCACACTGTAAAATAACAATCATACAATTTATTACGTTTTAGCGTTTAGGCAGGCACAGGATGTCTTTGTAGGAACGGGATTTGTGAAGGGAAGATAAGGATTATAGAGAGGAATGAACCAGAACACACTAGAAGTCAGTCGTCTGTTCCGGGCAGAATGGTATGTTCCTGAACCACCGGTGGGCGTGGCTTAGTCAGCTGGATAACTTCTGATTGGTCGGTTTCGCACGAGCTTTGGAGAAGTGTCTAGAAAGATGGAGAAGAGAGAGACGGAGTCCGCTGGTGATTATAAAAGCGAGAGTCAAAGCGTGTGTAACAAACAGCCGTCTACGAGCAGTGAGAGTTGCAGCAACGAAGAGGATCAAAGCGGCAGATTGAATAAGAGATAACACAAAATCTTCATACATTTCAGGAGTATAATAAATGTAAGTACGATCATTGAACTCCTCTATGACTGTGGTTATATGACAGGATTTATCATCTCTATTAAGGACACATGTTGTTATAAGGGAACTGGACAGGAGAATAATATTAAAATGCATTCTGAGTCCTCATTATAACTTTACAAAACGACCTTTTGTTCATTTTACTACTGGTAGAAGAAGAAATCATTACATGTGTGATAACTGGAATTAAATTGTGGTGCTCGAATAATAACTTTGAAACACGTGTATTTCTGTATTTGATTTTTTTTATTGTCGTTACTTATTTAATGAATAGTCTGTTGGTGTAAATTGATCATACAGATGCAAACTTTTAAAAATGCACCTGAACCGACTTGTGCTTTGTTTTCGTAGTCATTTATAGACATCTGACAAAACGATCAAGATGTCCTCTGCTGCAAAGGAATTGCTGTTGGCATTGACCTGGGCACCACCTACTCCTGTGTGGGGGTGTTTCAGCATGGAAAAGTGGAGATCATTGCTAACGACCAGGGAAACAGAACAACACCCAGCTACGTGGCCTTCACAGATACCGAGAGGCTGATTGGAGATGCTGCAAAAAACCAAGTGGCCTTGAACCCCAACAACACCGTGTTCGATGCCAAGAGGCTGATCGGCAGGAAATTTGACGATCCGGTCGTACAGTCCGACATGAAGCATTGGCCTTTCCAAGTGACCCCATGGCGTGAGGTAAGCCAAGGTTCAAGTCGAGTACAAAGGGGAGAAGAAATCCTTACCTTCCCCCCGAGGAGATCTCCTCCATGGTTCTGGGTAAAAATGAAGGAAATCGCAGAGGCCTATCTTGACAGCAAGTAACCAATGCTGTTATTACTGTCCCTGCCTACTTCAATGACTCTCAGGAGACAAGTCACTAAAGACGCTTGGAGTGATTGTTGACTGAACGTCCTGAGGATCATCAACGAGCCCCACAGCTGCAGCGATCGCCACGGCCTGGACAAAGGCAAGAAAGGAGAGCGCAATGTCCTGATCTTTGACCTGGGAGGCGGTACCTTCGATGTGTCCATCCTGACCATCGAAGATGGCATCTTTGAAGTGAAAGCCACAGCCGGAGACACTCACCTGGGCGGAGAGGACTTTGACAACCGCCTGGTCAACCACTTTGTGGAGGAATTCAAGAGAAAGCACAAGAAGGACATCAGCCAGAACAAGAGAGCGCTGAGGAGGCTGCGTACAGCCTGTGAGAGAGCCAAGAGAACCCTGTCCTCCAGCTCTCAAGCCAGCATTGAAATCGACTCCCTGTATGAGGGCACTGACTTTTACACTTCCATCACCAGAGCACGCTTCGAAGAGTTGTGTTCGGACCTGTTCAGAGGAACGTTAGAGCCGGTGGAGAAAGCCCTGAGAGATGCCAAGATGGACAAATCCCAGATCCATGAAATTGTCCTGGTCGGAGGTTCTACGAGAATCCCCAAGATCCAGAAACTTCTGCAGGACTTCTTTAATGGACGGGAACTGAACAAAAGCATCAACCCAGACGAGGCGGTAGCTTACGGTGCCGCAGTCCAGGCCGCCATCCTCATGGGCGACACCTCTGGAAACGTCCAGGACTTGCTGCTGCTGGATGTGGCTCCGCTGTCCCTGGGCATTGAGACAGCGGGAGGAGTCATGACCCCTCTCATCAAACGCAACACCACCATCCCCACCAAGCAGACACAAATCTTCAGCACGTACGCAGACAACCAGCCTGGGGTTCTGATCCAGGTGTATGAAGGTGAGAGAGCCATGACCAAAGACAACAACCTGCTCGGGAAGTTTGATCTGACGGGCATCCCGCCTGCACCACGCGGAGTTCCTCAGATCGAAGTGACCTTTGACATTGACGCCAACGGCATTCTGAACGTGTCTGCTGTGGACAAAAGCACTGGCAAAGAGAACAAGATCACCATCACCAATGACAAGGGCAGGCTGAGCAAGGAGGATATTGAGAGGATGGTGCAGGAAGCAGATAAGTACAAAGCAGAGGATGACCATCAGAGAGAGAAGGTTGCAAACCAAGAACTCCTGGAGTCGTATGCCTTTAACATGAAAAACAGTGCGGAAGATGAAAGCCTGAAAGGCAAAATCAGTGAAGAGGACAAGAAGACGGTAATCGAGAGGTGTAACCAGGCCATTACCTGGCTGGAGAACAACCAGCTGGCCGAAAAAGAGGAGTTCGAACATGAGCTGAAGGAACTGGAGAAAGTCTGCAACCCCATCATCACTAAGCTGTACCAGGGAGGGATGCCAGCTGGAAGCTGTGGAGCTCAGGCACGATCCGCTTAGGAGCAAACACCCAGGACCCAACTATTGAAGAAGTGGATTAAAAAAAACTATATGGACTTAATATGTGGACTTATGAGTAAAGGTTATGCCGGAAAGCGTCGTGCCACAATGCCACAAATATTTACCGGGAAATGTTCAGGAAATAAGTGTTGTTAATATGATCCAAATGAGATTTAGGTTAAGTACTGTATCAAAGTTTGAGCTGAATATACATTGTAATACAAAGATTTATGCTATCTTCATGCTGTGAATGTATGAGTAGAGGTTAAGCTATTCACTGGAAAATGTTTGCGTGATATTTCCAGCTAGTATCCTCATATTAGATTTAATACTGTACCAGATTTTGAGCCAGTTAAACCTGGAGCTGCAAAAATGTATGCTGTAAATATTGGTGTGTGTGTGTGTATATAGATACTTTTATTTATGTACTTCTTGTTAATAAAATTTTATATTACATGTGAAAGACAGCTTCTTTTTTTTCTTTAATGAGAAAAGATTTTTTATATAGTATGTAGTTCAATATAATTTTGTTAAATTGTTACATTAGTACAAGTTAAAACACATTCAGCTATTTCTCTCACTTTGGATTTTCATGAGAAAAAATTTAGAATTTTGTAATAATCGATAAATAGTATTTAATAAACTAGGAAAATGTTTTAAATGTTCAGATCTGTGAATTTACATGATGTATTTGTTACAGTGTAATGAAAACGAGACAAACACATAAGCTAGAAAGAGCATTTTTTAAAAATTTTATTTAATTTGTGTTCATTAAAATAACAGAAGGGGAACCGATGTTTCTGCTCAAGTCACTATATGTTTATGTGATGCTCAGTGATGAACACATACATGTAGCAGTGACAGTATATCAGTTGATTTGGACAGCAGAGGTCAGTGCTTTCCTACAGTTTCTAGCACAGTTTAGTGTCTTTACTTATTCCCACATCATGTATTGTACATGTGATCAGATTTTAAATCAGGCTTGTTAGATTAGGGAAAACTAAACACAAGGCTGTGCAGTGCTGTGGGAGATAAAGGAAAGAATCCATTCTGACTATTTCTGGCCCTTTCATTCAATGTGGTGTTCATGAAAGCACTGCAAATGCTGTTAAAGCCCGGGGAAAGATATTATGTACAATGCTGATTATAAAGGCAAGCTCCAGAACAGCAAATGCTTTTCTCTTCATCTGGAAGAACCTCATCATTTAATTTTCCTCAGTCCCCCATCATTTCCATCTTTGTATTAAACTCAGAATTACAGAAGCAAACAATAGAAAAAAACAAAAAATAATGAAGAAACATCCCTGTTTTCTTCATTTGTATCAGAATGACAGTCTTTTTGCTCGTCACTTGTTCACTCTATAATCCAGTCTTTATCTTTTTGTTTATTTGTTTGTTCGTTCGTTCCTTTGTTTGTTTTGTGTTAAAAGGAGTTCAGTTTTTAACATACTTTACAGAGACGTCATAATGGAAGTGATTCCTTCAGGGTTTTATTCATTATCGCCAGATTGCCACTTTCCAAAATGTTTTTTTTTTTTTGGTTGAAATCCAATGAAATTTAAAAAAAAAGTAATGTATAAACTATTGGTCTTCAGTTGTCAGTTAACTGATCTGAAATGAAGGAATTGACGGCTTGAATGATTATTAAGATCAGTGGCTGTGATCTTAATTTGGAGGAAGATCATAACAGAGAAAGAAACAAACAAATAACTAAATTCAACTGTGGAAGATAACAGCCAATACCATTTATTGTCAAACTCTCAGGAGGACTTTAGCACAGTAATGATTAACCTACACAGATTCTTTCATCACCAAATGCAGTTATTTTACACTGTTACTCATGTACATGTGTTGAGGGCAGATTGTTAGTGATAGCTACTTTCACATCATCTCTTCATATTCTACAGAAAGGTGGATAAGATACAGACATTTCCTCAAAAATATGAATTTCATCATCATGATATTGTATGCACTGAATACAGACACTGGTGCTTAATTAAAAGTGATTATATTTATAGGAACAACTACAGCCTTATATCACCAAAACATCCTACTTCACTCTCAGCTCTACAGATCAGTTTGTTTCTATTCTATTTCTGTTTGATTTCCTATTTGTTGTCCATTTTAAGAAAGCTTAATAACGCTAAATTATAGTTTTGTATCAGAGCAGCGGATCAAGTATTGGAGGAAGAGAGGAATGAACCAGAACACACTAGAAGTCAGTCGTCTGTTCCGGGCAGAATGGTATGTTCCTGAACCGCCGGTGGGCGTGGCTTAGTCAGCTGGATAACTTCTGATTGGTCGGTTTCGCACGAGCTTTGGGAGAAGTGTCTAGAAAGATGGAGAAGAGAGAGACGGAGTCCGCTGGTGATTATAAAAGCGAGAGTCAAAGCGTGTGTAACAAACAGCCGTCTACGAGCAGTGAGAGTTGCAGCAACGAAGAGGATCAAAGCGGCAGATTGAATAAGAGATAACACAAAAATCTTCATACATTTCAGGAGTATAATAAATGTAAGTACGACCATTGAACTCCTCTATGACTGTGGTTATATGACAGGATTTATCATCTCTATTAAGGACACATGTTGTTATAAGGGAACTGGACGGAGAATAATATTAAAATGCATTCTGAGTCCTCATTATAACTTTACAAAACGACCTTTTGCTCATTTTACTACTGGTAGAAGAAGAAATCATTACATGTGTGATAACTGGAATTAAATTGTGGTGCTCGAATAATAACTTTGAAACACGGTGTATTTCTGTATTTGATTTTTTTATTGTCGTTACATTATTTAATGAATAGTCTGTTGGTGTAAATTGATCATACAGATGCAAACTTTTAAAGCGCACCTGAACCGACTTGTGCTTTTGTTTTCGTAGGTTATCAATATAGACATCTGACAAAACGATCAAGATGTCCTCTGCTAAAGGAATTGCTGTTGGCATTGACCGGGGGCACCACCTACTTCCTGTGTGGGGGTGTTTCAGCATGGAAAAGTGTGAGATCATTGCTAACGACCAGGGAAACAGAACAACACCCAGCTACGCTGGCCCTTCACAGAATACCGGAGGCTGATTGGAAGATGCTGCAAAAAACCAAGTGGCCTTGAACCCCAACAACACCGTGTTCGATGCCAAGAGGCTGATCGGCAGGAAATTTGACGATCCGGGTCGTACAGTCCGACATGAAGCATTGGCCTTTCCAAGTGACCAGCGATGGAGGCAAGCCGAAGGTTCAAGTCGAGTACAAAGGGGAGAAGAAATCCTTTTACCCGAGGAGATCTCCTCCATGGTTCTGGTGAAAATGAAGGAAATCGCGAGAGGCCTATCTTGGACAGCAAGTAACCAATGCTGTTATTACTGTCCCTGCCTACTTCAATGACCTCTCAGAGACAAGCCACTAAAGACGCTTGAGTGATTGCTGGACTGAACGTCCTGAGGATCATCAACGAGCCCACAGCTGCAGCGACGCCTACGGCCTGGACAAAGGCAAGAAAGGAGAGCGCAATGTCCTGATCTTTGACCTGGGAGGCGGTACCTTCGAGGTGTCCATCCTGACCATCGAAGATGGCATCTTTGAAGTGAAAGCCACAGCCGGGAGACCACTCACCTGGGCGGAGAGGACTTTGACAACCGCCTGGTCAACCACTTTGTGGAGGAATTCAAGAGAAAGCACAAGAAGGACATCAGCCAGAACAAGAGAGCGCTTGAGGAGGCTGCGTACAGCCTGTGAGAGAGCCAAGAGAACCCTGTCCTCCAGCTCTCAAGCCAGCATTGAAATCGACTCCCTGTATGAGGGCACTGACTTTTACACTTCCATCACCAGAGCACGCTTCGAAGAGTTGTGTTCGGACCTGTTCAGAGGAACGTTAGAGCCGGTGGAGAAAGCCCTGAGAGATGCCAAGATGGACAAATCCCAGATCCATGAAATTGTCCTGGTCGGAGGTTCTACGAGAATCCCCAAGATCCAGAAACTTCTGCAGGACTTCTTTAATGGACGGGAACTGAACAAAAGCATCAACCCAGACGAGGCGGTAGCTTACGGTGCCGCAGTCCAGGCCGCCATCCTCATGGGCGACACCTCTGGAAACGTCCAGGACTTGCTGCTGTGGTGTTGGCTCCGCTGTCCCTGGGCATTGAGACAGCGGGAGGAGTCATGACCCCTCTCATCAAACGCAACACCACCATCCCCACCAAGCAGACACAAATCTTCAGCACGTACGCAGACAACCAGCCTGGGGTTCTGATCCAGGTGTATGAAGGTGAGAGAGCCATGACCAAAGACAACAACCTGCTCGGGAAGTTTGATCTGACGGGCATCCCGCCTGCACCACGCGGAGTTCCTCAGATCGAAGTGACCTTTGACATTGACGCCAACGGCATTCTGAACGTGTCTGCTGTGGACAAAAGCACTGGCAAAGAGAACAAGATCACCATCACCAATGACAAGGGCAGGCTGAGCAAGGAGGATATTGAGAGGATGGTGCAGGAAGCAGATAAGTACAAAGCAGAGGATGACCATCAGAGAGAGAAGGTTGCAACCAAGAACTCCCTGGAGTCGTATGCCTTTAACATGAAAAACAGTGCGGAAGATGAAAGCCTGAAAGGCAAAATCAGTGAAGAGGACAAGAAGACGGTAATCGAGAGGTGTAACCAGGCCATTACTTGGCTGGAGAACAACCAGCTGGCCGAAAAAGAGGAGTTCGAACATGAGCTGAAGGAACTGGAGAAAGTCTGCAACCCCATCATCACTAAGCTGTACCAGGGAGGGATGCCAGCTGGAAGCTGTGGAGCTCAGGCACGATCCGCTTCAGGAGCAAACACCCAGGGACCAACTATTGAAGAAGTGGATTAAAAAAAAACTTATATGGACTTAATATGTGGACTTATGAGTAAAGGTTATGCCGAAGAGCGCGGCCGCCAAATGCCACAAATATTTACCGGGAAATGTTCAGGAAATAAGTGTTGTTAATATGATCCAAATGAGATTTAGGTTAAGTACTGTATCAAAGTTTGAGCTGAATATACATTGTAATACAAAGATTTATGCTATCTTCATGCTGTGAATGTATGAGTAGAGGTTAAGCTATTCACTGGAAAATGTTTGCGTGATATTTCCAGCTAGTATCCTCATATTAGATTTAATACTGTACCAGATTTTGAGCCAGTTAAACCTGGAGCTGCAAAAATGTATGCTGTAAATATTGGTGTGTGTGTGTGTGTGTGTATATAGATACTTTTATTTATGTACTTCTTGTTAATAAAATTTTATATTACATGTGAAAAGACAGCTTCTCTTTTTTCTTTAATGAGAAAAGATTTTTTATATAGTATGTAGTTCAATATAATTTTGTTAAATTGTTACATTAGTACAAGTTAAAACACATTCAGCTATTTCTCTCACTTTGGATTTTCATGAGAAAAAATTTAGATAGAATTTTGTAATAATCGATAAATAGTATTTAATAAACTAGGAAAATGTTTTAAATGTTCAGATCTGTGAATTTACATGATGTATTTGTTACAGTGTAATGAAAACGAGACAAACACATAAGCTAGAAAGAGCATTTTTAAAAAATTTTATTTAATTTGTGTTCATTAAAATAACAGAAGGGGAACCGATGTTTCTGCTCAAGTCACTATATGTTTATGTGATGCTCAGTGATGAACACATACATGTAGCAGTGACAGTATGTCAGTTGATTTGGACAGCAGAGGTCAGTGCTTTCCTACAGTTTCTAGCACAGTTTAGTGTCTTTACTTATTCCCACATCATGTATTGTACATGTGATCAGATTTTAAATCAGGCTTGTTAGATTAGGGAAAACTAAACACAAGGCGTGTGCAGTGCTGTGGGAGATAAAGGAAAGAATCCATTCTGACTATTTCTGGCCCTTTCATTCAATGTGGTGTTCATGAAAGCACTGCAAATGCTGTTAAAGCCCGGGGAAAGATATTATGTACAATGCTGATTATAAAGGCAAGCTCCAGAACAGCAAATGCTTTTCTCTTCATCTGGAAGAACCTCATCATTTAATTTTCCTCAGTCCCCCATCATTTCCATCTTTGTATTAAACTCAGAATTACAGAAGCAAACAATAGAAAAAATAAAAAATAATGAAGAAACATCCCTGTTTTCTTCATTTGTATCAGAATGACAGTCTTTTTGCTCGTCACTTGTTCACTCTATAATCCAGTCTTTATCTTTTGTTTATTTGTTTGTTCGTTCGTTCCTTTGTTTGTTTTGTGTTAAAAGGAGTTCAGTTTTTAACATACTTTACAGAGACGTCATAATGGAAGTGATTCCTTCAGGGTTTTATTCATTATCGCCAGATTGCCACTTTCCAAAATGTTTTTTTTTTTGGTTGAAATCCAATGAAATTTAAAAAAAAAAAACAGTAATGTATAAACTATTGGTCTTCAGTTGTCAGTTAACTGATCTGAAATGAAGGAATTGACGGCTTGAATGATTATTAAGATCAGTGGCTGTGATCTTAATTTGGAGGAAGGTCATAACAGAGAAAGAAACAAACAAATAACTAAATTCAACTGTGGAAGATAACAGCCAATGCCATTTATTGTCAAACTCTCAGGAGGACTTTAGCACAGTAATGATTAACCTACACAGATTCTTTCATCACCAAATGCAGTTATTTTACACTGTTACTCATGTACATGTGTTGAGGGCAGATTGTTAGTGATAGCTACTTTCACATCATCTCTTCATATTCTACAGAAAGGTGGATAAGATACAGACATTTCCTCAAAAATATGAATTTCATCATCATGATATTGTATGCACTGAATACAGACACTGGTGCTTAATTAAAAGTGATTATATTTATAGGAACAACTACAGCCTTATATCACCAAAACATCCTAATTCACTCTCAGCTCTACAGATCAGTTTGTTTCTATTCTATTTCTGTTTGATTTCCTATTTGTTGTCCATTTTAAGAAAGCTTAATAACGCTAAATTATAGTTTTGTATCAGAGCAGCGGATCAAGTATTGGAGGAAGAGAGGAATGAACCAGAACACACTAGAAGTCAGTCGTCTGTTCCGGGCAGAATGGTATGTTCCTGAACCGCCGGTGGGCGTGGCTTAGTCAGCTGGATAACTTCTGATTGGTCGGTTTCGCACGAGCTTTGGAGAAGTGTCTAGAAAGATGGAGAAGAGAGAGACGGAGTCCGCTGGTGATTATAAAAGCGAGAGTCAAAGCGTGTGTAACAAACAGCCGTCTACGAGCAGTGAGAGTTGCAGCAACGAAGAGGATCAAAGCGGCAGATTGAATAAGAGATAAAACATAATCTTCATACATTTCAGGAGTATAATAAATGTAAGTACGACCATTGAACTCCTCTATGACTGTGGTTATATGACAGGATTTATCATCTCTATTAAGGACACATGTTGTTATAAGGGAACTGGACAGGAGAATAATATTAAAATGCATTCTGAGTCCTCATTATAACTTTACAAAACGACCTTTTGTTCATTTTACTACTGGTAGAAGAAGAAATCATTACATGTGTGATAACTGGAATTAAATTGTGGTGCTCGAATAATAACTTTGAAACACGTGTATTTCTGTATTTGATTTTTTTTATTGTCGTTACTTATTTAATGAATAGTCTGTTGGTGTAAATTGATCATACAGATGCAAACTTTTAAAATGCACCTGAACCGACTTGTGCTTTTGTTTTCGTGTGTCATTTATAGACATCTGACAAAACGATCAAGATGTCCTCTGCTAAAGGAATTGCTGTTGGCATTGACCTGGGCACCACCTACTCCTGTGTGGGGGTGTTTCAGCATGGAAAAGTGGAGATCATTGCTAACGACCAGGGAAACAGAACAACACCCAGCTACGTGGCCTTCACAGATACCGAGAGGCTGATTGGAGATGCTGCAAAAAACCAAGTGGCCTTGAACCCCAACAACACCGTGTTCGATGCCAAGAGGCTGATCGGCAGGAAATTTGACGATCCGGTCGTACAGTCCGACATGAAGCATTGGCCTTTCCAAGTGACCAGCGATGGAGGCAAGCCGAAGGTTCAAGTCGAGTACAAAGGGGAGAAGAAATCCTTTTACCCCGAGGAGATCTCCTCCATGGTTCTGGTGAAAATGAAGGAAATCGCAGAGGCCTATCTTGGACAGCAAGTAACCAATGCTGTTATTACTGTCCCTGCCTACTTCAATGACTCTCAGAGACAAGCCACTAAAGACGCTGGAGTGATCGCTGGACTGAACGTCCTGAGGATCATCAACGAGCCCACAGCTGCAGCGATCGCCTACGGCCTGGACAAAGGCAAGAAAGGAGAGCGCAATGTCCTGATCTTTGACCTGGGAGGCGGTACCTTCGATGTGTCCATCCTGACCATCGAAGATGGCATCTTTGAAGTGAAAGCCACAGCCGGAGACACTCACCTGGGCGGAGAGGACTTTGACAACCGCCTGGTCAACCACTTTGTGGAGGAATTCAAGAGAAAGCACAAGAAGGACATCAGCCAGAACAAGAGAGCGCTGAGGAGGCTGCGTACAGCCTGTGAGAGAGCCAAGAGAACCCTGTCCTCCAGCTCTCAAGCCAGCATTGAAATCGACTCCCTGTATGAGGGCACTGACTTTTACACTTCCATCACCAGAGCACGCTTCGAAGAGTTGTGTTCGGACCTGTTCAGAGGAACGTTAGAGCCGGTGGAGAAAGCCCTGAGAGATGCCAAGATGGACAAATCCCAGATCCATGAAATTGTCCTGGTCGGAGGTTCTACGAGAATCCCCAAGATCCAGAAACTTCTGCAGGACTTCTTTAATGGACGGGAACTGAACAAAAGCATCAACCCAGACGAGGCGGTAGCTTACGGTGCCGCAGTCCAGGCCGCCATCCTCATGGGCGACACCTCTGGAAACGTCCAGGACTTGCTGCTGCTGGATGTGGCTCCGCTGTCCCTGGGCATTGAGACAGCGGAGGGCGGAACCCCCCCTCTCATCAAACGCAACACCACCATCCCCACCAAGCAGACACAAATCTTCAGCACGTACGCAGACAACCAGCCTGGGGTTCTGATCCAGGTGTATGAAGGTGAGAGAGCCATGACCAAAGACAACAACCTGCTCGGGAAGTTTGATCTGACGGGCATCCCGCCTGCACCACGCGGAGTTCCTCAGATCGAAGTGACCTTTGACATTGACGCCAACGGCATTCTGAACGTGTCTGCTGTGGACAAAAGCACTGGCAAAGAGAACAAGATCACCATCACCAATGACAAGGGCAGGCTGAGCAAGGAGGATATTGAGAGGATGGTGCAGGAAGCAGATAAGTACAAAGCAGAGGATGACCATCAGAGAGAGAAGGTTGCAGCCAAGAACTCCCTGGAGTCGTATGCCTTTAACATGAAAAACAGTGCGGAAGATGAAAGCCTGAAAGGCAAAATCAGTGAAGAGGACAAGAAGACGGTAATCGAGAGGTGTAACCAGGCCATTACCTGGCTGGAGAACAACCAGCTGGCCGAAAAAGAGGAGTTCGAACATGAGCTGAAGGAACTGGAGAAAGTCTGCAACCCCATCATCACTAAGCTGTACCAGGGAGGGATGCCAGCTGGAAGCTGTGGAGCTCAGGCACGATCCGCTTCAGGAGCAAACACCCAGGGACCAACTATTGAAGAAGTGGATTAAAAAAAAACTTATATGGACTTAATATGTGGACTTATGAGTAAAGGTTATGCCGAAGAGCGTCTGCCAAATGCCACAAATATTTACCGGGAAATGTTCAGGAAATAAGTGTTGTTAATATGATCCAAATGAGATTTAGGTTAAGTACTGTATCAAAGTTTGAGCTGAATATACATTGTAATACAAAGATTTATGCTATCTTCATGCTGTGAATGTATGAGTAGAGGTTAAGCTATTCACTGGAAAATGTTTGCGTGATATTTCCAGCTAGTATCCTCATATTAGATTTAATACTGTACCAGATTTTGGGCTAATTATACAAAGATTTATGCTGTAAATATTGGTGAATATATACTTTTATTTATGTACTTCTTGCTAATAAACTTTTAGATTACATGTCGAAAGATTGAATTTGTTGTCTCAATGTTCATTGTGGAAGAATTTTAAATGTACACATAAACACAATTCCCCTATGAGTGAGAACAGAAATAATAGAAACAAATGCTGCAAATATTGATGTGTATATCCAGTAACAAGTAGACCATAATAAATGTGGTTTTCTATTTGGACAGCAGAGGTCAGCATTAGCCTATAGTCACTGACTACTTGGCACAATTTACTGTTTTATATTCCCCATTTTAGTCTATTTGACTCTATTTAGAGTCTGTTGAATTAATTATATGAACATTAGTGGAGAATGCTGTATAAAACTACCAAAGCTGTGAAATGGTTTGGCCCACAAGAACATTTACAATGGTCCACAAAAACATATATTTATATGTATATATAAAATACCAACACAATTCTTGTAGCACTTATCTAAAATTCATGGATCTAATAAAGAAATATGCCTGTTTAATGCACTTTATATGAACAGCTACTATCTTAGTTACAAAATACTTCAGAGTTTTTCAACATAATCTCTACTTAAATCATATGTGGAATTACGATCGACTGTTTTGCCAAATTTAATTGTTCTGAAAAAACACAAATGTTTCCTCAAAACATGTCGGTTGTTACATTCTGTAAACATATATGACTATACAATGAACTTTGACTATTAAAAATTTTAAAAACCATTAAAAAAAAGACAATAAAAATCTTTGAAAAACTTTTTCCAAAACTGTTCTCACGTAATTTCATTCAAGCTTTTGAGCACATTAGACCAATCCAGTAAAAAGAAATTTCTGTAACACTTACATTTGACTAAAAATATACAAATATACAACAATGTGTCTTTGCATAAATGAATTGTGTCCCAAAATCTGCCCTTTGATTGTAAATGGGTTTTTGAGTATACAGGCTTTCTGTTTCTGTTAAATTCTGTCAGTTAATGTTTAAAATACATGACTATGTGACACAAACTGGAAAGAACAACCATTACACTATACTGCATTCTCACTAAAAGGTAATGTGTGAAAATTTTCCATCCATCTTCTTTACCACTTAATCCTTTTCAGGGTAACAGGGAAACCTGGAGCCTATCCCAGGGAGCATCGGGCACAAGCCGGGGTACACCATGGACAGGGTGTCAATCACATACACATTCGCACAATGTTGCCCAGGGTGCGCCCGCAGGCGAACATGCTAACCACTAACCACTTTTTATACTGAAATTTTTTTCAGTGTTAATCACAAAGATCCTACAGGTGCAGCAGATGAGATAGATTAGATTGAAAAATGCTTTAAGTATTGCTTTAAAGTTGTTTAGTTTAATAATTATTATTTTTTTAAATGTTCATATATTTATATATCTCAGTATATTTTTGTGACAAAGTTTTAAGTAGAAATTGAGACAAGGAAAGAAAACTATGAGAAAATGGAATTTGTTCAATATGTATTTCCGAGGGGAAAACTGAAAGTTTATATAATTGCATGTAATTTTTTTAACTGAAATCAGAGGCAGTATTCATCTATGACATTGTAAGATCTAAAATGTATGAAAATGGTATTTGACCATGTGTGTCTGAAAGCATGCATTCTCAGTGCACCTGTGTGGCTATTTAGACTGTGTTACTGTGAAAAAAAAATGTTTGCTTTCAAGTTGACCTTGTGATCGAAAGGAATCCTAAAACACCCTCCCAATGGTAGAAAGTAAAAGACACAACACCAAGCAGCTGACAAAAACGTCTCACCTCCTGCAAGAACATTACCAGCATTACCAGCTCTTATCCCCTGCCCAGTGGTCCTCTCTTTTTTCCTTTCTCCAGTACTGTGGATTAAATTTGACTTGGTTCTGATGGAGCAGAAAATAGTTCTCATCACCGGCTGCTCGTCAGGCATCGGACTCAGTCTAGCAATACATCTCGCATCAGATCCATCTAAAACATACAAAGGTAGTTATTGCACTGAATGAGGGATGCACGATACTTGTATCTGATTATTTGTTTGCTACGGAACTTGATTGTTAGATGGAACAACACAATATGGATTGTATTTTGCTTTGTGAATATTGTTTAGTATATGCCACCATGCGTAATCTGGATAAGAAGCAGCGCTTGCTGGAGAGTGTGAGAGACCTGCACAACGACACCATGGACATTCTGCAGATGGACATCACAGACCAGCAGTCCATAGGGACAGTCCAGAGAAGCATCACAGAGGGCCGAGTGGACATACTGGGTGAGAGAAAAAAAATAATAAGGCTCAGTAAAACCTCAACAACACATAAGACTTAAATATAATACAGCTGGATGTCAATTATATCGGTTTGTCTTTAAAGGTCTGGAAACACAACCTGAAAATAAGACAGAAATTACAGGAGCACGCATTATAATATGTTTCTAAACTGTGAAGGAATTACAGTACTTTTTCAGAACTTAACAATTTTATAAAGCTTGCAAAGCATTGTTACCAAACTACAGCGGCTTCAAGGACATACCCATATTAAATGACATTATTTATCAAATCTGTCTGTATCTGATACCAGTTGATTTAAAAATGGCTACACTGAAAAGAATTTAAGATACACGTTCTGGTATATTTGTTTGCTGTAATAAACATTTTCAAAAAATAAATCTTCAGGGTCCCTCTGGAGGATGCTTAAAGGAACCTTTGAGTGTTTTTCTATCAAAGAGGACTGCAAGTAGAACTTATTAGCTAAGAAATCCATTTTTCTAACAGTGTACAGTTGCCACAAATCGATTATGACAGATTATAACAAATGTGCATGGTTTGGGCTTGGTTTCCTTAATTGGAGCAATTAATCTGTAATTATAAGTGTCTGTTGACCCCCGCCCCCCAACCCCCCAGTGTGTAATGCAGGTGTGGGGCTGATGGGACCTCTGGAAGCACAATCAGAAGACATTATGAGAGGAATCCTAGAAGTGAATCTGCTGGAAAGGGAAAAAAGGGCCAGGGGGCCGGGGAGGCCGGGGGGGAGGAAAGGAGGAGGGCGGGGGGGGGGGGGGGGCGGGGGGGGGGGGGCAGGGATGAAATTTTTTTTTTTATTTTTATTGGTTTTTTATATTTTTTTTTTTTTTGTTTGTGGAGGGCAACCACAAAAAAAACACACAATGCACAAAGTTTTTGGGGGTATGGAGGAAAAATAAAAAAAAAAAAAAAAAAACAAAAAACAAAACCAAAAAAACACAACCGGGGGGGTGTTTTTTTTTTTTTTTTTTTTTGGGGGGAGCAAAAAAGGGTTTGTTGGGGGGTTTTTTTTTTTTTTTTTTCCACTTATTTTCCATTATCTTACATATAGACATAAAATGCATATAGAATATAGAATAAAACAATTCCAAGTTTGAAACAAGTAAAATGATCTATAAATATGCTTAATTAATATTTGATTAAATTAGATGAATTTGCCTGCATTCAACATATTTGTATATGATGTAAATTTTTATAGTGCTTTCTCTTTTTTGATGGCAGTACTATAGCTGTGTGTGTGTGTGTGTGTGTGTGTGTGTCTCAGGTCTTCCCTTTAATGAAGTGTACTGTGCTAGCAAATTTGCCATAGAGGGTGTCTGTGAGAGCCTGGCAATCCTGCTACAACAGTTCACTATCCAGTGAGTTCTCTGTGTTTATTTGAGTGTGTTACTGACAAATATGAGACTCATTATATTAGAACACCAGAGACATAACACTAAATATTCACTTTAATGAGAAATTTCTATCAATCTTCATCGATCTCCTAAGTTGAAAGACACCATAGATGATGGTTCCATACATTCCATACTGACTCATATATTTCTGTAATGGTCATACATTGTTTCTTTGTTTTGTTTTGTTTTGATTACATAGTTACTAATAGAGATCGGGTAAATTGTGAATTTGGAGGTGCAAAAGCCCTACTTCTTTTATCCACGTTATTATTTAAGTTTCCATAAGAACACATGATGGATATGACTTTTCAAAGGTTAAATGCTTAATCTAATTAAGTAAGCCCTGAGTGGCCGGATCCTGTTTCTTTTAGATATTTGTAGTTTCTCTGTTTTATTTGTTGTTGTTGTTGTTGTTGTTGCTGTTGTTGTTTAAATGGGCAAGAAAGATACAGTACATGACACTGTAAAGCCTTTAAACTAGTCGGGAAAGAAACACATTTTACTTTAATGTTTAAAAGTCCAGTTGACATCACAGAAGGAAACATTTTACAGTTTTAACATTAAAACGTTTCTCTAAAGAGCCAATGTCAAATGTATTGCATTATTATAAATATCATCACCATTATGCCATTCTATGATCAACACTACTATCAAATTATAGTCTGGAACTCCACAATTAAATCTTTAGTAAATTTGCCTTAACAAAAAAATCAATGTTTAATCTTAAGTGTAAAACATGGACTCAGAATGCAAACATGCTATCTACTTCAAAAAAGAAATTCAAATTCAAATCCACTTTCCCATGATGCAGTGTGAGTCTGATAGAGTGTGGGCCAGTGAATACAGACTTCCTGAGAAACCTGAAGAAGACAGAGGTGACTGACGAGTCTGTGGAAGTGGACGCGCACACACGCCATCTGTATGAGATGTACCTGCAGCACTGCGAGAAGATGTTTCAGAATGCAGCACAGGACACTGATGACATTATTCAGGTGAGCCCAGGTGACACCATTTGCATTTACATTTATTCATTTAGCGGACACTTTTATCCAAAGCGACTTACAAATAAGGAAATACAAGCAAAGCGATATATCAAGCGGAGAACAATACTTGTAGTGCTGTCATACAAGATTTTTAAATTGAGTTCTAGAGAAGCAAAGTACACAGATTAAAGGCTTTTTTTGTTTGTTTGCTTTTAAGGAAAATGTGGGGTTGGCATTATAGGGGTTAGTTGGGTAAGTGCTCACAGAAGAGGTGGGTCTTTAGCTGTTTTTTGAAGATAGAGACAGATTCTGCGGTCCGGATTGAGGTTGGAAGTTCATTCCACCACTGAGGGACGGTTAGTGTGAAGGTTCTGGAAAGTGACCTTGAGCCACGCTGAGTAAGCACTACTAAGCATCGGTCGTTAACCGATTGCAGATTGCGTGAGGGAACGTAAGCCTTCAGGAGAGAGTCGAGGTAGGAGGGTGCTGTTCCAGACAAGGTCTTGTACGTGAGCATCGAGGCCTTGAATTTGATACGGGCGGCTACAGGAAGCCAGTGGAGGGAGATGAAGAGGGGTGTGATGTGGGTTCTCTTGGGCTGGTTGAAGACGAGGCGTGCTGCTGCATTCTGAATCATCTGAAGGGGTTTGATGGAGCTGGCTGGGAGACCCGAGAGTAGTACGGTGCAGTAGTCCAGTTTTGATATGACAAGAGCCTGGACTAGTATCTGTGTGGCCTGTTCAGTGAGAGAGGGTCTGATTCTCTTGATGATATACAGAATGAACCTACAGGATCTTGCAGTTGTTCAAATGTGTGGATGAAGAGAATCTCAGATTCTGCCAAGTTGAGCTTAAGGTGGTGTTCTTTAATCCAGTCCGAGATGTCAGACAGGCAAGCAGAGATTCGTGCAGAGACAGATGGATCATCAGGCTGGAAGGACAAATAGAGCTGGGTGTCATCAGCATAGCAATGATATGAGAAAACACCATACAAGTAGATATGTAAATACACCATGATGTTGACACCGGTGAGAAGCTCTGTTAGGATGTGGTTTGAATTTTAACTCCATATTTTTGTGTGAAGGTATGCTCCAGATTTGACATAATATATACTTCCGCATCATTCTCTCTGTATATAGTATTTGTTTTATTCTACAGCAGCTCTGATTGTCCCTTAGGTCTTTAAGGAGGTGATCCAGGCTCAGTGTCCAGTCTTCAGGTACTACACTAACAGCGCTCTTCTCCCTCTGAGTAGCCTCAAGCTGACTGCGCATGATGGCTCACAATACATCCGAGCCATGAGTAGGCTTATCTTTTCATCCGATGAAAATGCAGGCAAACTGAAATAACACCACACGTCAGTTCCAAGGTGTTCAATTCTATTTTATTTAGTGAAGTTATATAATCAGGCCTAGTTTGCTTCAGTTCTAATCTCTTGTATGTGATTATTATACTGTACACGCTTATATTTTGACACATGCTTGTTGTCTAGCTTGTTGTTATACATGCATGCGGATGTATAACCAAAATCTTTTCCTACTGAAATAAAAAAGCACAACGATCACAGCTTGTGTTTTTATTGATACCATAATTCCAATTCAAATTTTATTGATCACATACACAATCACACACAGTACAACATGCAGTGAAATGCTTCATGGCTGTCCAATAGAATTGACATAAACCAGAATCCACTTCTATATAGGTAGGAAAAGAAAAATATAAAAAGTGGTATTCAGTGGTAATTCAGTGGTATGTGCAGCGTTTTAGATATTGGGTGGCAACAGGGGGAAAAGAGCACAGTGTATATACCAAATATACCAGTATATACCAAATATATTAATTATGGCAAAATGAATAGCTACATTACTGTACTGATTTTTATAGTGGGACTTCAGAACAGTTTAAATCAAGTTAGTAAGTTAGATTCATTATTCTGATTCATTAACCCTTTATTGCATGGTGTTGCCATATGACAACAATTAATTTATCTCCAATTTTTTGATAGGCAATAAAACAAAACTACTATTTTCCTATGTAATTGGAAAAGGGAGATTTATCTTTGACATAACAGAAACTGCCACGTCACATGACCAGGAAATGCTGTTTGCACTTCCTTTTCTGCAATTATATGGCATGGTGAAAGTCATCATCAGAGGGCTCTCAAAATTTGAATAATTTTTCAATATTTAGGCAAAAGTACTTAAAAGGGAAAAAAAAATTGAGACAAGTTAAGGTTTGTTTTTGTCATTTAAACAAATTGATATATTTTGAGTATTCTGTTAGGGGACTTAATGGTTAGCAAATTTTGCCTCGTATCTCTGGGGTTGGGAGTTCGAATCCTACCTCCACCCTGTAGAGTTCACATGTTCTTTTTCTTTGGGGTTTTCCTCTAGCTACTCCAGTTTCCTCCGTCAGTCTAAAGACATGCATGGTAGAGTGATTGGTAATTACAAATTGTCCATAGTGTGTGTGTGTGTGTGTGTGTGTGTGTGTGTGTGTGTGTGCGCGCGCGCGCAATTGTTCTCTGTTGTGGTGGTGTCCACCACCTTGTACCCTGAATTGCCTGGACAGGCTCCAGGCTCCCCGCAACAATGTATAGGATAAGCGGTACAGAAAAGGGTTGGATGGAGTATTCTGTTAAATGGTTAAACATAATTGTTGCAATAACATGCAATAATGGAACCGCGGTATGTGCATTCATGAATTAAAACCTACACAGCAAAAAAAAAAAAAAAAAAGACACTAATATTCTCTAATAGTATATTGATATTTTTTGACATTCAAAGTAAGAAAACTATTGTTGACAATTTGCAATTGCACCTTATTTTCTAAAGTTTATGTTTCAAGAGAAAAAAATAATAATTCAAAAGAAAGACTTCAAAAGATACTTCACCCAAAACATACTGGATTTAATTTTTGTATGTATTTTGAGTGAGTAAATCCATTCAAATACTATCTACAAAAACAATAAAATCAAATTATTATTTTTTTACATTGAACTAATTCAAAAAAATCAATTCAATAAATTCAATAAAATATTTCTCGATGTAAATGCAATAATGAATGCAGTAGAGGGTTAAGTCCACACTTGCCTCCAGGCAGAAAAAAAAACATAAAACCCTCTCTCACTCATACAAGAATATAAAATAAATGTACAAATACTTTGCTTAAACTGATATATATGAACCTCCTGACTTCACGTTACTCCTCTCAGAGACTCGTCAACTCTCATTCTGCTCCTCACACTTTTGTTTCTCTTAATCTGGATTTGTTTTGGTCACATTTCCCAGCAAGAAACGTCAGATCCATGGGAAACAGTATGTTCTGACTCAAGGTCTGAACAAAATCACATATAACGTGTTCTCAGTACTTCATGGCCAACTATGTTTGGCAGTTGCTTTGTCTATGGAATTCCTGCATGTTTACATTACAGAGAAGTTTTCTCAGTCAATGCGCCAATACTCTCCATCCACCTGTGAATGAAGAGGCAGCAGGGGGCGCTGTTACACTGTGCAGAGAGAAATAATGCATTCATTATTATGGTTGGAACCTTCCATAAATAAGCAATTCTCAAATTGCATAAAACGTAGGCAAATCTATACCTTGTTATATCGTTTTTGTATTAGTAACTTCTAGCATGCATAAATGTAAAGATCATTAAAGCCAGCAAAACAATTGAATCATGTTTATAGGGAGGATGACAAAACACAAAAAATAATCATAATAATCACACTGTCTTAGTCCTGCTTTATTTATTTCACATACACATGTATAAACACAAGAACTACTAGTGTTACTCTTGGCTAGTGGTAATGCTATTTATGATGATCTTACCTGTGGTTTGTGTCCAGTTCTGGCTTTAGTACGTGCTGAATTAATGCTGGTGATTCTTGATGCTCTGTTCAATTTATTGAATCAATTCATAAGACCATGATCACAAATAGTACTGTTCACTAATGTAATGAATTGTAAAATTACACTAGAGATTAAATGTGTTTTAATGCATGTATATTTTATACATATATAATCTGTAAACATGTAGAGGGCAAACTGCATTTTGAAAATGAACCAGATATTTCAAGCACATCATCCTTTTTCACATCCACTGATATGTGACACTTCAGCCAGAAAGGTATCTGCTTAAATACAGGGTAAAGCGGAGTCTGTTCTCATTCCGTATTTAGTTACTAACTTTGTAAGGATCCTCAAACCTAATGTGCACTTTAACTCAGAGCACTGAAGACATTTTGTATTTTGTCCGTTGACAGAAATTTGCCTCAGATCTCTAGTACATCTCTAGTGTACTTATTGTTTTAGTCTAAAACGTAATTAGGTTTCCTTGAATCATTTTAAAGGTACTACTATATCTACATTTCCAGGTGAGCGTTACATATTAAAGGTATAAAAGATAAGTACCAACAATACAGTGTAATTGGTACTAAAAGTGTATGAATAAGGACACAAGATTCTAATACTGAATTTTAAAAACTTTTATTGTTGTGTTTGTTGTGTTCTTTTCTTGTCCTGTTCCTTTCACCTCTCTCTCTCTTTGTTTCTTTATTAAGAAATTATATTTACACATCACATATAGTCCAGAATAATACAGATACTATACAGATACAGATACAGTACCAAGCAACTTAACAAACACACACACACACACACACACACACACATATACACTTACACCTTTCTAGAGAAGAGAGACAGTTAATTACATGTCTGAGTCCTCTTTACAATTACATTTACATTTAAGGCATTTGGCAGACACCCTTACCCAGAGCGACTTACAGAAGAGCTTTAAAGTCTCTATCAATAAATACATCCTGATACTGGTTCACTAGGTCACGAACTAAGAATACAGTTGGTCTAAAAAGTCTGTTGGAGATAAAATATAATAAGAAAAGCACACAGACCACACAATTTTTTAAAAGTACTTCAAGAAGATGTAGGTCTTTAGATGCCGTTTGAAGAATTCCTGCGACTCAGCTGTTCAGACATCAAGGGGAAGTTTATTGCACCACCTAGGTGTCAGAGCAGGGAAGAGTCTTGATGCATGCCTTCTTTGTACCGTGAGAGACGGTGAGGAGGGGACATGGTACAGTGCGGGGTGTGATATGTGCTTTGTGGTAAGTGGGTGCTGGTCTGCTTTTGGCTTTGTAGACAAGCAACAGTGTTTTAAATCTGATGCTGGAAGCTACAGGAAACTAAAGAGAGTGTAGCAATGGGGTGGTGTGGGAGAACTTGCGGAGGTTGAAAATAAGTCATGCAGCTGCATTCTGGATCAGATGCAGAGGTTGAATGGTGTTCAGAGGCAGACTTGCAGTAATCTAGTCTCGAAATGACAAGGGACTGAACAAGCACCTGAGTGGCCTGTGTGGATAGAAATGGACAAATCCTTCTGATGTAGAGGAGAATTCAACATGAGTGTGTCAGATTAGCAATGTGAGAGGAAAAGGAAAGTTGACTGTCCATGATTACTCCAAAGTTGTGTGCAGTGACTGAAGGTGAGAGAGATCACAAGATCTTGACGTGGAAATAAATCACGCGGGATGATAAGCAGTTCAATTTTGCTGGGATTAAGTTTCAACTGATGAGCTGCCATTCATGATGAGATGTCTGCCAGATATGCGGAGATCTGAGCAGAAACATGAGTGTCTGAAGAAGGGAAGGGGAGGATGAATTGAGTGTTATCTGAATAGTGGTATGAAAACCCATGTGATGAGATGAACTCACCAAGAGATCAAGAATAGAGCGCGGACAAAAGAGGACCAAGTACTGAGCCTTGTTGGACACCAGTGGAGGATCTACATGGAGCAGATTTGGATCCCTTCCACATCATCTGATATGACCGACCTTCCAGGTAGGAAGCAAATCATTGCCTTGCTGTGCCACAAATTCCAAGACGAAGCACTGTGGTCTTTAAAGAGACAGTTAATATTAAACAATGTATTCAAATTATTGGGGTTTTTTTCAGAATGTAATGTAAAATATACAACGTAATGTTTTCTTTATGTGTAAAAAAAAAACATCTAAAATGAAAAAATTAACAGCTTATTTTAAGTGCTTATCTTGACATCATTGTTGTAATAGCAGATTATATCTTTGAGATGGAAAGATTCATTAACTTTCACAGGTTTAAAAAATGTAATCCCTTAAAGTCCGAAATCTAACTAAATTAAAATTTTAATTGAATTAATGACATTTCATATGACGTATTTCAGATATTTTCATGTAGCGTAATCATTTCAGGTACGCCCTCTAGCGGAGATTAAAACCGGATGGGCGGGGCGTTCACTTCTGACCCCTCCCCCTTTACGTCGGCTGGTAAAGTGTACCACAGTGTGTGTTGGACTCTCATTATCATGAGAGTCATCCTCTCCAGCCGGCAGTAATTAATGCAGGACAAATTGTTGTTTATTACACTGAACTAATGGCAACAAAATCTACCCAGCTTTTTCTTCGAGCACTTACTGAGATCTCCAGTATTTTGAGAAAAAACTCAAACCAACCCACCATCAGGTATGAGCGAATTGTGATTTTTAAATCTAATAATTATATACATATATAAATATAATAAGAAATTACACACGACGATAAATCGAACAAATGTACTTGAGTGAATTGTGATTTATAAATAATTAACTTGGGCTCTTTTTTTAAATTATATGCCTACTTATACAGGCTACATAAGAATTTATTTACTGGCTTAATGGTAAGACATTTATTCATAAATATGGCTCGATCTTGTAATATTTTAGACGCTTTCCTTAGGGCAGAATGTATATTTTTTTGTGTTTCTATGCTGTTGTTATTTTTATTATTATTATTATTATTATTGTTGTTGTTGTTGTTGTTAATGAAATTATCTCTTATTGTTTGCTAATTATTACTTGTTAATCCAACATCTTAAAAATTATGAACTGGGTTTTAGTCATTCACTTAAAGCCAATACATGTCTTTTTTTTTCTTTCAGCATTTAAATTTCTGCTTTTTTCATCCACCTGAATGAATTATGTAGTGTGAGGGTTTTATTTGTATTTTTTTGGTACATTTTATTCTACATGTTTACATAAACCAGACGCCCTAATTCCCCTCTGGTGCTGTAGTCTAAATGTTGTAATTAGTATCATCTATCTATATTCCTGATCAGGCGCCTGTCGGCCAAAATTGCATTCCACGTATCCATGGTTTCAGGTTATTCACATAATACTAAGGAAGTGGGCTCTGATTGGTTGGATGGTGGAGAACGTGAGGTCTGATTGGCTGTGCGCTCTTTGCTTACTCCCTTTTGCTACCAGTGTGACGCGCTGTTTTGCCCTTAATGTTTTTTCCTCCCTTAAAGTCGCAAGATGTTTGTGCATCCACAGGTTTAGAGTGCTCACATGGTTTTACTGTCTAATGTGGTACGTGCAGTTGAATGCAAATAACACACACACCTTTCTTTTTACTATGTCAATATTTATTTGACAACAATATTGTAACTAATGTATGTAGAGAGAGAAAGTTGTAAAGAAAGTGTTTCATTGTCAAAAAGGTTTTCTCGTCTTGTTTTGTGTTAATTATCCAACAGAGGTTGGATACAAGTTATTAGTAAAATCCATGTAAAATCCATGAAATCTAACATGTCTTGTTGATCTAAATTAAACTTTTGTCATATATATTTTCACCAAAAGGTGAACAAACCAAAGCACAATTGTGGCTTATTGGATGATGAATACTATGTACTTTTATATATAATTTTTTTCTTCTGCCAGATGTTTGAGCTCATTTGGTGTGTTAGGAACACCAAGTAACAGCTTAACGCTGTTTCCTGTGATGTTACAGTCTGTCCCCACTCGCAAGTTCATTAACCTGGCTGTCCCCATCTTAGCACGAAGAATGGAGTACTCTGAGAACAGGACTATTAGGTGAGAGAGTGTACACACACACACACACACACACACCATTTTGTATACACAAGCAAACCTTTGCAAAAAGGAAATAATGAAGTGTTTCTCTCCAGTTACTCAGTGGAGCAGATCTTCAGCGTAGTTGCCAATGTGGACCAGTATCACCAGTTTGTGCCTTGGTGCAAGAGGTCAAAGGTCATAAAGAGGAGGAATGGGTATGTGCAAGTCGAACTGGAAATTGGATTCCCCCTATTATGGAACGTTATGTATCTGACGTCACAGTCATCCCTAATCACCAAGTCCGGGTAAGGACTAGTGCTCTTGAGTTTTGAGTCAAATATACAAATTTGTGAAAAATGAATATAGGCTGTATTTACCGTTCAAATTCTCTACAGAGGAACACCAGAGTTGAGATTGGTATTTTGCTATGCTTCTTATCTTACAATTGGTATGATAAATATGCTGGGAGTGGCAGGACTGGAGGTCCTGTAGACCTTTGTTTAACCCATCACTTTGTGTTCAAGCTGCAGGATGAGTAAAAGATATTAATCCAAACTGTGTTCAAAAGTGAATGCTGTGTATGCTATTCTCACTCTCACATGAAGTATAAAGTGTGTTAAAAGCATGAAAATTTCCAGTTTTTTAAAGATATGTACCAGGATGCTGTATTACTCAGATACGTTTGATAATACAATTTTATAAGTGACCACAGCTGGCAGAAAAAAAATGAGTATCCATCTATATATTAATGTTTATGTATTTATTTGTCTGTAGAGTCAGCAAATTGGATTTCATGGTTAATTATTTTATATTCTTATGTTCAAATTTTTTGTTTTTGTATAAAAACATTTTTTTTAATTTTGGGGATTTTTAGGTAATTTAATAGGTAAACCATTACCATATTTACATTGCAGTATTGATTTTCTCTCATTTGAAACCTTTCCCCCACTGTCCGTTTTGAATATTTTTTTTTTCTACTTTAACCACTGAGTGTGTGTGTGTGTGTGTGTGTGTGTGTGTGTGATATTATACTGACTACAGCCTTTTTGGTCTAGTTTTGTTATAGCTGAGTGTGACTGTGTGTGTGATTATGTTTTAGGCCGTGTGTACAGACGGATCACTCTTTAGTCACCTTGAGACGTTGTGGCAGTTCACACCTGGTTCTGGGAACCAAGGAGATTCCTGTAACGTGGAGTTCTGTGTATGTTTTTTTGCAATGTGAAATAAGCTGTTCATTATTGATTTAGGTCACTGTGTTCAACAAAACACACACTGCCAGTCAAAGTTTGTTATTTATTTATTCATTCATTCATTCATTCATTCTATTTATTTATTTATTTATTTATTTATTACTTATTTTTATTTTATTATTGTATTTTTGCTTAAACTTCAAGAAATAGATTCCTCCTAAATATACTCTAGGATTCGAAAATGTAAGAAATAGGGATGAGAAAACTGAGAAATGTTTGTGATTATCCAGTTGGGTGGGGGGGTGTCGTAATGAGAAAAAGGCCCATCTGGATCCCTCTAATAAGGCACTTGTAGCACATAACATATTTGCCTTATACTTACTACTGTTTAATATTACCTGTAAGACAAATCACAGCTTATAGTAATTTACAAGTGGTCTTCACCAAATGTGTGCACTAACAGTGCTTTAATAAAGGACTCCTTTAATTTCCTATTAGAATCTGAGTGGGTTAGATTTGATTTAGGGATTTGATAGAATGTGTTTATTTTGATTTATTTAATTAATTATCAATAGTGGGATAACTTTTATTTATTTATTTATATATATATATATATAACACTTTTTTTTGTATACTTTTGACACTTGTCTCTGTTTCCTGCTCTCAGACATCTCTTAGCGCATAGCTGAAGCAGACGTACAGATTAGAAGAGATTAAGTGGTTATTTTTACTAGGTTGGGTCACTTTCAACTGCCCCTGAAATATACAGCAGTGGAAGTGTCTGGCATAAAAGCAAAGAGACTCTGTAACCTGTACTATAACTAGGATTACCTCCAGCTACACTTTCGATAATCTTGGGACAGAGAACATGCCACTAGGGGTTTTGTAAGAGATTTATGGGTTCATTCATGGCTCTTACAGTATGAGATCAGATAAAAGGCCACTGGAGATACATTGAATGTATAACAGCATTATATTATAACATCGACATCCTAACTAAACACAGTAATAATTTAATTACATTTTGAAATTTGTTGTCAAGAGATTTGTTAGAACTTAAAGATGATGTTTAAAATGTTTTTAAGGCCATGCCAGAACATCTGCTCAGCTTGTCTTTTATTTTAAAAAGGAACTTACAAGTCATTCATAGGCAGTTGAGGGCTCTACAAAAACCACACATTTAATGCTTGTTCTCTTGCACTCTTTGCCTCTGTAGGTGACATTTGAGTTCAAGTCCCTGCTCCACTCTCAGTTAGCTACAGTGTTTTTTGATGAGGTGGTTAAACAGATGGTGAAGGCTTTTGAGATCCGAGCAGCCAAGCTTTACGGCCACCCTCAGGAGACCGGCAGCAGGATGAGAGCAGCCTGAGAGCTCTGCTGTGAGGGGGAAAAGGTCCATCCATCCATCCATCTTCTACCGCTTACTCCTTTGGGGGAAAAGGTGTCTCAGGGGAAAAAAGGACTTTATAGAAGATTTATCAAAGTCACAATCACAATGTTTTAGCTCCAAAGATGTAATATTTTCCAGGATCCTGGACTCGTGCTGCTCACTTGTGCATACTTCTATGTGTACAGACACCCACGAACATGGCTTTTTATATATCACAATATTTTATTAAAATATTTTTATTTTACATGGAGTGGATTTTTTTTGTGTGTGTGGAAATTAACACTTGAGAGATTTAAAATGTGAAATGATTAACAGAAATTGTTCCTGGCTTCTGATTACATTCATTTACACTCACTGTAAATGTGAGTTGTTGTTGTTGTTATTATTATTATTATTATTATTATTATTTTCCCCAAGCATACATTTGTGTGCATTTCATTTTTCAGATATTTATTAAGTGTTTGATCAGACGTTTTATATATATATATATATATATATATATATATATATATATATATATATATACCTCATTGTCACCTCAAGACTGCAGTTTGTGCCAGTTTGCCATTTTGTTTAAAGATATTTGCACAAAGTTGTATAGCACACACTTTTTCAGTGTTTATTACAAAAGCTCATCATGTGTCTTTTCAAAGTGTATTTAGCCTTATCAGCTTATTATTATTATTATTTTTAGAACGTTATAACTCGAACACTCTGCTTCTTTTGTGAAACCTGGTGGTGTTCCAACTCACATAATGGTTGGATCAGTTATGTAAGCATTCCAACAGTGACCACAACAGCAAAAGACACACCCGCCTTTCTTCCACAAGCCAATAAGATTCCTGAAACCTCTGTCTGTCTACGCTCAGGGTTTGATTCTGTATTCTGCAACCCACCTCTCACCAATAAACTATTTTATGGCAGAGAGGAGCCACTTGAATTTTAATGCAATGCTTTAAGAAACAGCAGACATTTGTACTGTTAACGTTCAAGTGTGAAGGCTACTGGATTAAGAGTGCCCCCTTGTGGAGACAATTCAGACCGCTAACCAGAAGGGATTTTAATGGTAAAAACACACACACACACACACACACACACACACACACACAACCCCTCTGTGATTCAAAGCTGATTGTGCTAATGTGTCCTTTTGATATACTTCTGACCTGCAGAATACAAGAAGCCCTTTAAGGTAGAAATTAAACGTTCACAAGCGTGTCCAGTGCAATCAAGGAACTGATTTTTATTCATTTTATTACATTTACACACTTTTTTTACTCAGTTATAGCAGGATGTGGGCTTTATATCACTTTATACTTCTTTGACACAAACCTTAAATGTAGGTGTAAAAAAATAATAAATAATTAAATGGAATGGCACTACATATTACACAGGTTTTTAATAACACAGCCAGCCAAAACGGCACAATACCAATATTACATTTAGACAGCAGCATTGGCTAATGATCGATGACTTATAAATGTTATGGACAATGCCCTGGCACTGTGAACTTTAAAAAAAAATACATCAAAAATACTAACATTTAGGCATTTTCAAAAATAGAAACTTCCTCTTCTATTTCTAAATGTAGTTAAGTTATTGCACTAGTTGGTTGCTAATCACAAACTTCTCACCCAAAGCTGCAGAAAGACACCATAATCTAAAGAAAAAGTCTAATGAAGGCTCTTCATCAACAGCCCAGGTGAACTGTAATAATTTTCATAACTGCTGTTGTAAATATGTGCAAGTTAAAGCTCTATATTATCTTACTATTTGATCATTAACATTTTCACAGCATTACAGGACATATACTCACATTTGCCATCACTGGATTAATGGACTGACGAATAGAACAACAACATATTCACAGTTAAGCTGCTTAAGACGAAAAGACACATGACCCTCCCCCCCAGAGGTCTAAGCTGGTCGAAGTGGTGATGATAGGCTGATGGTATGGTTTCCACGGTTACATGGACATGTGTTCAGGCAGGACGTAAGAGATGTCGTCCCATGGGTGACGGTACAGACCCTGTTTCAGCCGCTTCTGGTCCAGATAGTGGCCTGAGGGCAGTGAAGGGATTGAAGAAGAGACGGCGTTAGCACTGTGCACTTACCACAGAGCTTATGAGATACACAGAATACCAAGAAGTAATAATCACACGGAAATCATCAGCTAATATAGTTCAAACGTAATTCTGATGCATTTTAACACACAACCCCGGCACACACATACAGTACTATCAGTATTCAGGAAATGTGGTGTTGTCTGTAACCATTTCCTGTTTCCCCTGGGGTATACATATATATGATATGATCATACCACCACCATTGAGGTGTTTCCAAATCTCCAGATTTTGTTCCAGACTTATTACTGGAAGAATCGTAGTGCTGTTATTCTCCAGTCAAGTCTATAAATTCTGGTTGGTGCCAGGGTTGTGCAAAAAAAACAAAACAAACGGCACTACTAAAGAAAATGTTTCTAAAAATTGCGATAGAAGAAAACTACAGGGTGTTCCACAATGTTTGTGCATTATTCATTTCTGCTCAGTTTCATGAAGAGTGCCAATAATTCTGGAGTTGATCATATTACTGATAAAGCACATTAAATATACAGCACTGACCAATAAATCCCATGCTGCGTCCTAAGACGAAGATCCCATTCAGTGCTCCGATCTCCACAAACTCATCTGCTTCGTCCCTGTAACGATGAAGAAACAAGGTGAGAAAGAGAGTTTAGGATCATGCAGGAAGGATCGCTGCCATCGGAGCTCTGCGCAAATGTGTGCAGCTCTTATGCTGACCGTGTAAATCCTCCACATGTTCTGAGCAGATCCACGAAGGCCACGCCAATAAAGCCATCTACGTTCAGGATAAGGTTGGGTTTCTGCGGGGAGACAGAGGTACAGAGATTTTATCACTTAATAGCATGATTTGCACAATCAGGAGTCTTAAGAAGGATTCTAAGTACATTCACAAATGCTGGCATTGTACCTTGGAGGTGGTGATCTTTTCCACATCCAGTGCATAATCAAGTAGCTGGCTAGAAGGAAAGTGCTGCTTCACAAAGTCCTTCAGGATCTGCACCCTCATGTCAGGATTATTGATCTGAAAGACAAAAACAGTACAAGATAGAACCATGAATTATGATCCTTCTATTCGGTCACCCAAAAGACACCAGGTTCCCTTCTGAGTCTTGTTCCTCTCAAGGCTTCTTCCTCATGCTGTCTCATGGTAGGTTTCTTTTCCATTGTCTCTTGCTTTTTTTTTTTTTAAGGGCACTCTAAATATAAATCTACATCTGGATTGTAATAAACATGAAAAATTATTAACACCCAAAAAATTCAGTGTCGTGAAAATAAGCACGTTTATGTAGTATTTCCTATTATAAGATTAATAATAAAGTTATTTGATAATAAAGCTATTGAAGTTACGATGAAATTACATTTAAAGCTTAAACTGACTAAAAAAACAAAACCTTATTTGACTAATAATAATCTCATAATAAGAAATATTAGATATATTTGCCCATATTTACTATCTACTTGTTAGAGAAAATTCCTCTGAAATCCATGCAAAATTTGCATGATTGGACTGGAGTCCCTTACAGCAGCGGTCCCCAAACTTTTTTCCCCCACGGACCGGTTTAATATCAGACAATATTTTCACGGACCGGCCTTTAAGGTGTGGCGGATAAATACAACAAAATAAAATGATACGACTGGCATAAAAATATTATTATTCAAATATAAAATAAACGTGAATCCAATGTCACGTGACCGAGACAAGCGTCTTGACTTGCGTCAAGAGCGAGTCGTAGACGGATGTAACGGAGAGAATCCGGTTATTTTTCAGAATAAAACATCATTCAGACTCCGATAATAAATAAAACGGAAATAATGCAAGTTATTTATTCTTTTTGTGCGGCCTGGTACCAAATGACCCGGGGGTTGGGGACCCCTGCGTTACAGTGTGTATTCCTGCTTCCTGTCCAGTGTTCCCAGTATAGGCTCCACATCCACAGCAATACTGACCAGGATAAAAGTGCTTACTGAAGATGAATGTATTAAAGTAAAACTGTGCAACAATCTGGGCTCAGAAAACCACAACAGCGAGCTCTCACTTAAAAGGAAGACGATAAAGAAATCCCAAGACCATGACAGTAGACATCACTGCTACAAAAGCAGGTGTAACTGAGTAACTCCTAGGTTTCCTATGTTGTGTTTACTCACGGATTTGACTCTGTGCCCAATGCCCATGATCAGTTTGCCATCTTTCTTCATCTTGTTGACAAACTCCATGGGCAGCATGCCGCTGTCAAAAGCCTTGCTGAACTGCTTAGCGGCAGCATCCAGAGCCCCACCAAACCGGTCACCCTAAACACATAGACACAATACAAATGTAGCAAATGTAGCTGCATAAGAACTATAGTAATACCATTAAAGAAACTGGTCTTACGATGGTAAGAAGGCCAGATGTGAGGCTGGAGATGAGATCTTTCCCTGCACGAGCACACACGATGGTGTTATGAGCTCCAGAAACGGCAGGACCGTGATCCGCCGTCACCATCAAACACATCTCTATGAACTGGCATGCGTATCGGGGTAACCTATCATACACACCATAATTCTTCACTTTAATTGTTATATAGATAAGAAAATAAGGTAAGAAATGTTTACAGTAAAACACAAACGTGAACCAGAAACTTTTAATCTGGTCAGTCATACCTTCTCTGGAACCAGAGAAGGCCCAAGGTCCCACCCAGACCCATCTCGGACTTGAAAACCTCTGTGATAGGCATCCCGGCATAGATAAGCTCCTGTCCTCTTTCATCACAAATACTGGTCATGAAGGATGCTGGCTTACGGATCAGACCAAGTTCCTGCAGAGAGACAGACAGAAATAGGTCTAGGATGTGTACAGTATGTAGACATAATATGAATAGACATAGTATGAACAAAAACCATATGGCCCACAGCTAGCATACAAGAACAGAGTCTAAAAGATATGTCCTTTTTAGATTCTTAAAGCTAAGCAACTTCACATTCTGGACACCAGCAAACTCACTCTTGCCCAAGAATAGTCCATTGGCACCGTGGGAGGGGGAACTTCTTTAGCTGGCACAATCACACCACAGTTCACCAAGTCATCATACACTGATCTAGAAAACAAAAAGATACATCATTCCTTTGCATCTAATTAATCAGCTAAGATCCAGTTTAAATCCAGTAGATTTATGTTCAGTCTTACTTTATGACTTCTCCAAGCTCATCAAAGCTCTTGGGGACAAAGGCCCCAGCCTCTTGCAGGGCCTTGTTCTTGGCAAATGCCGTCTCAGAGGCCTGGTTTGCACACGCCCCGGCATGGCCGAACTGCACCTGTATCCATAAATGGGCAAAAACCAAACTTGTTACGTCATGTCACACCTTTCTTTCATAATCAGGAGAAATTACTTTATGTAATTTAGTTCACTAAATGAATCAAAATGATTGGAAATAAGAGAAGCCAGTACTGCCAATCTGCTGGGTCATACACACCTCAGAGGAAAACATGGTAGCACAAGTGCCGATGCACCAGCAAACTACAGGCTTAGTGATCCTTCCCTCATTAATGCCCTGACAGATCTTGTATTCCTCTGTACCTCCAATCTACAGAGAGAGAGAGAGAGAGAGAGAGAGAGAGAGAGAGAGAGAGAGAGAGAGAGAGTAGAAATTAATCAATAAATGGAGTTATAGTTATAATGTTTTGATTGGAGACAAAAAGTGATACAAATAAACAGCAGAGCTGACGGTCATGAATGTGAGGTTCTCTCACCTCTCCGAGCACAACAATCATCTTCACATCGGGTGTGTCCTGATACCGCAACACATGATCTGTGAATACTGAACCTGGGTACCTGCAGCATAAACACCAATATTATAATGAAACTGTACACACCTTTAAATAGACACACGTTTTATACAGTCATGTTCTTGAACACCCACTATTACATTTTGTTAAAATGCTCTCAACCCAACTGAACAACCATGGGAGATCCCCAAATGAGGGAATATCTTTTGGAAGACCAGTGTTCATTCCCCCACCATGGGTTTTCCTTTACTTGGTCACCCATCTGTATAGACCAGTGTTCGCCAACCCTGTTCCTGGAGATTTACCTTCCTGAAGACTTCAGCTCCAGCCATAATCGTGCCACCTGACCATCTAATTATTGCCTTAAGAAGTTCTTGATAAACTGAAACCTGCAATATGGTAGAGATCAGGGTGGTTGGTGACCACGGAAATAAACATTAGACATACACACACACCTATCTCCTCCAATGGCTACACCCTCATAAACTCCATCAGTGGTACGGGAGATGATGTTGTTGAGCTCATTGGACATTCCCCCAGAGCGGGAGACGTAGGCCACGCTGCCCGGTCTGTACAACTTCGATGCCAGGATGTTGTCGAGCATTCCACCTGTGTTACCGATCTTAAAACAGCCAGGCTTTATTCCTCCAACCTAAAACACACACATATTAATAAAAACATCATCTTAAATCTTAAAAAGCCTTAATGATGATTTTTAATAGAGCAAACATTCAAACATTATATGGATATATACAAATATCAGTGTTGGTGGCGTACCGTTGCCGGCCCGATGACGGTGACACCCTGCTCATCTGCCTTCTTGATGATCTTACGAGTCAGAGCTTCAGGGATTCCCTCAGCTATAATAGCAATAGTGTGAATCTGAAAGACACATGAAAAGCTCACACTATTGCATTCGGATTCTTGTTCAAACCAAGCAAGAACTAGAGATGTTAGTATACCAGAATCTAGCCTTCAGTAAGTCTAGCATAATAATAATAATAATAAGCATTAATAAACGTTTACATTGGAGAGTGTACTTTCTATTTGGAGGCCTGGTTTGCACACCTGTGGGTATTGCAAGGTTTCCATAGTGCTGTCGAAGGCAGAACGAAGAGAGGCAAAGCTAATCAGAACATCCACTTCTGGGTGTTTCTTCATGGCATCCGACATGTTTTTGTAAACTGGCAATAATATTTCCTTATGACCCCAATAAAACTTCTGTTTGTGGTCTCCACTGTATGAAAAACAATTATATACACACCACATTATATACTATAATAACAAACAGCTCACCGGTGTATAGGTTCATTGTGCATGAATGTGATTGACAGAAGCTAAGGGGATCTAACCAGTACACTAATGCTTCCTACAAGAAAATACCCAACTTCTGCATGGTTCAGAGAAAAGGACACTTACGTGAAGGGGTAGATCATGGCAGCTACTGAGGGCTGCTCACGAGAGCACACATAGTCGAAGTCCAGCATGCCCTGCACGGCGCGGGTCTGCATGCCCCACACGACGGCCTTCGTGTGCTTGCTGAACAGAGTGGTGGCTTTCACTACAGAGATTTAAAAAAAATAAAAAATAAAATAAAATAAAAAGACAAAGAAGAAGATATCACTCGTAGGTGAAAGGCATTTAAAAGAAAACAATTTATTTTAAAACTGGCAAATGTATCTGGCATGCCGTTCTGTTATTTCTGTTTTACGAAATGTATTTGAGAATTGCTAGAACCAGGATTTTTGTAGAGTTGTCAGGTGCATAGTGCAATTTATTACTTTTATTACTGTGTGAAAGTAAAAGAGAAGAGGACAGTAAAGTTCCCAAAACGCAACACAGTAAAAAGAGCATTGGTGCTATACACTGGTACATTTTTTAAATGCATTTTAAAATAAAGAGGTTCTGCAATAACTGTGACCGTAACAATGACAGTGTATAGATTTTTAGAGAGGTCTATATTTTGTAGACAATATAATTTATTAGTATTAGACATGAACACTGTAAACCTGTAACGCAGGTAGGTTTGGTGTAAAAATGGCACTCTATTTAGTAATTATCTCATGAATTGTGTAATGAACTGGGTACTATGTCCCTGCTTATGGCCATGATCCTGTAAGGTTATTTATGTCTCCTGGCAGATGTCTGTGTTCCAAGGACAGACTAACAACAAGGACTTCGGGGGAAAAGATTGCGTATGGAGGACCAAGCAAACAAGGTTTGCACCACTGCCAAGTTGATGCTACTGAAGTACATTTAATTAAAGCAGCCTTTATTAATAGACTTTTTTTCCTAAATAACCCCTCTTAGTAGACACGAATGAAATTACTTCAGAAAGTTAGTTCTAGTGTTTCTGGAAAAAGCATGTGGAGAAACCAAAGAGACACCTGGTGGTCTGCAGGGGGAGCACAAAAAAAAAAAGATGTGTGTCTGTTCATGCTTGCAAATGTACAGGAGTGTGTGTGAGCGAGTGAGTGAGAGAGAGAGAGACCTGGTGGATCCCCTGGTTTCGATTTTTTAGCAGGCGAAGCCTCTGCTCCACTCTTGACTTCAGAGAAAGATGCAGTTCTACTAGAGTTGGGTGTCTGGGAGAAAAAAAAAAAAAAGATATTTGTGATCATTGATGTGACAAAAATATAGTTTCATGATACATAAGACATTTCAGCACAGGATATCGATCACAATATTTAGTTCACTAACAAAGTGCAAGCCTAACACATTTTAACCAACAATTATCTAATTGTTATAGTGAGTTATTGAAGTAAATACTCTGAGAAAATTCTGATGCAATTCATCATGATATTCAGATCATCAGAATGCCCATGCATAATATATAAATATAGCAGTTATACATATTAGCTCACGGTTTTGTCCTTGGTGTTCTTAAACGGCATTCTCAATCCTTTAAATATATCTAAGTGTATAATTGGCTTTTGCAGCAAGAGTATGATTTTGTTAACATAAGAATGGCTGATGTTTGAGGACATGGATTTAACACACATCATGTGCAGTGCAGAGTGGCCTCAGAAACCCGCAAAAGAGGAAATGAAAAGCAATACTGCGTATGCACTTTAGAAAAAGCCTTGACACAGCTCATATCTAATAGCATGCTCCAGGCTACTGAAAGCACCATTTTAAATTTTTAAAAAAGGCCCTTCTTCCAGAGGGTAGACTGAAACATTAAAAACATGGTTTATGAAGACACAGATGAGTCTGATGGATGGGGCAGACAGGACAGACAGGAATTCATGACTGTGGGGGGAAAAGTATGCCAGCTTTGCATTCATTGTTGCTCTTGTTATATCAAAAGAAAAAAAAAAAAAAATAACTTATAGTAAAAATGTAAAAAATATTCAAACGTAGTGTATACACACACACACACACACCGAAGAGCTGCCGCTGGTGTTTAGCAAGAAGTTGGCAGTGTGTGCAGCAACACGTGGTTGAGAGGCAATTGGTCGATGGCCTAGTGCCATACCAACGATGGCCGTCATATGAGTCTCAGTGCCGAAGACATGAATGGGGATGCCGGTGGTCTTACCTACAAACACACACATGCATACACAGAAATCAAAACAGCCCACTCTTGAGTTGCAAAAGCAGTTTTTCTCAGTTATCTAAAATCTTAAAAGTATTTACTACCTAAAAATAGTAATAAAGTAATAAAATAAAATATCTTTTATCTTTCTTCCTACTGTCTCGACCTTTAGCATAACAATCCAACCTCTAAAAGCCTGCTCGGTGAAATATACTACTTATCTCTCTAACTCTTGCTTTTACTAACTCATACACACAAACATACCAACTTCTCCCATCACTCTCAGGCCCTCCTGATAGTTCGGACCGCCACGTCGTACAAAAATGCTGACTTCATGTTCTTTCAGAGGCTCCTGATAGTCTTTGATTGCTCTGACAATACCCTAAACCCACAAAACACATTTACACACAGAATTAAATACTGTCTCAAGTATTTTTTTGCTAAAGGAGATTTAATGTCACATGGTAATAAATAAGGCATGTGTGTGGTGAAAATTTATGACATTGTATATTTTTGCTATGATACTAGAATTTTTGGGACCAAACTTGGTTGCTTCTGCCAAGAGGCTAAGACTCGGCCATAGATGGATCTTTTTGTTTTTTCCCTTTCCTTTCTTTTTTTTTTTTTTAGAGAGATCATAATGAACCCAGACATGCATACAAATAAACCGAAACAAATAAGTTAAATAAAATCAGTGTTTGACAGATTAAAAATACCCAAAGTTAAAACATATAAAGAAGCTGTATTGAGGAGTGGACAGAGATCCTCTACAAAACCTAGAAGTGAAGAATTCTGGAGCTCACCATCATATAAGAAGTGTAATGACATTCATTATGGTGGCCTACATGAACATGTCCAAAGTCCTATCTGGATGAAATGAATTTCACTGGGTAACATTTGTAATAAAATTTAGGGGTATTTTTTGTGCTTTTTTTTTTTTTATATGCCTCCTCCGTGATAAAACTTTCACATTCAGACAGCAATTAAAGGTTGCTTTGTCTACAAACCCTGCAATTGCATCATGCAAGGTCACACAGGAGAATCTTTTCCTATGCAGGTTTTAATTCCAATCAAGCAGAAGTCACACCTGAATCTATTGTAAACCAAGATCAACTGATTAAACAGGTGGAATCAGTTGTGCCTCCTGCTTGGTTGGGATGAAAACCTGCACCCACACCGGCCCTTTCCGGATAAGATTGCCCACCTCTGTCCTAGGATAATGTTTATTTATTAGGCAGCATCTTATGTTAGATGATTAAGGAACATACTGTGACTACGTTTACATGGACAGCAGTAATCTAATTATTAACCTTACTCTGATTAAGATATTAATGTGATTAAGGTGTTTACATGAGTCGCTTTTAGAATACTCCAGTCATGTTCCCGTTTTACATGTTCTAGAACAGATTAACAGCCCGCGTCATTACGTCACCGCGCCATGCCGTCTGACGTCCCTCCAGAATTTCATGTATCAACATACAGTTGGTCTTCGTTATGGGACCGTATACAGTTTCGGGTGTTTTTATTCTAAAAAAATTATGTACGCTTTAAGTGCAGTTAATTATTTGTCACGCTATACGTAATAATAGACACCTGCTTGAAGCCGTGGGCTGCGTGTCAAATCGTGTACTTACCTACTATATAGTAGCCGAGATGTATTTTCCCCACCACAGGCCTATAGTAGGCAAGTATGCGGTTTGGGACGCAGCCAAACTCTCTTGTTCGGCGTAAAACTGCCATGTGTGATCGTGTCCTGTCGCAAAATGCGGTGAAAACTCCCACGAGTTCATAATGTGATTAAGGTGTTTACATGTCTGTAATACTCGTCCATAATGTGACTAAAACAGGAGTACTCCACCTGTCTTAATTCGATTAGAGCTTAATTCGAGTTTGACCTTAATCAGATTAAGGTAAGTAAAAATTGCTGTTTACATCATAGTTTCTTAATCAAAGTATGGTATTAATCGGGTTAAGAGTGGATTATCGTTGTCCATGTAAACGCAGCTAGTAATAAAACTGCTCACTCATTAATTTCCAAACAACTAAACACTGCACGTGACTGTGGCTTATGTGAATATAAAGTGCCTTTATAATTGTATCGGAGATTATAATAGCCCGTTTAATCAGTGTGCAGGATTACAATCTTCTGCTAACGGGATTCCAATGTAGGCGCCATGGAGATGTATGAAGACTCCTAGTCCTACTATGGCTAGGAGCAGATGCCTAAAGAATTCTTGCCAAGTGGCAGCAAATGTCTGCAAAAATCACAGGTGTAGGGGCCCAAAATTCTCAGATGAGAACAGAGAATATGTTAAATAGATGTAATTTAACTTTCCCTTCCTACTGAAGGAATGTCATGTCATGTCCCCATGTATGTGCCATCAAACAGTTTTCCAAACCTTAAACGTTGCAGCTACATTAGTGAAGTTTGCGATGCTTCCTCCAATGATCAGCACCTTCCCTACACGAAAGAACACAGATCATATAATCATTTATAATGAAAATATAATGACTTCTAATGATCTAAGGATGTTTGTTTGATTGGATGGGCAAGGCTTTTAAAATAGTAAGCTGCAGTCTATGAATAAAGGCTAAAATGTAGTTCAACATAGTTTTCATGGTCATTTTGTAATCCTATTTATTGCATATTAAATGCAGATGAAATTAATAAACAGAGTTTGCTTTTTTGGAAATCAGTGTTCTGTTGCGTCTTTCAGTGGAGTCAGATGCAGATCATTAAATGCAGTCTTCTCCTTTTTCACTCTTGGAGGTAAGCAGATTTTAAAATGCTGGAACTTAATTTGTGGTTGAAATAAATGTAAAACTTCAGCTCAGGGCGGCTTTAAGAATTATACATACAGATTTCACCATGTAAAGGGTTTTCCCAGAATGCCCCCCATACATATATTGTAGTTTGGATTTCCTGCTAATGTACAGTTGCAGTGAGTTTGATATTAATGACGTACCTTCAAGATGTTTCTCGCGAGTCATTAGGGACAGGATAGTCTTAGCATAGTCATAGGTCTGCTGCTCGCTTGGAGCTCCGGAATACTCTCCATAATTGGCCAGCTCATTAACTCCACCCAGGTCACAGATTGTATCGCTATGAAGAGAGGAAGTAAACAATAAGATAAACAGTAACATAAGATCCACAGGAACAGGAATAACAACATTAATTCACCATGAAAACACAAATACACATGGGGTCATTTTTATGACAGTTCACTTTCCGCATAATTGAGCGAGTCCTTTAAGCACAAACATCAAGGCGGGTGTTATTTGTTTACACGTATAGAGAAATGATTCCTCAGTGAGACACACACAAACACAACCACACACACGCGCACACTAATTACATCTCTCACTCTCTCACATTTTAAAGTCTTTTGACAGATGGAGAGAGATGAGAAGGCTTCACCACTAAGGACGAACTTTATTCCTCCAGACAGTCGTTTCTCAGACACAGCTGGTTAATGTAGTTCAGCTCTAATGGACACCAGCAGTTAAAACATGGCTCTGTATATATTTCAGAGACACCTCTCACACTCCACCGGTCCAGAAGCTTCCAGAACGACAAATCAACACAGTTTTTGAGTCACTCTACCCAGTGGCTATAGAGAGTTTTACATTTGGGGGATACTTGAAGGGATTTATTTGCCTCATTTTCAGCAAAAAAAAAATCTTTAAGCACATTGATTCATTTTAATATTACTAGCACACTCAGTCGAGAGCCGCGTGTATCTTCCCAAGTGGCATACTACTATACTTACTCTGTTTAGATTGATCAAATGCCTTTAATAGGCTGTTGATGCTATTCATATAGCATGATGTGTGTAAGGTCAGTGATCATGATCATGGTGTTTAGTAGAGATTTAACAGAAAGACCACCAAACTGAAAAAAAACCCCACCAAAATACACAAAAAGTCTATTTTTATTTAAAGAGGAAAAATCCAAACTACAATATATGTATGGGGGGCATTCTGGGAAAACCCTTTACATGGTGAAATCTGTATGTATAACCGCTCATCCTAAACAGGGTCGCTCACGGGAGCCTGAAGCCTATGTCAGGGAACTCAGGGCACAAGACTGGGGAAACCCTGGATGAGATGCCAATCCAATGCAGGGCACAATCACACACTATTGGCAATTTGGAAATACCAATTAGCCTACAACACATGTCATTGGACTGGGGGAGGAAACTGAGGTATACAGAAGAAACCCCCAACGTATGGGGAAAACATGCAAACGCCACACATACTGGGCGGAGACAGGATCTGAACCCCCAAACCCGGAGGTGTGAGGCAACAGTGCTAACCACTAAGCTACCGTACCCCCATAAAGCAAATTTTGTTCCTAACTCGAAAAATTGCAATAAATAATCTTGTTTATCGTTTCATTCATTACATAGTTCTAATGCTGGTTAATATGCAGACTAAGGAATGTTTAATCAGTACTGTACCTATACACAACCGAGGCTCCACCGCCTGCCACCATGGTCCAGATGCGTCCACGAGGGTTGAGCAGAGTGAGTTTCAGACTTGCACCACTTTTAGCATCCAAATCTGCAATGTAGGCTTCCTAATGGAAAAGGAGCATAAATAGTCATGTTGGTACTACTGATATTTACATTTACAGCATTTGGCAAACGCCCTCATCCAGAGTGATTTACATTTATCTCATTTATACATCAGAGCAGTTGAGGGTTAAGGGCCTTGCTGAATGGTCCAGCGAGGACAGCTTAGTTGTGCTAGGATTTGAACTCCCGACCTTCCGATCGCTGGTCCGACATCATAACCACTAAGCTACCTCTGCCCCATGTACAAGCATAAGATCCATATGAATATTCTGTTTATCGGTCGGTGTGAGAGGACAGTTTGAGTTTGCTTGATCAACTGATCTGATCATATTCTGAGTCCAACAGTGGGAATAATATTGACACTCCACATGATTAGCTGAGCTCTCTAAGCAATGCCTCAGCTGTTAATCAAAGACTTATGTGCACCTACCTTCCTGTCCCATCTGGCTGCACAGAGAATTAAAGGCCTCTGTCTGATACACAACCAGAACCATTTACCATCAGTCTGTGTGTGTTAGGATGTCCAGCATTTGGATGTAAACTGACAACCTTATTAATTCTGTCACTTGTCACTGCTTACTGAATATATAGTTTTATTGGCCTCTATTTTCAGTCTCTGTTTGTGTGCGGTGTGTGTGTGGACTGCAATAAAACACTCTCCGATCCTCGAGAAGGCTAAAAGGGTGTATACATCACTGTGTTTATTAGCAGACAGAATGACAGCTCAGTCTTCTTCCAGCTACAATAACACAAGCCCCATATGCCCCACATGTTCCTAAAGCACAATCATGCACGGGTGACAATGTGAATTATTCATAAAGCAAGGCTTCTAATTAAATGTTAAAATCTATATAAGAGGAATTGAAAATGTTTAGCATGCATGATAGAAAGGTATAGCCTTTGTGAGAGTCACAAGCTCTGTTTAGGCACCTCAGAGGAGAAGAATGTTAAGCGCTTAGTACTAATAAATGATAGGTTTTTTTTTTTTTTTTACAAATATAGCTTTGTAGCCAAACATCTATAAATATATAAATAAATTTGCATCTAGGGTAGATGTATAACCACGTGGGAATCGCTCACCCAAAATCTCAAATCTCAAAATCTAAACATGTATTTATACATAGTACCAAATACCCCAATATGCAAATAGATCAAAACAATCTAACCAGGTGTTCGCTGCTGGTATGCACTAAAAACACAGGGGTCAGCACAGTCCGGATGCAGACCCAGTAAATAATTTCAGCACTTCGAACTGAATGGGGGGGAAAAAAAAAAAACTGTAGCAGAGCCAATCAATATATGAAAAAAAACATGCCATAGCTCAGCAACTCCACTGCGCTTCTATAGCAGAACTGGTGTTGTGTTGTGTCTTTGGCCAATCACATGCATTTATGTAGATCATTTCATTGTAGGAGGTTCATTGCGAAACAGGAGAGGCTTCAGAGACTTTCATGCATTTTTTTTTTCGTTTACCCCTCTGTGGTCTGATTAAGGAAGTGACAATATTGCTTGTTTAAAAAATAAAAATACATAAAAAATAATAAAAAGGTTGACGATGCAACCAATGTTTAATGATAATTGGATAGTGAAGTATGCTTTTATGCTCCCTACATATATATAATATATAGCTCATCTGTTCAGAGTCCACGAGTCTAAAGTGTTCATGGTTAAGCATTGCAAGTTAAGTGCGGTTGTCGCAATTTAGTCATGTTAGCTACTTATCCGGATGTTTTTGCAAGCAAGGAACTTTGTGTAACTGGACCTTTGCAAATTTTAGTTGAATACTCCTGTACTGAAACACAAGGAGCAAATAATCACTATGAAAACATTTGTAAATGATTAATGTACCATGAAAGGTATCAAGTAATAATGATCATAAATAAATGACATGATTAACAACGAGTCAGTTACCAAATCACAGAACACAAAAGCAAGGAGATACAAAAGACATTGATTTTTCAAATGCAAATTACAAAATAGCATCGATTTTAAGAAACTGTGTACGTTTTAATCAGAATTATCCTCCATCCATAATCTTACCTCGGGATACGCCTCTCTGCCAAATGGAGGAGGAAACTCCACATCACCCCATTTAGCCTTGCAGAGGTATTCAGCTGTAGCATCGATCTTAGCAGCCATGTCCAATACATACACTCCATTCTTAGTCACCACTGAGAGTGAGAGAGGAATATTTTAGTAAGGCAGGAGGTTTTTCCTTATGCAGGTCTACATTTAACTATAAAATGTAGTGAATCTGTACGGTTCAAAAATAATAAAAAAAGGGCCACATTAAAAGACAGTTTAAAAAAAAAAAAAAACAGACTGTGCAAACAATTTCTATAGAACTGCTATCGCAAACAGATAACTCATGAAGTTTCACAGTTTTATTTTGTTTAGTTATGTGTTTACTTGGTAAGATACATCAGAAGTATCGAAGAAGATACAGAAGCAGCTGCTACGGGACACAAACCAATGGATAATTACCATCACACACACACACACACACACACACACACCATCCTTGTGTAAATTATTCAGTAACGGATCTCTCTTAGCCATCCTAACGTAATTAAAAAACCTGGCACAGGACTAGGAAACACTCGCAGTTTTTCCTCATTTGCTTTGATCAAGCAGTGATATACTGAATGTTTTAATGAGGTCAGATGTCTGATTAAGTAATATAATAAATCTGCAATATTATGATGTAGATTTGTTTACCAGTGATTAAAATATATTGCTTCATATCAAGTTGATCACTAAAGTTTATTCATGGAGGTAAAATTTTTACCAATTAATTAAAAGGAAAGGGGTCTACTCTGATAAGGGACTAAGTGGACATGCTGTTTTAGCACACCCATTACCCTCTTGGGTATGGCAAGATGTCCTAATATCAATATGTCCAGAAGTGTTTTATTCTTCTTACACCACAGGAATTTGCCAAATTTGAGATGACATTTTTTTTTCTATTCATTAAGAACAACATGTCTTACTTTTCTGCCGTTTATGGTTATATTTAATTTTGTAGTTAGCTTTATATCTCAGTTCTAATCTCGCTCACCAGCTTCTCTTTTTTTCTTTCTCTTAATGTTACTAAGAATCCGAGTACATGTCTTGTTCCTGCAAAGCACAAACTCCTTTGTCCTGAAGACTTACCCGTATCAGAGCACTGACACTAGAGACTCCTTAAATATTAACTACGCATCTCCAAGCCTCACCAGATCAACAATTATATGTTTTTCCTTGTTTAAAAAAACACCAAAAAAAACCCCCGCATAATTAATCTAATAATTATTAGTCCAAGATCATATGAAGTCCTTGTAAGTAAGTTGCTACTATAGGAATGAGCGCATTAATATTAACCTGCGAGTTGCCTTGAGAGAGCTGCTGTTAGAGAATATTAATCAAGAACTCAACAGCACTGTGCAATAAGAATAAATCAATAGACTACTTTCTTTACAGAAACACAGTACTGACTGGCAATTCAAGCGAGCAAACCTGATTAATGAGCATCTCTAATGCGGTTATGTTATTTTACAAAATGTATTATAATCCAACCACAGACCCCTGGATAAAGTTTACAGACCAATGTGTGTTTAAAGTTGATAGAGAGGTGGTGAGGACAAGCCAGAAGTTTTCCACAGTTGTGAAACTCACCCAGTGGGTTGATCTCCAGGTAGGTGAAGTACAAATCTTCGTATAGGTTAAACAAGCCCACCAGGAAAGTACTCAGAACCCTGAATATGCACAAACATAGAAAGACAACATTAGATTACATGCGGTACACAGATAGGCTTGCATAGGAAATAGAGTTGTACAGTATCATGTGATGGCTTGCCCTATTGTAAAGTTAAGCTTATATCAGCATTACTGTTTACACTTGTACTGAAGAATCTACTTGTGAAACAATTAAGGAATATTCAAATTCAATACTATAATCTACAGCAATTGCTGGGGTGAGAGAGAGCGAGAGAGAGCGAGAGAGAGAGAATAATTTAGTCTGAAAAACATTTGAAATGCACTTTAAAAATCATTTTAAATGTGTATAAAAATGCATGCATGTTTTTATTAATTGAACAGAAATGTGTTTTATACATTTTTGGCCAATTTTATAAACTGCAAATATATTTTGAATATATATTTTTTTCTATATAATATATATAATATAAATGAGTTTCTATTCAATTAAAAAAAAATTCAAATATATATTTTATCTTCAGTTTGTGTGTTAGTTAGTTTAATTGCTAGTTAGTTTGATACATTTTTACCAGTCAGTTATGAAGGCAATTTAGAGAAAGAGAAAGAAGGAAAAAATAAAGAGGTAGAGATCAAGTGAGGTGTTTGTGAGCTTGTGTGAGCTAATGTTTGTGAGTGTGCCATGTGGAGTAGTAGGGGAGTAGAGAGTTAAAAAATAAATTATAAAAAAAAAAAAAAAAAAAAAAAAAATATTGCCTTATCCGTCATGGAGACAAACGGTCACTCCACGCCTGAGAAAGTGAGTGAGAGAGGAGGAGGAGGAGGCAGAAAGACTGAGCAATGTGGTGTGGTGAATAATTATTATTTTTTTAATATCACGTACAATATGTGTCTGTATATATAATAAACTGAATTTGACCACACACAAAGAATAATTTATTTAGAGATTATTTATAAACAATAAAGTGAATAAGAATTTTCTACTGTATGACTGAGGAGTATATTTATTCCACACCAGCAGTTACACAGAATAGTCTGTGCGCATGTGTGTATGTGAGAGAGAGAGAGAGCAGACAAGCAGAAGCCCCCAACCATGAACAATGTGGCATTTTGTTTCCAATAGTCCCCCTGAGAGAGCAAAAGAGACAGTTTTCTTTTGCATGGCAAACAGGAGACACTATAGAGTGGATGAGAGAGAGAGAGAAATGGAGGGAGAGAGAGAGAGAGAGAGAGAGAGAGGGAGAGTGAGAGAGAGAAATGGAGAGAGAGAGGAGAGAAACAGATAGCAATAGGTTAAGAGGAATACGAATGATGGGAAAGCAGAGAGAAAGAGGCATGAATGTTGGCCTGGATTATCAAACCCTCAATCTCAATGTCAGCCAAGACAGTGAGTACAGCCAGAAAGAAATGTGTGTGCATGTGCGTGTACAAATAATAAGGCAAGAAGCAGGTACGTGATTAGAATGATACTGGAGAGAATGGAGAGAAAGGGAAAGATAGAATGAGAAAGGAGGAAAGAAAAAGAAGGTTTTAATTTGTCTAATGGAAACGGACACACACACACACATCTTATAGGCTATGTTAAGTGGGTCTCTCACTTTCTCCCTCTCCCCTTCTCCACCCTCATCCTCTCTGCAGTGGACAGAGTGACTAAGGCAAAAATATTAAAATGTTTGTTTGTTTGTTTTTTAATGTATTAAAAAGAGTGTTTGGTCCCTAATTAAAATTGTTATTATTTTGCAATATATATTTGCAATCCAGTCACCCATATATAAAAAGATCATATGCAAAGTGTATTTATACTCGCATTGTTGTATGCAAATTAAAATTTTAATGTAAAATATTTTTGTCATGTTTTTGGTATATTGTATACTATAGTCTCACATATAATTTAGTGTTTTGAATGCATTTTGAGATACATACAATGTATATACACAAACATACACACATTATATATATATATATGTATATATATATATATCAGTTTCAATAAACTGAACGGTTTGATTTGATTTTACTGTTTCAGCAAGATCAACATCAGCAACTCTTCTTGAACCATTTAACCATTTCATCCTTCAACAGTCTCATCCATCTCTCTTCCCTCAATTTTTCCCACTTCTCACACTCACTCTTTTTTGTCTTTTGGGGCGTGTGTAAGGAGTTTCTGTCTCACTGAATCCAGGTCGAGTTTCTCATCTACGCCTACCAGGAGCTTCTGAGCTTTAGAGTCCACATCACCTACGTCAACTCCTCCCTCATGATGGAAGAGCACATAGTCACCCTCCCGTGCTGCATAGATACACACATAAAACTCTTCCTCCTACACACAACACACAGAGGGACACATAAGAAAGGTACGAATGAGACAAAAACATTACATTACAATTGGCAGTAACCTTTATCCAGAGCAACTTACATTTATCTCATTTATACAACTGAGCAGTTGAGGGTTAAGGGCCTTGCCCAAAGGCTCAACAGTGGTAGCTTGGCAGTGCTGGGGCTTGAACTCCTGACCTTCTGATAAGTAACCCAGAGCCTTTAACCACTGAGCCACCAACATGGAAGAAGGTTTGTATTAAGCTTGATGTCTGATTGACTGCTGGTTAACAAAATTACTGATAACATGTCTCAATAAAAAAAGCCTTCATTTTGTTTCAATAATGCCTTAGCACTGTAGATCAGCATGCCATAATGCCATTGGTTTATTCAGGGTCCTCTTGTGCTGTTAATATAATTGTGCTGGTAGGATTTTACAAGAGAAATTCCAACTTTTGTGTGGGCTTGGAAATGAAACAGTACAGTATTACTTCTAGTAGCACCGAAGCTACCAAGCTGTGTGTCTGACCAATCAGCGACAAAACACTGTTGATAGCCCTTCCGCCAAGCACCACAATAAGTACCGGTACCCCCTGGGATCATATATAAACCATATAACGGCAACCTTTAGTTTTGGGTTTGTTGCCAGTGGGAAAAACACAATTCTAATTCTGATACTTTAGTTCTGATACTTTAGTGGTGGTAGTTTTGATTCTTTGACATCTTGAAATGATGAAAATAATAAATAATTTACTTTGCAACTGCAGTACTAAATTTGAATCAGACTCTCTATATCAGGGGTGATAAACATACAGCCTTTGCCGACAAGACAAAGAATCGAATCCGTCGCAACAAACGAATTTGGAATATACTTTTAAAAACAGCTCTCAGTTATTCCAGTAGGGCACAAAATAGATTAGTAAACTTAGGTTTATTATGACAAAATGCGTTAATGATGTAATTCTTCATTAGCAGGGTGTCGATGGGTGGATGGAACTATTTTGTGTAGATCCATGACGTAAACTTCTATTAACAGTACAAAATGCCAAAAGTTAAAGGTGAATACATACTGTATGCAAGCCAGTGTGTGTGTGTGTGTGTGTGTGTGTTGGGAAATTTATTTATTTGTTCTTCTGTTTTGTAGGCGCTATATGTTCAATCTGCTTGTGCATTCAGAATGTACATTTCAGATAAACACATTAATGAACACAGTTAAACTGTGTTGTTGTGTTATTGGTCAGTAAACTATATAATGTAGCCTATAACATTTCTGGTCTATATTGTCTATCTTTAATCAGAAGAGAGTCTGCCTCATTGTTTAATGTTTCTTTTTCTGAGATAATCGCAGAACAATTTTCTTATGAACGTATTTAAAATTCTCTCGTAGATTAAGGTGCCACTTTACCTGCTTATGGGCAACAAAAGGCTCTATGAGAAAATTCTTCAGAACGCCTTTTGCCTTCCCCACCTGAGTCAGAAAAAAAATGGTTTAGTCATCAGCAGAGTCTCGATAGATCGAGAATAATGATAACAATAACACCACTTCTACACTGGAACAAATATATAAGAGCAGGCACATAGTGACAATGTACTACAGTAGCAGTAGCAAAGAGACACACTTCTAACTTGAGGCTGAATGACTGGACCTTAGGGCTTCACAAAGAAAATGCCAAAGAAAAACTTGACAGCAATTGCTGTAAGCGGCACTCAAACACACACACGCACGCACACACTTGATTTACAGTCACATCAGCAGAGTAAGAAGGCTCCAGATATAAAATCAACAGGGGTGAAGCGGCCAGGAGGAATGACATTTCAGAACAAGCAAGAGAGGAAAATAAATGGGAAGGATGACGAGGTGGAAAAAGTTAAATGGAGAGAGAACTCAGAGTCTTTAGCTGTTTAAAAGCCTCCAGGGACAGGAGATCACTTAGGCAGTGAGCCTTGAATCAAAGATATTACAGACAGAGGAAAATATAGGAAGGAAAGAATGAAAAAAAAAAGAAAAGAAAATGTCAATGATTCACACACAAGAATGCATAATTCCTATTAATCTGGAGGGACCTTCAGACCAAAGTTATTGATAATAATTTATTACAAATGTCACACATTGGCTGGCTTTCTGGTTACTGAATAGACTTTCTGACGAAGTGACTGAAGATTCTGTGCGTGCATGTGAGCTCACCGTGGTCTCTTTCATAAGGCGGCGTTTAAGCCATTCTTTGACGCCCTGTAAGTCAAGGTTGACGCCTACTAATCCCAGCTTCCCTCGGCGCTTGATCAGCTGATCTGGCTTCACAACTAATCTCTGAAAACACAAAAAACGTGAGGTTTGTACTTCACATCCTTTGCATAATCTAACAGTAATATGAGAAAGAGGAATACACAGTATGGCAGTATAGAGTGACCACTGAGGAGGGAGGGAGCGATGGAGGAATGACAGAGGGTGGAGGCCAGAAGAGAACGAGTGTCTAGGGTGGACGTAAATGGGATTTCCTAATCAACTCTCCGCCTGTGCAATTTTTTTTTCTACTGAGTGGGTGAAAGAAGAGAGAGAGGAGAGGGATGAGTCATATATAATATGATTAAACTCTGGCCTTCACCATAATGGTGATTAAGAGAGCTTTTAGAGTCAGACTTTGGGGAGATGTCTCAGTGATGCACAAGCTGTGTCCCCAATTACATACTATGACCTAATATATTGAAACATATTTCCTGTGTACATAGAACATACCTTTAAGTGGGTTTGTATATGAACTATTACTATCTAATACACAAACTTTTTTCCTAGATGAACAGTACCATAATGGTACCTGCCACCATGGACAGAAATCAATTACCTGCCAATGCCCAAAATTTACATGCATCCGACGGATGATACTTTATATATACCTATAACTATACATAAATTCTATTTGATCAATTTGCTCCTTTCTCCTCAGTGCCCCATTACTACCTTCTCTCTAATACAGTAGCGTACACAACAGTGTATATTTGCACACTAGACACATTTGGGTGTGCTGCTCTCCTGCTTCAGACAGCTCCTGGCTGAAACAACACTACATAAAACACACTACAGTTCTCTTATTTGGCTTAAAAGACATGAGGGATAAAGCATATCAATCTATTTATATACTAAAAACTATGAGTGTTTTAAGAAGATGCCAGAGGTCTTCTACCCACCTCGGTCAGCAGCCATGGATGCTCCTGAACCAGTTGGTCCCAGTCGGTGGCTGCGGTGACATTGGCATAGCGGAAGCGGTTCTGCACGACGGCGGTGGTGCAGATGTGCTTGTACAAGAACTCCTTTCCTGTCTGCTCGGAGATGGCCTTTGCCGACATGCTGCTGAGTCTCACACAACTTGAACTAAAATAGAGAAAGTGCGTAACGATTTTAGGTGCCGGTCAAGGTCAGGGAAGTGCAACTCTGGCCCTTTATGAGTGGACTCAAGCGCAAGTTGGTGATTTTCCTGCAAAAACACCTACAAAGTCTGCTCATGAAAGGATTAGTGGTTTAATCAATCACTCATTCCTTCAACCTTTCAACTGTTTGTTCTGCTACTTTAATTGCAGGACTGGGAGAGAGTAACAACCCAACAGTGGCAGCTTGACAGTGCTGGAGCTTGAACCCTTGACTTTCCGATCAGTAACCCAGAGACTTAACTGCTAAGCCAACACTGCCCCGCTCCAATACTGTCTGAATGGCGTTTCTGAGCTTGTTCTCTCTGTGTTTATGTGGGTTTCCACCACATCCCGAAAACTTTGGGCCGCTATAGGTGGCAATCTTAACTTGCTCCATGGTATGAATATGTGTGCACACTGCCCTGTGATGGACTGGCATCTAATCCAGTGTGTATTCCTGCCTCTTAGTGAAACAGGCTCCAGAGCCACCATGACCAGGATAAAGCAGTTACTGAAGCTGAATGAATGAATGAATGGTCTACTGGAAACTCTATATTAACTAGTTCCATGAGAAACTGTTAAGAGAAAGAACAGCTTAGAAAAAAAAAAAGACTTGCATACTGATAATTATTATACATTTCTTCATACTGCTCCTCAACCTGTGGCTTCTTACCTTACCGTTTCCTCTGTCTGCCTTCTGCCTCCTCATCTGTTTCTTACCTTCTCTTTAAAACAACAAGCCCAAGACTAAAAATAGTCTTGATTCTAAGGCTAACATGATTAGTGCCCAAGCCCAGCTCTGCAAGAGAACGGTGTCTGCAGAAAGACTTGATCGATGCAATCAGAGGCACAGCGGAGGCAGATCTTCCAAATTGCAAGGAGTGTCCAAAGTGATGCTCTCTCTAAATAAGGATCTTTGTGCTGCGACTCTTGCAACAAACCAACATTCTTTCACCATATACATGAATCAAAAGGTGTTGAAATGTAAATATGTTTTATGTTAGCATAGTATAGTCAGTGATTTTAACTAAATTAAATACATTTTAACTTAAAATGCAAAATAGAATCCCTTGCTTCAGTGTTTCCACCAAAGCCACACCCCCAAAACATGTACACGTAGGCTATGTTAGCAAGAACAACTGAATGCTAGTGCAGGAGGTGGAGGTTTCTGAATTAATGTGCAATATGACTGACATGAGTAGAGAGGTCACACTGTCCTGATTGTTTGGATGCTGTTAGTCTACATCATTTGTTTTTTCCTCATCTGAGGTGAATCGAAGACAATTTTAGTTATGACTTTTATTTTTCTTTTCTTTTTTTTTTTTTAAATGCAGCGCGCACCTTTAATACAAATCTTACAACACATCTGAAGATGGCTTTCAGGTTTAATCTTAGTTCATTAAACAGATTCTGAGGCGGTACAAATACAAGACAGTGCTTGATAAATATTTGCAATAATGTATATTGGCACATGATACAACGTTCATGTAAATGCAAGACAAAGGCTTGCTTATAGTCTGTACAGTCATGTATACCAGTGCTGTATAAACACTGTTGTCTCTTTGACAAATCTGAGCTCCTGCGAGACCCTCAATCCACACAATCAGCCTTGTGTGTGTGTGTTTTTCCCCTTGACTTCCCTGAACCCTGTCAGTGCATCCATCAAAATGAGAACAGCAGCTTGTCAGTGAGCTTCACCACTGTGGCACTTCTCATACACACGGAGCAATCAGAACTTCCAAAATCTGACAGAAATACAGCTTGACTATAAAAAGGTTTTTACTTCAGAAAGGTCACACACCTGCATTCATATGCAGAAATAGGTGTGTGTTTCTCTCTCAATGCGTCTAGACTATTTTAATGAGGAAAGGAATACCCATTCATCGGTCAGAGCCAAGGAGCCCAGTTTCACATTCAGCATTTTTCCATTATCCCTCAGCATTAGTGTTGATGTGTTAAAAGTGCAGTTTGAAAGGTTTTGAAATTTTTTAAAGGGTTTCTAGATCTGGGTAGCATAGTGATGGAGTGGGTACCTTTGCTGCCTCACAGCTCCAAGGTTCCAAGTTCGATCCTGAGCCCAGGTACTGCCTGAGTTCTCTGGTTTCCTCCAACCTCCCAACATGCCGGTAGGAAAACTGGCTTTGCTACATTGCCCCTACGTGTGAATGTGTTTGTGCATAACGAGCTGTAATCAGTCCCTCCAGGATTTTGTGATTGTTGCGATCTCAGAACTTAATTCAAAATCAAGGAAACCCTGCAATATTCAGAGGAATGTGTAATTTTTCAAAATTACAGTGGATCTTCCAAATATTGAATAGGCCACATTGAATTGGCTCCCAGTGAAATTTTGCATTGATTATAAACTATTACTAATCTATAAACCGCTAAACGGTCTCGCACCACAGTTACTAAGCAAACTTTTGGTCTTCTATGATCCACCACGAATACTGATCAAAAGGTGCAGGCTATTTGTTGGTACCTTGAATACTGAAGGCTACAACAGGGAGGAAGAGCTTTCTCTTACAAAACCTTAAAATTATGAAACAGCTTTCCAATTAGTGTTCGGGACTGAGACACAGTCAAACCTATGTGTTTACTCAAGCTTACCATGAGTAGACTTTCTTTTACGCAAAGTACACAGTCTTATCCATCACAGGATAGTAAGCATACCTAATAATCTCTCCCTCTCTTTACTTCCCTCTGTCGAGCCACACATGATTTTATGGAGATGCCAGTGATCCGGACCCTTTCTGCACTCCAGACCTGCCTGATTCATCCGGATGCCCTACCTCTGGATGGAGGCTGGAGCCTATAGAGGAGGCTGGAGGCTATAGCCTGGAGATTGCTTAGGATGGTACCGCTTGAAGTACCATGAAATAGTTCAATTCCACATGCACATTCTCACTGTGGTTGTTGGGACTACGGTTACTACTATGGCCTTGGGACTGCAATTACCACATACAATTTTGCACTCAGGTCTCCTTTGGTGAACAGTGGACTAGTTCAACAAAACAGACTTCATGTGAAAACCATAATGAACTTTCTTTTACTTTTACAACTATCCGCCGTTACCCAGATGAGGATAGGATCCCTTCTGATTCTGGTTCCTCTCAAGGTTTCGTCCTCATATCATCTTAGGGAGTTTTTCCCTTGCTACCATCACCACCGGCTTGCACAATAGAGATAAATTCACACATTTAAAATCTGTATCCTGTGTTTATGTTTCTGTAAAGCTGCTTTGAGACAATGCCCATTGTAAAAAGCGCTATACAAATAAAATAAATAATTGAATTGAATTGAATTTGGGCCACGAGGCATCATATGACATCACAACATGCATTCAGCCAAAGCCCTCTTCAATTTACGTGCGAGGAACATGAGTACAGCTAAGAGGTCTCATTTACCAACAAACATCACTGTGAAAGACTGTGCAAAACAATTCCGTGCAACTGCGATTTTGCCAATTCAAATAGATTTCACCAAAAAAAAGCATAAAAAACTCGCAATTTTTTTTACAAAGCAACAGAAAAAAAAATAATCTAGCATTTTCGACCACAACAGTCACACAAAAAAAAATCTGTGAAATCCTCTAGGGCTGTGTAATGGACTGGTATCCCATCCAGGGTGTATCCCCACCTTCCACTCAATGATCCCACAACCCAGCATGACCCTGAGCAGGATAAAGCGCTTACTGAAGATAAATGAATGAATGTTTCTTCATCTGTGGCAATAATCAAATTCTAGAGATAACTTAGCGATGAATCTCGTATACAGGGCTAGTTTCTGATCTCTGGTGTCTGCTTGCATTTTTCCGGCCCAGAAATTACCTCCAGCCTTAACTGTACCTCATTTCCTTAAATGACAACTCACAAGAAATATGTTGTTTCAGTTGAAAGGTGGGGTCGAGTGTGGGAAGGATAAAGCTTTGCGATGCTTCCTTGTAAATTCAATCTGCCTCACATGTAAAAATAAATAAATAAATAATTTTTTTTGTTCAAAATTTTTTAATAATAATAATAATAATAATAATAATAATAATTATTATTATTATTATTATTATTATTATTATAAAATAGCATCTTTAAACCAAATTACTACACCGCTATTACTCTGCCTCTAATGAACACGGTACAGAGTTAAAATTGCATTTTCATACCACTTTCTCTTCCCTCATTCTCTCCACCAGCATCGCGTTGCCCTCAAATGCATCCCAGCGCTTATTTTTCTACCTTAAATGAAATAATCAAATCTATTCAGGGGCCCATGAATAGCTTGAGGATGATCCAGAAGTGTTCAATTAGGACAGAAGAGACCTCACCAGGTTTAATCAACCATGTATCAAACCGCGTCACACAAACAGAACACACACACACACACACACACACACACACACACCCCTATAACCTTTGGATAAATCAGTAGACCAGCTGAGTGAGAACATTAAACCATGTCAGTGTGTCCAAAACATCAGAAAACACCATTACCCCTAGCACACACTGTCAGACTGTACTGTGGGTTTATCAGTGACTTACAACACTATGACAAGGAAGTGATAGGAATTCACAAAGAACGAAGATGACTAATAAATAGTTTTGTAGTTATTTATAGGGCCGGTTTCAATGGAAACCAGTCCATCTGATGTGCACTTAGTTAATTGAGTGAGCAAGGCCACATATAAATCAGTATTGATTAGGTATATGACTAGTTTCCTAATATGTATAAATAACATGTTATTATAAGACAGCGACATAACTTTTGAGAAGAGTATCCTGTTATAAATAAATAAATATATAAATAAATAAATAAATAAAAATAAATAAATAAATAAATAAAAAAAAACAACCCCCATATGAGTGAGTGATATTACTTTATGCTTCTAGGGAAATTAAAGGTACATGACACGTGCAAGACGACGGCGTAAAAGGGTATGATCATTACCACCGGGACTATTTACTTTAATGAGAGACATACCGGTGGAACATGTTTGCAAACACATCCTGCGCACTCACAATGAATGAAGCACCGCAGAGAAGCGGCGCAGAAATGATCTCTTTAGACTTTAATTTACAACCCTTTTAACATCGGAACGTTCCATTTCATTAATCAAATTAAAAATCATATAAAGTAATCTAATAGGGGGGAAGTTCAGGTAAGCTGACAATGTTATACTCACCGATTTAGGTGTAAACTGAAACGTCAGAGTTGTATTCTCCTCCTGAGAACAGACAACGCTTTCCTCTGCTCTGGTCTGAGCGCTCTGTTTCATCGCCTCTGTTTTCTTTCCCCCCCTCTCCATCTGACGATGGGCTGGTCCGATGTATCTTCGCTCTGATTGGTCCGCTCAGTCCAACGTGATTTGGCTCCGGTCCATTCAGCCAACACAACGCTCATTGCTTAAGGACGGCCTTGTAGGACTCTATTCCAAATAAAAAAATACAGGTTACTAAAGTACAGTGGAATATAAACCCGGATGTAAATCTAAGACATGACCGAACCCACACTGTATTTACTACAGTGCGCTATAATAATGTATTTTATAATGACGGGAATTCAGGCTCAGATCATATGTCTCAGCTCACAGTTAAGAGCCGATTCTTTCCAATCGGCTCCCCCAAACGACTCATTCTCATTGCCGTTGTTTTCCTCTACTCGACAAAGCAATCTTTCTTTTTTCTTTTTTTTTTATCCAGTGGTTGGTATTCCTGGCCTAACTATACGGAATCTTACTCTGCTTTCTAATTAACAAAATACCATTACTATTTAAGTAACTTTGAGGTCAAGGCATTAGAAATATCCACTGACAAATGCAGTAAGAATGATGATTTCATGTTCTAGTGTTTGCTGTGTCTGTGCTTCATTAAAACGATTCATTTGCGTTTATCTTGCTGACTGATCGCTTCCCCTACACTCCCATACATTATATTACACTTACACGGCAATAGAAACGATATTGTGTAGAACATGGGTGTCAAACGTACGGCCCGCTAGAGGGTTCAATCCGGCCCGCAGGACGAATTTTGAAAGTGAAAAAAATATATATATGCATAAAAGACACGAACTTGTCATTTTTAATAAAATGCTATTCCTAAATTATCCGCTAGGGGGTAAAAGACGCGGCACATCTCTGGGACTGAACAGCAGATGGCAGCAATGCGACGTCTGCTGTTTGTTATCACGGAGTAGTCTACTCTATTTTCTACTCGTCCCCACACCCTCATTAGCCAAAATGTCTGCCAAAAAGCAGAAAAGTGGATACAGAGTGTAGAGTTTTCCATGAAAAATGGACCGCTTCCTATTTATTCACAGAGATGTATGGGTAATAGTTAAAGAAAAAAAAGTGCAATTTAATGTTAGTCAACAGCTTCAGTACAAAAGAGTTTGGTTTGGTGGAATCCTATTGTTCATGCAATGCCATACATTTTAAAGTGAAATACTATATTTTTCAGTTCCAAATACCTGTGAAGTTTTTTTGCATTTGTACAAACACTGTGAGCAGTTGTAATGCACATATATGTGAATGATAATCAGAAGCAAATTGCACATGTTTGTCTTAAGAAATCTGAGGTTGCTCATGATATATTTTATAAAAGTTTTTATATTTCATTAAATATAAATGTCTTTGCATCAAAACAAAGGTAATAACATGGACTTCTTGTTATTTATAGGTGATTATACTATGATTTTACTGGCCCGGCCCACTTGACATCTAATTAGGCTGTATTTGGCCCCTGAACTTGAGTTTGACACCACTGCTCTAGAACTATAATAGGGTAATAACCTAAACGGCTCATATATATATGGGAGTCGGTTCAAAGAGCCGACTCGTTCGTGAACGACTCTAGCAGACTGAGCTCCATTGTACTGTACACTCTGCATGTTGTAGGAATGTTGTATGCATGTTGAACTCATCAGCCTGTGTCCAAAATCAAGTGTCGGGTACATGCAGGTAGAACATACCCTTCCGCTTTGTTGTTGTTCTTTTTTTTTTTTTTTTTTTTTTTTTTTGGAAAACAATTACCCTGGGATTCCCACTAAGATTTTAACCTCTTAAACACCCTGTTCTTTTCATATGTCTTGAATTATTGTGATTACATCCAGTATTATAGACTGTGTATTATCCACAGAATGTGTAAATGATGCAGGTGTAAATGCATCCAAGACTCACCTTAACCCACTTTAGGATGTTGAGATGCATTTGAGCATTTTACAGAAGAGTCAAAAAGTGTCAACTTTTTGTCAATTCCCGTATTATACACCAGGTCCACATGCAAATCAGCCATTTTTGATCCAGCAACCAAAAAGCATAAATGACCCAGAAATAAAGAACCACAGGAAGCTGTTTTTTAAATTGTATGATCTGATTTCAAAACAGCAATAAGATTTCAATCAGTTTAACAGCCAATGCATCGGACAAAGTGGTCATTACTTTAGACTTTAGACTTCATTTGTGCAGCAAACATAGGCCATTTCAGTGTTTTTGTATTTCTTAATGTAAACACAGTAGACGGTAATAATATATGAGCATGTGAGAAATTTGAGACAAAGTCCATCAGATACTTCCCTTGAACATTGAACGCTGAAATTGAGAACTTACCTGCTTACATATTTGCACTGGTAGAACATGCAGTACTGGTTTACAGTATTCACGCTTATATCAATTTTTCACTGAAAAATGGCTGAATAAGCATGGCTTCGACCATTACTCCTTTTAGAGCATTAATGTTTAGAAGTAAAATGTGATTTTGAATGCAGGCTGATCTGGTATTCAAAAATTACTATGTCTATGGTGACACGATATATTTGTCATGCCATTTAGTACTATGGTCCCTGTTATCCATGTACCCTAATCGTCCAATCGGACTGTTTTATATTGAATGCCTCCTTTTTCCGTGTTTAGAAGTTACCATGACATTTGTGTTGGAGTAATACTGAAATACACTGAGTCACTGTTGAAATCAATGATTTCTAAAATTGTCTGCAATCATCTCAACTGTGCCAGAATGAGATCATCAAAATAAACAATGCTTTCTCCATCAAACTGTTGTCACGCTGCTTGCATCTGAACATTCATGATAAGGACTGGTTTGAGAAATAAATAGGAATTATTTAAGAAAATTATATATATATATATATATATATATATATATATATATATATATATATATATATACACATACATACACACACACAGCCATGAATGCCAACATATATTGTGACATACTGAAGCAGAGCATGATCAGTATGCAGTATTCCAGCATGATATCCACAAACACACCTCCAAGACGACCACTGCCTTGGTAAAGAAGCTGCGGGTGAAGGTGACGGATTGGCCAAGCATGTCTCCAGACCTAAACCCTATTGAGCATCTGTGGGGCATCTTCAAATGGAAGGTGGAGGAACACAAGGTCTCTAACATCCACCAGCTCTGTGATGTCGTCATGGAGGAGTGGAAGAGGACTCCAGTGCCAACCTGTTAAGCTCTGGTGAACTCCATGCCCAAGAGGGTTAAGGCAGTGCTGGATAATAATGGTGGCCACACAAAATATTGACACTTTGTGCCCAATTTGGACATTTTCACTTAGGGGTGTACTCACTTTTGTTGCCAGCGGTTTGGACATTAATGGCTGTGTGTTGAGTTATTTTGAGGGGACAGAAAATTTACACTGTTACACAAGATGTACACACACTACTTTACGTGTGTGTACTTTACTACTGTAGCGAAGTGTAATTTCTTCAGTGTTGTCAGTGGTGTACCTCACTCTCTCTCTCTCTCTCTCTCTCTCTATCTATCTATCTATCTATCTATCTATCTATATATATATATATATATATATATATATATATATATATATATGAACTTTAAGTACTTTTAATTAATGATGATCCAAGCAGTTACTATCTTACCTATGTATAGACTCACTTTGTGATGAGGAGGTCAAATCAAGGTCTTGGCCATTAAAGTGAGCAAGTCTGGCTTTTTACCTCCAGTGTGATTACTTAATGCAGTCTGAGATCTCCAGCCAGAAGACATAAGTCAAAGAGCTTTAAAAGAAAATGTTCCTATTGATCGCTGGGGAGCGGCAATGACTGATGATGAAATACTAAGATTAAACATTTTAATTGCACCTTTCATAAGCAAATAAGACAGTGTGTCAAAATGAGCACATTGAAGTGGGCGTTTATCAATCCTGAATTTACTGCCAAGAAAGAAAAAAAATTGTCAAATTACCACAGTTACACCAAAGGGACATACATGTTTGTGCATAGGTGTTGGAGGCGGAAGGGGGATGGGAGTCCATCCATCCATTTTCCCTACTGCTTATCCTACACAGGGTCACAGGGAGCCAGGAGCCTATCCCAGGGAACAGGGGGACAACAAGGTGCCAAGCCATCACAGGCACAATTGCACACATTCATACACTACAGACAAACTGGAATTGCCTGTCAGCCTACTTCACACACCTTAGGATTGGTAGACGAAAGTGGAGTACCCGGGTGAATCCTCCAAAGCATGGGGAGGACATGCAAACTCCACATACACAGGGCAGAAGCAGGATCTGAACCCCCAGCCCCGAAGGAGTGAGGCAAACGTGCTAACCAATAAGCCACATTAGCATACTTTAGAAAATATAGTTCGGTTAGAATGTTATGTTAGCTATGACTTTTTGTCACTTGTTAAATAACAAATAAATGATGCTTAGGCATGAGCCACTGGCGATCCTACACAGGCCATACACAGATCGAGCCACATTATGTCTTTTTCTATGGATGTGGAATAGTATTTGTCCCACCCTAAATTGCCACCCCAATAAAGTCATCAAGCAGTAACTATAATAGGTAAAAAAAAAACAATTTAAATGAAAAACAATGGCGGAAATGGTTAAAACAGTGGTGTACATAATGGTGTTTAAAGATCATTTTTAATTATTGAGTAAATTTGCTGGGGGAAAAAAAAAAAAAAGGTCAAACACACCTCATTCATCATTTTGCCAAGTCATCCAGTATACACAGGGTCTATTGGCACCATATCACCAAAAAAACGTTTAATCAGCTGTTTCACTGCCTGTTTGTTTCGGACTGGTCTCTGGGGTGTTTCAGAATTGTATCTTAACACAATCCTAAATTTCACCCAGTGAAACATTACTTAGCTCAGACATTCATCGTTTTGATTTTATAGAAATCATTTCCTATTCTTTACCCAAAACTGCTCAAAATTACAACCCATTGTGCTTAAAAAGGTAACCACAAACGTAGGACCATCTGTAATAAGTTTACACACTAATTAGATATATAAAAAATTATATTCAAAAAAAAAAAAAAAAAAAATTGTTCCCAAAAACAAAAAGTCCAAATTAGACAATCTGGCAACCCTGAAGTTACCTCCAGTGCACGCTGCTGTTTCAGTACACTTTAGTAATTGGTGCCACCTTGGGGACGGATTGTAAATGATTCATTGTACATTTTTACAGCAGTATTGAAGTTGACACTTGATAATGCGGGTGTTAAAGTTCTCATATGTCTAGGATTTATTTGCATTGTTGGTTATATAATGTGAGTCAATGTAAGGTCCTTTGAAGTTGAAGCTTAGAATACTACTGCCGTTTTAAAATGAGGTTTTTTTCGTTATGGAAATCCACATTCTCGCCTGACCCCATCTAATACGAAGTAGTTTCGTAGGTCAAAATAAACAGGTTTATTTTTGTGCAACTATGTGACAAATGATTGCACAAGCTGCCTGTGGACGGAAACCTGAAACAAAGAATTTAAATAAATATTTTTTTTAAAATGAGGAAGTGTTCCGCAAGAATCAACCTTTTAATAAAAAAAAAAATCGAGAGATTGTCAGAGCCAAGCAAATTCTTTATTAAGTGTACAAAAAAAAAAAAAAAAAAAAAGGAAGTGCAAAAATACAGCGCCTCGACGTGCAAGGCCTACATAAGCACGGCTTCAGCCTTGTACCACCCAGTTAGAGACAAAGGCATCAGGGCAGTGGCCAGTCACAGTATTCCGAGTGCAGCTTGTCAAAAGTGAAAGCAGCTGGAAAGAGCAAAAGTGAGACTAGCTCAAAAGCTACAGAGAAATGATACTACAAGTTGACAAGTGGCAGATGACACAGGAACTCCTCTGCCATGAAGTAACTGCAATGCTGTATGAACATGAGAGTTAGGCAAGTTTCACTCCCATGGGCAAACAGCCATCTATACTGAATACCGAGAGATAATTAGTAGTAAAGGAGAAACTGTTAACAGGTCTGTGACCGTATGCATTAAAGATGGATACGAGTTGGGTGTGACTGTAAAGCTGGACACTAACAGCATGCAATCTGAGTGAAATTTATCACAAAGTGTTATACAGCTGAAAAGAGGAAAGAAGAAAACGTTGACATACTACAAACACGCGCACAACAACACATCAAGGCCAACTGTCACACACACTTTGTACCAGACCTAACAATTCATTCATTTGTCAAATTACAGACTGTATAATTTCAAAATACATCGAGGTATCAAATTGTCAATCTGCTTGAAAAACAGGAACTTGGACTGCTGCTGCACATACAACTTAATAGATCAACGCATTTAGATAAGCAATCCATTACATGAAGTGCAGGGAAGACCAAATGCTGCAGTGCAGGAGGAATCAGGAATAATGCCAATTGAGCCAGCACCTAGCACAGAATGAACTACAAGTTACAGCACTGTGATTCTTGACAGTAAGGCAGATTTCTAAGGCCTTGGTGCTTGTGCTGCCAAGCGAAAGGAAAAGGCACCTGCTAAGAGAGGTCGCTTTGGAATGGTAAGCTGGTGTAGTACGTACCAATCGCTCACACTCAGCCCTAACGCTGAAAAAAAACATTCACACACAAACCACACATACACAAAGCCAGTCTCAGCCCTAGAACACAATCAACCCCTCAGCATCTCTCTCCCCCCATCTCCTCACAGAATTGAGCACTTTGGCTTCTTCTTTTTCTCCCCACCCTCCTTCTTGGCTGGTTCAGTGGGAGGATGCTCTTCAGAGAAGCTTGAGAAGGTGGCATCGCATGTCACGGCCTCCCTCAGCGCCAGATACCAGCGACCCTTGCCCAAGTATGAGAGGGTGCCAAGCTCCAGCTCCTCCTCTGTGGCTGCCTTCTCTTCTCCTTGCTGGAGGATCAGGATCTCAAGCAGGTCTATACCGGTTTGAACAGCCTCCACACCTGCTGCACATCCCAGGGTCACATGAGCACGGCTGCCCACTGGGAGAGTCTCGACACCGGCGAGGTCTGCTTGAGGAATGCCCACTTTATCAGCTCCAGATGGCCACAGCGACAGCTGCTCTGGGGTCAGTGCCACACGGGCACCGAAAGTGCGAGGAGTCACGATGAGACCAACAACAGATAACTCCGTTTGTGTGTCAAAGGAGTCTTTAACCACCTACACAGGACCAAACAAAGATTTCCTGGTCAGGAGGTATGACAAGGACTTTCCACAAAAGTCAATCATCAAATCAGTCACAATGTAACTAATACAGTCCCTGTAGGATTTCAAAATTTTGCAGTCATAGAAAAAGGAGAAAAAAGTAAACTCCAAAATATTCAGGGGAGCATACAATTAAAATAAATTATAAAAAAAGGTGGCAGCACAATTGCCAATTCAAGTAGTTTTCCACAAAAATAAATAAAACCCATAAGTAGCATCACAATTATTTATTTATTTTAAACAGCTAAAACAAAAATCAAAGAAAGTCAGCAAAATCCTGTCCAGACTGGTAATATGCTACTCAAACAATGTTGAAATGACGATACATTAAGAAATACAGACGGGTACAGCTAAAATATTATTATTAAATCTACTTGGAAATCAGTGTTAAAATTTATACTGGATTCAGTTCTGCAGAATTCTTTTAAATAGTAGGAAAAAATTTAACTGAAAAGACTCGATTAGTGTTGAACATGCAAAGGTTACGGGTCAAAACTGGCCAGAAAAAATAAAAATAAAAAACAAAAACACTAATCATTACAGATTTGAAGCATAATTCCAAGAGGTGCTACTCAGGGTTTTCTCCAGAGAATGACTAACCTTCAGTTCAGCATATTCTTTTGCACCCTCTGTCTTTCCATAGTCACAGAACTGAGTAGTGCAGTGGAGTGGAATTTTGGTTTGGAAGTACTGCTCCAGATCCACCTCCTTGTCTGCGTCACCAGTAACTAAAGACACCGAGAAAGGGATTTTAAAGACAAGCAGGGAGCACAGAGTTGTATTGACATCAGACATACTCTCTACTCACATTCACTGATCTGTTTCTTGAAGGCCTCCAGAGTGTCTAGCGTCTTCAGGAACTCCATGGTGGAACACTTTATCTTCTCTTCAACTTCAGAGAGCAGGAACCAGCCATAGAACATGGGGAGTGCCGGTTCTTTTGGTTGTGCCTCCACCTCTTTTGGAGGTTCAACTTGAACCGCTTGAGCTTCAGCAGGCTTTTCCTGCTCTGCCCCAGTTGGTTTGGCTTCTGCTTCCCCCGCCTCGTTTACCAATTCGGATGGTGCAGCTTCATTCGCGGCAGAAGGCTCCGTTTTCCCATTTTTTTCAGGTTCTGCTTTCTTCTCTGGCTCTGCTTGTTCAGCAATTTGCTGCTTCACCACTTCAACCTCTGGCATTTTCTCAACCTCGGCTGGTGTCTCAGCAGATTTTTCCACCTCGACAGCTTTCTCAGAGATTCCCTCTGCTACTTCCTCCTTCTCAGGCAACTTCTCCAGCACTGCAACCGCCTCGGGGGATGCATTCTCTTTGGCAGACTCCACCTCAGGTGCTTGTTCTGTGGACTCTCTCTCTGGTTTAGAATCTTCCACTGCTGGATTCTCTGGCTCTGGAGGGTCCTGAGCAGAGTGCGTCTCATTCACCTCCTCGGGTTTGGGCTGCTCAGGAGTGGGCACATCTGTCTCTTCCACATGGGTCTGAGCAACAGCCTCCGGCACTTCCTGATTCTGATCGGCTTCCATTCCTCAACAATGGCCTGTCTCAGGGGGGAAAAAAAAAAAAGCAAACATGAGAGTTATCAGTCCCACGGTATGCAAACTTCACAGACGAGAGCAAGTCCAGTGCTCGGGCAGTGTTATGGCATGTCTGACACCCTGGCCTGCAACAAAAGAGAATCTACAAGATAAGCTTAGAGATGAAATTACTCACCTACCACAGCTCTGTTTTTCAGGTTCCTGCTATATAATTAGATTTCTGTCACCGTTATGACTTCATAAATTCTTTATATTTCTTATTTGGTGTCGATCTTATTTACTCGATAAATAAATATCTAATTTTGAAAACCATCCAAGAAGTCAAACAAACCACCAGTCTAAGATTAACAGAGTTGAGCAAGAGCCAGTATTCCAGACTAGATTTAGGAAGAAAGCTTGCCAAAAATAAAAACAAAAATATATATAAATAAAAAAAGCCTATGAAGAAAAAATTAAAATAAAATCTTATTTCACTACACATTTTTAATCCAGTCTGCTTCTCCAGATCAAAAATCTTCAAGTAATCCACTTGGCTCTTCCACCCACTTCACTCAGGCCACAGTACACAACACCCAGGTAAAGTGCAGAGATTTCCTTTTGATTCACAAGAGATTTTCTAGTGAAATCTGAGGATCCACCCTTTCTTACCCAATTACTCTAGGATGCTGTCTGCTCTTGTCTTCTGGTGTCTTTCTCCCTCCCCCCCTCTCCATATCTCCAGCTGTACCTTGTTCCCTCCCCACTCAGGGCACAGTGCGCTCGTGCACATGCGACACCACCCCCTCTCGAATATATCCGTTATTCAGCAACGGCCAGCTGCTTTCATCTTTTCAGCTCTGATCAGACGCACTGGCTGTTAGTCAGGATTGCACAAACACTGCTGCGGCTCTGAAAAATGAAGGACATCAGCTGACACATGTTCCTGTTATTGAGAACAGAGCAAACTTCAGCAGTTAGGGCCACCGACCTCCCCCCCCTTCTTTCCCCCTTAGTCAGGAAATGTGGCTTCAATTTTTAAAAAAGCCAGCCAAATAAATAAATAAAGCTGCTTTAACACCAACAATATTGCACTTCCATAACCCATGGGAAGAGTGCACGAGAGGAAGAAGAAGAAGAAAAAAAAAATCAGTCAGACAAAAGGAACACTTAAATGAACCGTGCATATTAAATAAAAGTGATCTCTATAGAATGAAATGCCTAAAAACCTAGATGAAACGTGGCGCACCAGCGGTTAGTCAGCACGAGCTCGAAGCGAAAATTATGAAGGAAACAAACCAGCGTGAGATATGAACACCTGCAAACGCTCTGGGGCCGCTCCTTTGTGCACGCGCCCAGACTACTACCGTACTAAACAGTACATTCAAATAAGTAAGTAAATAAAATAAAAAAATAAGACAGACAATGATGGCTCCATTACATTTCCGTATACTGCTGTAGTAAGCGGTTTCGGACACGCACGCGCGCGCCCCGTTATCCGTTACAGACAAAGAAATAAAAACGAGGCCTGTTTGATGTCCCGGAAAACGACGCCATCAAAGAGAAAGAGTTCCTGACTTTCTCACACACACCGAATGTAACAAATTTGGTGACATAGCACCTACATGCGAAAACGATTGCTACTTAAGAAGACGGAAAGAAGGGAGGGAAAAGTATTGGCACCTGGCGGTGATTTTAGGAAGGTATACCAACGAAGACGTGTGACAGGAGTTCGTGATTAGACGCAGGAAAGCAGATTTGCGTAGACTCGAGGAAATTTGGGGAGTGGCTGCAGCATGCACACACACACACACACACACACACACACAACACAACACACAGCAGCACGAAAAATGCTGCGTGTCACACACACACACACACACACACACACACACACACACACACACACACACAGAGAAAGGACGGCCCGGAGGTGAACTCGCCCATGTGTCACAATGCAAAAGCAAAAAAATATATAAATAAATAATAATAATAAATCCCTTCACTTATCTTCACATATTTATCCTAAATTGGAACCCAAAATGCGCCCCCAGCCCTCACATACCTGTGTGTAGGTGTGGATGAGGTCCAGTCGGGACGCCGAAAAATCAGCAGCAGCTTTTCCGCGTTTCTCTCACGTCCTGCTCTGGAACGCCCCGCCTGCCTGTGCAACGTTCAGGGGAAACACTAAACTAGCGGTCTTCTTCTTCTTCTCCTCCTTCTTCTGGTTCTTATTGAACACGCGATCACAGGCGACGCGCGAGCGCGGGCACGAGTCACGACAGAGGTCTGATGCAGCGTTCACGTGCACTCGCAAATGACCCTAAATACAAGTTACGAGCATACGAGCCACCCCGCGCCTGCTCAAAAATACCAGTGGGAGGGGGAAATCAGTGTTTTTGGTTTTTTTTTCTGATGCAATGAGTTTTAAAGTTAGGACACCGGGGGGGGTTAGTGAAGACTGGAAAAAGAATGCTTTTTATATCTCTGATGTTGATTAATGAGAATGAACTAGACAGGAAGTCTTTATGAATTCTTCATTTATAAGTTTATTATTATTATTATTATTATTATTAAAGTCTAAATCCGCATAATTCATCCTTTCAGTGATGGGACTAATTTGGCACAGAGGAGAAGTTATGGTTAAGTGTCACCAGAGTGGTTTTGAAATTGCACATTTACAACAAAAACAACAACAACAACAAACGTTTATTGACATAAATTCAACAACTGCCCTTACACTTCCATTATAAGTGAGTTTCCAGTGAATAAGTTTTCTGTTCTTTACTTCTGTCTCTTCTTTACTATACACTCTTTTTTCTGTTTTAAATTGTAGAACCGTTAATAAGGGTTCTTCGGAGGTCCCTTGTAACAGAGCTTTTCCTTTTCATAAAGGGTTCCAAGCAGAGTGTTTTGGGGAAACTATGAACCCTTAACTATCCCTTCTGTTGTATTCTAGTGACTTTCTGTTTCATTATGTGATACAGTATGAAACAGAAACAACAAAAAGTGATGCAGGTTGTGGATTTAACAACAGCAACAATAACAATAACAGTAATAATAATAATAATAATAATAATAATAATATCCTGGTCAGGTTCCATTTTCATTCCATGACTGGGAAACAGGACTTGTAGCGGAGCATTTGAATGTAGCACAATAGGATGGGCTGTACAAAGACCCGACCACACCCACGTTTAAAACGCACGCGTTTGACACGCCCATTCGTTTGAAGATGTCGTTTTATGACCACGCCCATATCACCGGAGCAAGTCTTCCCTTACTAATCAGGCTGGAATGTGTTTGATGATTTTCTTTTCTTTTCTTTTTTTCTCCTCCAACAGTTTTCATGGTGGGAAAATTTATTTGGCGGAGTTTGGATGGTTTATTATGAACTGGAGGAAATACAGTGTGGTTAATCCAGTCTGGCAGACGTGTGGCGACATATTCTCTGTAAACTTTTTAACACCGGAAATGCAAGGTAACAGACCTCAGATCAGCGAAATGGGGTGCTTCTCATTTCTTATTTGGGCATCCTCATTTCCTTTTCTCAGCTCCACCCCTTAGGATGTGGGGGAAGGATGCGAGAAGAGAGAGGAATCTAAGCAAGGCAAATTGGATATCCAAGCTCTCTCAAGTGTCACTTCAAATTAACGATGACTGTGCTCAGCTGGATGACCTCACTGCGTTTCAGGGACCTGCCAACCTGTTGGCTTGGAGATTGGTTAATTAACAGCATTCTTAATAAAGCTACATTCATGTGCAATGTATGGGTTATTCAACCATGAATTAACAAACAATACATAAATGATTGCATATTTTGTGCAGCTTTGCATATCCAAACATGCAAGGATAAATTAATTACGATACTCATACACTATGGACACATTTGGACATACAGTGCAGGTCCTTGGACTTGGGGAGGAAACCAGAGTACCTGGAGGAAGCCCCTGAAGCACAGGGAGAACATGCACTGGAGATGTGAGGCTGACCACTAAGCCACCGTGCGCCCCAAGCATGTTATTATTTAATTATATTTGACACATTCCATCCCATCATCAAAGGAATCGTTTGTTTGAAATGTGGCAGATGTAAAGGAGGGGAATTTATAGGTGCGCTAGGTTTTTTCGACAAGAAACACTTCCGCATAGGATACGCCTGCGTATCCTCGCTCCTCTGGAAGCTTCCTCATTCCTCACATCTTCACGGTGCAATTAGAGAATTGATATGTCCCTTCAAGATGGTTGACGTCCGATCGATTTCCGGAAGCGTCGATTTGAGATCATTGAGAAGCACCCGTGGAGATCTGTCAATGCCTGAGAGAAAACATCTTGCAGCAATGTGGGCAGGTTAAGGTTGTAGAAAAACATAACTGCTCTGAAGGAGTGTCTTATAAATGATTTCATAAATGAGCCTTGGTGCACTGTAAACTACTCTACAATTCTTTTTCCCAACCAATAGGATATAAGCTTGAAAGTGGAAGCACTGTGCTTTATGCACTGTGTAGAACAATCTTCAGCGGTCAGGTCTTCTCTTCAGGTTCTGACACTCACTACATACATCTTTCTAGGTAAAACATACATATTATCTTAAAAGAGCAAAGATGTACCTTTGAAGGTACCACACCAGCACAGGAAACGCAGTTTAGTACCTTTTTTTTTTTCTGAATGTAAGATGCTTCTGTGTTGCATATGAGAGGTAACACCTTGACCTAGATTAACCCTAGTTCTCATAGTCCTCCAACCATAAAGCATTTGAAATGCACACTGCACACAGCCAACCTTAGGTGTAATACTATGTGTCAAGACCGTTAAAGCAATACTCCAGGGTTTCATAATAGGTAGCATCCGTGCGATTACTACAGACAAGACTTTTGAATTTGGACACCCTGTACTATAAAATTAACAAAAAAAAGAGAAAATCTCAGACCATTTTTGGACACAATTCAACTGCCGTCTTTAAAAGTCTATAATAATAAGTGAGTTTCCAGTGAATGGGGTTTTCTGTTCTTTTCATTTGAATGTTTTTTGTTTTTCCCCCAAATATAATCACATCCATAACAGTACTTTGGTTTTCCTTCTGGAAAAACTGTACTGAGGAAGAGTTTCCTATGAGGAAACCCTTTGAAGAAGCCAAGAACCCTTAATTATCAAATGAGCCCTTAAAAAACCTTTGAGAAACTCTGTTGTACAGGTTCCATAGATATAGATTATGCTTAATCCATCCATCCATCCATCCATCTTCTATAAAGCTTATCCTTCAGGGTCGCGGAAACCTGGAGCTTATCCCAGGGGGCGTGGGGCACAGGGTGTGGGACACCCTGGATGGGGTGCCAATCCATTGCAGGGCAACACACACACACACACACACCCCCATTCATACACTACGGACACTTTGGACTTGCCAATCAGCCTACCATGCATGTCTTTGGACTGGAGGAGGAAACTGGAGTACCCTTAAGGAAACCCCACAGCACGGGGAGAACATGAAACTCCGCACACATAGGGCAGCGGCGGGAATCAAACTCACTACCCTGGCGGTGGGTAGGAAATCGGCTCCCGGAAAATATAGCTACAATAGTGCTTCAACCACTTCGGTGATGCCATGGGAGGACTCGAGGAATCAACTGTTAATTTCCTGTTAAACTTCACAACAAACCATTTTGCTTGGGGGAAAAAAAAATACTTTTTTTTTAACTTGTGTTGATCCAGATTACTCTAAAACACAGTCAACCTCTCAATGTTGCAGTTTGGCCTCCTTTAGAAACCAAAAACGCACACATAGCACAGGGTTGAATATTGACGTGATGTGCAAGCGATGGGCAAACAAGTTTCAGAAACAGAAATGACCTTGTTTTTGTTTTTTGTCTTCTTCTCCACCATCACACTTATTGACATTTAAGAAATGACGACAGTGTCAGCTGCCTCTTTTCGCCATATCCATAATGCATGATGAAATGTGCCTGATAACACAAGTATGTCAGTATTACCAGTTTCCAGTTAGTCAGCACGGAAATGAACAGCATGTATTTTAGGACGTGGGGGTGACAAAGGATGTTCATTCATTGGATTATTATTATTATTAATACTACTACTACTTTATATACTTTTATTGTTCTGATATGATCCGGTATAAATTAAGTAGGTTCAGTGAGAGAGCTAGACTCAGGATTTAGCAGACTTCTTCAGGACAAAAACAGACAAGCTGAAACGGCTTGTCTCCTGTTCTTGCACAACAACCACAGATTCTGTGGTTACTCAACCATTCGTCACAAGTCTTGATCTTGCAACACACTTGCTTACATCACTCATTAACCACATCAGAAATTTTATAGAAGTAAAATGCTAAATGAAAGACTCATCGGGCACAAGGCGGGGTACACCCTGGACAGGATGCCAGTCCATCGCAGGGCACAATCACACACACATACACACCCATTCCTACACTACGGACAATTTAGCCATGCCAATCAGCCTACCATGCATGTCTTTGGACTGGGGGAGGAAACCGGAGTACCCGGAGGAAACCCCCGCAGCACGAGGAGAACATGCGAACTCCGCACACACATGGCCCTGGCAGGAATCGAACCCTGGACCCTGGAGGTGTGAGGCGAACGTGCTAACCCACCGTGCGCCCCCAATATAATTCTAAAAATTATAATTCAAAAATTATCTTCCAAGTGGATAAATTATTGTCTAATTGCTTTCATGGTGACCTTTACCCTATTAGTCATGTATAGATCTCTTACTGTAGATGTTTTCAGATGTTCCTTAAAATTTAGAACAGACCACAAGTGTACTGTTTGAAAATGAAGTAGTTCTTGACATATCGAAACACATACCAAGATTTATTCAAGAGGATGTAGGCATGAGGACAAGCAGTAATTATGATTCATTAGTCAAATTTTTTTTTCATAGTCGTTCAGAGGGGTCACAGCGACCGAATCAGTCTTCTCTCACTGGAACACTTGCTCGCTTGTCTCTCGAAGAGCCTGCCGGGTGAGACAATACGAAAAAATGGAATGACAGCATTGTGTCAGAAAGACTGCAGTTCAGAAATCTAAAGGAAGATCAAATAAAGTATGGTGCAAATGTGAATACACCAACATCAAGAATGGTCAGTAGATATTATTTGATCAAATTACAGTTTTTGCACACCTCCAGTTTCTGATGCTTTACACCTAAAACCTAAATCTTTGGGGAACTGCTCGCTTTCAGAGCCTAATGAAACTGTAAAAGGGTACTCTATTAAAAACAGACACACTTGAAGGTTTACTCGTGTTCATCCTATTGATAAAAAAAAAAAAAATATTGTTGTTTTTATTTTAATAATTAATTATTTTTTTTTTTTTTTTTTATTAAAATTTTTTTAAAAAGTTTTTCCTTTTCATAAAAAAAAAAAAAAAAATTTTTTTTTTAAAAAAAAAAAAAAATATATTTTTTTTTTTAAACCCCAAAAAATTTTTTTAAAAAGGTTGCCCTTTCCAATTAGATTACATCAATATTTTTCCAATAAAATAAAGTCCATTAAAATAAGTTCAAAGACCTTGGATAGCGTATATGATTCCTGTACCAAAATAGGAAATGAAACATAATTCATCCTCAGATGATATCAGTTTTCCTTAATGTCATTTGATTTTTTTGTACTGTTTTATATAATATTATATACTGCATTTTGGTCCTATCCTGGATCTTGTGTGAAAGAAATCTACTGTTGATTTTCAGTGTTTCCAAAACACAACGCTTGTGATCTGTAGAGTAGCATTCTTCAGTTTTAGAGACTCTTCCAAACAAATATTACCATACTTTTGTTTAATCATACTGATGTTGCATCATAAGAATTATGAAATGCTTGTGTTAGAGATAGAATGTTCAGTAATTGAGAATGCCACTCATGTTAATTCAGCGTGAATGTGATGATAGGAGTAAAGAAAAAAGAAACGAGGAAAGCAACAGCATGAGCAATAGACGAGAGGAGGAATGTCTGTGTTGACCTTCTGGATGGCATCTCTGGCATCGTCGTCCTGCAGCAGTTTCGCCTGGTTCAGTGCCTTCTCAAAGTGCAACACACTGGACTTATAGTTACCCAGTTTCACTGAAAAAACAGGGAGAAAATATTTACACACTGTCCTGTGTCCTATTCCACACCTCTGCACGTCACACTTATTTTCATTACTTGTATTACTTTCTTGTGCGTAATGAGTAATGCGATTTCGGACTCACATTCAGCCTGCGCCACTAGCACGCTGGCATTGAGCTGCCATTTCGCATCACCGATGTCATCCGCAGCACTGAGTGAGTGAATGCCATAGTCTCTGGCCTTGGTGTGACGCTTCAGCTCCAGATAACAGCGGCCGATCTCATGGAACAGCCACGCCTTCTCCAGCCCACCTTGTACCAAAGGGATCTTTTCCTCCCAGCTACACACACACACAATTAAACTTATAAACAATAGTAACCGGTCTGAGTGTACATAATCTAAAACAGCTATACTCACACTTTTATGGCTTGTTGAAATTTGCCGATGCGTGCATACACTCGGCCGATGTTGTCCAGAGCCCTGGACTTACTGTCCATCAATTTACTTTAAAAAAAAACACCATTAATTTAAATGTGGAATACATTTTCTCATATACAGCAAGCAAAAACTTGCCTACATGCCTGACATTAACATCTTCTGAAACAACCTGATGACTCACCCTTGCTGGGCCAGCTCCAGATCTTTAAAATGGTTCTCCAGGGCCTTGTCCATGTTTCCCAGATCCATCAGTGCGTTACCTGATGACAGAGCAGAGAAACAGTGCCTCTTGTTTCCGCCAGACCTTTGTTGGAAGACTTATTAGTGTATGTGAATTAGAAATCGGAAACCAGATCAAATGGTACCAATGCAACTGTACAGGTTTCCCAGCACTTCTGACTTATTGGGCAGAGCTTTGTCAGACCAGCCTTTCACCGTTTTCAGCACCACTCGGGCCTTCTTTAGGCCATTCTTTGTGTTACCTGCAGTCAGTTCTACAAAGCAAAAACGTTAAGAACAAGAACTTGTGTGCAAAATCACCATGGCAACTGATTCCTAAGTCTAAGGACACTTGTTTAAGTCTTGTCAATAAACAGTGAAAATATCCAACCGCATGACTCAAAGTAAACTACACATTTCCACATTTCCACTAAACATTTCCAGACTTACAACAAGCCAACCGCGAGAGAAAGACTTCCCAAAGTCGTTCTCATCATTTAACTTTCAGACGCTTGAACAATTCGGTAAAAACTTCTCGGTTATTTAAACTTTCACAAAGGTTTTGTGGCGCAATCAGATCTACACCACTACAGTAATGACATTAGCAGAACCACAAATTACTCTCTCTGGAAAAGAAGTCCAATCTCTGGAAGGACAAATTAAAAGAGAGATTTAGCAGAATATTTCTTTATGGAATATTCAGAAATTTCAGTTATCGAAGTTATTGAACTGTCTAATAGTAGTCAAGAGGAATGAGGATTGTGGCATAATTTCAATGATACAGTATACCACTCAAAATCAGTTCATCAGATCATGCCATGATGAAATGATGAATGTTCTGTAATGATTTATGAAAGATCAAGATTATGCCACAACTCCACTTGCCTTGACTTCTTATTACTAGATTCATGCTTATCAGGCAATAAGGATCCGTGAACTTCCACATGTGAATCCTAGCCCAATATGTCACCTGTGTCTATCTCCTCCAGGTTTTTGAGGACGCATAAGTTGGGGTCTGAGGGAGGACGGTTCCGTGTGCGATTCCACTGCTGCTGTAGGAGCTTTCGATCACGCTCGCGGGCATAGATAGGTTTCTGCTGCCGCCAAAACTCGGTGCGTGTGTCCAGATACGATATGCAGCTCATGATTACATCCTGCAGCCTCTCACCGGTACGTGTCTTACCTCTTATTAGATCTGAAATGAAGCAGCAGAAAAAATGTCAACTTCAAAATTACTGCCAACCTTGAATGTTTTTTTTTTGTAGGGGGGTGAAGAGTACCTGCATTGAGTCTCATACTTTAATGTTTAATTAGATGAATAATTTGATAATAATTTGAGACACTTGTAGAGGATCTTGGACTACTTACATTTCACCTATTTCAAGCTTGTTAATATTCATTTGATCGTTTTACCATGGCACATTTTTCAGGTTGGACTGTATTCAGTCATTGTGCATTTTAGCCGCCATTATCACTGATCCGTACAAGCAACCACATCGAGTTATTGACTATATTGAGTCCAAAATCCTTTTTTTTTTTTTTTTCCTCAACCGGTTCACCCTGAAGGACCAGCATACTTTGGTGCTGACATCAGGAGAAGGATTTAGTAGAGGATTTTTGCACGTATGCGAACGAACTATTCATAAACACACCTTCATCTTTGAGCAGCTTTTCCAGGTATTCTTTGTCAGTGTACAGTTCTCCCAGGAGCTGTTTAGCTGTTCTTTCACTCTTTGGTGTCTTTTGGCTTTGCTCACTCGGGTCCTTCTTCAGGAGATGGGTTAAAGACTTTGGTCGAGCCTTTTTGCGCTGCCAGTCAAAACACACACATACATTCAGATAACTGAACAGGGTTTCATATGTATAAACAATTTGTGATGAGCTCAAGCTGATAGCTGTGGAATTTCTGTAGAATTTCATTCCGAGTGGTTTTATTTCTATGGTGATAAAGTAAATAAATAGAGCTACATTTTATTTATTCATTTATTAATTTTTTGCTGCAAGTGTTAATTTTCAAAAATTAACTGCTTTTGTCAGTGCCTGTTGGAGAGGCGGCAGCAAACCCAGACTTACCTCATCTACTTTATGGAAGAAAGACGGATCACCCTTATTCTCCAGCTTTACAGATGAAGGACCTAGAAAGTTAGAAATGTGCACTTATATAGTGCTTTTATCCAAAGCGCTTTACACTGTGTCTCATTCACCCATTCACACACCAATGGTAGCAGAGTGATTTGAAAACGTGCAAACTGTTGAAATGAAATTTACAATCATTACGTCAGTCCTTCAGCCTAACCCTAACCCTAGGTACAAAGGCAAGTGCCTTTTCATAGACTGTAGTGAATAATTCTGAAAGGATTTGATGCTATATAATTATAGTAAACATGTCATTGCAGCGATTATGAAATTACAGTGTAATTGTGTTTGCTTGCCGCAATTATGGTGGATTTGTTCATTGTTATAGTCTCCATAAAATCATTGGAAATGCACGATTTCTCAAAATGCTGACCGGTCACAAATGCCCGTGCAGATCTGACAGCGCCGAGTGTAATTATCTGAGAGTAGTTAGTGCATTTACAGTGTACATAATGAAAGCTTCATTAATAAATGAGTAATGGATTAATGAATGAGTAGTGGCCCATCACATTAATCCAGTTGAAGGAGCAGCCTTACGTATATTGTATTACAAGCGTTTAAATATAAAACATTTTCTTTAAAAGGTATGGACATTATATTTGTTAAAGTGCGCAGACTATTTATTAGATTTGAAGTCAGCAGGGGACTTTTTTCTTACTGGATTTTTTTTTTCTTTTTAGTAATTTTTTTTTTAGCTTACTCTAGGTCCACTTTGTGGACAACCCTAGGGGTGATACACTGCTGTCTCCTTTGTTTTTTGGAGACTTTGGGTGTGTGTCCCTCTTCAGCTCCAATTGGCTATTTATATTCTTATTTTTACTTTAGTTCTTGGGTTTTATCATTTTTATATAACCAGTGACAGCTATTGAGTAGCCATGATGAGCCAGGGGGGCGGGGGGGATTTTTATTTTATTTTTATTTATTTATTTTATTATTATTTTTTTTTTATTATTATTTGTTTTTTTTCTTCTCAATTAAGTATTTGGGAAAGGGAAGGGAGGGGAGAAAAGGTAAATGATTTACATGAATATGATTTCACATGAAAATGAATTACATGTAAAAGAATCACATCGAGGAATATGAATCACATGAAAATGAATCATATGTAAATGAATCACATGAATATGATTTCACATGAAAATTAATTACATGTAAATGAGTCACATGCATGAATATGAATCACATGAAAATGAATCATATGTAAATTAATCACATGTAAATGAATCATATGAAAATGAATAAATAAACGAAGGCAAAAAAAGAAAAAAAAAATATAAAACATTTAATTTTCTGGATAGTATAACTGTAAATAAGTCTCGTATCTTTGTAGCTAGTAACTCTGATAAATGTCTGAAAATTCTACACAAAAGCACTCACTTCCCACAGAGTTGCTGATAGCTTCCTCAGCTTTCTGTATACCCAGTCTGAACTCCTGCAGCTCTGGTCGCAGTTTGTGGCCTCGGTGATAGAAGACCAGTGCAAATTCAAAATCCCCCATAGTGTACAGAGCCTCTGCCTTCTGATACAAACCCTAAGGAAGATGAGAGGAATCTTTCAGTCATTATTACATCCTAATGTGCTACAGATGCTCTTATTTGAAATCCACAGATAGGGTAAAAGACTAAAACAAAAACAAAACAACTAGAAACATAAATGAAGACATTTAAATCCATCCATCTTCTATAAACCTGGAGCCTTCCCAGGGAGCATCGGGCACAAGGCGGGGTACACCTTGGACAGGGTGCCAGTCCATCACCGAGCACAATCCCTCACACATTCATACACTACGGACACTTTGGACTCGCCAATCAGCCTACCATGCATGTCTTTGGACTGGGGGAGGAAACCCCCGGAGCACAGGGAGAACATGCAAACCCCCCGCACACACAGGGTCACGGTGGGAATCAAACCCCCGACCCTGGAGGTGTGAGGTGAACATGCAAACTAAGCCACCATGCGTCCAACGTGTAAATTGTTCATGCATTTACACACACAAAAAAATCTGTTTTTCATGAAAGACCTGTTAATTTGGATAAATGTTGGTATCCTATGAGTGCTACTGAGTTTGATTAAAGTTATGTATAAGGATACATAGGTTGTTAGGTTGCTTGGTTTGAAATCACATAATTGTCAGAGATACTGCAATTTGATACACTGAGTACACTGTCAAGTTTACATTAAATAGCTTTTTATTTCAATCACACACACACACACATTTAATGAAAATGAAACCGGACAGCCAAGAGGAAACCCACATGAACACAGGAAGAACATGCTAATCTAAACACAGACAGTAACCCAAGCTCAGAGTTGAGCTTGAACTGTGAGGCTGCAATGCTACCCTAAAGAAATATTAAATAATAAAAAGCAAGCAAGCTTACACAAATCCATAAATTATGACAAGAAAGACCAGACACTCAACTAAGACAAAAGAATTAAAATGAGGATGACGCACTGCAGCTCAGCTGGCATGTAAGTCGGATCTGTTTGCCATGGCATTATCTATTAAAGCTATGCTTAAAATGCTTTAGTGCTAGAAACGACAAGTGACCAATCTGGTATGTCTTAATCTGCCATCTCTCAGTGTGCCATCATCGAGCATCCTGAATACATCAGGCTTCCTTATGACACAAGTTCTCCTTCCCTTACAACACAGCACTGGGGGCAGTGCAATGGTGTGCGAGAGGTTTAAGAGCATGAGAGAGTCATAATAAATAGATGTGACAAGAGTGAAATAACTTCCATTTCGGTCGCTGAGAAATTTTTCTTTCACAGTTTTGTCTTCAATTCACACTTTCAGCCCTCTGCGAGCTTGACCTTTTATGGGGTTTTGTGGGCATCACTAAATGCAAATAAGCTGTGCTGCGAACTGCTTTGCACTTTGGCTGATTGGCGTTCGTTAGCATATGCATGTGTGTATGAAATAAATCATTACTAAAACTTGGTGGGACTTTTTTTTAAAGCTCAGTCTGGCCTATGAAAACAGCTACATAAAAACGCACGCAGCAGCTCAGTGTCAGGGTCTTGCCAATCTTCTTATAGCCCATATTTGTTTCAGATCCTCAGAGAGTTCTTTGCCATGAGGTGCCATGTTGAACTTCCAGTGACCAATATGAGGGTGTGTGAGAGCGATGACACCAAATTTAACACCGGCTCCCCATTCACACCTGAGCCCTTGTAACACTAACAAGTCACATGACACCAGGGAGGGAAAATGGATAATTGGGCCCAATTTGGACATTTTCACTTAGGGGTGTACTCACTTTTGTTGCCAGCGGTTTAGACATTAATGGCTGTGTGTTGAGTTATTTTGAGGGGACAGCAAATTTACACTGTTACACACGCTGTACACTCACTACTTTACATTGTAGCAAAGTGTCATTTCTTCAGTGTTGTCACATGAGAAGATATAATCAGATATTTACAAAAATGTGAGGGGTGTAATATATATATATATATATATATATATATATATATATATATATATATTTTTTTTTTTTTTTTATACAGAAACGTATCCTTGGTATTTTCTCGACTGATTTCTTGAGGAAATTCCCTGAGATGCGTTTTAAACAGTATTAAAGGAGTTCACACCTACGCTGGACTCTTACTGGCTGCTTTTCGAAATATTTTGCTCGAGTCAGCCATTTAAAAAAATTTTTTTTGTAAATAAAATGTTAGCTTTCCTCCCTGGGATAGGCTCCAGGTTCCCCTGCGACCCTGAAGAAGGAGTAAGCGGCAGAAGATGGATGGATGGATGTTAGCTTTCTAATGAAAGAAATGAATATGTTGGTGCAATTATATATATATATATATATATATATATATATATATATATATATATATATATATATATATAGAGAGAGAGAGAGAGAGAGAGAGAGATGTCTACAACACCGCTTTCAAACATTTAATCACCTTCAGTTCAAAAGCTTTTTAAGATCATGACAAACATTTCAGCCAAGTGTCCACAAACTTTTGACCAGTAGTGTGTGTGTGTATATAATATATATGTGTGTGTATATATATATATATATATATATATATATATATATATATATATATATATATACACACACACACACGTGTATATATCTATATATATATCTATCTATCTATCTATCTATCTCTCTCTCTATATATATATATATATATCTATCTATCTATCTATCTCTCTCTCTCTCTCTCTACAAGGCGGGGTACACCCTGGACAGGGTGCCAATCCATCGCAGGACACAAACACATACACACTCACACACACCCATTCATACACTACGGACACTTTAGACACCCGGAAACCCCGGTTTCCTCCACCAGTCCAAAGACATGCATGGTAGCCTGATTGGCGTAAGAGTATGAAATCAATATGGCTGTCACTGAACGTTGTCATTTGATTGACGTCTTCGTGTGTTACTTTAAAGTAGAAAAGTTTATAAAGAAAAAAAAAACACACCTTGAAGAAGCTTTTGTCCTCTTTGAGAGAAGCTTCTGCATCCTTCAGGGCATTTTCAGCCTCCCCCATTTTCACATAACACCTCGATCTGGCAACCAAACAGTTCCTGTCGCCCGGCTGTAATAGCAGAGCCTTACACACAACACACACTATTAAACTACCCTTAATGGTGTAAAAATGATCCATTTACACTTTAAGGCAAATAAGCAATCTTTTCATGCTTGGTTTGCTTCGACAATATCTTTTATTGACTTTGACCCCAGGCTTTGTTGGTTGTTAACTATCACACAGGTCTTACCGTGGAATAGCCTTCAACAGCCTTGCTGTACTCTCCTTTGTGAAAGAGTTGCTCGGCTTCGGCCATGTAGGTGGAAAACGTGCTCTTCGGACCTTGCTCTCCCTCGTTGTCGGACATTTTAAAAAATCTAATTTAGTGACTAACTCGACGCGGGGTTCGTAGCACCACCACGAACAGGTCGCTCGCGCAGGCACGGACTGTCCCATCTCCGGTATCCAAGCAACCGGTTAACAAAGGCGCCGACGCATGAAGTAACTTTTTAAAACATGGCATACAGGATACAAAAAGCATTTTAAGTAGCACGTGGAAAACGTATTAAACCGTAAGACCCCCCCCCAAACATTAAAAAAAAAATGTTTTTTTTAAATAAGTCCCGAGTCAGATAAATGGGGAGAAACAGAATACAGGCTAAGTTTATTTACATGGTTATTTTCAAAAACGGTCCATAGTCAAGACTGTTCCTTTAGCACGAGCCAGAGCAATGTGAATGTTTCTCTTCTGACTTTGCACCATGAGGATCTTAGGACAGGCAACATGAGTCAAGTGTAATTCAAGGTGTGGGAGAACAAACGCCGTTTTTCAAGACCCATACTCAAATTCGGATAAGTACACGAAGGTTACATCCGGGAATTTCCCTTGTATTAGTTACTTAGCTTAAAACAAATGGCCAATAAAATTCAAGTATACATGCAGGGTAGACATTTAAACATCCAGAATTAACTTTTTTTTTCTCTTTAAAAAAAAAAAAAAAAGGATACAGACCAAATCCAAAACAACATTAACATAGTATGAGGTTTTGAACTTAGTCTTAGAACAGGTTCTCCAAATCCAGATCCTAGCACAGTTTGAGAACTGTTCAGCCTGCTCTTAACTGGGACTACACTTGATCACATGTATTGAGCAGGGAAAGAAAAAGCGTGCTGGACTCAGGAACTGAAGAACCCCATCCTAGAGCATCCTTTTGCTGGCACTGTAGGGGTTTGCACTCAGGTCTTCCAGAAACTCCTCCACATAGACAGCTAAGGAGCTGTAATCTTTAAATCAGGCTCGGCAAAACCAGAGTGCAGGACTCCAACGTGTGCCTCACAGATCACCGTCTAAGATCCTCGTGTAGCTAATGAACATTCACACAACATCTCAACGGCTCACGTCCGGATCGAGAATTTACAATAAATATCGATATCAAAAAAAGGAATACATTTTATAGTTTAAAAAAAATGTATTATTTTTTAAACAGTCATCAACTATCAACACGAAGAGAACCACTTTACATTCCAGTAAAATGTACAATGCAGCAATGGTAGAATGGTGGTGTTGAAATGTAGGGCTTGTATTTTAGGAGGGAACCACTAGAGGGAACTGGAACACCAGATCTGAACTACTGCAAGCGTGGAGAGTACCAATACAACAAGCGAGGACTTTAACCCAACTTGTTTTAGAATGCTTACCTGAAGAAAAACAAAAATGTAAAAAATGAACAATATAATTTGGCATGTAATGGTGATCAGCAATTGAGAAGATAAAAACAAGTGAAACGAGTTTCCTCTGGGAACATTTTTGTTCATTTTGATATGAGGTACTTGTTATACAGTCCTTCCTACCGGCATCACAAGGCCCAAAGCACAAACCTTGGTAATAACTGGCACTGAAATCAGCATAGTGAGGAGTAAGAACAGAAGGGATGTACGACGCCGGCATTGATGTAATGAATGCTGCATATGATGTCAGTCAATATGTAGCACCTTCTACATTCTGAGAACCCAATCATGGTTCCACAACCAAACAGAGTGGGAAAAGCAATTTTGCTAGGCAGGTTAATTCACTAGGGCCATATTTAATTTAAAGAAAAACAAAAAACAATACCGAAACATATGTGCAGCTGTTCATGATGCTGCAGTGAGGACCAAATTGCAATCGAAAATGTGGTCAGAGAGGACCGCAGAGGACTGGTGGCCTCTTCATGGTGTCGCTTTTAAAATGGCTGTTTACAGAATGACACGTATGCTGGTCCTAGACCCTTCACCCTGCGGTACAGCACACAGTTGTATGTAAGGGAGTGTGAGTGTGGGTGTGTGTATGCATGTGTGGGACAGGTGAGTCTGTGTTGGGGGTTGGTTCTGGAGGCCGTGTGGGTCGACTGCATACATGCGGGAAGATGGACAGTTAGCCAAACTGGAAAAAGAAATTTCCAGGTCCAGATGCTAAGGGACAAAGAACATGACAAATTAGAATCAGATAAATCTGAGTGAGTCTAGTTAGAATTCACATCTTAACCAGTGAATAAATCGATTGTAATCAGGCCTCACCTTCGAAACTGAAACCACCAGGGCCACCAAAGAACGCTTTGAAAATGTTGTTGGCATCGAAATCTGAAGAAAGACAATTATTTTTTTAATTGAAAGGCAGTTACACGGGTAGGGAGAATTTATGGGCAAATGTGACTGTAGTGTCACAAGCATGCTTCTTAGTAGGCCAGGGGTATTCGCCTAAAACTTGTGAAAGCGGTTTCATAAAATTCCTTATATACCTAGGTCCAGATAAATGACTAAGGTGAAAACAGTTTTCTTTTAATGCTTCACTATTGGTGTTTACTTCCTGGCAGATCGGTTTTGAACCTGAGGCAAAAAGAATAAACTTAGACTTCTCTGTCCGTTCATCTTTAATAAATCGGTTATTCGGTCTTCACACATCAAACCAGAAGGGGTCAATTAAATCTATGAAAACTCCCTTTGTGCACTAATGTCTCGAACCCTGAGGCTAGTCTCTGGTCTGACGAGCTGCCTAGATCATTTACACAAAAGCATGAGATTGGATAAAACCCAACAAAGGATCTACTACAAACTCTACACGGGTTCATATTTAAAAATCTGCAGGTGCTGACCTCTAAGGCAATTTTAAAAATATATATTAAACTGAACGCTCTAGGCAATCCAAGTCATTCCGTACAGGTTTTACACAGAGATTTATTTTTGGTGATTGTTGCTGAGAAAAATGCTTGTTTTTTTTCAACATTTGCATCTTTTTTTTGTGGAGGGTTTTTTTGTGTGGAAAACTACTCTTATTGGCGAATTTATGATGTTTGTTGGCCCAAATCTGCGGAAATTCTGCAAGCTCCTGGGAATACTGCGGAGTTTCATTGACAATTAATATAAATAATTATCAACTTTAATTTCTGTGATCACAAAATCCTGAAGGGACTACATATTTCTGTTACTCAATTAAAGCTTTACAAAGCTATCATAAGAGTGTGTTTACAGATTTAAGTGAATTGCTGGTCTCCGGTACCTCTATATAAAAAAAAAAAAAAAAAAAAAAAAAAAAAAAAAACCCCCACCCTACAAACCCATGGCTACTACGGCAAAGCAGCTTATGTATTTGTTCATGCAGCGTATGCATTTGTCGTGAGAGAGACAGACCCATGTTCATGTCGTCGTCCTCCAGATCATGGCCGTTGTCATAACGAGATTTCTTTTTGGGGTCTGAGAGCACAGTGAAGGCCTCGCCCACTTCTTTAAACTTCTTTTCCTCCTCCTTCTGTACCTCGGCACTCGCACCACTGTGCCGATCTAAGACCGAGAGAGAGGGGTTTTAAAAAAAAGGAGAACAAACAAAAACACATTAACTACATCATACAGCTACTATATGACCAATAGGTGATGCTTAACAGGTTTATATGTAACGGGTATTTTACCTGGATGATGCATAAGGGCTCGTTTGCGGTACGCTTTCTTGATCTCGTCTTCTGTAGCATTTTTGTCCACACCTAGAACTTTATAGTAATCTTTCCGTTTACTCTTCTTCAGCTCCAGCTGAGCGTTCTTCAATAAAGTCTTATGTTCTAAAGGACAGGACACACTGTTGTAAAGCAGCAAGAAATGCCATTTTAGCTTCAGGCCATAATGGTCGATTTTGATTGAGCCCACCTTTATTCTTCGCACTGCAAAAAAAGGTGATCAGCCTACCTACCTTTAGTTTTCTCTGTCTGATAGACTTTCTCATAGTCCCTCACAGCTTCTTCATACTGTTCTGTGTCCATATAACTGCAGGAGTCAAATGCAGAAATAAGCATGTGCACATTTGCATCTCACACACACGCACGCACACACACACACACACACACACACACACACACACACAAAGACTTACCATTGGGCTCTTCGTAAGTACGCTTTAATATAGGACTCATCCAGTTTAATGGCTTTTGTGCAGTCTTCTATGGCCTGCTCCAGTTTCTTTAACTAAAACATGGTGGATTGAGAGATACCGATGGTCATGTAAAGAACTGTACAAACATACAATATGATCACGATTAATATACTAGTTTACATGCAAGGATTAAGTAAAATATACACAGACTACGTAAAAAGACCTTTCAATGTCGGTTACATGCTTAAACCCTAAAAGTAGGAATAAAACATACACAATCGTACTAATCCTATAAATGCATATAAAAGACCCATGTAGTGATCAGACTGATCAGCTCAGTGTGCATGAAAACACAGAAGCAGATATAACACTGGTAAATGGTTTATAATAATTGAGGTGCAGATTGCAATAGGTGGAAGAGGCAGAATTGCTCTCCTATACGGTCAGTTGGCAGTGTGTGTGTGTGTGTGTGTGCGCGTGCATGTATAAAACATTAAACGATTGTATGGGTCTGAGATTAAGTGGGTCAGCATCAGCTTTAACTAGCCCCAATTATAAAGCTGAGCTGGAATTGGTAACACAATATTTTAAAGTAGAAACGACTGTGTCCTAACAAGAAGGTTGAGCATGTACAGCACAGTTCATCAGATACATTTAATTGCCAAATAGAAAGGAAAAGGCATTGCTATAGTTCCAGTGCTGGATGGAGAGGTTTAAAAGGTTCACCTTGGAGCCGACGGTGGCTCGGTTGCAGTAAAGCTTGGCATTAGTTTTGATGTTGTTCGGATCGATGGTCAGGGCATCCGAGTAGAGCCCATAAGCCTCCTCAAAATTGCCCTCTTTAAAAGCCTGGTTCCCTTCTTCTTTCTTAGCTTTCAGAGCTTTGGCATTCTGCAGTGGCAGAAAAACAAACAAACTCGGCTTTAATGTGGGGAAAAAAAAAAAAAAAAACTCCTCTCACACCAGTTTATAGAAATGTGATGGATCTAAGAGTCTCCATCAAACCTTCTATAAAAGAATTCAAGTGTCGTAAACTGTGAAGGGATAAGAAATGGAAAAACAAAATCCTGCATAGACTGACGTAGCAACGGACAAATTAAACGTAGGAATTCCTAGAAATTCCTCAGAAGGGCTCATGTCTGAACTGGAGCCAGTACGTTTATACAATACAGGCAAAGTTAAAGCATTAGCATAAAAAAGATAAAACGGGTATAAAATCCTAAATTCGAATAAGAGCCATGCCTGGAAATTAGAGCCATTTAGAAATTAGGAAGCTTTTGGCCGTTCGGCCGATGTAATATTTCTACGTTAGACGAACAACAAGACGCACCAACAGGAAGACTTGAGTATGTATTTGTCAAAATTAAGCTGTTTTGACAAGGGTATGCTAACAATGTCACAGGCTTGAGTACATGAGTAGTGGTTTGAAAAGATCCAACAGTTCCTGTTCTCAGTATATTAAGAACTCACTGTGTCCGATGTGATACGACTGAAAATGATATTAGTAATGAGAAACACAATGTCTGTGGTTGATTAGAAGCAGTAAGTGACTCACTCGGCAGGCCAGACGGGCCTTCTCATGGTCCGGTGCCATGCGCAGTGCCTGAACGAAGAACTGTACAGCCTTATCAATACAGTCTTCATAATATAAACACAAACCCCTCACATACAGGGCATCACCATTAGTAGAGTCCATCCGTAAGATATCACTGCAAGACAGAGTTTGACAAACCCGTTAAAAATAAAATGACAACCAATGATTTTGTTTAGGACATAATGAAATGTTCAATAGCCGTAAGTCATATAGAGTGTTTCGTTTTTACGCCGTTTTACCGTTACCTGGCAACAGACTGAGCTTCTGGGTAGCGGCCGAGCAGCGCCAGGCATTCCGCCTTCAACACCTTAAATCTGTGACACGCAGAGGCTGACTCCAGAGCTCGATCCATACAGAACACCACCTACACACAGACACGCAGAACAGAACAGTTCGAGTCTATCTGCTGTAACTGCATGGCTGTAAAAGCATATTTACTTCAGTCAGATTATTTCATTCGTCAACGTGAATCTCACGGACCATTCTGAAGTCCCGTTTGTCAAAGCCGATCTCAGCCATTCGCTCGTACTCCAAGATGGACTCTGCATTCTTTAGCTGCAACACAAAACCATACAAGATGAGCTGCACATGTACATAAAACTTTACAGGTCATGGTCCTTGGTTCAATATCAGTTCCAACAGCTACAAAAACTCATCTCTCTCTCTCTATAGCTTTTGTCTTGATTGGCTGTAGCATTAAGCAGTTCGAACGGATCATAAATAAAATTTCTGAGTAAAAAGCAATGGAAAAAAGGAAAACCGTTTCTAGTAGTGGCCAATTTCGCCTGATTGAACTTTGATCTGCAAATTCGGAAATTTAGTAGTGCGAGAGAAATAAAATCAGACAGACAGGCTGTGGTATCTTTTGCTCTGAAAAATAAACTGCTAATTAAGTAGCAATTATTTTGGACACGGCGCTGCGATTTCCTTAATGTCGCTTACAGGTGCAATCTAGTTAGCGAGCTATCAGTAGCACTCCCGTCCAATATCACAATCACACCATGACCACCCAGAACATGACATTTAATCCAGTAGGGTAAGAAAAGAGTGAGATGCAAATCCAGCTTCATTGACTCTGCTGTCACTTACTTCCTGCTGAGCCTGGCTGTTGTCAGACTCCAGCTCCAGAACCTTCTGGAAGCAGCGGCTGGCAGCCATGGCATTGCCGAGCAACAGGTGGCACTTGCCCTCCCGTAAGTGACCCTGGGGGGGATAGAGGATGAATGATTGAGCAAACGCACAAATGGGTATTAACTAAAATCTTTCCATTACATCATCCATGGAATGATCATGGAATTAATTCAGACCCCTGATGGCACCACACAAAGGCCAGGTTTGAAACTGATAGCCAGACAGGTTCTTTACCTCCACACACAGTGTTAAAACCACCAGTCAGCCATTTATAACTGTTAAAAAACCCCTATCTGAACAGCTTAATAGTTTAATTACGATCAGCTATTTAGAAGGCAGATCAGAATGACTGATAAAGCGATGATATAACATCTAAGAAATCATTTTTGTACCACCAACTCTGTTTAAATAAGGACACCATCCACTTATAACTGCCCTCTTTTACAAAGTGTCCATGAGGGTACGATATGGACAAAATCAAAAGCAATGTATCAGACAAGGGGGAAAAATAATAAATCGTGAACCGTTAATTTTGGACACGTCTCTGCCATGATTTATGAAAACCATAAACAGAACCCAAACCAGAACCCGTGTAATTAATCTGAAAGTTCACAGAATAACAATTAACACTGCTTTCACACTAGCTGATTTAAAGACACGATTTATATTTCGATATTTAGGTTGACTTAAGTTTTGGCTTGGCATTTAGACCCCTGTATGCAGCTGCTAAAGCAGGACTGGTCCATGACATCGGATACCAAGGACATCAAATGTGTTCTCTCAAGTAACATTGCAACGTTGAAATACTGACACTGAAATATACTGATCATCATCATTAAGGCTATCTTCACATTACAAGCGTCTTTGCACAATTTGTGATTTCTGGCTCGGTCTATACCGATGGTTCACATCTGTAACTGTACGTTACAAATAACTCACGTCTGTCTTTAAAGAGAACATACCTGACCCCCGAAGCAACCTGCACGCGCACACGTTCTTGGGCAGTTGTTTCGGACAAAATTCGGTTTCATCAAGTTCTCTCCGGTTTAACTAGAAGAAATTCCTCAAAAATCAAATAAATAACTAAACTTGCCCATCCTTCCACTGAAAATAGTCACTGCTGTTGCTGTCCGCCACTGTTGTTTGGACATGCTGCCGATACAGGGTGATGACAGACACAGTCAAGACCGCAAACGTCAAGTCCAGGATCAGGACTAGCCGTGACTGAGACAAGACAGAGTCTTCAGGGGACTGAGGTCAAGTCAAGATCTAGTCCAAATGAAATCAAGCCCGAAAGCCACTAATGATTAGGCAATGAAAAAAAAAAATTACTTACTGCAACAAAAAGACAACACAAATAATATTCCTAGTCTCAAGCAAAACCAAGCCCATATTTAAAGAGGCCAACACCCAAGACTGAGATGAGCTCAAATCCCAATAATGTAAATGTGGCTCTCTCTTATTTGCTCAGTCCTCCGTGTTGGTTTGTCCTCACTTGAAAATAAATACATAAATAAATAAAAAGTGGAAACACTTTAAAAGCAGCTATAATCCACCCAGTTTCCATGACCTCGACACTGCAGAGCCCTAACACAGTTTAGCTGATGACAATAAACTGACCCGTCTTACTTGACCATAGTGTACTACAACCACACACCTGCATATACTTAAAAATAAGCACTCTTTGGTTCAATATTCCTTCAGGGGTGGGGCTCTCAGAGAACGGCAGTTCACATCAGAGAGTTCAACAGCTGCGCAACTGTCAATCAATCCAGATTTATCTGTCAATTAACTCATCTGACTTTTTTTTTAAATTATGGAGGGGAAAAAACAAAAACAAATATGAACCCACGGAGAAGACTGCTATATTGGCTCCCCAAATGATAGTTCTTTCCCAGCACTACTCCAAACACAGAGCTTGTACATAAATACATAAAAAGGCTGCAAACAGACCTCAGGCTCATAACCGGTTCCAGCACTGAGACATCCTCCAGCAGCACTACACTCAGAAAGACACAGTAGTGTAAATTTCATCTAGGTTAGCAGTTCCCCCTTCACAGTAGTGGAAGTGCCTCAGAACGGACGGTATGAGTGCGGACCACTGTGTCCTGACCCAGTTTACCGTTCCAAACTGGAGAGGGTTTATGTAAAATCTCTGAGCAGAAGTACCATGACTGGTCCGGTGCGTTATATCGGAAACGAGTCTTTGCCATTCCTAGACGTTTAAAGAAGATTCAAGTCCACTTGGTCACCGGCTTACCTTCATGAAAGCGTCGTCTAACCGCACAGCTTGCTGGGAGTCCTCCAGAGCCTCCCTGTAGCGGCTCAGCATCATCAGTGTAGCTGCACGGTTGCCATAGTAACTGGCATTCTTTGGGCACACATCTGTTAAATCAAAGCAAAAAGTAAATTCCAGCTGCACACAACAGGAAATTCAACCAGGAAGAAATCATGAGAAGAAAAACAAACAAACAAAAAAAACACAACAAAGCTATTTGATTTGGTCTCTAAGGAACAGCCACAAAAACTTTCACAAAACATCATGTTACTATGGTAAACAGCTCTACTTTGGTTTTGGCTGTTGAACGAAGACATGAAAGAACAAAGCTGCGATCAGTGTTTGAACATGTTTTTATAAAATCACATGTTCGAGCCCCTGAAAAGGCTACTGAACTCTCCAGGCAGTGCTACGTACATACTACAGCGTGTGAACCTGGGCGGTCAGTCATTTCTCAAAGAACAGCTCAACCACGAGAACAAAAATATACATCATATTAAAATCAGTTAAATTGCACAACTAGTTACCAATGGCCTTGGTGTAGTAGTTGAATGCTTCAGAGTAGTCCTTCTTAACGTAAAAAGCATTTCCCTGCTCTTTGTAGACCTCGGCTTCCCTGGGGAGACAGCACAGGACATACACAGAAATCAGGATGTCTTCTGAATGACGCATCTCTCGTGTAGTATTCTAGACCGTTGTCTAAGCACTCACTAGAAGTGTTAAGTGCAAAGATTCATCAACGAGAATTACATACACACGCGTGTCTCATGTTTTCAGACTTTCAGCTGTTTGCAATGAACAAATCAAACAAAGCAACTGAAATTGTTCAACACAATTCAAATGGTTTCCCCAAATTCAACTGAAAAAGCAACTTATCTCTCCAGTTTCAAAAATTATTCAACCCTCTGAATAGAATCCCTCACAACAGCACAAATATAAAAACAGCCGTAGTCTCAAGCACACCTGATGCAACTAATCAAGGGCTTCATTAGTTGCACCAGGTGTGATTGAGCTGGAACACATGAAATACCTTAATTGGCTAGGGGAAGAAAATACATGAAATACCTGGACAGGGCAGAAAAAGGAACCAATCAACGGCTACAACCAGATATCTGAGAAGGCAGGTAGTGACTGCAAAAGACCTGCAGCAAGACTTGGTTTTAACAGACACTGAGGTTTCAGTGAATACAGTAAGGTATGTACTAAAACGCAGTAGGTTTCCAGGTTGCCAGAACTCCAAGACGTACACCACTACTACTGACCGAAAAGCACAAGAAAAGTTGCTCAAAATCATATAAATAAACCACAGATGTTTCGGGATTCTGTTCTGTAGAGCGATGAAACAAAACAAGGAACTTTTTGGCACAGTGGATCAGCGGTATGTCTGGAGGAAGAAGAATGAAGAAAGACACAGTCAAGCGTGGTGGTGGCTCGGTGATGCTCTGGGGCTGCTTTGCATCCTCTGGCACAGGAAACCTGCAGTGTGGAAGGCAAGATGAATTCATTGAAGTATCAGAAAATCCTAGGAGAAAACCTCATGCCATCAGTGAGGAAGCTGAAGCTTGGGTGTCATTGGATCTTCCAACAATGATCAAGCATACCTCAAACTCCACCAAAGCTTGGTTGCAGAAGTCGTCCTGGAAGATTCTACAGGGCCATCACAGTCACCTGACTCGAACCCCATAGAAAGTCTCTGGTGGGATTTGAAGGCGGCGGTTGCAGCACACAAACCCAAGAATATTACTGAACACTGGAGAGCATTGCTCATGAGGAACGGGATAAGATTCCTTAGGAACGCTGTTACACCGCAACAAGCCATTCATTCATTTTTATTAGTTTATATACACATATACCACGGTTTATTAGGATTATCGATGTGACAACACATGGACAGAGTGTATTGGGGGACATGGTCTTCGCATTAGACCTCTCTTATCTTAACAACAGCCTTTTTGTTTGAATTCCTGTCAAGTAAAGATTCCCCCAGTTTCATGAATTCCTGTCAATTTTACCCCATTTAACTAGAGTTCATGATGCTTAATTTGGTCTTTTACCAGATGTTCCAAACTATCCCAAGCGTTCCAGTTCAGTTACGTAAAATTCTGTACTTACAAACATATGTTATGCTACTAGCAAAACTGAATGATTACAATGTTTACTTTTTAATGCTTATCCAATAATCATTAGTTAATAGCTATAAATAAAGCAACTAAAAGTAGTTATGCTGTGTTTTTATAATGGCACTTCAAAGGCCACTGACTCAACAGAAGACACTTCTCTGCCCATTCTGTCCGTCACTTCACTAATCATACCAAAGAAGGTATTTCATAGCCCTTTAGCTAGTCTCTGGTCCAATGAGCTGCTGTCAGCTAAATAATTTACATAACTGCGTGTTTGGATAAGTCGTAAGACAGGATCTGCTCAGAAGACAGTGGTTCGTGTTTTGAAAAAATCTCACTGATTTTTTCCCCCTCCATACGGTTATAATCTTTCACAGTACCCCGAGCAGTCTGGGTCTGCAGTATAATCACTAACAGTGTATTCAGCTATTCACTCGTGTGTGGTCCTAACCTAATGAACTGAACTATAATGGAGTTCCGAATTTGAAACCGTTCTTTTATCGTAGCTCTCCAGAATGTGTTCATCATGGAAACTCATCGCAGTAACGATACATAAGCGATTAACTGTGTCGCTCCAATGCGTTCATTAGTTCATTCACACTACAAGCAATGCAGGACTGAATTATGGGAAACAGCTGAGCGCAGCACGTGTTGCTGGAAGGATAAACGACTTGGGTCAGCCAACCTTCCACATCCATATAAACACAAATCACACTTACTGAACTATATTATTGATGTAGTGGTATAATTTAAGAACCTAGGATAAATTATTTTCCTACAAAACGTCCAAAGATGTTAATAAGTAAAGCCGCCAGGATCGACGAAGGAAGGTGGTGCTGGACGCATCACAACATAAAAGTCCTAGATTATGGTGTACTCAGTAATTGCAGTTTCAAACTTGGTCCACATACTCAAGTCTCGCACTCAGGACTGATCCTAGGCTCGTTTTGGGGGGCGGGGCTCCTTAGCGCAGGTTTGCCATCACATGCAAGGTTTCATGAACCTTGGATCGATTGTGTAATTCCATACATCACTTTTGGGCACGCAGGTTTGCAAAATGGTAAATCACTACAATTGTTGTTTAAAAAAATTAAATCAATCACTTTCCTTTGGTACAAACACTCAAGCGGTGAAGAACAATGCCTTTTAGAAGCACGACACATTATTGTACAGGAATACCTACAAACAATGAAGGAGCTGTTCTCGTATGTAAAGTCTCAGTGCACAGTGCTCCAATCCTATGAAAGTCTGGGTTTCAATAATTGTAACAGCCCTTTCCCTGCCATCACAAAAGTAGAAAAAGGAAGTAAGATGATAAGGTGAACTATTACGTTACTCGGTGTGTAGTGCCAAGCATGGATAGCTTCCAGACCTGATGCAGACCACAGCAAGGTTTGGTTGAAGAAAACCCCAGATCACCGCTTTCAAGCGGCTCAAACAGCCCAGAATTTGTGTGAAAAATTATTTAGACATGAAGCATTTTAGCTTGGGGTTCAAGAATTACATTTTGTGACCACGGCTTTATAAACATAATTCATCTTGTTAAAAAGAATTTAGGGATATTAAACCTAAAAGATTTTTTTTTTTTGGAGTTGGTTGTTAGCATGCTAACTCTCGCCCACCATAAACAGTTAAAATAAACGAGTAAACTAAAATAAAATGACTGACCTCATGACTATGTACCCTGACATGCTGCTGGGTTTTTTTTTTTTAAGGAATAGTTTGCAGTTGGAAACGATTATTTAAAATTAGAATTATACTCTTCCTGTATTTTGGACCTCTTGGACTGCAGTAAGAATTGTGCGACACAAAAAGAGCGTCATTACTGAAATTAATTTAAATGTGCATCTCTGCAAGTCAGCAACCTCGTTGTTTATCTCTCTACACTCCAATGAAACTGATGTAATTTCATTTGCATAAAGTTGGTCTCACCGGGCCTTTATACCTCAGGTGATTCCATAAACATATGAAAAGAATGCCATGGGGCACAGCAAACCTATGCCCTTTGCACAAGCTGAAACACTCACCCAAGTGAAGCAACATTGGAAATGAAAGACATGATGCTTAAACAAAACATTTGGATCACTGGAAATGGAATTATAAAAAGATATGATGGTCCCCAAGGGGCTTTCAGGGCATTTTATTCAAACAAAATTTATTCCTTCCTGTCCTGAAGTGTCAGGTATGAAAACTCATACACTTCCATCCGAACTTGGCTGTTGGTGATGTCACTGAATGTTGTTTTTTGGATTTTTCTTCACAGCTCTCACAATGTTTCCCTCCTCATCAGTTGTCGTTTTCCTTGGCCGACCCATTCGTTGTCTGTTGCTCAGTACACCAATGCTGGCTTGCTTTTTCAGGACATTCCAAATTTTTGTATTGGCTGTGCCCAATATTTGTCTAACGCCCGTCTTTTCTCAGCCTCATACTGGCTTGCTTTTCTCCTACAGACAGCTCTCTGATCTTCGTGTTGGCTTATCCTTTTTAAACCACAAAATCAGCCTTCACAGGTGAAACTGAAGGCTAAAACCAAGAGTACATGTTCAGAGTTCAGAGCTATTTACTGTTTAAACTGTTCATCTAACAGGACACACCTGGGTAACAAGAAATACCCGTCAGTCACATGTTCCAACATTTTTGCTCGCTCACAGTTTGAGTGGTTTGATATAAAATGTGCTACGTTCTGTCGTTCAACACTTCTACATATATAAATACCAGGCAATAAAATCTGAAATATTAAAACTCCTCATATTCATCGTTTTCTCTCAAACCCAAATGGCTTCAGGCTACAGCAAACACAAAAGAACTGACCTTGCTGTTCCAATAGTTTCGGAGGGGATCAAACTCTATATATACACACACACAAGGATTTGCACAGACTTTTGTGCTAAGATTTCAAAATAAAATTTTCCTTTAATCGTAACCACAGGCTTGCATGTTGTTTTCACCTCATCAGTTAATACCAGGATATTTTTAGACCAGGTTATCATATGATGAAACAGTAAGACCCCTATTCCTTTCCTAATCTAATCGTTTCAGCAACATGTTGTGCGTTTGAGGCCTAACAGAAGAAACCTATTTAACAGGATAACTGAAAGACAATAACGAACCCCAAAAATCACCTCACGCTAAAGCTGAAGTCTCTCTAGCTCCAGATTTGATGCTTGTATTATATCTTCTAAACGATCTAATCCTGACTAAGAGCCTGCTATACATCAACCTGACACTAAGCCTGGGACGGTTTATCTCTGGAATTTTCAGTTTTTCTTTTTTAAACAACTGCAGTGCCCCGGCTATAGTCCTGTGTCGCTATAACACACTGCGTGACCTTGTCCTTATTCTCTACACGGCTGCAGGAACGCGAACAACTAGCGAAAAGTGCCCAACGTGAACAGCCTTGGCCCTAGACTAAAACCGAACAGGTTTGCAAGAGAAAGAGATTGAAAAGAGAACTGTACTGCAGCAAAGTAATGCATGTAGGTCACAACGTAAACAATGACCTCACTCTACAAAGGTGTTTTTCTCCTTTTATAAGTTGAAACGCAACATTACGGTGTCGCTGGCAGTTTGTTAGCAGACCTATTTCATGATCCATCGTTTGTGTATCCTAGACATACCTTCAAGTGTCATGATACAATTCATCTATATCTGATTGGATTTAACAAAGCTTCTGATCATACACAGTGCCCCTGTATGCGTATAAAGCTTTTTTCCACTCCTGAAGCAGAGCATGAAAGTACCGATCGATGCATTATAACATTGCCAGACGTGGATTTTCTTTTCCACAATCTCTCACTGAATTCTTTTGGTTGTAGGGCATAACGAACACCTGAATAATGATTTCCAGTATTAAAATACTGGTGGTTAACTGAATATTTGAATATCCGTCTACAACCCTAGTTCAGAGGTCCCCTTCCCTCCCTTCTTCCACAATCAGATGGTGTGATGTGGCCCAGAGCAAAGAAGAGTTACTATTACAACCCTGTAGTGGATTATTTTCCAATTACAGCACATCCTGCTATGTTTTTTCCCCTTATACCATTGTAATTTGCCAACGATTTGCCAAATCTCCACTACTACAGTGCTCCAATGATCATGTCAAAGTTGTGTAGACTACTACTGCCGAATCTAAACAGCCCTGCAGGTAGCTTGTTGAACTAGCTGAAGATGGAGAACAGAAGACTTTTAATGAATTGTTGGAGTTACGCCGTACATATCTGATCCCAGGTCAACTGTCAGCACTGCCGACAGTGACCGAGAGCCAGGGGTCCTCACTGGGACTAAATTGTATATAAAATTATATGACTTGCTCTTACTGATGAAGAAGCTCCAACGATCTATAAAGACAGCGTGGCATACTCAATCAGTCTGGACAGCCCCGATTTCGGAAAACGCTCCTCTGAAATGTGCCGGTCAGAGACATGCCAACTTTCAACCCCCCCCCCCAATCGAGCGATAGCTGAGAAAGGGAATTCTGGGAAAGTGAATTGTGTGAAAGAAAACAACCAAGAACACACAGAACCGTCCACCATCCATTGTTGCCAAAAACGAGCTGCCACTGTAGAGCAAGACACGCCCCCAGTCGCGTTCGTCCTATTCGAACACAAGACTAGTACGGGGTGAGTCACCAACTATTGAATCGTTTCCCAGAAGTGAGTAAGTATCAATTTAAAATAAGCATATCTCCAAAACCGATCCTGCCTCTGGCCCGTGTGTACGAGTTTGCATGTTCTCCCCGTGCCTCAGGGGTTTCCTCAGGGTACTCCGGTTTCCTCCCCCTGTCCAGAGACATGCACTACAGGCTGACTGGCATTTATAAATTGTCCGTGTGCGTGCGATTGTGGCCAGCGATGGATTGGCACCTCATCCAGGGTGTCCCCTGAGTCCTCCCTGGGGTAGCCTCCAGGCTCCCTCACGACCTTGGGTACGATAAGAGGTACGGAAAAATCATCTTGGTGCCAATAATACTAAGAGATGCAAAGCGTCCTCAGACCTGTCTCTCTTTTTCTCTCTCACACACACACACCCCTCACTTCCTGTGCATAGGGTTAAACTCCGGAAACGCTCGTTAAGGTGTGCATGCGCACACTTTGCGGTAAAAGGCTTCACGACAGAAACTTCCAGAAGTTTATAAAGGGAGAATGGTTAAAGGGATTTTTTCCACCTCCTCTTAAAGGGATATTTTCTTCCGAAACGCGGCGAGCGCTAAACAAAAGCTCGGCGTCATGACGTCATGTACTCAGTTAACTACCTTCGTCGAGCTTTCCAACCACTAGGGGCGATTTGAGCCTTTTTGTGGACAGTGATGTTGATTTAAATCCATGTTTTCCCGTCGAAACTCGAATACGTGCTCCACAATCCGGTAGGTCGGTGATGGATTATTAAGCCGACTTTAAATACCCGGCAAACAGCTCCGAATTAAAAACGGAAACTTCATAGCCGAAAAGAAACACCCCCCCTCCTTTTATTATAGTCCAATAAAAAGGTCACGGTTTCTTTTTTTGGGAACTAACCGTTGAGGGTGTGAACTATTTAAGGACGCGATATTATGCTGTGAATGATGAGCTAAAAGCGGACAGCACTGACAGACAGCTTGCCGATAAAGGAGCGTGGTGTTTAGGGAACACGTGTGATTCAATTCACACGGACGACGAATCCGAATACACACCGTGCTCAACACGTTATATGCCCGCACCTCGGACCCGAGCGGTCTTTAGGTCATTACTAATATGACCTAGTCTATTTCAACTGTCTAACTAAAGCACAGGACCATCGTGGCTGTGCTTATGGCTAGAGGCTAATTTAGCTCACTGTGGCTAGCTCTCTCTCTCAAAAGAAGAAAGAGACCCATAGAATGAAGCTTTTAAACAATAGGTTTGTCCACTGGATTTTCAGCACTGGGAAGACAGTGACTATCATCTGGTATAAATACGGAGGAGGGGGAACCCGAAAGCGATTCCGCCTGTTAGGCCGACAAAAACAGGAGCTTGGGCTTTTCCAAGCTGTGCGTTTGGGACAACAGTTCTTGTCAAGCCGCCATTTAACCCGACATTATTCACTTAAAGTGTCGACTCGTTTAAACGTCATGTCACTTATGACACTGGTGCATCTCGGTTTTTTTTTATTATTATTATTTATTTGAAATACCTTTCCACCTCCTCGTCGCTGAGCGAGTCCATCTCCGGATCCGCAGTCGCGTCGTAGCCAACCGTCGCCATTTTGCTGTCAAGAACCACGAACAGCGTGCGAACACTTTGATGCAACCGCGTGGCCACGCCCTCGTTACATACTAACCCCGCCTCCTTTGCGGGGTCTACTTGACTCGGCGTCAAGTAGATCTGGCTGCAGGCTGCAGAAAGGGGCGGGGCTTGATGTCTGGGCGGGGGCTACACGTGTCGGAGCGACACATGTAGCCCCCGCCCAGAAGTTCAGTGCCGCCTATTAGAGGTAAGGGTTACGGTTAGGGCTTGAGAGAGGGTTGTTAGGTGTGTTCGACGGTATGCGGCGCTGCGCAGGCCGATCAGCGGCTGGACTTGAAGCAGTGCAAGATCTCACGAGAATTCGCCCGTTAACATCAGCTTGTAGGTGAGAACCGGAACGGTTTGTGGTTCTGTAAGTGTTTGTTTGTGTAAAAAATTCGGTCTTAGAGGAACTTTATGCGCTTTGTGACTATCTGTCTTCACTTCTTGACGGAGGTTTAGATCCAAGGTGTTATTTTAAAGAGTTAAAAATAATAATAATAATAATAATATATATATGGGTAATTAATTTAAAGTATGCAGCAGTAAAACCTTTAAAAAGTAACTTTTCTGCTTATTTAATTTCATTTGAAAATGAACAGAACGTCCACTAACCCCTCCCCCTTTCTCTGCAGTGCAACTCAGCAGCCAATCTGGTGAGTTAGGGGCTAGGTTTATGGGTTCTCAAACTTTTCGGTCAGGTGAAAATGCATTGCATAAAATATTTATTTAATAAATAAATGATCATTTATGATTGAATGAATAAATGCCATCTATCTATCTGTTTATTTTTGTGTAATTTAATCTTAGGCACTTTCGTCCAATATAAGAACCCCTTTCACTAACAACTTTTGGTTCCGATTTCTTTCACAAACTATCAGACACATTATTTAAACAAGTACACTTTCAATGATCTTTATCTATGTAATGTTATTGTACACATTAATCTTGTGATTTTGTTTTTTTGTTTCTGAACTTTTCACCCATAGCCCATATAACCCATTTTCATCATAATATTGTCACTAGATTCCAGGGTATATTATTTATATTCATAACATCTTTGATTTTGATGGTTTATAGATTTCACAACTGCAACAAAATTAGAAAACTGCAGACCCTGAGCTATGATTCATGGATCCCTGGGGGTCTCCGGTAGGGACGGGGGAATGAAGCCTCAAAGCACTGAGGCTTTCGCCTGACTGTTCCGGGAAAAGATTCAACGCTTCGACGGTGTCGAAAACAGCGCCATCTGGTGGCTAGTAAAAAAACAAAGCAGTCAAAAGCCTGTGAAAGAATTCCGTCAGATGAAGCAGCCACTACACACTCCATACATATTTTCAACTTTATGTGCACAATAAAAAAGCCTAACACGTGTGGGGTGGGGGAGGTGTTGAATTTCTTCCTCTGATAAATTATTTTACCCATTAAACGTATGGCAATAAATGCCAGTATGAACTAATATAATTCAGTATGATGTAACAGAAGAATAATGTACACATATATGATTAACAGAGTTGCATATGGCAAGTATTTTTCCTGAAATTATTTGTATTCATATTACTTGTATGACTGGGTATTTAACATTGTGACTGGAAAAGTTTGAATGAAAATCATTCATTGTGACATGGACAAAAACGATCCATTCATATAAAGTGTGGGGCTAAAATGTGAATTAAATGTGCTAATGAGATGTTCTGGGTAATAAATGTGCAGTGGTAGTGCTTGTGTAACCGTGGGAATGACAGAAAGGTGACACAGATAGTTAATAATTTAGAAATTAGAGCTGTTTGACAGTGTTGAGCCTGAGTCTATTTCTCCTCTTTGACAATACTTCTCCTGCCTCAGAGAACATCTTAAACATGGTACAGACGAGTACAAAGAAACTGCCATGCCAATGTGTATAAATTACCAAAACAAAACCAAAAGCGCAACAACAAAAATCACTAAGAAAAAAGCAAAACACCAAATAATTTGTGATAAGTAATCCATCCATCTTCTATACTGCTTAACCTTCACTTCAGGGTCACGGGGAACCGGGAGCATCGGGCACAAGGCGGGGTACACCCTGGACAGGGTGCCAGTCCATCACAAGGCACAATCACATACACACTCACACACCCATTCATACACTACGGACACTTTAGACACGCCAATCAACCTACCATGCATGTGTTTGGACTGGGGGAGGAAACCGGAGTACCTGGAGGAAACCCCCCACGGGGAGAACATGTAAACTCCGCACACACAGGGTCGCGCGACTTTGACGTCACCATCACCAAGCTTCCAACAACTTTTCCAAACTTGATTTAAAAACATTGTTCCATAATAGGGATTTACTCTGTGGATTAATCTTCATCGACGTTTCTTGGGAATTGTGAACAGCACACCTGAAAAAGTTTATCTGCAAGGTTTTGTCCTGTTCGGCGTGATGACGTTTAATGTCCCCGACAACGTCTGTAGTCCCGTTTAGCAACTCGTTAGCAACCGCCTTTTTCAATACACGTAATAGCTTTTTAAAAGCTTTTTATTTTTATTTATTTATTTTTTTTTAAAGCTCATTTTAAAAAAGAGCCCGTGTTCACCACATCCACTGTTTTAGGTTTTTAACCAAAATCCCTTTCCAAAAACCCATTGACTTCACGACGGTGGAACCTGAAAGGCCAAAATGGTAACTCGTTTCCTGTTTTTAGACGTCACGAAATGACGTCATCCTTCCACCACCCTATTGGGTAGCTTCTTCTCTATGCAGGAAGTAGGTTACTCGCCCCTGTGATACGCTAACGCGTCCGCCATATTGGAAAGGGCAATGTTCTACAGTAAACCAATGGAAGTCTACGGAGAGATGCCAACAAAACGATTGGCTGTAGCTCGCCTTATGTTCATCTGATTTTTCAGAATTTGCCTTCAAACCGACACCATACATTTCTATATGTAACTTCACATGCACTGTCGATATCTGAACCAAGCTGCTATAAATTGCCCGCACGCAGTAGGAGTGGGAGTGTCGTGTACACAAAAATAATCCTAAACCAAAATAAGCAGCAGTGTTACTAATATTAATACATTTAAATCTGACACAGCACTAAAAGTAATTATGACGTGAATAAGCGCATATGATCGTGTCATTGCAGTAACTTCAATTCAATTCAATGCAATTCTATTTGTACAGCGCTTTTATTGACTATGTTTACATGGATAGCATTAATCTAATTATTGTCCTTACTCTGATTAAGATAATAATGTGATTAAGGTGTTTACATGAGTCGCTTTTAGAATACTCCTGTCATGTTCCAGTTTTACATGTTATAGATCATAATTACATTAAGACCCCGCGTCATTACGTCACGTTCACACGACGTTCATAATGTGATTAAGGTGTTTACATGTCTGTAATGCACGTCCATAATACGATTTAAACAGGAGTACTCCACCTGTCTTAATTCGATTAGAGCTTACTTAGATTATGACCTTAATTAGATTAAGGTTGGTGTTTACATGGTAGTTTCTTAATCAAGGTATGGTCTTAATTAGTTTAAGAGTGGATTATTGTTGTCCATGTAAACGCAGTCACAGACTGCGTTTACATGGACAACAATAATCCACTCTTAATATAACAACATGGTACTCTGGCCGTGTTGACACTAGATGGTGCTCTATCCTTATTCATCAGCGTTATTTCTGCTGCAGAGTTGTGGGCAGGGTTACTGGGTTGCCAGGTTTCCATGTGATCTGTAAAATTCACACAACCATTCATACACTACAGACACTTTAGACACGCCAATCAGCGTTCATGCAATGAGGTGTTCATAGTGTACATATTATTATTATTATTATTATTATTATTATTATTATTATTATTATTATTATTATTATTATATAATAAATGTAATACATTTTATATTTATTAAATTTTCCTATTCTATTCCTATTTAATGTGTATGTTCTTACCTGTTGTGTGTAACTGAGCTGCTGTAACGAGGGAATATCCCCAGTGTGGGATCAATAAAGTTGATCTTATCTCATCTTCCGTCCATGTTGCCATATATTATTTTGTATCAAGTAATTCTAGATCTGTTTAACACGTACATGTAAATTAAAACGAGGAAATCGTTTAAAACCTGACTCAAAAACTATTTATGGGAAGTATGTGTGTGTGTGTTTAATTCACAAAATTGTCTTTATATATATATATATATATATATATATATATATATATATATATATATATATATATATATATATATATATATATATATATATATATATATAGAGTGTAGCAGTGTATGAAGTTTGTAAGGGGAGAAATGTTTGTTTGTTTGTTTTTTAAAACAATTGTGCGGGGTTTCATGTGCGCAGACCTGGCATCCCTGTGTGCGGGTGTAAACAGGAAGTGCTGCTGATGAGTGCCGCCCGGAAGCTTTATTACCTTCTCCACTGTATGTATCTTGTGTTATCTGCTTTTTATTTTGAAACACGATCCGGACTGACTTTCTGCGACACGAGCAGCGATGCTCGATCTATTTGATCGGCATGTAGACAGCTGTTCAGGTCACACCTCTGTACAGATGTGAGAGAGCTCACAGCTGGCTTGGCAACAATAGCCGCAGTGTGTTTGAACTGGACTGAAAGCTTTTCTGTCATTAAAATGCACATGAAATGTACATAAAAAAAAAAACCCCTCATGCTTGTTGCACCAGGGCTCTATAAATCAAATTTAGCCTCATCACCTACTAAAACGACAATACCCCCTTTGTGCATTCCGGATTTTATTTGAAGCAGCTTTGTATGTTTATGTCTTAAAGCTGCCATTTGTAACTTTTAAAAGTGTTTCTAATCCTATAATGGTCTCAACATTCAAGAGATATCTGTGATTTGCAGTATTGCTGTGCAAAAGATTTGACTAGGGAGGGTTTTAATTCTCGCTCTCTAGTCATTTTAGATTGTTCTTGACATATTTCTGGCCCTGAAAAGATCCTAGTGTTGAAAGAAGTGCTCAGCTCGGCATCTTTTCCCTGTAAAGAACTCACAAGGTGGTCAAAGTGGTTTCAACACGGGTCGAATTTGGAAACATAGAGGCTTGTATGGTTTTTTTTTATTATTGCAATGTGTGTTTTACCTCACAAGCTGCAGAGGGCTGTAAATATTATTAACCGCCGCTTTAAGATGAAATGAAATAACCCGTGTTCAACGATTCACACTTTGGGGAAAACGTTTCTTCTTGTAATTCCTGTTTTTGTGTTGGTTTCAGTGTAAATGAGGTGAATCTGTGTGAAGTGTGATCATGGGAAAGAGCTGTAAGGTGGTGGTGTGTGGCCAGGCGTCTGTGGGGAAGACGGCGATCCTCGAGCAGTTACTGTACGGAAATCATGTTGCTGGTGAGTCAAAGTATTACTTTTAAAATGAGTTGTATGTTGTTGTTGTTTTTTTTGTTGTTGTTACAGTTTCAATAAAACATGAACGTATGTTCTTGCGGTAGGTTCTGAGCCCATGGAGACGCTGGAGGACATCTATATCGGCTCGGTGGAGACGGACCGAGGCACACGGGAGCAGGTGCGTTTCTACGACACACGGGGTTTGCGTGACGGCGTCGAGTTCCCACGCCATTACTTCGGCTTCGCCGACGGCTTCGTGCTCGTCTACAGCATCGACAGCAAAGAGTCCTTTAAGCGCATGGAGGCTCTGAAGAAAGAGATCGACCGCTGCCGTGACAAGAAAGAGGTCTCTTGACTTGATATACAGTGCTGTGAAAAAGTATATGCCCCGACCTTGATTTCTTCTGGGTTTTATGTATATCTCATACTAAATTGTTTCAGAGATTAAAATAAAATCTAAGATAAAAACAAAGGCAACCTGAGTAAACATAAGATACTGTTTTTAAATGATAATGTTATTTATCAAAGCAAAAATGTTATCTAATACCGACTGGGCCTGTGTGAAAATGTATTTGCCCCCGTCGTTACTAATTCCCCCAAATCTATGAAACTGCGTTCATAATGGGTTTCAGCTGGACTAGACACAACGTGATTACTGCAAACCCTGTTCCATCAAATCTACACTTAAATAGAACTTTTTCAACAGGGAAGTTGGTTAAAAGGTCTTACACGGTAAGACACTATGCCGAAGTTGAAAGAAATTCCAGAAATGACGAGGAAGAAGGTGATTGAATAAGTCTGGGAAGGGTTACAAAGCTATTTCAAAGGCTCTTGGACTCCAAAGGACCACAGCGAGAGCCGTTATCTCCATATGGAAAAAAATCAGCACAGTAGTGAACCTTCCCAGAAGTGGCTGACCTTCCAAAATTCCTCAAAGGGCGCATCAAAGGACCTACAAGACCCTCTTCAATCAGTAAAGGTCACTATTCATGACTCCACTATCAGAAAGACTCTGGGGGCATAAATGGTATCCATGGAAGAGTGGCGAGGTGAAAACCACTGCTAACCTAGAAGAACATTAAGTCTCATCTGAATTTCGCCAAACCACACCTTGATGATCCTCAAACCTTTTGAGAGAATGTTCTGTGGATTGATGAGTCGAAAGTGGAACTGTTAGGAAGACAGGGATCCCGTTACATCTGGCGTAAACCAAACATTGAATTCTATAAAAAGAACATCATTCCTACGGTCAAGCATGGTGGTGGAAGTGTGATGGTGTGAGGATGCTCTGCTGCTTCAGGGCCTGGGAAACTTATGCAGTTATTGAGGGAAACATGAATTCTGCTCTCTGGCAGAAAATCCTACAGGAGGATGTCCGGTATTCACTCCGTGAGCTGAAACTCAAGTGCAACCAGATTTTAAGTTTAAGGGGGGTCATTAGTTTTTCACACTTGTGATAGGTGTTGGATAACTTTTTTGGTTTAATAAAAAAATGTATAAAAAATAAAATAAAATTGTGTGTTTACTCAGGTTGCCTTTGTTTTATGTTGTACTTCGTTTGAAGATCTAAACCTATTTAGTATTATATATACACAAAAGCAAAAGAAAAACCTTGAGATTTCTATATATATACAGTCATGGACGAAGTTCTTGGCACCCCGGAACTTTTCCAGAAAATGCACCATTTCTCCCAGAAAAGTGTTGCAATGACAAATGTTTTGGTATACACATGTTTATTACCTTTAAGTGCATTGGAACAGCACAAAAAAGCAGAAGAAAAAAGGCAAATTTGACATCATTTTACACAAAACTCAAAAATTAGGTCGGACAAAATTGTTGGCACCCTCAACTTAATATTTGGTTGCACACCATTTGGAGAAAATAACTGAAACCAATCGCTTCCTATAACCATCAACAAGCTTCCTACACCTCTCAACTGGAACTTTGGACCACTCTTCTTTTGAAAACTGCTCCAGGTCTCTCAGATTTGAAGGGTGCCTTCTCGCAACAGCAATTTTGAGATCTCTCCATAGGTGTTCTATGGGATTTAGATCTGGACTCATTGATGACCACTTCAGAATTCTCCAGCGCTTTGTCTCCAACCATTTCTGGGTGCTTTTTGAGGTATTTTTCGGGTCATTGTCCTGCTCAAACACCCATGACCTCTGACGTAGACCCAGCTTTCTAGTAAATGGTAAATGTTCACTTATATAGCGCTTTTATCCAAAGTGCTTTACACTGTGTCTCATTCACCCATTCACACACACACTCACACACCAATGGTAGCAGAGCTGCCATGCAAGGCGCTAGCATGCCATCAGGACAACCCACTCTACCAACTGATCCACAGCCGCCCTAGTAAGCTTTCTGACACTAGGCCCTACATTATGGGCCAAAATCTTTTGACAGTCTCCAGATTTCATGATTCCTTGCATACAGTCAATGCACCCAGTGCCAGAGGCAGCAAAACAACCCCAAAACACCATTGAACCTCCACCATGTTTGATTGTAGGTACTGTGTCGGCCTCTTTTTGTTTTCTGTAAACAGTAGAATGACGTGCTTTGCCAAAAAGCTCTACCTTAGTCTTATCTGTCCACAAAACGTTCTCCCAGAAGGATTGAGGCTTACTCGGGTACATTTTTGCAAACTGCAGTCTGGCTTTTTTATGCCTCTGTGTCAGAAATGGGGTTCTCCTCGGTCTCCTGCCATAGCGCTTCTTCTCATTCAGATGACAACATATGGTTCGAGCTGACACTGATGCACCCTGAGTCTGCAGGACAGCCTGAATTTGCGTGGAAGTTGACTGAGGTTGTTTATCCACCATTCGAACTATCCTGCGTTGCATTCTTTCATCAATTTTTCTCTTCCGTCCACGTCCAGGGAGATTTGCCACAGTTCCACGGGTTATAAACTTCTTGATTATATTGCGCCCAGTGGACAAAGGAACTTTAAGATCTCTGGAGATTGACTTGTAACCTTGAGATTGTTGATATTTTTCCACAATTTTGCTTCTTAAGTCCTCAGACAATTCTTGGCTCTTCTTTCTCTTCTCCATGCTTGGTTTGGCACACACAGGCACACAACACAAAGGTTGAGCCAACTTTTATACACTCTAACTGGCTTCAGTTTTTATTTCTATATTGCCAGCACCTGTTACTTGCCACAGGTGAGTTTAAATGAACATCACATGCTTGAAATGAAATTATTTACCCACAGTTTTAATAGGGTGCCAATGATTTTGTCCAGTCCATTTTGGGAGTTTTGTGTAAAATGATGTCAAATTTGCCTTTTTTCTTCTGCTTTTTTGTGCTGTTCCAATGCACTTAAAGGTAATAAACATGTGTATACCAAAACATTTGTCATTGCAACACTTTTCTGGGAGAAATGGTGCATTTTCTGGAAAAGTTCCAGGGGTGCCAATAATTTCGTCCATGACTGTATATATATATATCTTTCTGTCTCCTTCCTCTCCGTCCTCATATCCTGTTGTTTCTCTTGTCTCTGTGCAGGTGACGATTGTGGTTTTGGGGAATAAGCTGGACGTGGCTGAGCAGAGGAGCGTGGAAAGTGAGGTGGCTCAGCAGTGGGCTCGTCAGGAGAAAGTCCGGCTCTGGGAGGTTTCAGTGACTGACAGGCGCTCTCTCATCGAGCCCTTCGTCCACCTGGCCAGCAAGATGACCCAACCTCAGAGCAAATCCACTTTCCCTCTGAGCCGCAACAAGAACAAGAACAGCGGCTCTCAGGACAGCTAGAGAGGGAGGACGGGAACGAAAAAGTGGAGAGACGGAGAAGAAACACTGGAGAGGAACATGAAGAACTGATTTTGTCTGAACTGACATTTTCACGAACACCATATTTCTCATGAATGAATGAATGCTAGCTTGGTAAATAATTGTTTATTTTAATGCATATTATTTTGGTTTTCTGTAGAATTAATGAAGGACAGAAATGTTTATGCTTCTAGCATTTAACGTGTTGTAGAAAAGACGCACAGTTGAACCACATCAGAGAAGTTTGATTGTGTAAATGAGATTTTATGTTACTGACTCACAGATCATGGTGACATCACTGGTCAAGGTTTATGCTTGCCTGTTAATGACATTCCTTAAAATATTAAAACATGTTGTATATACTTCCAGTGCTTATTCGTGGTTTTAAATCATTTCTGAAGGCATGACATTATTTTTGTACAATGTTCTCTGCATTTTCCAGTCTCACCTAAATGCTGTTACCATAGAAAACTGTTCAACCAGTGAGATATCTCACTCAGTGCTGTATTTGTGTGTTTGTGTGAGGAGTTCAGAGCACATACTTTGTCTAACAAATTAAAAGTTTGCAGTGCTGTAACCCTTCAGGATATACGCTGTCCGTCTGTAGAGTGTCATTTCCTGTCCAAAGCCTACTTCAGAGAATGAAACACACACATCAGCTTCCTGAAACACAATTTCAGTAAATTGAAGATGACAATTCTGTTCACAAATTGGAGATGAGCAATTTAGCAAACAATATTACATACCACGATACTTGGAGACAGTTTTGTTAGATTAAAAATTGCAAACACTTCCAGCAAAAGCACTACGACTACATTTCTTTTAAAAAAAAAGGAAAATGAGGGAAATGCAAATACAGATGTGTATATATATATACACACAGCCAGGTCCATAAGTATTTGGACAGTGACAATTCTCGCAATTTACAGAGGCAAAAATCACAAAAATTGTGTCACTGTCCAAATACTTATGAATTCCTGTGTATATGTATATATATATACAGTGAGGGAAAAAAGTATTTGATCCCCTGCTGATTTTGTAAGTTTGCTCACTGACAAAGAAATGATCAGTTTATAATTTTAATTGTAGGTTTATTTGAACAGTGAGAGACAGAATAACAACAAAAAAATCCGAGAAAACGCATGTCCAAAAATGTTATAAATTGATTTGCATTTTAATGAGGGAAATAAGTATTTGACCCCTCTGCAAAACATGACTTAATACTTGGTGGCAAAACCCTTGATGGCAATCACAGAGGTCAGACGTTTCTTGTAGTTGGCCACCAGGTTTGCACACATCTCAGGAGGGATTTTGTCTCACTCCTCTTTGCAGATCTTCTCCAAGTCATTAAGGTTTCGAGGCTGACGTTTGGCAACTCGAACCTTCAGCTCCCTCCACAGATTTTCTATGGGATTAAGGTCTGGAGACTGGCTAGGCCACTCCAGGACCTTAATGTGCTTCTTCTTGAGCCACTCCTTTGTTGCCTTGGCCGTGTGTTTTGGGTTATTGTCATGCTGGAATACCCATCCATGACCCATTTTCAATGCTCTGGCTGAGGGAAGGAGGTTCTCACCCAAGATTTGACGGTACATGGCCCCATCCATCGTCCCTTTGTTGCGGTGAAGTTGTCCTGTCCCCTTAGCAGAAAAACATCCCCAAAGCATAATGTTTCCACCTCCATGTTTGATGGTGGGGATGGTGTTCTTGGGGTCACAGGCAGCATTCCTCCTGCTCCAAACACGGCGAGTTGAGTTGATGCCAAAGAGCTCCATTTTGGTCTCATCTGACCACAACACCTTCACCGAATAGTCCTCTGAATACATTCAGATGTTCATTGGCAAACTTCAGACAGGCATGTATATGTGCTTTCTTGAGCAGGGGGACCTTGCGGGCGCTGCAGGATTTCAGTCCTTCACGGCGTAGTGTGTTACCAATTGTTTTCTTTGTGACTATGGTCCCAGCTGCCTTGAGATCATTGACAAGATCCTCCCATGTAGTTCTGGGCCGATTCCTCACTGTTCTCATGACCATTGCAACTCCAGAAAGTGAGATCTTAAAATATCTTGAGATCCTGAAATATAGGAAATCTCTTGCAGATGCTAAAAAGATCTACTTCTCCACCTTAATAGGAGACAACCAAAACAATTCCAGATTCCTCTTCAACACGGTAGCAAAACTAACTAGGAATAAAACCACTTCAGAGGAAAACACTCAATCATTTCATAGCAGTGGCGATTTCATGAAATTTTTTATCTATAAAATTGAAAATATTAGAGATGAAATACAGGCCATTAAATTACAACCGGTCAGTAATATAACAAACACATTAGATGACAATGTGGCAATACGGATCAATGTTTAGAGTGTTTTGCTCCGCTTATAGAGACCGACCTAGCTACACTAATCTCATCAGCCAACTCATCAACCTGCATACTAGATCCCATACCTACATGTTTGTTTAAACAGATTTGTCCAGGAGTAATTAAGTCACTTTTAAATATAGTAAATTCTTCCCTAACCACTGGCTATGTACCTAAATCTCTTAAATTAGCAGTTATTAAACCATTGATAAAAAAAAACCTGACCTTGACCTGTCTCAATTGTCCAGCTATAGACCAATATCGAATCTCCCCTTCATCTCTAACATTTTAGAAAAGGTTGTAGCAAAGCAGTTATGCTCATACTAGGAAAAGGAACAACATTCATGAAATGTATCAGCCAGGATTTAGACCTCATCACAGCACAGAGACAGCGTTAGTTAAAGTAGTAAATGACCTTCTTCTGACCTCTGATCAGGGTTGTGTCTCGCTGCTTGTGTTACTCGACCTTAGTGCAGCTTTCGATACTATAGATCACACTATTCTCCTTGATAGATTAGAAAATGTTGTTGGTATTAAGGGAACAGTCCTCTCCTGGCTCAGGTCTTATCTGACCAATCGTTATCAGTTCGTAGATATAAATGGTGATTTCTCCATGCGTACTGAGGTTACTTTTGGAGTTCCACAAGGTTCTGTTTTAGGCCCACTGCTTTTTACTTTATATATGCTACCCCTAGGACAAATTATTCGTAAACATGGAATTAGCTTCCACTGTTATGCTGATGATACACAGTTGTATGTGTCAGCGAAGCCAGAGGACAGACAGAAGCTTAGTAAAGTTGAGGATTGTGTAAAGGACATTAGACGTTGGATGTTAACTAACTTCCTCCTACTTAACTCTGATAAAAAAGAAATACTTTTATTAGGCCCACGTGTAGCTAGAGGTAATCTTCCTGACTACACAGTAACTCTGGATGGTCTTTCTGTTTCATCATGTACAGCAGTTAAAGACCTCGGAGTGATTATTGACTCCAGTCTATCATTTGATGCTCATGTAGATAATATTACTAGGATAGCGTTCTTTCATCTCAGAAATATTTCTAAGATAAGAAACATATTGTCACTACATGATGCAGAAATACTGGTTCATGCATTCGTCACCTCTAGATTAGATTACTGTAATGCCTTACTGTCTGGATGTTCCAGTAGGAATATAAATAAACTCCAGTTAGTCCATAATGGAACTGCTAGAGTCCTAACTAGAACTAGAAGATACGACCACATCACCCCGATCTTATCCACACTGCATTGGCTCCCTGTAAAATCTCGCATTAAGTTTAAAAATACTTTTATTAACCTATAAAGCACTACACGGTCTTGCACCACAATATCTGCGACCTTCTGGTTTTATATGATCCGCCACGCCTACTCAGATCAAAAGGTGCAGGCTATTTGACATTACCTAGAATAGCAAGTCTACAGCAGGGGAAAAGCCTCCGCTTATAGAGCCCCACAGTTATGGAACAGTCTTCCTATTAGTGTTCGGGACTCAGACACAGTCTCAGTGTTTAAGTCTAGGCTTAAAACTTATCTGTTTACTCAAGCTTACCCTGACTAGATTATATCTCACTACTTCACAGTCCTAATCGTTTTTCTCCCTCTCTCTTTTTTTGCCGAGCCCCACACAAATTTATGGAGATATTGGAGATCCAGATCCCTTCTGCCTCTGGATGAGCCCAAATCTTCTGCTGGGACTACGGCTGCTCCTAAGGCCATACTTCTCTTTTTCACATTATCTTTGTTACCTTCACATTCTGTGTTACCCAGATGAGGATGGGTTTCCCTTCTGAGTCGGGTTCCTCTCAAGGTTTCTTCCTCAAAAAACATCTTAGGGAGTTTTTCCTTGCCACCGTCGCCACTCAGTGGCTTGCTCAGTTGGGATAAATTCCATTTGTTTTATACTTGTTTGTCTCTCTTTATCTGTTTCTGACTGTTTATACCTGTTTTTTATTTCTGTAAAGCTGCTTTGAGACAATGACTATTGTAAAAAGCGCTATACAAATAAAATTGAATTGAATTGAATTGAATCTTGCATGGAGACCCAGGTCGAGGGGAGATTTGACGGTTCTTTTGTTATTTCCATTTGCGAATAATCACACCAACTGTTGTCACCTTCTCACCAAGCTGCTTGGCAATGGTCTTGTAACCCATTCCAGACTTGTGTAGGTTTAAAATCTTGTCCCTGACATCCTTGGAGAGCTCTTTGGTCTTGGCCATGGTGGAGAGTTTGGAATCTAATTGATTGATTGCTTCTGTGGACAGGTGTCTTTTATACAGGTAACAAGCTGAGATTAGGGCACTCCCTTTAAAAGTGTGCTCCTAATCTCAGCTCGTTACCGTATAAAAGACACCTGGGAGCCAGAAATTTTTCTGATTGAGAGGGGGTCAAATACTTATTTCCCTCATTAAAATGCAAACCAATTCATAACATTTTTGACATGCGTTTTCTTTATTTTCTTGTTGTTATTCTGTCTCTCACTGTTCAAATAAATCAACTATTAAAATTATAGACTGATCATTTCTTTGTCAACAAGAACAAGAACAGCGGCTCTCAGGACAGCTAGAGAGGGAGGACGGGAAACGAAAAAGTGGTGAGATGGAGAAGAAACACTGGAGGAGGAACATGAAGAACTGATTTTGTCGTGAACAGATATTTTCACGAACACCACATTTCTCATGAATGAATGAATGCTAGCTTGGTAAATAATTGTTTATTTTAATGCATATTATTTTGGTTTTCTGTAGAATTAATGAAGGACAGAAATGTTTATGCTTCTAGCATTTAACGTGTTGTAGAAAAGACGCACAGTTGAACCACATCAGAGAAGTTTGATTGTGTAAATGAGATTTTATGTTACTGACTCACAGATCATGGTGACATCACTGGTCAAGATTTATGCTTGCCTGTTAATGACATTCCTTAAAATATTAAAACATGTTGTATATACTTCCAGTGCTTATTCGTGGTTTTAAATCATTTCTGAAGGCATGACATTATTTTTGTACAATGTTCTCTGCATTTTCCAGTCTCACCTAAATGCTGTTACCATAGAAAACTGTTCAACCAGTGAGATATCTCACTCAGTGCTGTATTTGTGTGTTTGTGTGAGGAGTTCAGAGCACATACTTTGTCTAACAAATTAAAAGTTTGCAGTGCTGTAACCCTTCAGGATATACGCTGTCCGTCTGTAGAGTGTCATTTCCTGTCCAAAGCCTACTTCAGAGAATGAAACACACACATCAGCTTCCTGAAACACAATTTCAGTAAATTGAAGATGACAATTCTGTTCACAAATTGGAGATGAGCAATTTAGCAAACAATATTACATACCACGATACTTGGAGACAGTTTTGTTAGATTAAAAATTGCAAACACTTCCAGCAAAAGCACTACGACTACATTTCTTTTAAAAAAAAAAGGAAAATGAGGGAAATGCAAATACAGATGTGTATATATATACACACAGCCAGGTCCATAAGTATTTGGACAGTGACAATTCTCGCAATTTACAGAGGCAAAAATTGTGTCACTGTCCAAATACTTATGAACCTGCATGTATATGTATGTATATATATACAGTGAGGGAAAAAAAGTATTTGATCCCCTGCTGATTTTGTAAGTTTGCTCACTGACAAAGAAATGATCAGTTTATAATTTTAATTGTAGGTTTATTTGAACAGTGAGAGACAGAATAACAACAAAAAAATCCAGAAAAACGCATGTCAAAAATGTTATAAATTGATTTGCATTTTAATGAGGGAAATAAGTATTTGACCCCTCTGCAAAACATGACTTAATACTTGGTGGCAAAACCCTTGATGGCAATCACAGAGGTCAGACGTTTCTTGTAGTTGGCCACCAGGTTTGCACACATCTCAGGAGGGATTTTGTCCCACTCCTCTTTGCAGATCTTCTCCAAGTCATTAAGGTTTCGAGGCTGACGTTTGGCAACTCGAACCTTCAGCTCCCTCCACAGATTTTCTATGGGATTAAGGTCTGGAGACTGGCTAGGCCACTCCAGGACCTTAATGTGCTTCTTCTTGAGCCACTCCTTTGTTGCCTTGGCCGTGTGTTTTGGGTTATTGTCATGCTGGAATACCCATCCATGACCCATTTTCAATGCCCTGGCTGAGGGAAGGAGGTTCTCACCCAAGATTTGACGGTACATGGCCCCATCCATCATCCCTTTTTGGTTGGTGAAGTTGTCCTGTCCCCTTAGCAGAAAAACATCCCCAAAGCATAATGTTTCCACCTCCATGTTTGATGGTGGGGTGTTGTTCTTAGCGTCACAGGCAGCATTCCTCCTGCTCCAAACACGGCGAGTTGAGTTGATGCCAAAGAGCTCCATTTTGGTCTCATCTGACCACAACACCTTCACCGAATAGTCCTCTGAATACATTCAGATGTTCATTGGCAAACTTCAGACAGGCATGTATATGTGCTTTCTTGAGCAGGGGGACCTTGCGGGCGCTGCAGGATTTCAGTCCTTCACGGCGTAGTGTGTTACCAATTGTTTTCTTTGTGACTATGGTCCCAGCTGCCTTGAGATCATTGACAAGATCCTCCCATGTAGTTCTGGGCCGATTCCTCACTGTTCTCATGACCATTGCAACTCCAGAAAGTGAGATCTTAAAATATCTTGAGATCCTGAAATATAGGAAATCTCTTGCAGATGCTAAAAAGATCTACTTCTCCACCTTAATAGGAGACAACCAAAACAATTCCAGATTCCTCTTCAACACGGTAGCAAAACTAACTAGGAATGAAACCACTTCAGAGGAAAACACTCAATCATTTCATAGCAGTGGCGATTTCATGAAATTTTTTATCTATAAAATTGAAAATATTAGAGATGAAATACAGGCCATTAAATTACAACCGGTCAGTAATATAACAAACACATTAGATGACAATGTGGCAATACGGATCAATGTTTAGAGTGTTTTGCTCCGCTTATAGAGACCGACCTAGCTACACTAATCTCATCAGCCAACTCATCAACCTGCATACTAGATCCCATACCTACATGTTTGTTTAAACAGATTTGTCCAGGAGTAATTAAGTCACTTTTAAATATAGTAAATTCTTCCCTAACCACTGGCTATGTACCTAAATCTCTTAAATTAGCAGTTATTAAACCATTGATAAAAAAAAACCTGACCTTGACCTGTCTCAATTGTCCAGCTATAGACCAATATCGAATCTCCCCTTCATCTCTAACATTTTAGAAAAGGTTGTAGCAAAGCAGTTATGCTCATACTAGGAAAAGGAACAACATTCATGAAATGTATCAGTCAGGATTTAGACCTCATCACAGCACAGAGACAGCGTTAGTTAAAGTAGTAAATGACCTTCTTCTGACCTCTGATCAGGGTTGTGTCTCGCTGCTTGTGTTACTCGACCTTAGTGCAGCTTTCGATACTATAGATCACACTATTCTCCTTGATAGATTAGAAAATGTTGTTGGTATTAAGTCCTCTCCTGGCTCAGGTCTTATCTGACCAATCGTTATCAGTTCGTAGATATAAATGGTGATTTCTCCATGCGTACTGAGGTTACTTTTGGAGTTCCACAAGGTTCTGTTTTAGGCCCACTGCTTTTTACTTTATATATGCTACCCCTAGGACAAATTATTCGTAAACATGGAATTAGCTTCCACTGTTATGCTGATGATACACAGTTGTATGTGTCAGCGAAGCCAGAGGACAGACAGACTTAGTAAAGTTTAGGGTTGTGTAAAGGACATTAGACGTTGGATGTTAACTAACTTCCTCCTACTTAACTCTGATAAAAAGAAATACTTTTATTAGGCCCACGTGCGTAGAAGTAATCTTCCTGACTACACAGTAACTCTGGATGGTCTTTCTGTTTCATCATGTACAGCAGTTAAAGACCTCGGAGTGATTATTGACTCCAGTCTATCATTTGATGCTCATGTAGATAATATTACTAGGATAGCGTTCTTTCATCTCAGAAATATTTCTAAGATAAGAAACATATTGTCACTACATGATGCAGAAATACTGGTTCATGCATTCGTCACCTCTAGATTAGATTACTGTAATGCCTTACTGTCTGGATGTTCCAGTAGGAATATAAATAAACTCCAGTTAGTCCATAATGGAACTGCTAGAGTCCTAACTAGAACTAGAAGATACGACCACATCACCCCGATCTTATCCACACTGCATTGGCTCCCTGTAAAATCTCGCATTAAGTTTAAAATACTTTTATTAACCTATAAAGCACTACACGGTCTTGCACCACAATATCTAAGCGACCTTCTGGTTTTATATGATCCGCCACGCCTACTCAGATCAAAAGGTGCAGGCTATTTGACATTACCTAGAATAGCGAAGTCTACAGCAGGGGGAAGAGCCTTCGCTTATAGAGCCCCACAGTTATGGAACAGTCTTCCTATTAGTGTTCGGGACTCAGACACAGTCTCAGTGTTTAAGTCTAGGCTTAAAACTTATCTGTTTACTCAAGCTTACCCTGACTAGATTATATCTCACTACTTCACAGTCCTAATCGTTTTTCTCCCTCTCTCTTTTTTTGCCGAGCCCCACACAAATTTATGGAGATATTGGAGATCCAGATCCCTTCTGCCTCTGGATGAGCCCAAATCTTCTGCTGGGACTACGGCTGCTCCTAAGGCCATACTTCTCTTTTTCACATTATCTTTGTTACCTTCACATTCTGTGTTACCCAGATGAGGATGGGTTTCCCTTCTGAGTCGGGTTCCTCTCAAGGTTTCTTCCTCAAAAAACATCTTAGGGAGTTTTTCCTTGCCACCGTCGCCACTCAGTGGCTTGCTCAGTTGGGATAAATTCCATTTGTTTTATACTTGTTTGTCTCTCTTTATCTGTTTCTGACTGTTTATACCTGTTTTTTATTTCTGTAAAGCTGCTTTGAGACAATGACTATTGTAAAAAGCGCTATACAAATAAAATTGAATTGAATTGAATTGAATCTTGCATGGAGACCCAGGTCGAGGGAGATTGACGGTTCTTTTGTTATTTCCATTTGCGAATAATCACACCAACTGTTGTCACCTTCTCACCAAGCTGCTTGGCAATGGTCTTGTAACCCATTCCAGACTTGTGTAGGTTTAAAATCTTGTCCCTGACATCCTTGGAGAGCTCTTTGGTCTTGGCCATGGTGGAGAGTTTGGAATCTAATTGATTGATTGCTTCTGTGGACAGGTGTCTTTTATACAGGTAACAAGCTGAGATTAGGAGCACTCCCTTTAAGAGTGTGCTCCTAATCTCAGCTCGTTACCTGTATAAAAGACACCTGGGAGCCAGAAATTTTTCTGATTGAGAGGGGGTCAAATACTTATTTCCCTCATTAAAATGCAAACCAATTCATAACATTTTTGACATGCGTTTTTCTTTATTTTCTTGTTGTTATTCTGTCTCTCACTGTTCAAATAAATCAACTATTAAAATTATAGACTGATCATTTCTTTGTCAACAAGAACAAGAACAGCGGCTCTCAGGACAGCTAGAGAGGGAGGACGGGAACGAAAAAGTGGTGAGATGGAGAAGAAACACTGGAGAGGAACATGAAGAACTGATTTTGTCTGAACTGACATTTTCACGAACACCACATTTCTCATGAATGAATGAATGCTAGCTTGGTAAATAATTGTTTATTTTAATGCATATTATTTTGGTTTTCTGTAGAATTAATGAAGGACAGAAATGTTTATGCTTCTAGCATTTAACGTGTTGTAGAAAAGACGCACAGTTGAACCACATCAGAGAAGTTTGATTGTGTAAATGAGATTTTATGTTACTGACTCACAGATCATGGTGACATCACTGGTCAAGGTTTATGCTTGCCTGTTAATGACATTCCTTAAAATATTAAAACATGTTGTATATACTTCCAGTGCTTATTCGTGGTTTTAAATCATTTCTGAAGGCATGACATTATTTTTGTAAATGTGCACTTATATAGCGCTTTTATCCGAAGCGCTTTACACTGTGTCTCATTCACCCATTCACACACCAACGGTAGCAGAGCTGCCATGCAAGGCGCTAGCTTGCCATCGGGAGCAACTTGGGGTTCAGTGTCTTGCCCAAGGACACTTCGGCATGTGGAGTCACCCGGGCCGGGAATCGAACCGCCAACCCTACGATTAGTGAACAACCCACTCTACCAACTACGTCACAGTCACCCAGAGAACATTTTGTACAATGTTCTCTGCATTTTCCAGTCTCACCTAAATGCTATTACCATAGAAAACTGTTCAACTGAGGGAAAGAAGTATTTGATCCCTTGCTGATTTTGTACGTGTATATATATGTATATATATATGTATATATATATATATATATATATATATATATATATATACACACACAACATAATATATATTAATTTATATATATATATATATATGTGTGTGTGTGTGTGTGTGTGTGTGTGTGTGTGTGTGAGAGATATAATTCATTTTGCATTTATTGTTTGTAACACATTTGCTGCATGTTCACGTTTACACTCTACACTTTTTCAGCGCCGCTGTGTCATGTTTTTCTGATTCGGTTTTTGTTCCTGATTTTTCAACCCCCCCTGTATTTTACTGTCCAATCAGCTGCTTGTTACTGTAATAACAGAGCTTTAAATGTACTGACGAGTCCTGTCACGGTTCTCATAAATATGTATTGTGACATAACTAAATACAATACTAATATTATCTCTCTCTCTTTCTTTTTTTTATTTAGCTCATTTCATGGGGTTTATATAGAAGAGTGCAAAAGCCAGCTGACCCGTTTTACTCCAACAGCCAGCAAGAAAGTGAGCAAATCTTAGCTAAGGTCACGTCTCCCGTTTTCCAGTCATTTACTGTTTTAACGGAGTTCATTTGGCTCTGAACCCTGCCGTGAGCATGTCAGTGTTATTTCTTGGAGAGAAAGAAGCAGAATTGCTTTCTGTTTGCCCTTTATCGCTTTTTATGGGGCAGGTATTTCATTTCATTCTTGGCTAAGCTGCAGTGACCTTAAAATGGGGGCTACTCTCACCTGGCAGAATATCTCTGATAAAAATGTCCCAGTGTGTGTGTGTGTGTGTGTGTGTGTGTGTGTGTGTGTGTGTGTGTGTGTGTGTGTGTGTGTGACAGAAAGAAAAAAAGAAAGAAAGAAAGAGAGAGATGTGAATGTGAGAGAAACATTTTCTGAGACAGTTTAGGCAATACTGTATATAAGACAGAAGATATTAAAATGGACGACGAGAAGTAAGATTAAATGATGAAATAACATTATTGTAAATTCCTAACCTAAACATTGCATATTAAATCACACCCTGACTTCACATGCTCTTTGGATGGTTCTGTTTACATCCTAAGTCCTAATTACAAAGTTATTACACAGCTAACATTAGCTAGTTACGTGATCTATGCTATTGTTGTTGTTTTTTTGATAGCACTTTAAGGCAGCAATATAGACAAATGGGACCTTGGGAACCATTTTATTAACCGAGACCTTTAAAAGACGGTCCATAGAGTTGAATTCTTTATGTTTTCTATCTATAACAGTTTGTGGTCATCGATTAGGTTATAGATCTTTAACCACCGGGAGCACGGCCATTTCAGACGATAAGAGCTTTAAGCAGCCATTTTGGGCTCAGAGCCAGGATGTAGCATCATTAAATAAGTAAATAAGTACGTAAATAAATCATTAAAAAGTGAGTAATAAAAAGGTAAATGTTAGCCAAAGTAGATAAGACGAATGAACTACCCTGCAAAAAAAAGATGCCACCGATTTGATGTCAGGTATTAGAGGGAAAATTAGAACAGGTATTAGAGGGGGGGAAAAAAAAAACAAATTCAGTCCGATCCTGTAATAAATGGAAAATATTGGAACTTTTTGTTTTTTTGGAACTGGAAATGTTTACATATAAAAAGACATGATTGCATTTTTGGTTAGGATTTAATTCTATTACATATATACTTTATTATATTTTATATAATAGATTTTTTAAATGTGATTTTTAAAAATGTATAATGTGTTTTTTTTTTTTTAAATTTCTATAATTTTTGCTTACTCATGGTCTCATGACGTTTTGTCGTATGTTCTTCTCTCATGTTTTTCTTTGATGTCTTTCTCGTATTATCCTTGGGTATGTCATTTGCACGTACACTCCAGTATATAAACTCGCTGGGAATACCTAATGTTTAGACTATCGAGTGCCCAGGCTGTCTTGCACTCATAATAAACCAACATTTTGAATCCACCCTGGCTCTTGGTCTCCTGATTCTTCAAACAGCTTACTTCTGGTAAAACTGAAGCATTTTGATCATCCAGAAAAGATTTACATCACATTTTAAGTGACTATTTCTAGAACATTTACAGCTTGAAATGTTGTAAAAGCATCTAAAACAGGCGGAATAATCTTATAACTGAGGTGCAACAATCCTGTAAGAAATATTAGATACATTTCTCCATATTCAAGATATTTCCATTTGTGTGTTTAACTTTAGCGGTGCACTTAAACACAAGGACTTGTGTGGGAAAGTAGAAGCAGTGAGAAAGGGGGAGGATCTGAGGAGCATGGGAAGACATTACACACATTCAGTTCGTTCGGTGCTGCAATGTATCTACGACTGTTGACTCATCCTACAGGTGCCATTTAATCAGTTCAGTCTATACAAAGGAGAAAAAGTGGCAAGACTGCCAGTCGGTACACTGATTTATTCTGAGAAGAAAGGTTGATTTTATTCATTGGAAGTTTTCCAGGTTTGGAGAAAGAGTGTGTGACAGAAGAGAAGGGTTAAACAGGACCTTCGGCCATTTCGAAACTTGTCATTCTGACGCAAGGCAAAAACGACAAGCTCTCTCGCTCCAGCCAATAACCAGCATTCCCACGAGCCCCAGAAACAACAAGCACATTGCTGTAAGGAAGATCCAATTGATTTATTTTCTCTCTCTCTTTCACTCTCTCATTTTCACTCACTCTCACTCATGCTCTGTACAGACAAACAAACAAAAAAAAAACAGCAAATCAAATAAAAAGACAAGAATCAGAACCCGTTCAAAAATGTTCAGCTTCTTTTGTTGTTGTTTTGTTTTTTTTTGTTACTGGGTCAAAAACACCATGAACAACTATATTTCCATTCACAGATACTGGCCATGTCCCTTTTAAGAAGAAATTGAGCTCAACTTCTCATGTCTTAGAAATAATAATAATAAAAAAATCTGATTTATGAACAGCACTGTTGGCATACAGACAGCGAGGCAGACAGACACACAACATACGGTACACTCACTGCTCGGTTCCCGGTCCTGATGAAATGCTTACGCAGAGGAATGTACGCGGGACACGATGTGTTCGTTTGTGCTTTAGGACCCTGTGCTTATGATTTGTGGTTTGTGAATGTAGCTGCACACTTGAACGTTTGAACAGTTATGATAAATGTAGTATTAAAAACACATCTGAACAGGAGCTTATTAATGAATATGTGTCACTGTGGCAAGAAGGAGTGTGTGCGTTCGGGAAGAGAATCCACTCAGAGCGTCCTTAGGTTCCTTAGAAGCTGCATAAAAGAATACTCCAGTGTTTTTTTTTTTTTCTTTTGTCACATTTGTACCCTAGGCTATGTACGACACAGTGACAAAAAAATGTTCTGAGAAAAGAACAGAAACCTGTTTTTTTAATCTAATGAAAGTCTAACGGCAATTATTTGGGGCAGTTGTAAAATCTTTCAAGTTGTTTAGAAATGAAGCTCTAAATTGGTATAATTGGTCATTTCAGAGATTTTTTGAAGGAATAACTTGCACTTGTGTGTGGTTGTGTGTGTGTGTGTGTGTGTGTGTGTGTAACTGCACACAGACACTGGAGATGTATAGCTGAATACCTGAATGCAAGAACATTATTCATAATAAACAGATCATATGTTCTAAAAAAATTAGAACATATGATTTTTTATTTTTATTATTTTTTTTAGAAAGCTTGTCAGAAAGGTTCATAGTGTATCTGGTTGAGATTAGAGGTATGCATCAGGGCTGGGATGCCATGGAACCGAACAAAAAATCACCCAAAGGGTGGGGGTAGGGGGTTACGTAAAAAATGATTATTATTATTTTTTACAAGCAGTCAGATATGGAGCTCGTGGCACAAACAAACACCATGTAACATAAAAGTACTGTTCTGATTCATCAATTCATAGCATTTATTCATTTATTAGTAATGGCCTGCTCAGGGTTACGGTTATGGTTCAGAGTAGACTAGTAATTTATTTATATTCGGGGAAACAGAAGAGATTAAATTTGTTAGAAGAGCAGGTATAAGCAAAAATAAGCAGGATTTAAAAAAAAAAAAAAAAAAAAAAAAAAAAAAGCCAGTCCTGCTCAAATCTCTAGTTGAGACCAGTTATGAACTTGAGAGATGTAGCTGAGGTTGAGGAACTGTCAGAGCCAGAATCCAAAGCGCAACCATTTCTACACAGTGTTTTCTAGTGTTTCCAGGGGCATAGTGTTACGGTTCATACTTAAATAATAATAAAAATAATAATAAAAATGAAAAAAAAAGGCCATGCCTACCTGGGGTATAAATCTGAATACAGTCGCAGATAAACAGATTAGAGATAGTGATGTGTTGCACCCCTAGTAGACTGTATTGCTTGACAATACTCCATAACTACCAGCTTTGGTAAGACTTTCTCTCATGTTGACCTAAGACCTTTATTGCCATTTTAGCTGTACGTTATACAGCAGTATTTAAAACATCCACTGTCTGCCCTTAGACGCAAGTCAGTCTGAATAAACAAGGTTTCTAAACATCGCCTTGTCTGTGGTAATCCCACGTAAACTACAGATAGAGTAGATTAGTTTGTAAAACACTAGAGTATTCCTTTACCGTATGAGAACGTATGCGAATGGAGTGAGACCTTCCCCTCTTATTGCGCTTCCACCAAAGCAAAATAGGACAACTGAAGTCACTTTTAAAAACACTGCAGCAAATTTGCTGCAAATTGTCTTGTCACCGCTGGCAACTGATGTTTCCATGGCTGCCTTCTGTCCTACAAGACGAACCATCACACAGATTCAATCTCATCCAGAGTGCAAGAAAAAAAAAAAACAGCGAGAAAATGTCGCAGACCTTTTCATTGGCATTGAGTCAACACTACTCAAGAGGAAGGAGGAGACAAAGACAGACAGCAAGATGGCCAGTGTCACAGAGAAAGGTAAAAAATCATGGCTAAATTTCCATTTTATATAAAAGGAAATGTGTTCCACACTCTGATTATGGCTATTGCAGCTCCAAACAGTGTTATTGCTCAACATATTTCACATTACTGAAGGAGAGAACAAGCAGAACAGATAGATATCCAGGGCCCTTTATGTGTGTGTGATGATAACCGATATCATCCACATACAAGCACACGTGTGCATATACACACACACATACAGAGAGACAGAGAGAGAGATTTCTGAAATTTCACGAAAGGTCGTAGTCTGTAGATGGATCAAAGACGAAAAGGGTTTCATTTAATTTCTTTGTACTACACATTGGGATGTTTCCTGGGTAAAGATTTTTAGCCAGTCCCTCCAGGATTTCGTGATTTTGCGAGCGCAGAAATGAACGCAAAATCAAGAAAATTCGGAATTCGGAATAGGTTGCAATTAAAAAAAAAAGTGACTGCAGATTGTCCTCAGATTTGGGCAAAGACGCATCACGTGACGTCATCACGACACGCATTTAGCCAAAGCCCGCTTCGATTCACATGTTTTGAACATGAGTACAGCTAAACGATCTCATTTACCAACAAACGTCGCTGCGAAAGAATTTCGTGCAACTGCTATTTCGCCAGTTCGAGTAGTTTTCCGCTAAAAGCAGAAAAAACTGCGCAAGTTGCATCGCAAATTTTTTAAAAAGCCGCAGCAAAAATCAAGCATTTTTGGCTGCAACAATCACACACACACAAAAAAAGAAAAAACCTCTACGGACGGAGTAGCAGAAATTCAGCACGTTATAATTCCGGTCAGAAAAACAGATCATTAAAAAGACTTTCGCTAATCTCAACATGTTACCGCTAACATATTAAGTAGCTTCCACTTCAGTTGTGTCTTTCTTTTGTTAAATCAAAACGTTAACATTTCATTAATTGCGAACGTGTTTTATTTTACTCTCCTGGATGATGTTGTAAACCCTTTTTCATCTTTGACCCACATCCTGACCCACGCCCTACGCTTGCTCTGCTCCGGGTTGGATTACAGTATGGCTGATTCTTTACTTTGTTCAACTTCTCCTCTGATGGAGCTGAAACAGGAGCCCTGAGTCTCGCCCGTCACTGAAGGCTTTGAAGCTGAAATGTCCCAAATGCGATAAGACATATCATTTAATCATGCTGTTTTTTTTCTCTTTGCATAATCTCTCTCTCACACACACACCACACACACACACACACACACCCCTTGATTTCCTCCCAAACTGATATTTTTTTTTTCAATATATTAAATCATAAAAAGTAGGTAAATATAATAACTCATTCTTGGCATATGTTATTTCTTATTTCGTAATCTTGGCGAACGATAGAAGACCCTTCAGATAGAAATTGTTCTTATCATAGCAATAATGACTCAACGATAATGACTCTGATAAAGTTTCTACATACTCTCTACATATTTATAAATCTACATACAACCTAATATAGACTACTTTTTTTTAAGTAATCTTCTTAAAGACTTTATAAAATATCTTAATATTTCAGAACATGGGAAAAAAAACAAACAATACAAACAGATAAATGAATGTACTGAGAGTAACAGACTGAGCAGCAGCACGTCGCTGCAGATCCACAGTTAAACGCCAGCGGTTTTCAACTTAAATCTTAATCTACTGCTCATGTAAATATGCGTGATGATCACCGATATGAATTTCAACATGTTTTCATGTACTGAGAAAAGGACAAGAAAACCTGTTTACTCCAAACTCACTTCTAACAGAAATCTAAAGGGAAGTTGTTGGGGTTTTTTTTCTAATTATTCCACCATGTTCCCCTTTTTGATGAAAAAGCTTTAAGCATAATTAATATCTTTCTCCTTTTTTGGAGAAATTAAGCTTGAAAACTCAATTATGGATTATTCCAGAATCACTTTGTGCTGTATGTTGAAAAATTAATAAAAATACAAAAGAACAGAAAGCACTTTATCGAGACCTTTTCTTTGTTGGAACGTAACAATTAGTGTTTTGAATTAGGGTTAGATAGTATTTTAAACATTGTTGGATGGAATTCAACTGCACTAAGACGTCCACGAATCAGAATTCATGAAAGTGTTACACATGAATTCAAATCCAGCACTGTACAAAGGTCTAAAGACATTCTGTACGGCGCCTTCAAAAATAAAAGTATCAAAATGATTACTATATTGAGCACCAAATCAAAAGACAATCATAAAACAAGCAGTACAAAAATAAAAACCGGATCGTAATTGGATTTAAAATGGAATAAATTCTCTTCTGTACACCGTCATGCAGATTTCTCAGCGGGCTGGATGGAAGTTTGTTCCAGGCTTCATGGAGAACCTTCCTTGATGATATTTTTACTGATTAAATTTTTCATTAGATTGATTTATGCCTTAATTTATGTTTTTTTTTATGCAGTCCATTACTTAAAATATTTTTTGTAATAGTATAAAGAAAAATGTTATTATTTGGATTTTTTTTTCTTTTCTACTCAAATACTAATGAAGCAGGCGTAAAAATTCATTAAAAACCAGAGGTACAAAACGGGGCACATGGTGGCTAAGTGGTTAGCACGTTCGTCTCACACCTCGGGGGTCCGATTCCCACCGTGGCCCTGTGTGTGTGAAGTTCGCATGTTCTCCTCATGCTGTGGGGGTTTCCTCCAGGTACTCCGGTTTCCTCCCCAGTCCAAAGACATGCCTGGTAGGCTGATTGGCGTGTCTAAAGTGTCCGTAGTGTATGAATGGGTGTGTGACTGTGTATGTGATTGTGCCCAGAGATGGACTGGCACCCTGTCCAGGGTGTACCCCGCCTTGTGCCCGATGCTCCCTGGGATAGGCTCCAGGTTCCCCGTGACCCTGAAAAGGATAAGCGGTATAGAAGATGGATAGAGATACAAAACGTATGTAAAAACAGAAAACAGGTGCCCAGTACTGCATTATAAAAAACTTACAGCGCTGATGAGGGACTTTTGTCAGAAACGTCCTATTTCTCTGGAAATTTTACGTACTACGACACATCTCTTTCTCTTATTGTCTATATTCATAAAAATCCTCAAAAAAAATCCTCAAAGAAATTCAAAACTCAAAATCCAGCAAACTCCACAGAATTTTTTCCAAACTACCACAGATTTGTTTCATAGTTTTGGGCCAAGGCGCGTCATGTGACAGCATCATCCTCACAGCACGCATTCAGCCAACGTCCTTCACGTACGTTGAACACGAGTACAGCTGAAAGGTCCCATTTAGAAACAAACAAACATCACTGTGAGAGTGTACAATTTCGTGCAGTTGTGATTTTTCCAATCCGATTAGTTTTCTGCAAAAAACTCGCAAATTCTGAAAAAAGCCGCAGCAAAATCGAGCATTTTTGGCCGCAACAATCTCACACACACAAAAAAACCTCTGCGAAATCCTGAAAAGATATTCCCTCGATTGCTTTTTTTTTATACGGAGAACACTGTTGAATATGTCAGTCCAAAATCTCCCATATTCTGTTCAATTACATTAAGATCTGCTGACTGTGAAGGCCATAGCACATGTTTTTCATCCTCGTCAATCTATTCAGCGAGTCCTCATGCCTTGTAGCTGTGGGCGGGGTCATCCTGATACAGAGACCACACCCATCAGGAATAGAATTGTTTCATTATTGGATAAAGGTGATCAGACAGAAGACCTGTGTATATCCATAGAGACGCAACTGCCCTTAGACTTCCATTATAAGTGAGGTACGTGTAAACAGGCTTTCTATTTATCAAAATTCTTGTCAGTGATACGTATACATATACACGTAAGTTGTAGAGGCGGTAGATAAAGATTCAAGTTAAAACCGCTGGAGTATTCCGTAAGAAAGTCTCAACTGGCAGTAAAAAAAAATAAAAATACAGTGCTCCTCCTTGTACAGCAGAGAGCGCTGCTGTATGACAGAGATGAGCTGCAGTGTCTATGAGACAATGAGGCTGATATGTGTCGCGCATGCTCATACACACACTCATACACACACTCAAATAACATGACGAGAACAGAAATTGTAATCAGGTGATATGAGATGGATTTTGACTGGCAGGATGACCTTTGTGAGATCTTAATGAGATAACACCGAGAGCAAAATATACCAACATGCAGGGCCGAAATGTGAGACTGTTATAATCATCCGTGTGTGTGTGTGTGTGTGTGTGTATCCGTCTTGCTCAAAATCATCTAATCTATGCAGAAAAGATTGGAACACTGATTGTGTGCGAGTGTGTGTGCGTGTCTGTGTGTGTGTTAGCAATCGAGCGCTGATTTGCCTGCAAATTGTCATCTCAATGCACTGCACTTGTACTCACTGATGATTCCATGATGATCACCCACAATGCAAAGCGACAGCTCTTATGGTTTCCAGGGGAGCAATAACATGTTTGTTTGTGTTGGTAAAAAAAAAAAAAAAATGAATGAAACTTCAAATTAAAAGGCATAAACACAGATAAAATAAAAAAAAGAAAGAAGAAGATTCGAATAAAGGGATGTTTGCATTTGTCTCACTAAGAAATGTGCTCTATTTCTCTAATGCTGTTGTACTTCTAATAAATTACACAGTAAACTCCTATGGTTAATGTCTTATAAAACTATAAGAGGTCTCAGTCAACTATACGAGGCTCCACGCATTTCCCTGGAGGCGTGACCTATCAGTCAACCTCTATTTGAAGTAATAGACAGAGGTGGGCGGGTCAATGAGGTCTCTAGGGCCCTCCCCCAGCCTGGGGGCGTGCGCGCGTGCGTCTCCTCTTGCTTCCATGTTTTCTCTAGCATCATCTATCACTGTCTTTGCTTTCTACCTTTCTGTGCTGCATAGTTCAAGAGTGATCCTCTTGTGAGGGCCACAGTCCTAGAGGAGAGTGCAGAAAAACTGGAGTGTGTGTATCAGTTTTGACATTTTTAAGACCATATTGTGCGCTCACGTGTGAAAGTAAACCGCATCGCTAAATCATTCCTGTACCATCACGGTGTGTGTATGTGTATGTGTGTCTGTTTATGCATACTTTAATAAGGTGAGAATAGAATCGGTGTGTGTGTGGCCCGCAGTGGTCCCGGCGCAGGCCGAAAGAGGGTGGGGCCTAAGATCGGAGCAGGAATGAAGGTGGCACCGGCAGGGTGTCGGAGAGCGAGTGGATTGGCTGTCATCGTGCAAAGTGTGGGCGGAGTTATAGGAGCGGACAGGAAACTGGTGGTGAAATTTTTAGTCAGCTGCTTCTGGAGAGCCAGTTTGGTCTGAAAGAGAGAAAGAAAGTGATGTGAGTGATGAAAGAATCCTCACAGCCGATGGATATCAGCGTAAGTAAGTAAACGTTTATTAACAGGGACATGACAACAAGCAGCCTGCTCCGCATGTTGTCCAGGCCTGGGCCGAGCCATTTAAAAAGGTCCCCCGAGGAAACACAAGCCGAAAAAATGTCAATGGTTTTAACACATAATCGAATGTATATCTCACTCTAACGCAATATTCAGTATTGCTTTAAGAGCTCTGCCATACGCTCAGAGTTAAACAGTCCTTTGTCTTTTCGTTTTCGTGCGGACTTCTGGGACATCTTAGCAGAATAGCATGAATGACAGTAACTAATAGCCAAAGATCCTAATATCAAAAAATGTCTCTAATTATCCGAGGAAGTTTCAGTGGGTGTGAAAGCTCTTACTGTCAAAATGCAGCAGATTTGACAAAATACGGAAAATTATTCAATTAAAAATATGAATTATCTGACGAGTGACCTACATTCTTAACCGTCTCAGTTAAACCCTCCCGTGTCTGTCACCTAGTCTGGGCTTGGGACAGCTTCACCGGCCCTCACTATTACATGTAACAGACAATGCTCAACTAATGTACGTTAATGTATTAATAGTAAAGTCTAGTGTCTTCCAGATGTCACACAAAATGGCCAAAAAACGAACTTTCTGTTGATTTTGATGTTGTGGATTGTTGGCTTGTTGCAGGATAGACTGTATATAGAGATATGAATTATCCACATAAAAATGCATATGATATATTTAGCGCAGGTCCAGGAACAGTTTATCCTGAGGTTATGTAAGAGTAACATGCAGGTTCAAATTTGATCAGCATCTAAACCAGACAAAACTATCAGGTGTAAATGAGTCTTCAAATGTCTGATAAGAATGCTTATAGTGACTCAGACTGGCGTGCAGGTGTGATACTCACCTGTGAAGAGAGAGAAGCGAGACTGTACTGGCTAAAGACTTTTTTCATGGCTGACACGGCTCCTCCTGCATAACCATTCCACCTGACACTCTGCTAAAAGACATCATCACAACAGAGTGAAAACCGTGAGACGCATCTGTCTGTGTGACCTGAAGCGTGTGTGTGAGTCTGTGTGTGTGCGTGTGTGTGTGTGTCTTACCAACACCGATGAGTATGGTTGAGTCTTGCTATGAGGGCTGAATTTGGGTTTGGGCGGCTTTCCGGCCAATCTGTCTTTATGTCTGCGACTGTTCATGTGCTGGAGTAAACACAAACAAATATTAATGTTATATGAATACAAATCTGAACTGAATGCAAACCCACTCATCACCTTGTTGACAGCGATTCAGTTCTCTCATGCATTTTCTCAGTGTGGAACAAATAATGAGATAACCCGCGTCAAGTTATTGAGATAAATCAGACTTGATTTGATGCGGCTGCACAAAATATCATTTGTTAACTGCTATATAAACGGTGGCTGTAGATCTTTAACTGGGTGGCTGTGGCACAGTTGGTAGAGAGGGTTGTCCACTAATTGTAGGGTTGGCGGTTCGATTCCCAGCCCGGGTGACTCCATATGCCGAAGTGTCCTTAGGCAAGACACTGAACCCCAAGTTGCTCTCGATGGCAAGCTAGCACCTTGCATGGCAGCTCTGCTACCATTGGTGTGTGTGTGAATGGGTGAATGAGACACAGTGTAAAGCGCTTTGGATAAAAGCGCTATGTAAGTGCACATTTACCATACCTGGGACGCATCAAAAGTCGGCCTTTTCAGGACATTTTGAAGCAAATCACGATTGCGAAATGCTACCTTTATCCATATCAGTATATCAGTAGCTAGTTAGTTTTTTCTTTTATTGGATGGTGACAATCTTTCTGAGAAACAGAAATCATATGGAAAACTAAAAACCTCGACGAAAACCATAACTATGGTACAGCAATCATGATCTGAACCTAAGCAGCATGTGCATACACTATATTAAACTAATTTGGCTTTGTGTATGTCATATGCTTCGACCATGTGACATGTATAAATCAGAGAAATCTTTTCAGTTTAGGAATGGGGTGTACACACAAAAAAAAAAACTTCACGCCAAAGTAAACGTAGAAAAGCAAGCTTCAATCTAAAATCCTAAAGGGTTCTTATGGAGAAGTCTGAGTTTGGATTTTATAACATGTATTTCCGCAGGGTGTGGCCTAAAGCGCAGTCTATCTTACTGTGAATCGACCTGGATTGGCTATAAATGGCACTGCTTGCAGGTGGATGATCGTGGATTCATTTGACTTTAGTCTTTCTTCTTCAGGGCAAGCAAACGTAATATTATTTTTGGACATAGTTCTTGCATGACGTCTGGTAAACTGTCAGTTATATAAAGTGGCACTGCCTTTCAGAGAAGTGTGTGTTACCTGGTTAAGCTGGGTCTCCGAGTTGACGTGGATCTCACACACTTCGCAATGGAAGCTCTTGGTGCTCACGCCCAGGCTGCCCTTGTTGGCCAGTCGCTTGCTTTTACACGCCGCACGGGAGGACAGCGCTTTCCCTCGTCGCCGTGGCAACACGCTCTGTCCCTCCAGCATCAGTTTGTGCTTGATGCCTGTGAGGAATTAGGGTTAGGAGTCATGAACGCGGCCCGAAACACAAAACCTACGTCCATGAGCTAAATCATCTTAAGGACGTTTTCACAATACTTCTAGAGCTACATGGATAAACACTGTATCTGGTTATTGGGATAAACAAAGCCTGTACCGCTGTTGTGGGCCTCCAGCTGATTGACTGAGTTGACTGTCACTTTGCAGACAGGACAGTGCAGGTGATGTTTGCTCCTCCTGGGGTCTTTCTCCCTCGGGGCCTCTTTAGCCAGGCTGTCCTGCTCGGTGCCTGTCTCGCTGGGACCAGCGGCGTCCTGCAGGCTGTCTGAGTGCTGCGAGGGAGGAGAGGAGATGGCCACATCTGCGCACGACACCTCAGATACCGGAGTGAGAACCACTGATCTGACCTGAACCTCGCTCAGCTTCACCACCGAGTCGGAGTCACACTGAAGAGCTACGCAGACATAAAAGGGAGACAGAGAAAAAGAGAGAGACAGAGAGACCGAGAGACGTGGGGTTACCCTTCGATTCAGAAAAAAAAGAAGACAAAAGAAGAAAAGTCATTGAAATCTTTTATTAAAATGTCACTGGCGCACTGAGGCGATTTACATTAAAGCCCCTCATTTTTTCTGCCTTGATTTCTTTATTTGTCTCTGTACCACTTCACCGGTCGTCTCACCTCCTTCCTTTCTTAACTCTTTCTCTAGTCTCCCCTCCCTTGAGCCCAATGCACTCAGATCATAAATTAAAGTACACAGAGTAGATATGATCAGAATCACTTTCTCTACCAAGTAACACCTGCACACTCACAGACAGACAGACACACACACACACACACACACACACACACACTGTGTTTTGAGTGTTACCCAATGCAATTTTCCCTGTTTCATTAACTTTCACACTATTCACCGGTGTGAAAAATCCCTTGTGTGCACGCAGGTCCTCTCTTTCTATATTCCCATCGGATTGGATGCATTTTTCTTCTCACACCTTTCGAGGCTCTGTAAAATCCCCATCGCCAGGGAATTCTACAATTACAATCTCACTGATGGCCCTTTTTAACACCAACAAGGTTGTTGTTTACTGAGCCAATATCAAATCCTGAACCATTTCATGCATTTCCATTGCGAAATGCTTTGCTTCAGGCTGTATCACATCGCCCTGGAATGGAATATTTTCCTATAACAGCATGCCCTGTCGTGCATTATTCCTTACCTACAGTGGATATGGAAAAGATAATAATAATAACAATAATTAAAAAAAACGAACAAACTCGAATAACATTTGATATAGGATCACTCCCCTTAGAAAATCACTTGGACACATAATCAAGTGTAACTAATCACCTTCTGGATCCAAGGTAATTGGGTTCCACCTGTACTGTTTTTGATTAGTTCAGAATAAAAGCAGCTATTCCTAGAGCATTCCAATGTAGTGCAATTCAAAGCAAAATCTACTACGGGTGTCAAGGCACTTACAAAAGAACTCAGAGAGAAAGCTGTGGAAAGGTGTTATCCATCCCTAGGAGCACAGTTAAGTTCATATTTAAGAAGTGGAAAGTGTTTTGCACCACCAAGACCACCAAAACTACTCTGAGAGGCTACAGAGAGGCCAGTGGCAACTTTGAAGGAGTTACAGGATTTTATGGCCATTGTGTGCATGTGACAACAATATTACAAGGGCGTGTTGCAAGAAAAAAGAATGGTCTTCACTCATATAGCGCTTTTTTAACCTTAGCGGTTCTACAAAGCGCTTTACACTGGTTCTCATTCACACACACACACACACACACACACACACACACACACACACACACACACAACACACACACGATGGTAGCAGAGCTGCCATGCAAGGCGTTAGCTTGCCATCAGGAGCAACTTGGGGTTAAGTATCTTAAGAAATCCTTGAAGATTCTGAGGCCAGGTGGGAAAAGGTGCTATGGTCAGATGAGACCAAAATCGAACTTTTCAGCCTCCGAGCCAAACGGTATGAATGGTGGAAAGTCAATGCAGCTCACCACCCAAAGAACACCATGCCTATAGAACAGTAAGGCATGGTGGTGGTAGCATCATGTTGTGAGGGGTGTTTCTCTTCAGCACGGAAAATGGATGGAGCATAATACCCACACATTCTTGTGGAAAACCTGCTGCCTTCAGTTATTCTTCGTAAAAATAAAAATAAAAATGTTCCTAGAAAAACCCTGGGGTTTTTTTTTCCTCATTTTTTTTTCATTTCCGACCGTACAAGCAACAAAATTTTGAAAGGGGGGTGATTCAGTCACACACCCACTGAACATCTGTTCATGCATAATCAGTCCATAATCATGATGATATCTTTTTTTTTTAATCTCACAGATTTCATTTGGGTTGAACAGAAATGTTCTTCAAGTTGTTCTTTTTATAGTGTTCATTAGGAAACTCCCACATTTCATTACATAATGGTTTGAAACTAATGGAAATGTGGGCTCTGGCTGTGTACTGGTGAAAAAGGTACGAGATGTCACTGCGTTCTTCACAGACGGGCGACGGGGGATTGATTTTGTGCTGCTCATTAAACTGACATGCTCTGTGTAAGAGGAGCACTTGCACTGCATGATAAACTGAAGTGTGTGAGTAAACGAGATTGTGAGGCTGACAAATCTCACATATAGCCATCCATGAGAACGCATGTAGCAGACACACACACACACACACACACACACACACACACACACACACAAACACAAACACAACACACCCCCACTGAGAACCCAGCATGCTCTGTTTTCTCTGCATGACTTTGCATAGTGTTTCAATGTGGTATAAAGTTCTTTTGGAGCCCCAATGAGTGAGTGTGTGTGTGTGTGTGTGTGTTCATGCTCAGACGAGTGCAAGTTTCATGCAAAAACTATTATGCAGCAACATTTATATAGCTAGAAAGAAAAAAAAGGGTAGGACATGAATTCGACACACACACACACACACGTAGCATATTCATGGCTTTGATTACAAGAATGATGATAATAATAAAGATGATGATGATGATGATAATACCATTAGTGACAATATTAATGGTGATGGTAATTATGAGAAAGGGGATGATGATAAAGTCTCTTTAATCAATAATATAGCTGAACTGTGCGTGGATATAATAGTTCAGTCCCCTCAGTATAAACGGTGCACGCATCGGAGTGTAAAAAGTGCTGAGTCATGTTCACAGTCTGCGATTACACGTATCAGTGAGCTTCGCAGAACATCATAACTCTTTCTCTTCCTCAGTCTCATTTCATTTTTAATGCTTTATCAGCGATACTGTCATAAAACTTATTACATTTGGTCAAATAAAATAAGTACATCATACAGACACATTGTAACTATAAAGGCCGGTTCATCATATACAGGCAGAATAGTGATAGTTACTGCTTATCAGCAATATATCAGTAGAGGACATCGAACTTAGCTGCCACGGTCACGGACAGAGTTGCCTCCAAAGTACAGAATCTGTTTATTTATTTATTTTACATTTTAAGTACATTTAATTCATTATTCGATTACCATTCGATTAAATATATCGATGTAGTTATATATTTATGACCTATTTAGGTTTTGGGCCAATAGACGGGAAATTGTGTCTTATCATCAACTGTCACTGCTCCCCTTGGCGTGTTTGTTTTTGTTCCTGTTTTGGTCGTGACTCCGCCCCCTATCATCTGCTTGTAGACTGATTGTGTCCATCTGTTTTGTGTTAGTCTTAATGCACCCATTTCCACCCTGTTGTTTCTGCTACAAAAATGGCAAAGTCTTCTCGTATTTTGTTTGCTTAAGTCTGTACCTTTGTTTTCTGTGTTTTAAACTGTGAATTGTCTAATGTTGAGCTTGTCTACTTATGTTTGAACCACTATTTGGAGGTTTGACTATGATTACAAGACTGCCTTTTGAAATCTAAAATCGGGCTCCCGAGTGGTGCAGTAGAAACCTGTTCAAATCCTGATGAAGCCATGTGTCGTGAGGAGTCAAGAATGCAAAATAGGCATCACTGTCCTTGCCCTGTCAATCAGAGTGACACTAGCCAATCTCGGGGTCTGTGAACTCATGGATGTGGAAGAGGGCAGATAGCTCTTTCCTCCATACGTGTTACGCTACCCTGTGATGTAGCAATTTCGCAAAGATGCAGAGGCTGGTTCTGTGTGTTAGCCGCCACCCTAACCCCTCCCTCCCGCTGGATTTCGAACTTCACTCATGATGCCTTTCCATGCTGTATGATCCATGGCCTTGACGTCGTGGAGACGGAGTTGGTGGTTTTTCAGGTCCTCCTTGGATCACTTATTTGGTGCAGATCTTTGCACCTTCCAATCCGCTTGCTGTTGCCACCAGAGAAGCTGATATGGTATCCGGGTGGTGTTCATCCACCTCAGCCATCTCAACTGAATCGTCAGGGGAGAGTTAGCTAGTAGGTAGGAATCCGCAAGATCAAATTGGGGAGAAAATGAATTGAAGGAACAACACCCAAAATTGATCTTTTTTTTTTCTTTCTTTCTGCGAAATACTGCAAGATTATCAGCACTAAAATTAGTATGTTGGTGAGGTCTCCTCTGGAGAGAATAAAGAGGACACATATGGACTGTCCTCTTTAATTCAAGGTAGGACATTTTAACAGGGTTTTGTGTCCGTGCAACTATTTACGTGTCACCATTTATCTACAGTATGCCCAAGTTTTACCCTCCTGGCAGAGGCAACATGGTTTGGGAATAATATCCTAGTACAGAATTCATGATGCCATCAGTCTGGAGCCCCTGGACTCATGTCTCATGTCCTATTCATGGTCAATTTTAAATGCTTCCAATTTACTGCACCTTTTATTGTAGGCATAATTGTGTTATCTGTCATTTGAATTGTTTACATTACATGTTTCTTTTCCTAAGCTGACAGATGACTTTAAAGGTATGTAATCTCATTTTATTGCACAGCAATACAGGAAATGGACAACAATAGAGTTCATGGAATTTTTTTTTCCCCATTTGTTTGGTGTTAATATTTTAAAAGATGAATTTGAAACCAGAGCAAATGAAAAATCTTTCAATTACACAGTTATTTTTGGCCGTTCTCGTGATGGGAGGCGATAATCCAGTAGCTGATGGTATGTCTGTGGGATTACAGATTTTTTATAAATGTACTGTTTCCCCCTTTCCATTCACAGTCGTGTCACTTATTCTGTTATTCTATTATAAATGTTTCTTGTTCGTGCCAAGTTCACAAGCAACCTGCCACCCAAAGCCATCGGGCACAGAATACGCGTGATGCTGTACCCCTCCCGAGTCTAATGAATATTTTTGGAACTCCATTAATTATAATTACACTTAATGCTAATTAAATATAATTATAATTTGTAATAAATAAATAAATAAATAAATAAATAAATCTTTCTTGTTATTTAATGGTTTGACTGGTAGGATTGATACAGTTTCCATCTGATTTGCATTTTATCCACAAGGCACTGTTTTTGGGGTTGAACACTTCTTTCAGTTTCTTTGGTGGTGAATTTAGGGGACAACACTGAAGACTTTGGGTCAGCATGGCCAGTGAGTGTGTGAGACTCAGTGGAGAGATGATTAGCCACTCAACCCCACCCCCTCGTCTGTCCGTCTCTCTCACCTGCTCTTCTCTTTGTGGTGCCTCTCAGTGCCTCTTAATGGCAGTTGACATGCTTAATGCGTGCTGATTGGCCCCTGCAGCTGCAACCTTAATAACTGAACAGTGCTAATTTCATCAAGCAATCAGCTGTGTGTGTGTTAGCATGAAAGCACCTAATGATTACCTAAAGCACCAGTGCATGTTCATGGGAGATAGTATACGAATATGTGTGGGTTTTTGTTTTTTTTTGTCATTGTGAGCTAACACGCGATTTCACCAGCTATGAGGTCACTCACAATCGTGTTTGATACAAAAATGAAGAACGGTGTCTAAAACCAGATAATTATCATAAACGTATTTAAATTATTGCCACTTTGAAAAGGTGCAAAGGCTAACTCTAAGGTCAACTTTCTCAAACTCACCGAGTCTCAATCTCTACTGTATTTTCTTCCATTTTTTTTTTTTTTTTAATATTTCCTCTCTGACTGCCTCAGAAGGAATGCGTGGAATATTAACATGAGATTTGGTGAGGTCAGACTTCTCTCGCTCTCATCTATTTCGTTTACAAAAGAGAAGGCTACATTAATGATGAGCAAGAATTTGGGAACAGTTTGCTCTTAAACTGATACGTCAGTTCTATATGCGGTTCTGTATCTTCGTGTGAGAAACAAAATGTAAGCCCTTGACCGAACACTGTAATAACTACTACAGAAGGTGTACTGCCATCTGACAAGGCAGAGCTAAGCAGACCGAAGCAATCCGTCGCATGTAATTATTGAAATCGTAGTTTTTCTAAGGTCATGGGATTTCAAAATAGGGTCCATGGACCCCCTGGGATTGCCGACAGGGGTAAAACTGCATGGGGGAACTGCACACTTTTACTTTAGTTGAACAGCAATCAGAGCTGAGCTGAAGTACTACAATCTGATGGAGATGTAAATCATAGCATGGCATAATGGTGGAAATAATAATGCTGTAGTAAAACCTCACAATGCTTTACAGAGAATTCATTTCATCTCAGAGTTGTAAAAATGTTTTCCTGCAGTCAAGGCAATCCTAAACTGTCATGTATTTACATTTGGTCGTTAAAGCGAAATGTACTCATTTGCTAGTTTAAAGTCTTCGCTGTATCGTAGAGGTGTAACGATGCATTGTGATGCAAAAATGCACGCGGGTCACGTGAGCTCGTTCAATTATGGAGAGCCTGCGAGATTACCAGGAATCATCTGCACTTGCGAAGTGAGCGGACAGCTCCGGATCACAACGTTCGACGTGCGTTATAGGTTATATAGCTATACACCAGACCTTCAGAAACAAAGAAACGAGTGTCATAGTGGTTATAATTGTTTTTGTTTTTTCATTAGTGCTATCATGGGCGCAGACTCACCAAAACTGGCCAGTTGAAGACTGGATAAAGACTAGATGATCTTCAATTGTTCAGTTTGGGTGAGCCTGTGCACATGATAGTCTCAGATTCCTGTTCTTGGCTATCAGGAGTGAAACTCAATGCGGTCTTCTGCTGTTGTAGCCCGTCCACCTCAAGGGTCGATGTGTTGTGTGTTCTGAGATGCATTTCTGCTCACCACGGTTGTTAAGCGTGATTATATAAGTTACTATAGACTACCTGTAAGCTCAGACCGGTCTGGTTACTTTCCTCTGATCTCTCTCATCAACATGGCGAGTATTTCAGCCTGCAGACCCTCCTCTCACTGGACGTTTTTTTCATTTTTCGCACCATTCTGTGTAAACTCTAGAGACTGTTGTGTGTGAAAATCCCCGGAGGTCAGACGTTTCTGGAATACTCAAAGCAGCCCATCTGGAACCAACATCCATGCCACGGTTAAAGTCACAGAGATCACACCTTTACTACATTAACTAAAGCTCTTGACCTGCATCTGCATGATTTTATGCATTGTCCTACTGCCACATGATTGGCTGATTTCATAACTGCATAATTGAGCAGGTGTACAGGTGTTCCTAATAAAGTGGACGGTGAGTGTATTTCTGTGCTGCATTCACAACACTTAAATATTATGAACTGCACCTTCAAATCAGTGTTCCTGTTAATCACACGTTGGGTCTTTTATCTTGGCAATTATAGCTGTTGATAATTAACGCTAATCCGACATGAAAGTTGGGCTTTTTTGTTGTTTTTAAAATGTTTTAAACAAAAATATGATTTATGTTGCAAGGACAGCGTGATTATGATTACATTCGACACATTTCGTTCTTTTTGGTCTTTACAAAGGGTTAAACACACACGCGCACACACACACACACACACACACACACACGGAAATATTTGGCCACTCACTGGATGCTTCCACTGCACAGGAATCCGGGACAGCAGGGGGAGGATCAGGTGCAATCATCCTCCCTCTGTCTCTATCCTTCTCTCTGTCTCGGCTGCTGTGTGTGCCGTCGAGCTGCCGTCGGTGCTGCTTGTTCTTCTGAGCCTCCAAAGCCTTCAGTTTACGAGCGTGCTTATGACCTTTATAATGCGCTTCGGCCTGATTCTGCACACAGATACAGCCAGGGGGTGGGGGTGGTTTGCTTAATTATTCCAACAATTCATATGCTACACAAATACACGCATGAAAATCACTGTCACTGTCAACGTAGACAAAACATTTACCTTTCTGTAAAAACAAACACAAAGAAAATCTAAAATACCATAAGGGGGTGTACATTTTAATATATGTTAATATTCAGGAGACCTTCTGGATGATCCACACACAGGGTCTGCGCTGGGCTGATAAGAGGAGATACAGCCAGCAGGGAGGCAGTGGTATAATTGCATGTGTAATATTCAGGAGAAAATGATCATGTCACAACTACACCGTTAATGCACATAGAAACAGAGAGGGGGAGAGACAGAAAAGGAGAAAAGATAAAGAGTAAGACCAAAAACAGGCTTTAAAAAAAAAAAAAACCCAGACACATACACATTTACTGAAAATGATGTTTTGATTATAATTAATTTGTTTTGCTGCACACCAGGGCATAAATCAAAGCGTAAAGAGAGTCTTTACATCAGTTCCATCAATTTCAATATCTGGTTCAGAGGCACGTTAAATACACATCACTGTAAACTCTTAATAAATAAAAAAGAATAATAACTAAGGGCATAAATGATCAAAAGTAGAGCTGGGTTTTACAAACCGTCTAATGAAATATCTGAAGGAAAATAAATATTAAATACATTCGAGATTGAAGAGAGGTCATTTCATCTCGAGAAAGTCTTCCATCCATTTTCTGTACTGCTTATCATACACAGGGGACATGGGGGTACACAGAGGACAAAGGGGGACACAGGGGACACACTGGATGAGTTGCCAACCCATCTCAGGACATCACACACACCAGACAATTTGGAAATGCAGATCAGCCTACAATGTACGTCTTTGGACTGGGTGAGGAAACCAGAGTACCTGGAGGAAACCCCTGGAGCATGGGGAGCGCATGGGTGGTGGTGGGAATCGAACCCCCGACCTTGGAAGTGAGAGGCAAACTTGCTAATGACTAAGCCAGTGTTTCTCCTGAGAATGTCTTAAAAAGTCCCAAACGATGTATGAAAATGACATAATTATACAAAATTACAAAAATCAGGTTCCGGTCAAATCAGAAGACTTCCTCAATATCGTCTTTTAAGAAAAAAAAACAATCACAACCTTTGCAAACTTTTCATTAATCATTCATTTTATAGGTTATTAACTGTGGCATGATTGAGCTTCACTTTCGTGAATACTGTCTAAAAGATACTGATTCGGAAACTACTTGGTTTCTTTAATAATATTACTTTGACGACAGAATATCTTTACTTTTGTCTTCCAGAGCATGCGCTACATCTAGTCCTGAGCAAGAACCCCGACAATGTAGGCTACTGGTATCAAAAATCAACATGCATCAACATGCATCCAGAAGAAGTTCATTATCACATAACACCCGGAATTAAAACTGAATCGGACGGCGACGTAACGAGAGATTCCCAGCCCTAATAAACACGTTGTCTTTTCAAATAATGAAATAATGACTATTCTTTAACAACACTGAGAAATCCTGTAATGCCAGGAATCTGAAGAAAAATGCAGAGAGAAGGAAAGGATTAAAAAAAAACATTAAAATGAATTGTTATAGTAAAAAGCAATGCCAGTAAAGTCATGTGGGAATGCTACAGTAACAGGACACACAACCCCCCCCCCACACACACACACACACACACAAAAAAAGAGGTCCGAGTTTGTTCCCTCTTGCCATATAAATGCAAATCATAGATGAAATAGACTGAAATCATTTGCAAGACATGTTCCACAAGCTTATAAATCAACTCTGCAGAGAGCACGACAAAATGGAGGAATTCCAGAAAAAGAGCAGCACAGAGAGAGGAGGAGGAGAGAGGAGAGAAAGTGAGAGAGCTCTGCTGGGAGTTAATGAGCGTTTAAATGATTTTTCAGCCCCCTGCAGAACACACTCTGTGGATTAGCTTCAGAAAAGCACAAACCCTATCAAGCTCTGCTCAACAGGTTTCCATCCATTTGACATTAATGGAGCAAGAAAAGGAACCTGGAGCACATTGGTTGGGGGAGGGGGGGGGGCAAAAAAACTATGACCCTGTTTTTTCTAGCCTGAGTATCGGATTTATATCCAGAGCTGGATTTACTAATGACGCACCAAAATGAAAATTCCTAGCCAAAAACTAAAACAACCTCCAGGGTTGGGGGGATCGAATCCCCGCCTCCACCCTGTGTGTGTGGAGTTTGCTTGTTCTCCCCATGCTTCGAGGGGTTCCTCCAGGCTATTGGTTTCCTCTCCCAGATCAAAGACATGCACTGAAGGCTGACTGGCATTTCCAAATAATTGTGAGTGTGTACGTGAGACGGGTTTGCGCACCCGTACAGGGTGTACCCCACCTTGTGCCCCAGAGTTCCCTGCGATAGGCTCCAGGCTCCCCGTGACCCTGTGTAGGATAAGCAGTACAGAAAATGGATGGATGGAGTTCTATCTATGTTGTACATTTCTGGTATACATGTATAACCCCAATTCCAAAAAAGTTGGGACGCCGAGTAAAATGTAAATGAAAACAGAATGCAATGATTTGCAAATCGCATAAACCCATATGATGCAACGTGTCTCAAAAAAATTTGGGATGGGCAGCAAAAGGCTGGAAAAGTAAGTGTTACTAAAAAGAAACAGCTGGAGGAACATTTAGTAACTAATTAGGTTAATTTGCAACAGTCAGTAAGATGATTGGGTATAAAAAGACTATCTTAGAGAGGCAGAGTCTCTCTAAGTTAAGATGAGATGGAATCTGGATGGAAGCATGTGTTACTCTAAAACCTGTATATACCTTTCAGCATTGATGGTGCCTTTCCAGATGTGCAAGCTGCCCATTCCATAGGCACTAACGCACGCCTATACCATCAGAGAGGCAAGCTTTTGAACTGAGCGCTGATAAACAGCCGGATGGTCCCTCTCCCCTTTAGTCCTCTTTAGTTTAGAGGATGCGGCGTCCATAGTTTCCAAAAATAATTAAAAATTTTGATTCGTCTGACCACAGAACAGTTTCCCATTTTGCCTCGGTCCATTTTAAATGAGCTTTGTCCCAGAGAAGATGGCGGCATTTCTGGATCATGTTCACATATGGCTTCCTTTTTGCATGATAGAACTTTAACCAGCATTTGTGGACAGTACGGCGAACTGTGTTCACAGACAATGATTTCTGGAGGTGTTTCTGAGCCCGTGATTTCCATTACAGACTCATGCCCGTTTTTAATGCAGTGCTGCCTGAGGGCCCAAAGATCACGGGCATGCAATATTGAATTTCACCCATGTCCCTTGCGCACAGAGATTTCTCCAGACTCTCTGAATCTTTTGACGATATCATGTACAGCAGATGATGAGATATTCAGAGTCTTCACAATGTTACGTTGAGGAACATTATACTGAAATTGTTCCACGAATATCAGATGCAGTTTTTCGCAGATTGGTGAACCTCTGCCCATCTTTACTTCTGAAAGACTCTGCATCTCTAAGATACTCTTTTTATACACAATAATGTTAGTAACCTGTTACTAATTAACCTCCAGCTGTTTCTTTTTAGTAACACTTATTTTTCCAGCCATTTGTTGCCACGTCCCAACTTTACTGAGACTTGTTGCAGCCATCGAATTCAAAATGACCTTATTTCTTTCTTAAAATGGTACATTTCCACAGTTTAAACATTTGATATGTTTTCTATGTTCTATTGTGAATAACATATGAGTTCATGAGATTTGCAAATCACTGCATTCTGTTTTTATTTACATTTCACACAGCGTCCCAAGATTTTTGGAATTGGGGTTGCATCTGAAAAACAGCTCAATACTCTTAACATTCAGTCATCCAAGGCATTGAATGCCATTATATTGTTGGTGAATTATTTCATTTTGTTTTTCTCCCAAAAGCTGTAGCTACAGATGGCGTCAGCATACTTGGAGAATTTCCTTTCTTCTTTCATCATTTTGCTGGAGAAGTCTCATGGCATTGTCCTGTACATCCTCTTGATACATGGCACGAATGGCGATTACAAATCGTTTGTCTAATAGCCCTTGTAGAAGGCGTGAAATGTTTCCACACTGCTGACATTTACACTGTTGACCTGCAGCTTGGGATCTCTTTCTAATCTGCAGTGCCATTAAAACCATTTGAAAAGTATGACACTTTGTGGTATGCCTATTCAATCTTTTAGTCTCTTTAGAAAAAAACCCACCCAAACAAACCAAAAAAAAAAAAACCAAACATGTCAAATGTCCTAGTATTTTCACATAAAAATGTAAAGTAGTGTAAAGTGTAAATATCTGTTTCTCCAAGCTACGTGTTTCTAACCAAAGCACATCCTAATCTAAGACTAGTAACAAACCGATAAAAAAAAATAACTTATTGTTTAACAAATACAATCTATAATTGTTGATCTGATGAGGGTTTTTTTTAGGAGACATTTATTTGACATTTACGGACTGTATGCTTTGCAGCAGTCACAGTGCTTTATAAAATTACAAAGCATGTGAAAGTCTTCAGGACTGAGGAGTTTATTATTTCTGTGTGTTCTCAGAAATTTGCGTTTTTGAGATAGAGAGATAGAGGGATAGAGAGAGAAAAAGAGATGAATAGGATGACAGAATGGTGGAATGTTTATTGTTGCTAAAATGTAAGTGATAACAGAAGCTAACCTGCCTCCCTCATGGACATTCCAAAACATTAAATGTAACTATGAACTAGAGACGCACCGATACTAAATCTCTCAGCCGATACGGATAAGCGATTATTCAGAGTGATACCGACCGATTCCGATAACCGATACCGGTAGTTCTGCCTTTTATACCTTCTTTTAAATAAATACTAATGAATTCCACAATTCTGAAGGAAATGCAGATAAACACTTTATTCTCTCCATTTCAGCAAGTAGTTCGACAGTAACTGATCTCATCAACAGAACACACATTACTCTAACATGAACACATGAACTCAATTCTGAAGATTAAAGTAAGATTATGAACTTATTGAATGTTATTCATTCATATGAACATGGACTGAATTGTAAAGAACCTCCTGTTAGTCTCACACTCACTCTCCACACACACACACACACACAAGCACTTCTACTTCATCACTGACATCAAACTGCTCATATATAATATCAACTTTTTATATATTTACATTAACTGCACATGAAATACACTACTCTACTAATATATTTTTCTGTGTAATGTATACTTTTTTGTCAACTCATCTTCATTTAAATCTTTCCACGGTGTACTGGTGCTGTAATTCAGCTCGAGCAGCGCAGCAAAAAGAAACAACTCCCGCTTCACTGCTGCAGCGTCCGGTGTCAAATTCGATCAGTGCAGAGATTACAGAGATTACAAACTGCAGATTTTTCCTCGTTCCACACAAGAGACGACGTCTTTACACACAGCACCAAATCCATGTGTTTTCCCGCCGTATTTTGATTGACAGGATATAATCCGCCCTGATCATCGGATGTTTTTAAACTATCGGCCGATCGCCCATAGCGGGAAAAATAGCCTTTATCGGCCGATACATCGGTGCATCTCTAATCTAAACCATTTAAAAGCGTGACGTCTTGTTCGTTAATAATTCAAACTTTGTCATTGTTAGGAGATCGCTGTAGTACAAGCAGAACAACACGCTTCGGACTTTGCCGTTATACGAAAACGTAATTCTCGGGGTGTATCACACCATCCCGGTGTGGAATATTTTTGTCAAATAGAACGGCCAAATGTGTGTTATTCCTTACATTAAAAAAGAAAAACATACAAGATGACAAGCTTGTGAAAAAGAAAAAAAAATGTCAGGAAACGTGTGTAATCTCTGTGTGAGACGTTTTCTTTGCTTAGATTCGAAGAACAGGTCCGTTCACACCAATGCAACATCATAGAAGCATGAAATCTATTCTTTTTGCAGAAATGAAACAGAGTGACATAGATGTCCATTACATGTCGGAGCAAATCTCAAAGTGGGTCACATACACGAGTAAAAATAAGACAAAGTATAAAAGGATAGGGGAAATTAAACAGATAAAAACCGAGAACATTTTCAATAAAAGGTTTAAATATTTTTTTTTTTTAATGAAAGGAAAACCAGGAAATTGTGTGAGTATTGAGAGCGAGCTTTTAAGGAGTCACCTTAAAACAGCATTTTATTCCACCTTGAATGATTTCCACGGAACTATAACATTTTTACCGTTCTGTCCTATATACTAACGTCGTAATGGGAGTAAAATATCTTCGGAAAAGACTGGAATGTCGACGAGAATAAGACACGATCCTGAAACCAGCGATCGAAGCTATAAGAGGTGTATCTGTCACACACAAATCAAGTCATGAGTACTGACCGTGGAGTTGAAACGAAGGTGGCAGATGTTGCAGGAGATCACCTGCTTCTTCTTCTGAGGAACCCCGAAGGTGTGGTTAATAACAGCCTTCTGGACTGGGTCCATCTGAGACACAGAGTAGAAGAGAGCTCAGGAAAAACACAACAAATCCCAGAACAACTCCGTCTACTGATTGGTGTAAACAAATGACGCCTGTGATGTAAGAACACATTCAGCCTGGTGTTTCTCTATTCCCCGTCTTTCTGTGTCAGGCTTTCTCCAGCGCCGGCATGGCCTCGGCTTGTTTGCTTTCAGCACACAAAGTGGCACAAATGCGTACAGTGTAATCTTAAACCTGGGGGACGAGCACTTTCTCCTAGTAACACCCGCTGTGGGAACGCACACACAAGCATACACACACACACAAGCATACACACACACGGCCCAGCATTGGCTGTGCAGCCACCGATGGGAACAGGAAACCGCCTGGACCACTGTTTGTTTTAGGAACTCAAATATGTGTGCACTGGACATCCCTGTGTGTGTGTGTGTGTGTGTGTGTGTGAGAGAGAGAGAGAGAGAGACAGACAGAGAGATTCTTTACAAAAGAGTAAGAAGCGCTGAGAGTGTAATAAACAATAGTAAAAACAATAGTTATTAAACACGTCGAGTTTATGTCCTGCTTTCTTAAAAATCACAGAATTGTTAGGCAGAAACGTATAATTCGAAGGTCTCCAAATCAGAGGAGGCGAAAACAGGAGGAGCGAGGAGACCCAAGAGAAAGGAGAGGAAATGGAAAGAGAAGGTGAGGAGTCCACTCCAGAGGAGAGAGGCACGTCTCTGACAGCTACTTTGTAACCAAGACAGGTGCATTTATCATTCTAGTGTAAGACACACACACACACACACAGTGTGATGGAGAAGGACCATGACTCTCTGCATTATTTGAGATACTGTGTGTGTGCAGTGATCGCACACACACACACTCAGACACACACACACACCAGAGAACTGCTGGGAGAACTCTCTGAGCACCTAAATGTAAGTTTACTTATTACATTCATTAAAAAAAAAAAGAAGTGTGGCCCTGGTTCAATCCTGACTTGGAGTCACTGTCTGTGTGTCTCTCTGTGTCTGTGTGGGCTTCTTCTGGGTTCTCCGGTTTCTTCCCACCACTCAAAAATACCGACGGTGTTAGATTTGCTCCTAGGTGTGAACGAGAGTGCAAATGTGCGTCTGCACAGTGCACTGCAAAGGACCGGCGTCTCGTTCAGGGCGCGTTCCTGTTACACATCCAATGCTCCCAGGATGCGCTCCGGATCCACCATCCCCTTTGACCAGGATAAAGTGCGTACTGAAGGTAAATAAATGCTATTCCTCTGAAGAGTCCATCTATCCCTATGCTGATGCTGTTTGTCCATGTTTGTCACACACCACCGGTCAAAAGTTTGTGGACACGCAACTGAAATGTTTCTCATGATCTTAAAAAGCTTTTGATCTCAAGGGGTGTGTGATTAAATGTTTGAGATCTGTGTTGTAGACATAAATATAATCGTGCCGACATATTCGCTTCTTTCATTAGAAAACTAACATTTTATTTACAAATTATTATTTTTTTTAAATGGACGACTCGGAGAGAAATATTCCGAAAAGGAGCCGATAAGAGTCCAGCGTCGGTGTGAAGTCCTTTAATACTGTTTAAAAAGCATCTCAGGGAAATTCCTCAAGAAATCAGTCGAGGAAATACCAAGAATATATTTCTGGAAATTCTAGGTTAAAAGGCGTTTCTACTGTGAAGATGATAAAATATTAAATTATTTTGATTTATTTTAACACGACATAATTCCCATAATCCCATTCGTGTTGCTCCAGAGTTTTGATGACATTATTATTATTCTAAAATGTGTGGGAAAATGAAAAAATAAAGAATGAGTGTGTCTAAACATTTGAGCGGTAGTGTATACTGCTTTGACTTTGACTTTGAAGACTGCTCCCCCTGAGACTTCCCAGTTTGCACCTGCAATTGTGGGGTTTTTTTCCATGTGGCATTTCCATAATGTTCTATAATACCCAATAAATCCTAATTACTGTATGCTAGGGTGAATTATTATTATTTATTTAATTATTATAATTATTATTATTATTTTTTACATTGGATGGAAATTCTAGCCAAGATAACAGCAACAAAGGAACAGGACTGTGGGTAAAAAAAAAAAAAATAATTATAATAATTCAAAACATTATATTTTGAGAGTTCTCTTTGTGATTTTCCCCATTTTTGAAAATGACAAAAACCTACGCATGGGAAAACCACTCAAATACGGTATCAACGCATAGCTACAGGCCTTCTACTTGGCTAAATGACAAGAGATGTGGATAAAGCTACCTTTGCAGACTCAGCAACAGCAGGTAGTATACCAAGGGAAAACCACTCAACCATGTCAAAAGTTCATATCTGCTAACGGGCGTTACTTCGAGAGACAATGCAGAGGAAAAAACTAGCTGGCGGGAAGTACTGGAGGTAAATACCACTTTAAAAAACAGTGCATAGACAATAATGAGTGCTGCAGAGTTCAATAATGTTCTACAAAATAAGGGCATAAAAAATACACTCAATGAGGCAGAAGAGATGGAAATACAAGAGAGAAGGCTATCCCTAGCTTTGGAGGACAGGTTACCTGTAGCTGTATATGGTGTACATGTGATCCGACATGTGTACGAGATGAGAAGAAGAAGAAAGGGGAAGGTGGATGTGTGACAGCAGTATTTATTACATTTATTGTATTTATTGGTAACTCTGTTGAAAAATATCCAGGTGATTCACACCACACCCGGTGGTTATGCAGGGTGAAAAAATATTTAATAATAAGTCCTTCATAATAATTTCAAAAGGGATTTTAAAATAAATTGGCAGCCATATTTCATACACGTTTTTTTTATGTCAAATGTTCGACTCACCGTATTGAAGTTGGGAAAGAGGCTGAGTGGATTGGAGCCGTTGAGTCTGAAGGGCAGAAAGTTCTTGAGCTCCAGAGGCGTCTGCAGTGGCCGAGTCTGTACGGGTAACGCAGCCAGCAGGGGGCTGCCCTGAGCCGCAGGACCTGTGAACAAATTCAAAACAAACAAATAAACAAACAAAAAAAAAATACCAATCAGAGAGGACCTCTATCTCCACCGAACCAATCTGAGGTCAACGAGAACATGGAAATCGGAGATGTTGGAGCCAAAGAGACAAAATCCGAAACAAATCCAGGAAAGTGAAACTCAGCGGGTGACCTAATAAAGAGCTTAAGGAACTCGGGTCTGAGGAATCTCTGTTGGTGATGAATTTCATGCTGCCGAGGCCAGAATAATACAAAATAAAATAACAAAAAACAACAAGAAAGCATGCTGCAACTTCAAGGGGCACAAAATAAATCACATTAACTGAAGGCGCACTGGTTAACCAATCAGTTATTTCTGCCCACAGGCGAGTTCTGGTTCAGAGTTAAACATTAGCAATGCAGATGCAATCAGATCAGTGTTGTGTTTGTTTGGATTGGTGGTGGACCTAGAGCGACACAGGCTCTCATAGCAATTTGATTGGCCACCGCAGGCATCCCGCTATAGACACTGGGAGTTGATAGGCTATCAGGTCTTCAGGTGTAAAACTGTGTGCGCTGTTGACATTGTGACAATATGTCAGAGAAAAGTTTACATTTGAAGTGCATCTTTTTCTAGCTACAGATGAATTGTGTCTTTTATTAAAAGATTGGACGGAGAGGAAACCTGGTTAGCCAGATTAGTACAATTTCTGCAAATAAACTTCCCAAACTTGTTAGCTACCTGTACATTATCCTTGCAGCTCGTAGTATGACTTCAGACACCAAACATACGCTGGTTGGTGTATTACTTGATGCATTTACCTCTGGGCAGAGTTTCCATGCTATCCCCAGGCTGATTGGCATTTCCAAATTGTCTGTAGTGTGTGAACGGGTGTGTGATTGGGCTCTATGATGGGTTGGTGTGTCCTGTACATGGTGTCCCCTGGGATAGGCTCCAGGCTCAGCGCGACCCTGTGTAGGATAAGCGGTATGGAAAATGTATAGATGGATGGATGGACGATTTCTGGCTGAATAGTCCTCAAAAGTCATCCACAATCTCCCTGTAGGGAATCATCAATCTCTGAAGGCTTGATAAGGCGGCAGGATGATTTCACCTACGACTACAAGGAGTATAGATAAATCCATATTTCGGCAAATGAGCCTGGACCTTATTAGAGGCCTATCATTCACTCTTCATTAGTGAATGTACAATTGGCCACGCATTAACACACACATACACACACACACTGCTTACTCACTGAAGGGTAATAGACACTGGGTATAAAGGATTTGTCCGTGTATATATCCGTGTGTGTGTGTGCACCAGGATTTTTTAATGGAGCCAGGACGCTGAGGTTTTTCATTTTCCACTTGACTGAGTCTCAGATCCAGAAGCACTTCACATGGCTTACATACCTCTCTACCACACAGATCAATCACTGTAGCTACACACACCCACACACACCCACACACACGGGTGCACACAATCCCACAGATACACAAGCGTTTACACACACATTATGACTAGAGAGTAAAACCTATATAGTGAAACAGACTGCATAATTGGCTGCGCACAAGCAGAGTTAATGTGGCTAATCGCAAAAAATAAATAAATAAATAAAATAAATCAATCTCTAAACATTTTCCTCTGGACACTTCCACTTCGTTTCTTGTGCTTGGGATTGTGGATACAATTCTTACCCACAGGCGTTAATTCGAATAACATTTTACTGAAGCATCTGTGAAACTCAGAGATCATCTCTACGTTCAGTAAACACGACACAAAATGTGTGGTCTGTTGACATCGTTGCACCGCGAGGCATTTTGGTTTGCAAGACTTCGAGAGACGGATACATTTGTGATGCGGCCTGCAAGAACCCTTCACACGGTCAAACTCTATTCAGTGTGTAGAAAATAGGAATGTATATATATATATATATATATATATATATATATATATATATATATATATATATATATATATATATATATATATATATAAAACTCTATATACAGTGCATCCGGAAAGTATTCACAGTACTTCACTCTTCCCACATTTTAAATTCATTATTTTCCTCAAAATTCTACAAACAATACCCCATAATGACAACGTGAAAGAAGTTTGTTTGAAATCTTTGCAAATTTATTAAAAATAAAAAAACAAAAAAGCACATGTACATAAGTATTCACAGCCTTTGCCATGACACTCAAAATTGAGCTCAGGTGCATCCTGTTTCTGCTGATCTGATCGTCCTTGAGATGTTTCTACAACTCGACTGGAGTCCACCTGTGGTAAATTCAGTTGATTGGACATGATTTGGAAAGGCACACTCCTGTCTATGTAAGGTCCCACTGTTAACAATGCATGTCAGAGCACAACCCAAGCCATGAAGTCCAAGGAATTGTCTGGAGACGTCTGAGACAGGATTGTATCAAGGCACAGATCTGGGGAAGGGTACAGAAACATTTCTGCAGCATTGAAGGTCCCAATGAGCACAGTGGCCTCCATCATCCATACATGGAAGAAGTCTGGAACCTACAGGACTCTTCCTAGAGCTGGCCGCCCGGCCAAACTGAGCGATCGGGGGAGAAGGGCCTTAGTCGGGAAGGTGACCAAAAACCCGATGGCCACTCTGACAGAGATCCAGCATGTCTCTGATGAGAGAGGAGAACCTTCCAGAAGAACAACCATCTTTTCAGCACTCCACCAATCAGGCCTGAAGTGGCCAGATGGAAGCCACTCCTCAGTAAAAGGCACATGACAGCCCGCCTGGAGTTTTCCAAAAGGCACCTGAAGGACTCTCAGACCAAAGATTGAACAAAGATTGAACTCTTTGGCCTCAATGGAAAGTGTCATGTCTAAGTAAACCGGGCACCTTGCAAATACCATCCCTAGAGTGAAGCACGGTGGTGGCAGCATCATGCTGTGGGGATGTTTTTCAGCAGCAGGAACTGGGAGACTAGTCAGGATCGAGGAAAAGATGAATGCAGCAATGTACAGCGACATCCTTGATGAAAACCTGCACCAGAGCGCTCTGGACCTCAGATTACGGCGAAGGTTTATATTCTAACAGGACAACGACCCTAAGCACAAAGCCAAGATAACAAAGGAGTGGCTACAGGACAACTCTGTGAATGTCCTTGAGTGACCCAGCCAGAGCCAAGACTTGAACCTGATTGAACATCTCTGGAGAGATCTGAAAATGGCTGTGCACCGACACTCCCCATCCAACTTGATGGAGCTTGAGAGGTCCAGCAAAGAAGAATGGGAGAAACTGCCCAAAAATAGTTGTGCCAAGCTTGTAGCATTATTCTCAAATTGACTTGAGGCTGTAATTGGTGCCAAACGTGCTTCAACAAAGTATTGAGCAAAGGCTGTGAATACTTATGTACATGTGCTTTTTTTTGTTTTTTATTTTTAATACCTTCGCAAAGATTTCAAACAAACTTCTTTCACGTTGTCTTTATGGGGGATTGTTTGTAGAATTTTAATGAAAAAAATTAATTTAATCCATTTTGGAATAAGGCTGTACCATAACAAAATGTGGAAAAAGTGAAGCGCTGTGAATACTTTCCCGATGCACCATATAGCTCTATTATATAAATAAGATATAACTCTATTCAATGTGTAGAAAAAAAAAAAATATATATATATATATGGTTGCCTTATCAGAGTTGGGAGGCAACTTTGATAAGAGTACCTGATCAAGGGTTCTCTGGTTAGCCACAACAAACTCTATTCAATGTGTAGAAAATAAAAATTGAGATTTGAGAGAATAAAAAATCAATATATATAATATATAAGGATTTGATTTTTTTTATTCTCTCAAATCTCAATTTCTGTATTCTACACAGAGAATAGAGTTAGTTTTATCTCTCTCCCTCTCCCTCTCTCTCTCTATATATATATGGTTGCCTTATCAGAGTCGGGAGGCAACTTTGATATGAGAGCCTGATCAAGGGTTCTCTGGTTAGCCACAACAGCTTGATTATGATCATTTGCACATCCTGTACAGAACATGTACAACAAGGACAAAATAAAAAGAATAAACAAACACCATAATCGTGGGAAGAAAAAGAAGAAATAAAGATGAGGATAATTGTGCGTAAGCTCAATTTATACTTAACGACACTGAACATCTTGAATTTTGCTAACAGTGTGTGTGTGTGTGTGTGTGTGTGTGTGTGTGTGTTTCTATCTTGCTGGGGAGGAAATGTTCCCACAAGGATAGGAATATCTGGCAATTCTGGCGTTGTGAGGACATCTGTCAGGTCCCCAAGAGTTAAACTGTTTTTTCATGACTGATTAATATTAGGGGTGCACGGTGGCTTAGTGGTTAGCATGTTCGCCTCACACCTCCAGGGTCCGGGATTTGATTCCCGCCGGGGCCGTGTGTGTGGAGTTTGCATGTTCTCCCTGTGCTGCGGGGGTTTCCTCCCTCCCCCGTGTCTAAATTGTCCATAGTGTATGAATGGGTGTGTGAGTGTGTATGTGATTGTGCCCTGCGATGGACTGGCACCCTGTCCAGGGTGTACCCCGCCTTGTGCCCGATGCTCCCTGGGATAGGCTCCAGGTTCCCTGTGACCCTGAAGAAGGAATAAGCGGTAGAAGATGGATGGATTAATATTAGATTCAAAGCATGAATAATTATATAAACGCAAGGTCCTCACAAGGATAGTAAGACAAATGTGTGTGTTTGTCATGTTTTTATTTCTTTATGAGGTCCCCAAATGTCCCCATAATGATTGGATTAATTGTTAATTGTTAAATCTTCTCTGGCTCTCATGAAGATTTTGTTTAAAAAAACAAAACAAAAGAAAAAACAAAACTCAAAGTTACAAAAAAGGTTTCATAGTTACTGAGGTTAAGTGAATGCAAAGCATTATTCTCCCTACGATAACACACAAGTACGTGGAAATACACCATAAAGATAGAATTACGTGTGTGTAAGGCAAAATAAGAGTAAGCTTATGCTACATGCTTATCTTTGTTTCAGAGTCATGCAGAAGCTCAGGTGTAAGGGACCGTCTCCACAACATACACACACACACACACACACACACACACACACACACACACACACACACACACACACACACAAAAAAGGATATAATGTATTAAATGAGGTGAAACATTGAAGTCAAATGGTGCCATGTGGTGCATTGGGAATTTGGTGAGGTCTGGCTCGAGCGCACAAAAACAGAGAGAATCGACAAGACCTTACCCTTCCAACACACACACACACACACACACACACACCCCTTCTTTTCTTTCCTGACAAGTCGAGTTGAAAGGCATAATCATGATTTTCAGAGTAGTAATTAGCCGAGACTGCAGCCTCGAGCCCCCTTCTTTCCTCCATGCATTTTCCCTCTCACACACACACACACACACACACACACACACAAACACACTACACTCCAGCTGCTCTCTCTCTTTCTCCAGCTCTTTCTCTTTCTGTCGCTTTTTTCCCCCTACCACTGCTCTTCTTCACCTCCTTATCTATTCCTGGATAAAAACGTTCTCTAGCTCCACATTCAGGATTTGAAAAATTGTTGACAGGCGCTCGTGTAGCCTGTACATGCGATGTGTCCGGGCTGAAATCCGGTGGAGCGAGAGATTCCTCACGTTTCCTCCATTCATGTAACCCAGCATGCTCTTTCTGTCACACTGCTGTCACATTCTCTTTCATCGCAACACGGACTCGGGCAGGACGCTGTTTCCTGAAGGCGTGTGTGTGTGTGTGTGTGTGTGTGTGTGTGTGTGAGTGTGTTTGCTTGTGTACCTGACAAGAAGAAAATAGGATGTGAAAGATGTACTCAGAAAAAACTAAAGATTAATACAGAATACAGAACGAGTGAAATGAGGCAGCTTGAGAGAGGAGCTTGGCGTCTGATATTGATGTTGTTTATTGGCATTCTGTAATACATCCAGTCACATGTATGGTATAAAAAAACAAACAAACAAACAAACAAAAAAAAAAAACGTTCGGACTCTGAGGACAAATATCAGAAATAAGGCCAGGCTGCCTTCAGGCACAGTGACAGTTATTTTACAGTGATTTCCGGATTGTCTAGGATTTACAGTCGAGTGGGCTAAATTGCTGCTGCGGATGAACTGTGTAAATGAGGTCATCTGCAAAGTGGGGGGAGGAAACAATATTTCAGTGAGGTTGTTATGCGTGTTAATTGTTCTCGATATCAATAAAGAGTTCTCAAAAATCAGGAAAAAACAAACAACCTCCCCGATTAATAGAAGTGAAGTTTGAGACACGTGTGTGAAATAAAAGACCGTAAACAAGATATAATCCATCCATCCATCCATCCATTTTCTGTACCACTTATCTTACACAGGGTTTGCAGGGGAGCCTGGAGCATATCCCGGGGAACTCGGGGCACGAGGCAGGGGACACCCTGGACGGGGCGTACATACATCGGATTGGGGGAGGAAACTGATGTACCCAGAGGAAACCCCTAAAGCACAGGGAGAACATGCATACAGGACGGGAGCGGGATCTGAACCCCCAACCCCGGAGGTGCAAGGCAAACGTGTTAACAACTAAACCGTGCAATATATTTAGATTTATCGTAATACAATCGGGACTGGAATGTGCATAATCATGTCTTTATAATTCTGCATAAACTATAAGCTAGTAAACAATCTGTACCTTTATCCCTACTGCTGTTTAGAATGGTTATAGCTTGCTATAATGTCTTTTTTGCATGACCTGTAGTGTTACGGTTTGCGCTGTCCCGTCTCTTACATTGAACTGTTGTGTTTCAAATGTCAGATCTGGACTGTCCTAGTGCCTCCTCTACCCCGCAACATACACACACACACACCCACACACACACTTATAAGATTATTTTATATTGATCATTATTTTGGATGAGCTAACAGGCTACTCTTGTCATAGCTTAACAAGTTAGCCTTACTTCTTACTCTAGATACTAGCTAACTAGTATGTCATGTATTAACTTTTCCCATTATATTAGATTTTTTTTTTTGGTCTCTTCCTTCCAAATTTGCTCTTCTAATTCCCACCCACACTCTCACGAACTCTCACCCACAGCGTCTTCTGCGCTTCACAGTTTCAAGGTGTACAGCAACCAAGCAGAAACATAGACTGAATCCTATTAATTAGCATTCACGTCTTAGTTCTTACCGGCGTTTTGGGTCTGTTTCTCCTCTTCGGCGTTTCTCCTTTTTGCCTTTTTCCACCCCCGGATAGATATGAACGCTTCACAACATCTTCTAACATCCTCTAAACCTTCTCACCAAATGATAGTAAAGTGCAATTTTTTTTTTTTGTATATCTATTTAAAAAATCATGAGCCTTTTGCTGGTCCTGGGGCCTTAAGTGACGGCTTATACCGCTTATACCAAGAAACGGTACGTCTCTCTCTTCTCTACATTAGAAAAGCTTTTACTGTAAGCTTGGATTACAGCAGGTGAACTAAATCGTATGATTGCTTTTCTGTTTGTAAAGTAAATGTAAACATTTTTGTGCAAGCTGTTTAAATGCATCAGAGAGCAAATATCTGATAAGAAACCAACTTCACATAAGATGTCCAAGATTATTTTAATAATAATAAAAAAAAAATGTTCTTGTTTAGTCTTTAAATGGGGAATTGATTGCTGCAGGATTAATACCTGCTCTGTTGTATTAATTTGCACAAACAATCTCCGTTCCTGGCCGTGGTAATTCACACTGCGGGTGTAAAATTTATTTATTCGCGCTCACACCGACCTGTATTTTGTGCTTCGGGGCAGAAATGATCTATACTGCAAATTCATTCAAGCAAACATACAAAAAAAAAAAAGGATAAGATCTCAGTAGAACTGATAGTAAAACTTTTTGTTTTTGCAGGGGTTATCAAGTTCAATAAATCAGGGACACATGCATACACTTTTGCATAGACTGTATTTAATCAACATGAATTAAACCCTGATGCGTTAAAATCTCACTAGCCAATGAGAGTAAATCGCTCTTAAGCCCCGCCCACACGTGAGATTTGTGCCAGAATGGCGAACGTAATCTAGCGGAGAGTAAATGAAAACCACGCTTGTTTACATGAAGACCATGGCATGTTAAATATTTTCCAATGAGTTCACTGTTCTCAGTTTCAGAGTGTTTTTCTTCTCTCTCGTCTCATATTTGTTTTTGTTTCTTGAAAAGTTACGTCCGATACTTTCGGCACAAACGTTGAATTTTCAAATCTGACCGTTCAGAAAGTGTGCCCTATTTTTGTATACAAGCACGTCTACGACTGTACTACCGGCTGTTGTAACATGAATGATTTAAACAGCTTTATATTTCTGCGCTCGTTCTAATACGTTGTTATTCCTACACTAACGTTGGCGACCTGTACGTCTCCACGTAATCAAAGCGTAGTAAAAAAAAACGTGCTGTGTTGTACAAACTGTTAATGTGGGGATGTGTTAGGAGACGTTTAGTGAACATTCATGGAAGGAGTCTCGCGTGTCAGCGCTTTTTGTAACAGTCATGGTGCTTTGTAAAGGACAGCAGATTTAACGCTTTCTAGTTTCTTGCTAACAGGACAAGCTGCGTTATTTTTGTGTGAGAGAGAGAGAGAGAGAAAAAAGAAGAAGAATGGGAATAATGAAATGATTGTTTATTAATCTAAGTGACAAACTTGTCTCTCGGACGTTCCACAACATTAAACCTAACTATAAATTCTTAATAAATGTGACGAGTCTTTCGTTAATAAATTAAACATTGTTGGCAAATCGCTGTGGAATATGTGGAACAACACTCGCTTTTTATACAAAAATAATACACTTCACACCCCGATGTGTGCTATAGACTAACAGCACTTCTAAATTAAAGTGTAAATCCAGCAATAAGGAAAGAAAATGACAACCTATTGTCCTCCATAGCACATTTTTCTTTGCTGCATGTGTGTACGCACTGCAGCCATCGAGCAGAGTTTCTACCTAAAGGCAGCATTTTGCCTACAGGATGATTTCTTACCCTGTCAGTGTGTGTTAACTGCACACAAGCAACATAAAGATTCCCGAGAGGCTCGTTGTGCGGAAACAAGGATGCCGATAGTGTTTAGCAGAAAACTCGACTGTCTTTAGTTTCTTTGCTGCACGCGCTCTTTCCGCTTCTCGTTCTCTTCAGAAATTAGGATTTTTCCCTGTCCACAAAGGCCGTGGCTCTCTGTCTTCTTTTCAATTGAAATGCTCCTCCGGTCAGCTTCCCTCCCCCTCCCCCTTTAGAAAGGGCAGGTGTAAAAAAAAAAAAAAAAAAAAGATGAGTCTGCTACTTTTGATGAGGCGTAACGACGCATGAAGAACATAATGAGGAATGAAATGATGGACTGATTTCAGGCTTGGCTGATTCCCGTGCGTCACGGGCCGAAGAACACGCCGACGGAATTAGCTCGGGGCAGAATCGGCCCCCTGAAAGCACGGGGCCGCTCTGACGCTCACCTCGGAAACAAAAGCCGTATCTGTCCGGGTCCTGCTTCAGATTTAATCTAACAAATAAAACGAGCGTGCTGAAATGAGGTGTGGATTTTTATCAGCAGGGAGAAATGAACAATGGGAAAAGAGGACGCAATTCTCCTTCCCCTCTCTGGGGTTTATTCTTTAATTCAGATTCTTTAATTTCGATCGTGGATTTTTTTGTCCTTATGCAGAGCCACACGTGAACGATTCATTATTATAATCTGATATAATATAAACGAATCTAATTTATACCGTGTGAACACACTGGTTTCTGGCTAAAAATTTTCACTAGGTTGATGATTTCTGTTAGAATAACCATATTTGAAACAAATGATATGCGAACATACGAATAATAAAAGATTTTACGTTGTCTTAATTGAAAAAAAAAAAAAAAAAAAAAGGTTTCGCGTTTTGTTCACTACAATGTAACTGGCTCAAACTGGTTCACACTGGTCCGGACGTAGGGTCTGTCGCTAATAATAGCAACTGTATACTGTATCTGTAATACAGATCCAAAAATATATATATACGACTGGCTATAGACTAGAAAAATAATAGCATAATAAATACAAACAAAAAAATAACCCTCCACAATGTCACTAAATGTGTCGTTCTGTCAGTATAACTTTATTTTTACGGTTGATTTTATTTTTGTTCCACATTGAATATTGAATATTAAATATTGTACTTAGGAAGAAGTTTCGTTTCACAAACCACTAAAGAAATATGACGCTTTTATTAAGTGTTTGTTCACGGGCAGAAAACGACACACGTTCTGTTCTAGATCATTTTAAGTGTACACTCCTGTCTAATGTGCTAACGCTGATAAATAGAAACAAATGTAATACGGTAAAAGTAATGCAACTAAATGAAAACTGATTTTTAAAAAGTACTAAATTTGTACTGATGTAGCTTTTGAGGCTTTTATTTAGCAGCTTGCTCCATGATCCTTCCTCAAATATCTATACGAGGTGAAGAAGTACATTCTGGCTGCGCCCTGAATCGCGTACTGTGACGTACGTAGTGTACGTAGTGCCAGTACGTAGTGCATTCGACGCTGTACCTACTGCACGGCCGTTTTTTTTTTAAACAGTACGTGCTAATCGGTATGTGTGTGTAGGACATACTACATCCGTCATGTTAGCATTGTCATGTGACCTTCAATGTCATCATAAACACAAAAATCTGAAAGGGACCACCAGATTAACAACCGCACTAACGGCAAAATGCACATCAGGAAAGTGAACTGAATTAGTCATGTAAAGTGGGCGGGGTTAACAGGCTGAGGTAACTTCGTTGCCGTTAGCTTGGCCGGCTAAGTCATGATGGAGATCACAAAACAGCTTTCGATTTTGTGATTCTAATCACAGGGTAATATTAATGCGCTCCTTCTAATACCTTACCGTTTCTATAGTAACAGCTCATTCACAAGGACTGGTATAGTGGACCCGCCACATAATCTAAGCCTAATAAGAAACGGAAAAAAAACTGTGTTGTTGTTCTTGTTTTGTTTGTATTTAATAAAGATGTATAATCGTTGATATAACGATGCTTTCTGCGAGTCGACGTTTAAAAAAAAAAAAAACATTTATGGAAGGAGCCTCCAGTGTCAGCACTTTGTAATGCTCAGTAGGCTTGCTGTCACTCTTTAAGATAGAAGAGTTTGCACTTTACAGTTTCTCATGATATGTCACGTGACGAGCTGTGGGGTTACTTTTTGTCACATTATCATCAAGAAAAAAAAAAAAAAAAAAAGAAGATGCTGGTGAGGGAATGACTGTTCATAGCTGGCTGCTATAACGCTCCATAGACGATTGTGGATGTTCCAGAAAATGAAATGTAGCTATAAATGGATAAAAAGCACAATGAGTTAAAAATGGCCAAACCGTTGTGGTATAAGAGGAATAAAACACTTTGGGATATGCTGTTCAATGAAAAATAATGCATCACTTTGGATATTCAGCTATTTGAGACAGGGTTTCTTTGTCTCCCCCTTTATGCCGTTCTCTCTTATTTGGTCTCTACCTATGCCTGTCTGCCTCTCTCTGGCGATGACGGCATCCTCCTGCAGCCTGATTTCACGCGTGACCGAGCTCAGCCTGACCTGCCATCAGAAAACAGGTCACACACTCACACGCTCGCTCTCACATATGCACGTGTGCACCTTCAAACCTGCGTCTCAGTCGCTGGAACTCCTCGCACCTCT